>CM068824.1:83689198-84889198 GCA_028554795.2 Sinohyriopsis cumingii | reverse complement strand
CATATTAATTATTCAGAAGTTGAACTAAGCAGGCAAGGTAAAACATGTAATATGAGCTAACAACATTTAAAAACAAAATCTGCTGGCTACACTGCCTGCATACGAGCAAGACAACATGAATGGGAAACTACTATGTAGTCAAGAAGTTTTCACTGGATTTGAAATGCCACAGTGGGTGTGACATTGTTGTGTCAGGCAGCTGACAAGCTCAATGGATGCCAGTTTAAAGCTTGGATATTTGGGAGAAATTGCCTGTCTTGCCTGCAACAATAGCATTGGAGTGTTAAGATTCTTTTTGAAATAGTTTAATGTCACATATCTTATACATCATTTGCTGTATTCAGTTAGAACCTTGGAGTGATATTACTGAAAGTAAAAATGTTGTTCCATAACATATAGTTTCCTGTCTTGCCTGCCATTGCAGAAAGCTACATCATTTTAATTCCGTTTACAGGTTGGGCACCAGTTTTGTCACTTGAATCCTTGTGACTGACCATTTAGCTTCTTGTCTTTACATCACTCATAGTATTCAACTGATAAGACATCTCAAGATAACTGGGGTAGACCAAGTACATCCATTATTAATTTTGTAACTGTTGCTCAGATTTAATGCATGCGAATATATTTTCATCTATAATGTCAAAATGTTTACCAATATGTCATGTACTGAGATTTAAATACATAGGGAAAACTGAGCAACAGGTCATTACACAACAGTGGTCATTGTTGAATTATTTGAAACGTTGAAAAGAAATACGTTAGATCACAATAATTAATGTTCAATAAAATGAGAAGGAATCCTTTCACACTCTTGTCCTTGGGCCATTACTGAGTGACAGCATGAACAATGGATGCAGTGCATCCTCCTAAAGTATGTAATAGCAACAAATGAGGAAGAAATAAACACATGGTTGAAAGAGGAAGTTTTTTAAAAAAAAGTAGTTTTCAGAGAATTCAGAGATTACTTTGATTTATTAAATAGTCCTGGGATACAGTCAGAAATGCCACCATTTCTTCAAAAAGGACAACATATTGCAGAAGAGAGAAACACTTTGAATTGACTATTACTAGTTGGATGACAGAATCCATGCTTTGTACAATTTTTAAAAATCCTTAAATTGAGAAGTTGTCTTGAAACTGAGCATGTCAAAGAACTCCTTAAATTTTCCTCAAACTCACTGAATTTATATGGAGCTCAGGATGTTAGAACTGAATAAAACATATATACATGTAATTGATAAATAAAATGACATAAAATTGGATGGATTAAATGATGCACAACACAGTTACCGGATAGAGTAGTATCCCCTTGCTGTAGTGGTGTGGTAATTACTTATGAGGTATTTTTCTCCAGGTTTTTTGTATTAATTTGTGGAGTGAAATTCACAATAAACTATGAAAAAATATTGGTAAGAAAGAAATAGTCCATGAAAACTGTTGACAGGCTTTGAAAATTCCTTGAAAAATAACTCTCGGGCTGTATGAACCACTGGAATATGTGGACCATTGGAATCTGTCAATGGAGGAGTAAAAGCTTGGAGATATCTCAGTAATGTAGTACCTGTACCTCATACACAAATCGTTATCATTATTGATTATGTCAAAATAGTTTCTGAATTTTGTAATAGATACCAAAAAGAACTCATTTTCAGAAGTGTGTGATGGGGTAGCTTTATTTAGGAACATTAAAGGAAGAGGGACTTAAAAAGACAATTGCAAACTGGAAAAGATTGGAGATCAAACTTTGGAGTTTACTAAATTAGAGGAAAGGACCAAATACATTTCCTAAAATAGAGGAAAAGAACCTAAGAAATGTAACACTTTGCATATCAGCTTAACTTCTTATATACAGTCAAACCTGTCCCCATGGTCACCTGTGTTCAACAGTCACCTGATCACAACTGTCATTCTGATTCCCATGGCAATTTTCATATATATATATATATATATATATATATATATATATATATATATATATGCTCTGTATTTAATGGTCACCTGCCATGCGTGGTTATTTACCAAACAGTATTTTCACCTGGTCTTAAGCGGTCACTGTAACATATCAGAATTGACCACTCCAGGTTTGCAAATTAAACACTTCTTTTGTTCAATGAGCAAGGAATTGTTTTGTTTAGATAAAGGCATATCATGTGAATTTATGTTTCTTCCATGAAACAAATTCCACATATATTGTCAAGGGTGAAGATTGTACTGAGGGAAAAAGATGCAAGGACAGAATTACCATTGCCTTTTGTGCCAGTATGAAAGGTATATTTTCATTATCTTCAGCTTTTATTGTATCAGATTCCATTTTTGTGTACAGTTATTTTTAAATTGATTTTCTTTGTTTTTCAATATTAATAGGATCAATCTGTTAATTTTTATTTTAAGATTTTGAATTAAAGTTGTCTCCAATGAAAAAAAACATTTAAGTACAGATAACCACACTTGTGATATCCTTTATGGTTTATATCATTGTTTCACAAACTTTTTTTGTTTTGCGGTGCACCAAAAAGATCAAAAAATTTTCATGGCACACCTGACAAGATTTTAAAAAATTTGTGGTGAAGAACTTATTTAATGTGAAGGATGTGCCTGCTTTCGAGAGCAAATCAGATTGAAGCAAGGCTCCAAAGTCGATAAACAAGCGCGCATTTCATTGTCGATTTTAAGAAGTCTCTCTCTCTTTTTCAATTTGATTTCAGTCAGTGCTGAAAATCTAAGACTCATAAAACCACGAAGACACAAATGGCAGAATTACTTTGATTGCTTTTGAACTGATTGCAGGATATGACTTCTTGAGATCCAAAACTCATCCAGGTTCTTTTCGGGAAATGTTGACTGAAAAATTTATCGTTCTTCTTCCTCGGTTGTAAGATTTGTAGTTTCGTTGTTTCCGAATGGATTGATCACCCATCCATATTCATCATTTTCATGTGATGGGAAGTAATGCTGCAGTACTGATTGTAGGTCTCTCAGTGTGTCCAGAATTTCGGGGATGAGATCTTGCACAAGTCTCGCATTACGAAACGAACCAATGAATGACAGACTGACAGAGATTGTGTTTTTATATATGTTACTTTTTAAACTTTTGCGACATTGATTTACCATTTAATTTTTCGATATGTACAAGGTTTCAAAACGCTAGCAATTTTAAATATTTTTCAAAACTCCCACAGCACACCTGCAAATCTCTCGCGGCACACTAGTGTCCCACAGCCCACAGTTTGAGAATCACTGGTTTATATGCTACTAACAATAGCTGAAGGAAATTACATTTTCATTTCACTGATTGGTCTCAGCTTGAGCAACTACTTAATCCATCAATTGTTTGAAGTGTGAACACTAGTTTTCATGCCATATTAAGTCAGCTGGCCCAACAAAAAGTCAGTCCTGCATTTCACAATCACGGGTAATATTCGAATGCAAATGAAAGGAACTGTACATTTTTTATCAAAACTTAAAATCATGTGACTGATATGAGAGTCAGCGCTGATTTAATGTACATGATGGATTAATGTGTGGATTAATACTGTAATCTTGTCTGGAACTTATTATTTAATTATTTTGTTATATTTGCTTTTGCTAAATAGCTAAACTAAATACATGCATCATGATAGCATACTGCTACTGCTAATAATAATACATGCAAAATAATAATGATACATCTACTAATAATAATGTTAATGATATTTGGTACATAGTACCTGCATTTGTCATGAACCAAGCTGAGAGCTGAACCCTCTTTCAGACATCATCTGTCTACAAGGAAACTTTGGCCTTTTCCTATGGGTGACCACTCTTGACAGGTTTGACTGTATGTAGAAAGATATGAATGAAAAGGAAGATTATGAATTGTTTGTTACCATGGTGCAGTAGGGTTTGTTAATGGAAAAAATACAGAGTTGATACATTTCTTTGAAATTGTACAAGTTGGTTTGAATTTAATAAATGTAATGTAATAGACTGGTATTTCCAGTGCAGTGCTCATGCTCGAGTAGAGGCTGTCTGTTCTCGTGTGTTTTCTGTCATTTGGTATGTACATGAGCTTGCTAATTAACACAGTGTCAAGTTCAGTATTTTGTAAACCAGAGCAAGTACTTGAAAGAAGCAACACAGCATCAGGTTATGACTGAGATGATAATAGAGATAGTGGAGGAATGATTTTACTTGACGGGATGTCTCTTGTTCTGAATTTAATACCACCATTGATTCTGTTTTGACAAGTACAGTAGAACCTATCTCAAAAGACCCTCTTCTGCCAAAAGAAAATGGTCTCTCAAGACAGATAGTCTTTCACAACTGGTCATAACACTATATAATCATTAAATCTGTGCATAATGATCCTGGTTTATCAAAACAGATGGTCTCTCACAACAGTAGTCCCTCAAGAAAGGTTTTAATGTATTGACCTACTGTTCCAAGACTACCTCTGTTGCCTCTTTTTTCTTCATTTTAATTAATACACTAAAAGTTTTACCATTAATTATCCCTATCAGAAAGAGAGAGAAAGAAAGGCAAGAGACAGAATCAGACAAAGAGAAACAATAGTAAATTGTTCTTTTTTCTCATGAACAGGGCCAGCCCCAGGCAAAATTATGACCTGTCTGAACTTTGCATTCAGCGGCCCCCTACCCCATTTCCCATTATTTATATGGTGTACATGTTAATTTACAATATGGAAACAAAAATCATTGAGAAGAACACTTTTCATGACATTGTCTATGCAAAATCTAACTGGTTTATGTTGTGAGTCACATTATTCTCAATTGAAAAGGTAAATAGTGAAGAAAGCCAGTCCTGTCTTATGGACAATCACAGGGAAGTCTTCCTGAGCTTCAGGTCCTAGATCCGCTTGCCACTGTGTCATGCAGGGTTAATACTATTTTGAGAGATACACAGGTGTTGGGAAGTTGTCACGAAGATTATTGTTCAAAATAAATTGGAATGCTGCAGTGATTAGGCATAGCAAAGTTCTTTGCCAAGCTGTTCCTGTCTTTCAATGTGTGATGATGAGCCATCAAGATTTTTGTTAAAGTTTTATTGTCAGGAAGTTGTGTCAGGTCATAAAAAAAGCTAAAGGTCCATTGGTTGTTTCATCTGTTCTAAGCATTCTTTTTTTGACATTCTTTTGGTATCTACAAGCTCACTGAAGTAAACTTTGAACTTGGTTTCCAGGTTCATACTAACTACAGCTTCACCTTCATAGCTAAACTGGCATTTCTTACGATGAATGCTTGAAGATGACTTAAACACTGGATTAGCACCATCTTTTTCAGCCATTTTCTTTGTCTTCAGTAACGTTTCTCGAAACCCTGCTCTACATCACTGTATTTAAGGAAGTATTCAAGGCATATTTTTATCATTTTTGGATGCAGCAAAATCACTACTTATGCTTGACATATTCTTGCTCACCAGACTGAAAATGATACTGTGTCCCTCGCAATGAGATTGAGTGAATGAGTTGTGCATGGAATGAAAAAAGACTCTTGGGTTGATAGAGAGGATTCTAACTGGCACACCATTGTTTTCCTTTCATGTTTGTGCTGTTGTCATACGCTTGGCCTCAGCAGTCTTGGATGTTGATTTTATGCTTGTCAATCATTCCTCCATTGTCTTGTTCAGTGCTATGAAACAAATGAAATATTCTTAATGTTAACATTGCCATCATGTGTCAGTATCTCACAATAACAGACAACTTTTCAGAATGACTTACATTTGACATACAATCTAATGTAAGTGAGTAGTAATGGGCACTTTTTAACCTTGTAAAATTGTCTTTGATAATTTTCTTTGCCATTAATTCAATTATATCTTAAGTTTGTAGATTATTTTCCCACTGTAATGGTCCATTACTTCATTGGACATCACATGCCTCAGGTGCTTCTTTATAACTTTGGCATACTATCCTTGTAGATTCTCTTAAGTTAGAAGTTTCTACTATTCTTTGCTTAGAGCCTGTCAGATTAGCCAGTGCAAGCCATATTATGTTTTGATTGATAGAGAGTTACACTAATAAATCACTGTAAAACCTGTTTCCAGTGTTTTGGTTCATGTGTTTTGGCATCAAAGCTCTATATCAGTACAAGCATTTTATTTCATACTTTGTTTTGGTTCAGCCCATATTAATGTTTGATATGAATGAAAATGATTGGGTAACTTTTCATGACTTATGAGAATGGACAACATATTGCCATGGATGATTTTGCATCGAAGTTGAATAACTTAATACACAAGCAGAATACTTGATCCATGGACTTCAAATAAAGACTTCACCATTTTCAAGCTTTCATTGCTGAAAAGACAAAGAAAACATTACTGTGCTTATCTAGATTAAAAGTAGTCATGTTGTTTATTTTTTTGTAGTTCATTGGTCCCAAAGAGGTCTCCATATTTTAGGTACATAAGCCAGGGCCAGAATCAACATTTCCTGTTATAGCACCCTCTCTGATATAAATGTCATCTTCGTTGTTTTCTGTAACTGTTGTCTGTGGTGTGTCTGTTGGATTAGATTGCAAATCAGAGCCTGAATTAGCTATGACTGTTATTAATTTCCCTTGATTAGCAATAACATTGGCATTGTGTTGTTTTTTTCAACTCTAGTTTTCATTGTTGTGGAAATGTGACTAGGTTGCAGGTTGGGTTCAGAATCACTGATATTTGTTTTTTTCTTCCAGGTAATAGTGCCAGAATTATTACTATTACTACAGTCTCCATTTTTGTAGAAGATTGACTAGGCTGCAAGTTGAATTCATTATCAACAACGCTTGCTATCAGTTTCTACCTATTAACCATTGCATCGATGTCACCTTCACTCAGCATGTTGCAACCAGCTCACTTAGTCACAAGGTTGTCAGTAGATTTAAAGACCATTCTTATGCATCTTTGCCATTATTTCAATTTGTCGCTCAAATTTTTATTTCCTGTTATGGTAGTCTGATAGTTTCTCCTTCTTAGTAATATTAGAGGATATTTTGCTGCATTACTGAAGTACACCCCTAATTATCAGCCAGTTAAATCACTTGGTTTGTGGCTGTTAAGGAAATCCCTGCATTTATTCAATTTTAATTTGTTTTTGAAAGTTGCTCAAAAATTGATGCCACATGTTACTGCCCCTTTGATATTTGATTGTTTTTACTATGCAAGTTCCAAAAGCAATTTGTTTTAATGATTAGTAAGTTATTATGACATTTGGTTGAATTGTATTTGAAATCGTATCATTTAAATAGATAGGTATACAAAATATACGTGAAAATGAAGCACCTGACCTCATGGCCCGAAAAGACACTTTTTAAAGCTATGCAAATAGATGTTCGACATGTAAACAGTGTTAACATGAAATATTTTTATTTTCATAAGCAGTGTTGTAGGTAATCACACTATTTTCAGTGTAGCAGGTATTTCATTGTATAATGATATGGTATTGTAGTTGTTTACAAGTTAACAAATAATGTAGCATTAAACTTTTATAACATAATGGTATTGTACTTGCATTTTAGACAGATAGCCCTGTCTATCTATCTAACCTTCTCCTTGATGCATATTTACATCAGTATCTGTTATTTGTTTGTTCTCTTCAGTAAAGCAGTGAAATAGAGATATTTTGTAATGATTAAGAGTGATGCATCCCAGTAAATTTAAATTTAAACACTCCAATTTGAGCACAAGCAGATGTTTTCTATCCTTTTTTTTCATCCTTTGTAGGCTTTCATACTTCCATGTAAGGAGTGACCCACTAGCCCCAATCCAGCACCTGTACCTCACGGAGCCCAGTGCTGACCGTGACCTGGATACATGTACTCTTCAGAAGATTGCTGATGAAGTAAGTTACTTTACAATACATGTACTTTTTTCTGTGTTCAGGTTTTATATTCAAACACATGTAATTTCATTAATTTATGGTTGAAAAACTATGATTTAAAATTGGCAGTGCAGTGTTTTCTGTCAAGAAATTGGGACACACTTGTAGCTGTAGATAAGCGGCATATTTGTAGTTTATCATGAACAATTTGACAAAATAAAAACTAAAGAACTTTGTAACTGTGTTCCGATTGTGCAGAGCAAGTCAAGTTAAGAACTTATTCTAAATTTGTCTGGGTATTGCTCCTGTTATGACATCATAATGATAATGGCCCTTTCGCCTAGTACCAGTTTTGTGGTGTTCACAAAATACCCCACCTGATTATTTAAAATGCAATAATTAATCCCAATCCATTTAATAAAATTGCCAATTTATTAGATTGTTAATTGGACTTTCATTTAAAGAACAATGAGTCTTATATGCTAGGTCTGGTAGAATGAGGCAGGATTTTATTTAATATGTATCTGTCAAAATCCATTGATTTTGTGATGTTATATTCAGATACGTAGCAGCAAGGGAGTTACTGTGATAGTACTCAACTTTTGAATCAAGTTCTAAAATGCAGGATATATTGTATTGGGGTTTCAGTGTTAAATAATAAAATCAGAGGTTGATATAAATGATGACGGGATACTCACATCTGATGCTTTACCTGTCGTTTTTCAGGCAATAAAGAATGGTGTAGCTCTGACCTTGGCACGATATCTTGAGGCTGAGGAACACCACTTGCCACTTCCTAGGTAAGATTTGTATATCGGTTTTAGAGTGTGTTACATTCCACCAAGTGAATGAAGACCATTGCTTAGCAGTTTTTGTCCCCAGATCATTAGGCAGGAAAGGGTATTATTGGTTGCCTATCAGTATGGGTTGCTGTTTGCCTGTCAGGGTAGAGTGCTGGTCACCTGTCAGGGCATTTTAAGCAAAGTAAAGCTGCTACCAAGGGTACTATCTTTATAAGAGAGGGTATTTTTATGCATGCTGCTGGTGCATTTAAGATAAAAATTGTACATCAGTGAAAAATAGAGTTTAACAAGCTTAATGATGCCAGAATGATACTCACAATGCATCTGTTAAATCTTAGCATATGCTTTGAAAGAAACCTTTGGAGATTTAAGAATGGGCTGCCTCTCCCCCCCCCCCCCAAAGAAGGGCAGGTTGTAGTCCAGAGAGGGCATGGTGCCACCTAAGAAGGCTGGGTGTGTTGCTTTTCTAAAACATGCCAGGTACAACAGTGTCAAGTTTTCTCATCACCTGCCAAGAATATACTAGTGTTTTGCATATTTAGGTCAACAGGAAAGGTCTCATTATTATAAAGAAAAAAAAAAGAAACGTAACATTGTTTTTAAAATTACACTTTTAAAACCTTTATCAATGTTCACTTATGTGCCACGATCATCATTTCAGGTATGAAGCTAAAAACTGAGTTATGAAACTTATTAACAGAGTGATTTAATTACATTATTTTATCAATCTTATGTTGTCAGTTTTGTTTGACTGTGCTCATGCACCAACCGAACTGGGCTTTGTTAACAAATTTTACAATCAGACACAACTTTTTCATTGTGAAGTTCACTCACAAGTTAGGAGTGAAGAAAAGATCCTCTCATTACTGTGTTGGAAGGGGCAAATACAATGGCCTACTTGTATTTGTCTGATCAATTTTGGATGCAACACTATATTTTGTGATCATTTTTAAAAATAATTACCTGTATTCAGATAACTTCTGATGCTTTGAAAAGTTACCTCATATTTACACTGCTTAAAGTTTTGCTATTTAAGATTTTTAGAGTTGTAACATACCTGTATTTGAGAGTTGGATGCATTTATATGTATTATTTGAGTAAGTGGAAGCCTATATTGAGGCCCCGAGTGGCCGAGTGGTCTAAAGTGCTCTCTGTTATGGATCACTGCCATCTCATCTCTGTCTGCGTGGGTTCGAGTCTCGGATATGGCCAATGTGGGTATGTGAGAAAGCTTGCCAGTAGCTTCTCGATGGTGGGTGGTTCTTTCTGGGGATTTCCCAGGTTCTTCCACCACCATTAATACTGGCTGCCATGTATAGCCTATTGTGTGCTGAAAAATGGCATCAAACCCTACAACAACAACAATGAAGCCTATATTTAGAACTAACAAACACCCAGAGAAAGATCATTTTTAGCTCTGTTGGTCATGGATCAGAAAACCTTTTGCAATAGCCTGTTTGCACAAGTTTGTTATTGCCTCTCTTTATAAATGATTGGAAGGTTTGCCACCAAACTTTGCAGACAAATTCTAGTTGATTCTAAAGGCTTATCGCTACTAGTTCATGTTGACGTGGGCATTTCACTTCGTATTATGTCAGATGGCCCATACAGGTAAGTTAAGATGTGAAGTCAATGAACCATCTTTACGGTCATGCTCTAAAAGAAAAAATCTTTTTGAGGAGATGTGGTCTACTTAACAAATTTTGACCATAATGTTTTTAAGAATTTTCTTTTTTTCCTTTACATTTGATTGTCTACATACAGAATATTAACATCCTGACCATGTATCATTTATTTTGTAGTAATCATGTGCACATTTATGTGGAAGGATTTATCTTCCTAAATTTTCTTGCAATTCGACATTTTTTTACATTTTTAAAACCTTTCAGTTTATTGGCATCATGTAGCCATTTTTATGCTGAGGTGCAGTGAAACCCTTTTACATTTGACATCTACATGAAGATGGTGCCCATTTGACATCTACATGAAGATGGTACCCATTTGAAATCTACATGAAGATGGTGCCCATTTGACATCTACATGAAGATGGTGCCCATTTGACATCCATTATGGCTGCCATGGTGACTATTTTGAAAATCTTCTTGTCACAAATGGTCATATTGACATGGGTTTTCATTAATTGACTTCTTATGATGTCCACTTAATCCTAAATAAAAAATGTGCTGATCTTAACTCTAATATGGCCACCATGCTGGCTATCATTAAAATCCTGTTATCTTACATCTCCTTGATTGATGGTCATATTTGTCATGGAATTTTCACCAAATAGCTAATTATGATGTTTGGGTAGTTCTGAATGAAAGTGGTCCTGATTTGACATGAATGTGGCCACCACTACAGCTATTTTAAGATTCTTGGTATCACTACTCCTAAATGCATTGTCATATCACTGATGGGTTTTCTTCAGAAGACTATGGGGTCTATTTGGTTATTGTTAAAAATTGTGCTGATGGCCACCATAGTGACTTGCTTGAAAATCTTATAAATATTGCTTATAATTTAACGGTCATATTGACATGGTTTTTTACCAAAAGACCTCTTATGATAACTAGTTAATCTTAATGGAAATGGCACTGATCTTACATCCAGTATGGTCACAATGATTGCCATCTTTAAAAATCTTGTTGTTGCTACTTCTGAATGGATGGTCATATCAGTAAGAGACTTTGATAGAAGACGTCTCATGTCTAGTTGATCCTAAATGAAAAAGATGCCAGTCTTAAACATAGAATGGCCACAAGGTGGTTTCAACATTCAACAGTTAAAATGAAAAAACCATTTGATCTTGGATTTCTATATAAAAAAAAATTGGGGTCACCTTAGCTCACCTTTTGTATATACTGGAGAGAGCATCTGATCTATTCCACATCAGTCAACCCACAGAAGGTTAAAGAAAATGGGAACAAAATTAAAAGAGTAAGAGGCTTTTTAACTAAGAGTGTTGGTGCTTCTCTGGCCCTATTTTAAAGGAGCATCATTATTTGCCACCTTGGGCAGAAAATCCACTTTTATTAAGTTCTCTTTAAAGAAATAAATACAGACACTTTGGAAGAAACTTTTACAGCTAACTTTCTGGTGAGTTCCTTAGTCTGGCTGAGTGAATGATTACTTTCAGGTTTTTAGACGAATCCAGATGAATGATCAGTTGGTTCACATGATGGATGACATTAATGAGGTGGCACTCGACAGTTTCGTACTTTGCATATGGTTAGATTTTTAACGCAAAAGAATTTTCCATGTTTTCCTTACTGGTTATCCTGGCTATTTAGATAGAGACCTTGTATATCTTGGGTGTCGTTAAAAGAATGTTTAATTCCCTTTATCTTGGTGTATGATTGATGAATGTACTTTGGATTATAGAATACACAGCTTGGCCTTACTTCAGATGAGCACCTATCAAAAAACTGCTTGCTCAGTTTGGTCATTTTCATTTTCAGGACTTAAAAGGTAAATTGTGAAAAATGGGAGCTGATACCATTTTTTTAAATACTTTATTTTAATATTTTGTAATTCATTGCACTTTCAGAAGCTTGTATTGTCTAGTCTGGCAAATGTTTTATTTTCCTATTTTAATAACTGCTATAGATAGAGTTATTTAAACTAATTCAGGCTGATTTTTCACGCACATGGGAACAGCCATTTTGGTTAACTGTGAGCTTAGATCATGTGCAGTTTCCACAAGTACAATATCCAAAGAAATTTCAGCCACAGTACATGAAAGTGTGTGTGCGTGTGTGTGTGTGTGTGTGTGATACGTAGTTTTAACAATTTTTTAGTCATATTGCGACGATGTCTGCAGTGTGGCAGATTATTATGATGTCTAGCACTGGTACATCATGCTGCAGACATGTAGCATGATGTCCCACCCAGTGACATTATCCTGATACCAGGCCAACTAGTCCTAACACTAATCTCTTAATGCTGAGTGCCTAGCGAGGCAGCTGTTAGTACCATTTTTGTAAGTCTTTGGTATGACTTGGCTGGGGTTCGAACCCTTGACCTCTAACTTCTGAGGCGGACACTCTAAGCACTAGGCCACCAGAGCAGTCGTACATGAAAGTAACATAGAGGTATGCCAACATTCTTTCCATTGTGTATATTGCAGATGCAAAAAATTTCACCTTTCACATTTCACTCTTTCAGTGTATAATATCTGTAGAGCACCTTCTGAATGTTGTTGTACTTAGATGATCAGGATTGGACAATATTTGTGTATCTTGTTGATGATGAAGATTGGACAGTATTCATGTATCTTGTAGATGATGAAGATTGGACAGTATTCATGTATCTTATAGATGATGAAGATTGGACAGTATTCATGTATCTTGTAGATTATGAAGATTGGACAGTATTCATGTATCTTCTAGACGATGAAGATTGGACAGTATAAATGCATATTCTAGATCAGGTTTGGATAGTTTTAATGTATGTTGTAGATGATGAAGATTGGACAGTGTAAATGCATATTCTAGATCAGTTTGGACAGTATAAATGTATCTTGTAGTTGATGAAGATTGGACAGTATAAATGCATATTCTAGATCAGGTTTGGACAGTATAAATGTATCTTGTAGATGATGAAGATTGGACAGTATAAATGCATATTCTAGATCAGGTTTGGACAGTATAAATGTATCTTGTAGATGATGAAAATTGGACAGTATAAATGTATCTTGTAGATGATGAAGATTGGACAGTATAAATGTATCTTGTGGATGATGAAGATTGGACAATATTCATGTACCTTGTAGATGATGAAGATTGGACAGTATTCATGTATCTTCTAGATGATGAAGATTGGACAGTATAAATGCATATTCTAGATCAGGTTTGGACAGTATAAATGTATCTTGTCGATGATGCAGTTGGACAATATAAATGTATCTTGTAGATGATGAAGATTGGACAGTATAAATGCATCTTGTAGATGATGAAGATTGGACAATATTCATGTATCTTGTAGATGATGAAGATTGGACAGTATTCATGTATCTTCTAGATGATGAAGATTGGACAGTATAAATGCATATTCTAGATCAGGTTTGGACAGTATAAATGTATCTTGTCGATGATGCAATTGGACAATATAAATGTATCTTGTAGATGATGAAGATTGGACAGTATAAATGCATCTTGTAGATGATGAAGATTGGACAATATTCATGTATCTTGTAGATGATGAAGATTGGACAGTATTCATGTATCTTCTAGATGATGAAGATTGGATAGTATGAATGCATATTCTAGATCAGGTTTGGACAGTATAAATGTATCTTGTAGATGATGAAATTGGACAGTATAAATGTATCTTGTAGATGAAGAAGATTGGATAGTATTCGTGTATCTTGTAGATGATGAAGATTGGACAGTATAGATGTATCTTGTAGATGATGAAAATTGGACAGTATTCATGTATCTTGTAGATGATGAAAATTGGACAGTATAAATTAATACTATAAATGCATGTTCTAGATCAGGTTTTAATAGTTTTAATGTATGTTGTAGATGATCTGGATTGGACAATATTGACATGTATATCAGGTTTGGACAGTTTTAATACTTACTTATAATGTAGATGATCAGGACTGGACAGTATTAATGTGTAATGTAAACTGTATGGAGTTAAATCATCAAAAGTAAAAAGAAAAGAAAAAAGATGGAAATTAAAGTACACTTGTATATAAATGTATAAACTGACTAGTTGACAGAATGATGGAATATTACATACACACTGTTCTAAAGGAGATATGAATTTCTCAGAAATTGGCATTAACCCTATATGTTATTATCACGTAAATATTATTTTTGTAGTTCAGTTGTAAAATTTGCAATCAGGTTACATTTTTATAAATCAAATAATAATTGATCATTACACACAACCTGCCTCACAATGAAATAATACTTACCTGATGATTACATCCCACCTGCCTCACCATGAAATAATACTTGTCTGATGATTACATCCCACCTGCCTCACCATGAAATAATACTTATCTGATGATTACATCCCACCTGCCTCACCATGAAATAATACTTATCTGATGATGACACCCCACCTGCCTCACCATGAAATAATACTTACCTGATGATTACACCCCACCTGATCACCATGAAATAATACTTATCTGATGATGACACCCCACCTGCCTCACCATGAAATAATACTTACCTGATGATTACACCCCACCTGCCTCACCATGAAATAATACTTATCTGATGATTACATCCCACCTGCCTCACCATGAAATAATACTTATCTGATGATGACACCCCACCTGCCTCACCATGAAATAATACTTACCTGATGATTACATCCCACCTGCCTCACCATGAAATAATACTTATCTGATGATTACACCCCACCGGCCTCACCATGAAATAATACTTACCTGATGATGACACCCCACCTGCCTCACCATGAAATAATACTTACCTGATGATCACACCCCACTGGCCTCACCATGAAATAATACCTACCTGATGATTACACCCCACCTGCCTCACCATGAAATAATACCTACCTGATGATTACACCCCACCTGCCTCATTATGAAATAATACTTACCTGATGATTGCACCCCACCTTGCTCACCATAGACATTTAACAGACTTTACACCATAACAGAATCACATCGGATGTAAAGAATGATGAGGCAAATGCCAGTGTTCTGTTTTAGGAACAGCAAGTTGTCGTGGCCAGTGCAAGAGATCAAAGAATACTTAATGTGCATTTAGTAGGATAGGAATATTCAGACTCCAAGAATGCCAAAGGTTAAATGAGACAGACAAAAAATAATACATAATATTCGATTCAGCTTTGATGTATAGTTGATTTTTTAAAATAAATAATAATGAAAGGAATTTAAAAATTGGCAATCACAGCAATATCATTTTCAGAATCTTTACATCTAGCTTGTTTTATAACTGCACATGGGACACCAACTTTACCCACAGCACGTTTAGAACCTTCATGTTTTGTAATTAAGGTTTAAAAGTTGTGAAAGAACCTTTAAGTGGTGATGAAAATTGGGGAAGTTTTGCCAGTTTGCATGCACTATGAGCTCAGTAGAAAGTTGTGTGATGAAATACAGCAGTTTTGTGGAAAAGAATTGAGAAATTTCCCATCACTGTTCTGCACTGGAAAAAGCATGATACACAATTATGAAATTGAGATCATTAGGTTAGTATTATTTCATTCATAACATTGTAATTTGTTTACAAATATTCCATTTTCCATACATTCCAGTTGAAGAATTGTCATTTTAAACATGTTAGTTGTTTATACATTTTTATTTGCCTTGTGTGTATAAGTTTGTTTGTATGAAATTTATTTACAGATTTATATAATTAAAATGTATATGACATGTTCTCATTCATTTTAATGGCACTCTGTTATTTCTTTCTGATTAGAAGACCTGAATTTTTTTTCTTTTGACATATGCAACTGTAAACTGTGTGATTCAGTTACTTTAATTTCACCTCCATGTGACAGAAATCTAGTTGTTTTGCTAACCTTACTTTTCTTATCTCAGTCTAGTCATCTCAGACCAGTCATCTGTCAAGGTGTCCATGTGCTCAGAACTACTTTTAAAAAAAGAAACCCTTGTTGTCTTCTGTGTAGTTTGCTGTTTTACTTGTCTTATATCTTATAAGTGAGTGTATATGGTAGCTTTAACTTTTATCCCACAAACATGAATTGAAAGAATAAAGGAGGGAGGCTGTCACTTAATTTTGAAATAGTTAAGGAAGTATTATTAAAGTTGTGATTCATACAGATATTTGATATCAATCACCAAATTCCTTGAAGTATTGTAGCCTATGCCTGTGTGCTAGACAATAAAAACTGGAAATAACATTTGCATTTTCATCAATCTTCATATGGTGATTTCATCTCAAGATACACTGTGTATACAGTCTGACATGTCTATCTTATATTTATTCCAGTATTGGGAATCTGTCTTTAAATTAAACATTTAAACATTTTTTCTGACCACACATGTGCTCAATCAGTCACATAAATATTTTTCTTTTGACATATGCTAGTGTAAACTGTGTCATTCAGTTACTATAATATACAGAAAAATAACATTAAGATATCCACATGACAAATTAACTACATAATTTTGCATTACTTAGGACTTACTATAATACAATGCCTTTTGTGTGTATAACACTTGAGCAACATAATTACAGTTATGGGTTTGTTTTCATTTGATCAGCTGATTTGTATGCCTCTGCTATGTTTGCCTGCCTCTGCTGTGAAAGCAGAATGCAGGCATATTATTTTCCATCCATATGTCTGTATGTCCAAACGTCTGTACATTTGTCATTAATCCATTTTAAGAACAAATGAGATTTAATAGGCATCTTGACATGCATATGTAAATATTGTGACTAGAATTTTAGACTATTTGAATATTATTTGTTTTTTTTAATTAGTTTTTGTACTTTGTGGTCTTTTTGTTGTGTTTATTTTGGAGTGAAGACCTTCTTGGTACAATTATACAGAAACCTATTAGACTAGTGAAATTTTCCAAGTATTTTTATTTTGTTATCTTCATTTGCAGATGACTGGATTTAATTAGGAAATGTGAGTCAGTGATAAAACTCTGTTACAAAGTGTATTGAAAGAAGTTAACTTAAATTCATTTTGTTTTAAAAGTTTTTTTCCCCAACTAACTAAATTTGTTCCTTTTTGAAGCATTATGAAACACTTAAAATTAATGAAATTTAAATGATACATTGATTTGACCCATTTTTCAGATGTCCTGTCACTAATCTTTTCATTAATCTATTATTACATTTTTCCCTGTAAATATGCCTTTGTACATGGCTATAATTCCTGAGTAATTACCGTATATACTCACTCTTAAGTCAAGTCACACTGCAAACAACAAAGATCCTAATCTGCTGTAGCATCATGCACCTGTAGATTAAGGTCTATGTTGTTTGATGTGCTGATTACTGCTAACAAACTGCACAGACCCAGATCTGTCAGTTTATAATGTGATGGCAGATCTGGGTCTGTGTAGTTTGCAGTTGGACTTGACTTATAAGTGTGTCTATACATAATGTATGAAATCTGTGCTTCATGCTTATGTTCCGTACATTTGTTTCACATGCTGTCAGATTCAGAAATTCCAAATTTACTGAGTCACAAATGATGTGTTATAAAATTATGATCATGTCGCCATGCATCCCTGGGCATCAACATTTGATTATTCCTTCAGAATATATATGAATATATATTATATTATACAGATACCTTATTTAGCTTCTTTTTACATATCTAGCTGTCTAGTTATTGAATGGCAACATTCCGTCAGTTTAGTTTTCATAATTCTCAGCATACTAATTTACTTTCATCAGTCTTTGTGGATAATATTCTTTCACCTTGAAGTGAGAAGTACATATTGAAAGTTTAATATTCCTGCTAAATATAAATAGACTATATCGTGTAGATGTATTTTTTTGACTGTCGGATAATATCTAAACATTAATAATTTCCATGTAGCTGGCTGCTTTCTTTTTTTCTGTGTTAAGTCCCACATAATTAAGAGATGAATGTGATATCAAATTGTTTTGTTTCGATTATGATACTAGCAATCGGTTCATCTTTTTAAAATTTTGTTAAAAATATTTTGTGTGTGGGCACCTGCAGGTGAGATGTACAAGCTGATCTGTATGCAGTCATGCCATAGTCAAATTCAGATTTTACTAATGATGTATATATATCCTGATCAAGACCTTCTAATATGCTTCCCAATCTGGTTTTGCCATGACCCATGATAAACCCAGGGCTTTTTTACGTGTCCATGTTGTATCTAATACATTTATGTGGAATGAAAGCTAGTTTACGGTCAAAAATAAGGCCTACAGATGTGGTACAGACTGTGTTTGGGTTCATCATAAATTCAATGCCATCGATTCATGATGACCTGAATTTTGGTACATTTTTTACTTGCCATAAGATGTATCCACCTACAATTTGTTGTGAGTACTGGTGAAAAAGGAGCACAGAAACTGAAGGTGTTATGAACATACTAAAGGTGTAATGACCATGTAACGAATGCACAAAGAAACACGGAATAATGTACAAATGTGCATAACTCTACCTCCCTCATAACTTTGTTGTCAAGGAGCTAACAATTGTTTTTATAATATTTAACTTTTAAAAACAAATCACAATAACATTAATGGTGACCAGAAAAGTAATAAACTAGGTTTACACGTTAGTTTTTTTGAATAGATACCACTGTGAACTGCTTTCATATAATATGTAGTAAAAAGATGTGCTTGAAATAAAAGGATAGTCTTCCTGTTTTATGAACAAAATAAATATATAAAATATGAACATTCACAGTGATGCTTTACAGGGACCTAGTATTACACAACTTTTCTGAACGGGGACTTTGTGAGATACAACTGTGTAGATGTAGATTACCAGTATTGTTCAACATTTTCTGATTGTTTTAAAAATTAAACTTTGAAACTAATTACTTTATGTACACTGTACAATACGTTTTGCAAGTTCTATGAAATACTCAGACCAAATCATTATGATTTTTCTTCAGCCAGTGGGGCAGAAAATAATACTGACCACATATGGAGCCTTATTAACTTTTGCATATGATATTTTTTATTTCAAGTATTTTATGTGACACATACCTTGACGATGGTTATATTACACTACACATACCATGTACCACTAAGAAGAGTATATTACACGACACATAGCATGTACCCCTATGATGGGAACACATGGCTAAAATGCATTACTTCCACTTCATGGCAAAACAAAGGTGCATATCCCTTCAGAAAGCCTTAATATTGCAGTAGACACTCCATCCTTTTATCTCAGATTAACAAAATTTATTGGAGGCCCTGAGTGGTCGAGGGGTCGTAAGCGCTATCCATTAAGGATCACTGCCATCTCACCTCTGTCTGCATGGGTTCACATCCAGGATTCGGCCAGTGTGGGTATGTGAGAAAGCTTCCCAGTAGCTTCTCGTGGGTCGGTGGTTCTTCCGGGGGTTTTCCCGGGTTCTTCCTCCACCATTAATACTGGCTGCTATGCATAGCCTATCATGTGCTGAAAAATAGCATTAAACCCCACAACAACAAAAACAATAACAACAACAAAATTTACTCTTCAGCATGCTACCATACTTTCTTCTAACCCATATAACCCCACATATTGTGTATTACTTGTACCCAAATATCAAACCTTCAGATGCTCAAAATCCAAATTTTTATTCCACCTTTTGGTATGCAAATTCACCCAAATAGAAAAAGCAAAATTTATTGTTGTAACTACTGTAAAATTCTGAGTTCCAAAATCACTGCCTTGAACTGTTACAACCCCCACAAAATAATATTTGCTCTTGCCAATTCAGAATGTCCTCAACAAATTGCATCCCTTTTTCGATATAAATTAAGTTAAATCAGAGTATCCTGTAGTGGCCATGTGTCTCTGGTTTGGAAGAGGGGGGCAAGGTTAGAGGTTTTATTGCAATGGCCATTGTACTATTTCAAGTCAGTTACAAGATGTAGCCTCCATTTTTCGCAACTGTAATTACAGTCATATTCAAATCTTTGAACTACTTTCAAATTTGTGTTGTGTTGTGATTTGGATTTTTAACGTAGCTTTAACAATTTTTCAGTCATATCGCTACGATGTCTGCAATGTGGCAGTTTATAGTGATGTCTAGCACTGGGGCATCATGCCGCAGACATGTAGCATGATGTCCCACCCAGTCACATTATCCTGACACCGGGCCGACCAGTCCTAACACTAACCTCTTAATGCTGAGCGCCAAGCGAGGCAGCTGTTAGTACCGTTTTTGTAAGTCTTTGGTATGACTTGGCCGGGGATTGAACCCACGACCTCCCGCATCCGAGGCGGACGCTCTAACCACTAGGCCACCGGAGCCAAACTTTCAAATTTAATCTCTCTAAAACAAATTCCATTATCTTTTCATTTCCTCTTTCCATACTGAAAAGCATGCAAAACTTCATTGATGTATATCCCAAATCGTACAGAAACATGTTTTCTTCCTTCGATCAGGAAAAGGTATTCTGTACTGTTGGTGGCTTAGTCACATGGATATCAAGGGTAACGAAAGGGCAAATAAATTTACCAATGCCTTTTGGCATCTACATGGAAGATTTCATATAATTGCCTTAAATATTGATAACTTGTTCCTCATACTTCGCAAAATATGAGAAATGAAAACTCGACATACGAGCTTCAGAATATCGGGCCAATTATTGGATAGGGTTCATTCAACTGTGAAATTGGGTAAAGGGCAGGAAAAAGAACACGTTTGTTCTTGACATGGAAAACCCCATGAATTTTGCAGATATTTATGGAAGTCAGGGAAAAACGCTGAATTTTCTGCCATCGCTCAATGACATAAAAAAATGCGTACTTGAGTTGTAATTGAACTGATCATGAATTTAATTTATTGAGTCCTAACCAGAATTTCAGAGGTTGTGGAACTCTGTCACTCATTTGAAATTCAGTTGCTATATGCATGCTCTCACTAAACATATTTCTAAAGTCTATCCAAGTATTTTGGAAGTCAGATTGGTCAAGTAGACTGGTTATCATTTAGTTCTCATATCATATTATACATTTTTATGTGGAAAATAAGAATTTGTGACATTTGGTGTATGGATGCAGAATGTAACTTATAACTCAGCAATATCATCTATAGGTCAGTGTGACCCAGTTTTCATGTGACTTTTTTTATTTTCAGTTATCTGTTCATTACATCATCAATATATAAAATTTAAGAATATAAACAGGTCTATATTTTTAATATGGGAGCAATTGAAACTGAACATTACTCTTTAGTTGTATTAACATTTTATAGGGATTTGAGACTCGTGTATTTAGATAAAGTATGTTTGTTAAAGTAAAGATTATCATGTTTATGTTTGTTTCTGAAAATTTTGGGATCCATTACCAAAATTTACATATATTGCAGATCAAAAAATGTCACAAGAAGGTTAGGAATGGAGGATTTGTATTTATAATAATTATATCAGTATCATCTTTTATCTTAAATAATTCTTTATATAAAATGAACACATGCAATTTAAATTATGTACATATTTTGTTTTATCTTAGTCCTCTCTAAGCCCTACTGACCCCTACCCCATTACACTATAAATTATAATATACAACTTAATATTGAATAAAGTTTCGGTTCTGTTAGACCTTATTTCACCTATACTCATGAAAAGTGTTAAGTAGGTACAGTTCAAGGAAAGTAAACTCAACAATATCAAAGGTTGCTCACTACTGAGGCTGACATTTCAGGCCTGAGTGACTCTTGTCTTTACCTCTGTAACAATTTGTATAATGTGAGATATTCTGATGTACTCGTGTTGATGTAGTGATTCATGTTTACAAGTAAACGCCTTGTTTAATGATTCAGATTCACTAATATGGCTTGTGAATGAAAAAGCAGTTCAAAAAATGAGAGCAAATATATTAAAAAGGATTACAAATAAGGTTATCAGTTATTTTTGTGGTTGAAATTTGTTGTAGCTAGAACATTATTTGTCACTGTGATGAATTTGTGTTTTGTTAGAGGGAGCCATATGACAGTATGATTGATCTTAATTACTGATATAACACTGTAGATAGAAATCATAATCAGGTGATGCTGTGACAAACAGTTGTAAAACATACAGCTTTTTTGTTCTATTTTTCAAAACAAAAGGACATATGTAATAAAGGTGGGTAGCGGACTTCAATTCCTAGAAATGAGAAATGCTTTTAATTATGGATTATCCTCATGACTGAGCGTTTAGCTTGCAGCAGCGATATTTTATTTTAGGTAGAGTGCTTTTTATTATCTTAGAATGAATTTTATAATTTCAGATTTTACTTTACCATATATATATGCATGTAAGTTGAATCCAACTGCAAATTTCACAGATCCAGATCTGCCATCGCATATGTGCCAATAGATTTGGGTCTGTGCACTTTGCAATGAGTAATAAACAGAACAAACAACATATACCCTGATTTGCCAGCGCATTATGTGATGGCAGATCAGGATTAATGCTGCTTGCTGTTGGTCTTGACTTCTAAGTCAGTGTATACCACGTGTGCTGAATATTATATTTTCAAAAAAATGATGATTTTATGATTATCATTCAGTGAAAGTTCAGCAGGTACCTCTGTCTAAGGGACACCTGCTGATAAGGACATCTGTGAACACTTCACTTTCAGATTAAACCTGCATATCAAAGACACTTGTCCTCAAAATGCAACTACTAAGTGCACTTTCTAGACATGTTTGACTGTAATTTTTACACCATTATTTTAGTAGGGGGAGTTTAAATGGATGTTATTGCTGCAGGCAAATTAAGTCCAAGAGTATTATCAGTCTATCTTTTCGTAAATCTATTTTTATGACTTCATAAACAATCATATCTACATACAGTTAACTATTATTCACCTGTACACATTTGTTTGAGCTTTACAGTACAGATGCTCTTCCTTAACATTTTGAATTTCTGTAATTCCCGTCATTGACCTCAGTAAAGGCTATTGACTTAGCTAGAATTTTCTGTTCATGTTGGCAGTTAAAATGTTTTTTGTGTTTTTTATCACACAGATTTTGTCTCCGTTTTCAGCATAAGAGTGGCTGTGAATGCCAAGCTATCAGATGAAGAAATTGACAAGGTGGTAGGAACAATATCAGAAGCAAGTAAAACAGTGCTGTGCACCAGGTGAGTGTTCTCCCTTTAAAACACCTTTAAAGACCTAAGCTTCATATCCTTTTGCAACCAGTCATGTTTCTGGTATCAAAAATCTTCTTTTTTCAGTTGCAATACAGTATTTCAGTCAATCAAAACCTCACTACTCTGAATACTATGAAAAAAGGAAATGTATCAAAACAAAACCAAGACTTACTCAAACCATAGCCATGTAGCTGCCAGATCCCAGTTATTAGGCCAGCAAACGGTCCAGAAATAGCCTGGGTTATGTAGGAAGTAAAACATAGATCAGCATATGTACTGGCACATAGTATGGCCAGCAGAGATTTCTCCAGGAGTATTACATTTCTGTAAGGGGGAGATTTTTTTTATGGGGTGAGGGAGCACTATGAGAACAATATCTATAAGTAGATCTCCGTATACTATGTTTCAGCAAATGTATGTGATGTATAACTTTTAATGAACAGAGATACAAATTATTGTTTATCTTCATTATTTGCACAGTTGGCAGCACTTGTGTGTTATGACGACACTACATCAGATGCATTAGAGCTGCATATATACCTGTTTCTGCTATTCTTGCAGATTACCTAATGTTACAGTATGGACTCTTTCCATTCCAAATCAGTAATCACACTATATGTCAGATATTTGTAGCTGTGTTTTTGTTATTGTTTGATATTAATTAGTAACATAGTTTTTCAACAACATTTCTTTTTCTTGAAATTAAGAATAAAATAATGAATCAATATAAAATTTATCAAAGATCTACATTCCCATTACCCCTCTCCCCTTCCAAATATTAGTCTCCAGTGTCTAATACTAAAAGCAGAATCTTGTCCTGCATGACTGAATAAAGTCATTGAGTTGCTGATGGTTTGAAGTGATACAAGTCTAGTCACATGATTAACTTTCTTTCATATCACTAGCTGCCCAAAATAAGGTACATGGTAAGGGTCATTGTATTCAATTCTTGATGGCATCCTAGAATGTTACAGTATGACTCTTTTAATTGTTATAAATAAATGATATGAAAAAATTTATAAATAAAATAATGCTAATTATTCATATTAAGTATTATTATGTGCTCATTCTTTTTTTTACAATGTCAAAATTGTTCAGTATTTTTTGATATTTCACTTGTACACACTTCATATTGAACTCACATGAATAAAGGAACTACTTTCTGTTTGTAAACAAACAATGGACACAGATGCCAGCACTTTTGATTTATCTTATTTGTCTGTGGATGAAGTGAACCAGCTGAAAGTAGAGATGCCAACTTTGACAATGTGGATGAATTCATAGACTACAAAAAAACTTCAATGCATTAGGTAAATGAACGCGATATCAGAAATATGCGGCGATGGCTGTATGGTAACTACTTTGTAAACAAATCATGTACACCCACGTAGTAGGCGCTTTACATTTTCATTGATTAAATTTGTTTCTGTTTAAACTAAAGCAGATGTTTCATGGACTGCCACATAGCAGCTGCTTTGCTACATTCCGTGTTAACTTTTTTGATAAATGTTTCGGATTTAGGCGGGCAATAGACATTAGATTTCATAAATTGCTGGGTTCCTACAAATAACATGCGTGACAAGTCATAAACTGTCTTCTTTAGCTGATAATAAGAATGACAAAAACTCTACTTAGTTTTACATCCTGAATTTCCTCAGAATGTACTTTCTTAGTTCTGCAAATTTGAATAACATGAGCCATGTCTTGGGTTTTCAAGCTTGATTACATATTTCAAAATTGTACTGTAATTTTGACTATATTCCAGGTGCAATTACATCCTCCTTACTGCATTCAAAATGAAATAAATATTATATTTAATAGCATCTTTTTGATAATTGCAATTGAAAGACTTCATTTTTTTTCCACATTATGATTTCAAACATTCAGTGACAGAACAGAAACACACTTGCAGATCTCAACACGCTGCTTCATTGCCGCTGAAGTCTGATGTACTTCATGTAGAATTGGTACAGATATATGCAGTCCAACAACAAAAATACCAAAAAATATCCGTTCCAGATCAAATGGAAAAGTTGCTGCAGTGCGCATTCATTCACAATACGACTGCAAATTTCAATTTTAAGTTGACAAAAATGCCATTTTATTTTGAGAGTTATGTCCAGTGCACATCTAAATTCAAATTTCTCTGGGCGGAGTTATGTGTGCATTAATAATGTTGTTGTTGTGTAATGATGAATCTGCGCTTGTGTATTTAGTTTGATATATGGCATACATTCAGTTACTTTGTTTCTTGTGGTGTATTTTCATTTATATAATTAAACCTTAGGTAGAATAAGAAAATTAGCATATAATAAAAAGGTTACTGCATTAGTATGGGAAAATATGAACTCACTTTGTCGGCTGGATATACTGCACTCCCATCCGAAAAACTGGTTCATATTTTCCCATACAAATGCAGTAACCTATAAATACAAGAAAAGCTGTAATGAATAATTAATACAGTTAAATATATAACAATTAGGGAACTAAAGAAGTGAAAATGGAGGAGTGTTGTTTGTAGAACATATAATAACATATTAGCTGCCTTTAAAGGTGCCACAGGTGGCCTTGTGGTCTAAGGTGTTCACCTTTCCAGATCACTCACACCTCACCTCTGTTCATCTGGGTTTGAATCATGGCTTGGCCAGTGTGGGTATGTCAGAAAGCTTGCCAGTAGCTGCCCATGGGTCATCGGTTCTTCCACAGTATATACTGGCTGCCATGTATAGCCTATTGTATGCTGAAAAATGTCATTAAACCCGCAAAGTCAGTCCTTTCTCAAATTGAAGAATCTATTTCTTTAAACACATGTCCATAAAAAGTGGGCAAGTAACACCATCAATCATTTACCAAAATAAAGATGACAAATTAATGCAAATAAAAAAACAAGAGATAAAAAACCAAAGGAAACCCCACAAAACTTCTCCTAAAGAGCAGGTGCCTTTTGACAAACTCAACAGCAGTGTGTATAAGAGCAGAGGTTTGGAAAAGTTGAAAGTTGCCGTTGTTGCCAATAAGAAACTTATTCATTGCAATGGCTGATTGTTGCAAATAAAGGAATATTTTGTGGACTTGCTATACTTCTCAGAAATTTGAGTATTTGGGAGCAGACATGCTTTCAGGTGCCAATATCACCTCTTCTGAGAATAACTGGATATAAAATTGTATTGTTTCACAATGATGATAAATATGTAAATACTTTTAAAATTGGTAATATTCATTTTTCTGCCTTGGACAATGATTTGCTGTGTTGTTAGTGAGGTTGTGTTCATTTCATAACTGGTATGAATCTCTATGTGATTACATCATTTGCCAAGAATTTGAGGATCTTGTTTAGCATATGGCTGTAAACACAGCATATTGGATGTTGTTTATTGCAAAATTGGCATCATTTGCTGAATACAGGATTGGAGATAAATGATAAATAAACAAGTACAGAAACTTCCATTAGCAGGTAAATGATTGTCTTAAATTTGTGATTCATTTCTGTTTTTAGTACTGTGAGAATATGGCATGCTCGCGCCCCCCCCCACCCCCCGACAACAGAGACATTACCAATGAATAATGAAAACTTGCATGTCCACCATTGTACAACCTCTGCTTTTACTAACTGGTTAGGTCTTATTAGATAAAGCTTTTCATTGCTCAGTTGCAGGTCACTTAGTAAGTGCATGATTATGGCAGTTTATCTAGAACTCAAGCACTGGTATAATCAGATTTAACTTTCTTAATGCATGTTACAGGTCTCTATGCTGATGGCAAATTGACTGTATGCAGTTGTCATGCATGGTACATGTCTTTATGCTGATGGCAAATTGACTGTGCAGTTGTCATGCATGTTACATGTCTCTATGCTGATGGCAGATTGACTGTATGCAGTTGTCATGTGTGTTAGATGTCTTTAGGCTGATGGCAAATTGACTGTGTGCAGTTGTCATGCATGTTGCATGTCTCTTTGCTGATGGCAGATTGACTGTGTACAGTTGTCATGCACTTAAGTACTTTCACTGGATGAATCATTAAATTTTGTGAGTACTTGTGGTATGGGGCATCCCGAGAAACTACTGCCACTGTAACAACAATCTGTGAAGTAGGAGTGAAATGATTAATCTATATATTGATGTGTCAGTACTTTTTCCATATTGATACCCATATTTGTACGAGATATGAAGAATTGATGCTTCAGTTTTCAATAGTCATGTATAATTATTAGTCATTTGCAGTTTTATTCTTTAAAAGAGAATTCATCTGAGATGGCCATGTAAGGTATATGCAGTCAGTATGTCAGTAAAAGAGAGAAACTCGTGACAACATCCATTCACCTTCTGTAAATTAACACAAAGTGACTAACACACATGGTTTGAAATTTGCCCCCCCCCCATTCCATGCTAATTATTTTATCCCTTCAGTATGATCAGCCACTGACAAAGTATGTTAATGTAAAGAAGATATTCCAGATTTGTTCCCCATATATGATTTAAGTACTTTCCTGATCATTTTATAAGCAATATTATGCAAAGTTCTGTTGCATCATATCTTGTCTACTTGGATCAAATTTGAGGGCTACACTTCTGGTATGACATGCAGTGAAATATGTCACATTTGGTTCTGATGGGTGGTTATTATTTATTCAAGTACAGAGTAAAACAGTAACCATCAATCAGAATAGGTTTCCCTGAAGACAGTAATATAGATAAAAATACTGTGATGTAAAAGAAATTAAAATAATCTAGCAAGTAATTAATCATTTTGCAAGTACAGCATTAGGGTCTTGTCAGATAATAAAAATATAATTTTTTGTACTGTTTGTTATTATTGTTGTTGTTCATCCATTGACATTAATATGATAAATCATCATGCAGTTGCGGTACATTAATGGAGACAGGGAGATGCAACCTTGCCTGCTGTGCTCCCCTCTTTCTAATATCCCTTTAGGTACCAGATTAAGCCTTTTCACAATTAAGGAGGGTTTTTGGCTTCATCTACAGGACCTACCTCCTCTTTCAAAGACCCCATTTTGTTCTACCAGTCCCAACTGATATTTCTATAGGAAAAGGTGTTCATTCTTCTAAGGAAGGACACAGTAGGGAGGACGAAAAACTTAAGAAGTATAGTATTTTATTCCCTGAGTTTCTTAGGAAAGGAAAAAAGTTTAAGATTAGGAAGGGTTCTTATGCAGCCCTTCTGTTTCTTGCTTCTTGCAAAGTGAGACCTCACAAGGACCCTCTGCCCAGGATCCAGGTTTTATCACCATCTGGGTTGGAAAATCGGGATCTATTTCTGACTGAAGTGTAGATGCATGCTTCAGAACCTGACTTCATCCTTTACACCAGTGCCACAGATTCAGGTGGGGGGGGAGGGGGCTCCCTTAGTGCCTGAGAAAATAGTTTTGCAGGGCTTGTGGTCTTAGGAAGAACCTTTCCTTCACATGAACAATCTGTGCATTGACCACATAAGACATCACTGTGTCATTGTTGGCAGAGATAATACATTAGTCACAGCATACCTTAGATGCCAGGCAAGCATGTATGCCCTTATCTCAGCATGGAAGTTTGGAGAATCCTCCACTGGACAGAGTGGAGATCACTCCTAGGGCGTGCCTCATTCTGCGCAAGTGGAATGTTTTGATGGACAGACTGTGCAGACAGGCAAGCAGTCTTCATGAAATGATCTATGAAACACTTTTTCATCCGTGGGGAAAACAATTGGTAGACTTGTTGGAACAAAGCTGAAAGAGAAATTTATTCTCTATGTCTCTTCAGTGCCAGATCAAGAGACATGAATGATGTATGCCATCAAACTGAAGTGGGATTGGCTGTATGCCTGTGCCTTGCCACCTGTCAATCCAGGCTTATCCTGCTTGCATCCCTGTGGCTCCAGTGATTGTGGTTCAAGATCTTCTTGACCTGTTGATTCAGAATCCAGGGAAATGCACCTGTGGAGGGAATCTCCTTTCATGGCACAGAGGGTTCCCTAGCTCTTCAAGCAAAACAAATTTGCATGATTGATTTGTAGTGTTTTACATAGACTTGTTATGTTGTGTTTACTCAACCCAGATACTAATGAGGATATCACATTTTATTTCAGTGCATCAAGTCAGTGGAACTGAATTAGTGAAAGGCACTGTACTAACATCAGCATTGGTTTCTGTTATGAACTGATTAAATGACAGTAATTATTCTTTCACTTTTGTGGGGCACCAGGTGGCCGAGTGGTCTAAAAGCACTCTCTGCTATGGATCACTGCCATCTCACCTATGTCTGTGTGGGTTCGAGTCTCGGATTTGGCCAATGTGGGTATGTGAGAAAGCTAGCCAGTAGCTTCTCGTCGGTCGGTGGTTCTTTCCGGGGTTTTCCCAGATTCTTCCTCCACCATTAATACTGGCCGCCATATGTAGCCTATCGTGTGCTGAACAATGGCGTTAAACCCGACAACAACAACAATCTTTCACTTTTGATTGTACAGATGATTACCTTCCATGTCCAGTACTGCACTGGAAGCTAATCAATTATGCTAATGAAAGATCTGCATTTGTATTTAAACAACCAAATATATGTCATGACCACTTTAGAAGTAGTTGTCAAGGAAAGTGATCTTTATTACGTGGATAAAATGAGTTAATAAATTATTTTTGCAAAGACATGTATTGCATGAATTGATTTAAAAATTGATTGTTTTCAAGCTGCTAAATTTCCATGAATGATACCTGTTTTGCATCATACTTCAGGATTGGATTCTTCACACTGACCAACAGTGTCTTGATGTACAAGCCACTGGTATATTTCTAGCCTAGGGAAGCGATAAAAACACAATCAGTGTGACAATATTATCACCTTTGATTGTATCTGTACAACCATTTTTTAATGAACAAAAAAGGAATATAAAATTCTCTAACAAAATATTCGACAACTGTGTTTTTACATTTATTGCAGTTTTGGGGATTTTGTACCATCAGTTGTCATTTGTATTTAATGTATTTGTTTTTCAGTACAACACTTTTATTAAGACCAGGTACAAAAGCTTTTGTTCTCTCCATTTAACGTGCAGAAATGGGAAACCCAACTTTAGTAAATACATTTTCATTCTAATGAAGAAAAATCAAAGGAAATGTTTGATGAAAGCAATAACTGGATGCATTTTTGAGACCAACAATGAAAATGATGATGGAATACAAATGGAATTCAAATGAAGTGCAGATTTGGTTTTTAAAAAAATCATTTCGGGGTCTGTAGATTTTGTAATCAATAAACAGCTGATATTGTCAGTTTTGAGAATTAGCCATTTTTCGAATGATAATATGATTGGCTACTTGTTTATAACCACTCCAGTGGCCTAGTGGATAGAGAGTCCACCTCGGATGTGGGAGGTCGTGGGTTTGATCCCTGCCGAATCATACCAAAGACTTACAAAAATGGTACTTACACCTGCCTCGCTTGGCGCTCAGCATTAGGAGATTAGTGTTAGGACTGGTCGGCCTGGTGTCAGGATAATTTGACAGGATGGGACATCATGCTACATGTCTGCAGTGTGATGCCCCAGTGCTAGACATCACTATAAATTGCAGACATCGTAGCGATATGACTGAAAAATTGTTAAAGCTGCATTAAAAATCCAAGTCACACACACACATACACACATTTCCATAAAAATGTATGCATACTCAGGAATGTGTAGTTTTTGGAAGAACTAACATATTGGGACCAAATGTTATGCATAACACATGCATTTTTATGGGGAGCATTTCCAATTGTGTTGCTGAAATGTCCTTGAACCTTTCTTATTTGTCAGATATGTAATGATAAATTCGCATATTTTTAAAAGTGTTAAGTTGATTAAAATATTTAATTTTATATTTAAATAATTCTGGTGATAAAAGAAATATATCATTTCAAATAAATCTTTTGTTTTTCAGTTCCTTGTGACAGATAACATTTTCTAGGAAGCCAGAAGTGGAGACAATTGTAGTTTTCTAAGAAGTCAGGCCTAGATATCTTGTAAAGTTTCATGTTGTTTGTCTGTCAGCCATTTCCTGTATGTCATAAAGTAATTTTACATTTTGTACATTAGTTATTCCTCCAGTTAATATCTGTAGACCACAACAATTAAAAATGAACTACTAGTTTTATATGGAAATTACCAAAATATTACAAGGGCTTTAATTTTACGTTTTTATAGTAGGGCCCAGGAATCCTCAGGAGATGTACTTTTTATTTTCTACAATTTCCACTTGCTAAATGAATTTTTCTATGTAATGAATTGTGATTCATGTAGCATAATTAAATCTTGAGTAAAATTTTAATCTCCCAAAGGTGATGGATTTTTTATTTATTGTTGTTGATTATAGTTTTTTTTCATAATACAATATAATGTACATAGCTATAGTGTGTGGTGTGCCTTTACACTATAACCATTTGCTTCTTTAAAACATTTTTAGTTTTTGTGGTCAAGATCTAGAAGAGACTGAGTGATGGCCTGTCATGCATTGTCTGTGTGATGGTAAAATGTATTATCTCAGCTCCTTCTAAACTACTGGAAGGATTGATATGCAACTTGACACACACATTCATTACAATGTCTAGTTGGTTCTAAATAAAATAGAAATCGAGTATGGTTGCCATGGTGACCATCTAGAAAATCTCATTGCACAGTAACTTCTCATTCTGAACAGATGGTCATATATATGACTGGTTTGTGCCAAGAGACTTATTATGATGTCTAGTTGGTCCTGAATGCAAAATGGTAGCAATCTGGCATCCAATATTGCTTCCATTTTGATATCTTAAACATTTTGTTATTGCTGCTTCTCCTGAATGGATTATCACATTGACATGGGGTTGTCACTTAAAGACTTCCAATATTGTTGGTTCTAATTGAAAATGGTGTCAATCTGATATTCTTCATGGACACTATGGTCACCATCTTGAAAATCTTGTTATTGCTAATTGACATAGGGTTTTCACTGAAAGATTAATTGATCCTAAATGGTGCTGATCTGTCATCCAGTATGGCCATGGTCATCTTACAAATAGTGTCACTATTTCTGAACTATGTGTCACCAGTGTGTTACAGTGTCACTATGGTGAGATGGGTTTTCATTGAAAGACTTTTTATCATGTTAATCCTAAAGGAAACTATTGCTAATTTGACTGTCAACCTGGCCATCATTTTGGCCACTTTGACCATCTTGAAAATTTTACAGTGCTAATTCTTCTGCCCAGATGGTCATATTGACATGTTTTCAGTGAAGGACCTTTTCTTATTTTGTTGATCCTAAATGAAGATGAAGATTAGATCTCTATTGTGGCCAACAAGGGGGCATATTGAAAATCAAACTATTGCCAGTTATTCAGAATGAATAGGCATAGTGACATCAGGTTTCCACTTTAAAAAATAAATTAATATGACATGTGGTTGGTCCTAATGAAAATTGTGCCATCGGATCTCCAGTATTGTCGCCATGTTACCCAGCTTGTAAATATTGTTAATGATACTTACCCCAAAGACTTGTGCTATCTAGTTGGTCCTAAATAACATGATAACCATGGTGATTATCTTGAAAATTGTTATTACAACTCCTCTTGATGGTATGGTTCTATCAACATGGGGTTTTCACTAAAAACAATTCTTACCATATGTAGTCATTCCAAAATAAATTAGATGCCACTGTGACCTTCCAAAATGTAAACAAAATCACATTACATTACTGTTCTTGAATGGATGGCTAAATAAATATGGGTCTGTTTTGCTTATGATTGTTTTCTTAAGAAGATAAAAAAAACTTAATTTCCTGCAATATATTGTTATGCCCCTACTTCAGTGATGGAGATCCAGCATCCAAAATGGTTGCCTAGATGGCCAATTTGAACCTCTCAACATAGATGCTTCTCCTGAACAGATGATCAGATCAACATGTGTTTTCACCAAAAAAAACCCACCAAACAAATATATAACTAATTCTGAATGAAAATAGTCTTGCCTCCAGTATGGCATAGCTGTGGTCATTATGAAAATCTTTTCATTGTTTGTCTTCATGCATGAATGGTGGCACTGCCTTTTCCCCTAAAACACTTTAATATGTAATAGGTTCTGAATGAATTGGCACAGTTCTGACCATCTACATATCTGTACTTTTGTGAAGGTGTTTGAAAATCAGACCTGATTGGCCTTCCTTGCATTTTTATACATCATTGAGCTTACGAACACAATGAATTTTACATAAACGAATGAATTTTGTCCTGATTTTGCAGCTGCTTGCATTCCAGTGAACAAGATGATACCATTTTGAGAACAATTTTAACGTTAAAGGTCTGTGAATAATTTTGTACTTAGCTGTGCTTGGTTTATAAGTATGATAACACAAACAAATATGAATGGATTAATATAAAATCCAGTTTGTAGATGTATCTGAATAATACCTTGAATGGTACCCATTTCAGTAAGTTGATTTGTTGTTCTTTTTAGCAAAATATAATGATTACATATTTAACCAAACTTAGCATTTGGGTATACCTTGAATGTACCCAAGACAGATAAGTTCATTGATCATCTGTCAATGATACCAGGTTCAAGGTCAGAGTTAATTACCAAATAATTTGCACTGCATTTGAGGTTTCTTGTGAATTTGAACGTGTAAGAAAATAATTTTGTTACCAAATTGGAGTTTCTCAAGAATGTCGGAGATGTTTCAGTAATTAGCAGTTACAATGAATAAAAGGACAGGAGAAAATATTTACAGTGGACTCCTGTGAATCCTTTGGCCAGTGAAGCATCAGTCCCTTCAAGCTTCAAGGTGTCTTGTGTGGTGTTATGTCCCTCTTAGTGCCTATTTGATATAACATATAAATGCATATATATTACATTGTAAAAGTAAAGTTTTTTTACAGTGTGTGTGTGTGTGTGTGTGTGTGATCATTGCTGTTTAACTTTAGATCAAATGATGTTACCATGGAGTGGTTGAATTATGGATCTCTTTGCTGCATTGAAGAAAGCAGCATTAAGAATAGTATTTTTCATTTCATTTGTTTGGCATGTTTTTAAACACTTACATCACAAAATAACATAAGCCAAGACAGCACAGTTGTTGGAAAGATGTATTCAGTATGCATAATTCTGTTTTGTTATTTTGTCCAATATAATTAAAAATTTGACTTTTATGCTATTGAAAAAGTTATTATTTGAATCGTTAACAAATTATCATGCATAGGAAAAATCAAGGTTTTGGTACTTGTATTGTCTTTATTATTATTTGTTTTTGTCTATATAATCTCATAGAAAAACAATGTGAGCTATCATTAGCAGAACAATGCTTTGCTGCAGTATTTATTTTTGTGTTAATTCTTGTGTAGAAATTTGTTCACTAATGTGTTTGTCATTTCATATGCTTGTTTCTAGCCGTTCACAGCAGAATTGTTACGCATTCTTTAATGTTGATTTTTATAATATTTTGTGTAAAGTATTGGCGTAGTATTGTCTTTTAAATTTGTGATTGAATAATACTACTAAAGAGCTGTAAGACAGTTTATGCTACAGGTCTGTGTACTATAACAACTTGTTGTAATGGAAAGAGAATCCATGGAAGATATAAAATTGCAATCTTTTTATTTATATTATAGATTCTTCCATTTCAGTACAGTGTAATTAGTAGAACTGAAAGTACATAGTTAATATTTTTGTATTTTTTTAAAGAAAAACATAAATCACTTATGGAACAAAATTGTAGGATACCATCTTGACTTATGACTTTGGCTGCCAAAACATGCTAAGCTTTTTCGATGTACTAAAACTTAGGGACAAAGAAAATAAGTCTTAACAAAATTCTTCAGAAACTTAGGATATGAAAGGGGCAAGATTTACCACTATTTTCAAGCTAATTAACAGTTATGTTTCAAGGTTGATAATGACAAAATAAAAATCTGTGTAGTCTAAGTATCATTTGCTTTTGACAATTTATGTAAATGCTGCTATTTCGAGACTTACAAAAGCCTATATTGAAATGGCAGTTTTTAAACATCATTGAAGTTTTTTGTTTTCAGAACATTTGATCATGATCACCTCATAGTATATAAGACTACACTGGTTTTGCTTAATTGGTATATTGAAGAGCGACTGTAAGAATACTGAAGCCTTCATGCAATAAAAATCACAGGCATATTGCTTCCTTAATTCAGATTTCATCAGTGAAGACATATATAATCACTTTTAAGTTAAGTCAGACTGCAAACAATAAAGATCCCTGCCTGTTATAACATAATGTGCCTGCAGATCAGGGTGTGTGATGTTTGTTTTGCTTATCACTCATAACAAACTGCACAGACCCAGATATGACAGCACATTATGTGATGGCAGAACTGGGTCTGTGTAGTTTGCATTTGGACTTATAAGCAGGTATATATGGTAGTCCTCAGTATTGTTCATTTTGTGTGCTGTTATTTTCATGCAGCCTGAACAAATAACCAATCATCCTGTACAGCAGTGGACTGTTGATAAAGTGTCATACATTATGAAGAGGAATTGAGAATAGTGCCATAAGTTATTACAGTCCAAATCTTTACACTGACATGACAAAATAGTTGGTTCATGTTTAACATGGTGAACATTAATCATGTTGGAGAATCTTGGTTAGAAGCTCTCTCTCACTCACTCTCTTCCTTCAACATTAAGCAAGCAGTTTTCAGTGACAAGCATACAAGACTAATATCACCAACCTAAATGGAGAGTAATATTTAATTTGACCAGTTAGCATGAGGTTTACAAATTCTAAATTGCAGGTAATTGTTTGGCAAATTTTGTAATCTGCCAAACTAAGATATTTTCTTTCATACACAATATCTGTTAAATCAAAGTTGAAATAAATGCAATTTGTTTTTATATGAGACATTTATAATTAAGTTAGGGCATCAACAAAATGACAAGAAACTGACCATCAAACTTACTGCAGTTGATATGAACCTTGCTGTTGTCATGCATTTTGATTGATGTTGACTTTAGAATAATGCCGATGTATAGATAATGTAAAATTTAAGAAATCTTGAATTTTTACAATATATTCATATGAAGCTAATGTTGATCATCAGAAAAATGGCAACTATTGACAGTCTTTTATTGGCAGTGTACATAGTCATTCTTTTGGTTTTTAACTCACCTGGCCAGATGAACAAATGGTATGGCCCTGTCTCACTTGTCATAATCCATGTGTCCTTCAACAGTTGTTGAAGAACACTCCAAAGGCTTCTTTTCTGATCAGTTTTGCCATGTAAGCATATATCATTGAAACCTCAGATATATTTTGTTGCCAATGACAGGTACATATATTAATGGAGTGACTTTGCAACTGAATTACTGAGCGCACTCTAAAGGCCAGATTTCTGAGATTTTTGTTTAATTTGGTAAGTAATATTACATCATCAAGATCTTGGATGAGTTCAACTTTGAGCAACATCTACACATATCGTTAGATGATATTGCATCTGAGTGGCTGAGCATGTGAAACCTTGTGATCAGATTGGTATGTGAGCTAAATATCCTCCAAGTCTGATACATTTGATTATGAGCGATGTCTGTACCCATTAATGTAGTGATCTTGCTTCTGTTTTGCTGAGCATTTGAGCCCTCTAGAGTTTAATATTTCTGATGAGATTTGTGTCGGATTTACCAAGTAAGCTTATACTGTCAAGCTCTCTAATGAGTTCAGTTATAAGTGACAACTGCTTGTTCTAATAAAGTGGTCTTGTAGCTAAACTTGTGAGCATTCTTGAGGCCATATTTCTGATGAGTTCTGGCATGTCAGTTTATAAAGTCAAGATCCCAGTTGAGTTAGATTATAAGCAACATCTGATTGGCTAAGCGTGTGAACACTCTAGAGGCCATAATTATGAACACATTATCCCTTTTATGCCAATCAAGTGATCACTCACACACACACACACACACACACACACACACACACACACACATATATATATATATATATATATATATATATATATAATCGAGGAAAAAAGCATGTCACCAGCATTAATAAATAACATGGCAGCAATATCCTGGAAACTTTTCTTTCCATAGTACAGTTTCAGAGCATGATTCAAGCAAATTTGTCCAATTCAAGTGAGTGATATGATGTCCAACTAGCCTTGTTCATATACTAGGGATTGTATTACAAAAAGAATTTTTTCAATTTTCTAAGGAAAACTATCACTGACCTATTTACTGTATAAAAATTAGATTACAAAATCAGATTGTCATCTACACAAGTCTGAAAACTTTGAGTTCATGAATTATTTTTTTTATAAGGGTCTCTTAAAAGTAACAGTTTCTGAAAAATTATGGCAAAGATAGTAAATTAATAAATATGCTTTTTTGCATAACTTCCAAAAAAGACATTAAAATTGTGCAATTATAATAAATTGGCTTTAGTTGTACTTTTTTACTAATTAAAGTTAACTGATGGAACTCATAGAACTTAATATGGTGTTTGTTGCAATGTATTTTATCATCATTCAGGTCCAGTAATATGGCAAATGACATAGGTAGATCATTTTGCTGTCTGATTTTAAACACTTTATCTCATAACAGGTTTGTTCAGCACAAATCACGGTTTGATAAACCAATTTATTATCATCATCATAATATTGGCCGACAATTTTGCATCAAAGCTGTTTGTTTGTAGTACTATCTGGTTTCAATTTCAAAAGCATGATTTTTCAAGTTCAGCCTAGACTTAAGAAATTTAGACTAATCAGTTTTAAATTGGACTTCATTTTCAGCCAATCAGAATACTGGATTATAAAATTAGTTCCAGCTCTTGTTTTATCATTAAAATCCATACCATACATGATCTTTTCCTTTTTTATGGACAGTTATTAGTTGGTGGTATCTTGTGCCAAAAATGGTGCTAAAACTGTAAATGACTGTACAGTTGGCAAGCCACTGTTTTTAGCAGTTACAAATGTAAGCATAGCAGTACCTGAACAATTTTGTTCTGGATGGAGTTTAGAAATCCGCAGATAGCAGCAGGTTTTTGTCTATGGTACTTTGGTTATTAGTCATAACAACAATGCTTCACATTTCTTTTGCTCCAAGTGTGCAACAAAGAGTGTCAAGCTTATTTCCATATTGGGACATGCTTTTTTATATTGAAGTTCACATGCCATCTCTTCAGTTTGTTGAGCAGTCAAATCATGACTGAAAATTTTGAAATTGCTTTGATCATGAAGAGGATCCTCCACCCAAGGAAGAAGATGCCTTGCTTACCAGGAGCTACAACAGATACAGGCATTTCCAGATTCCACTTCTAGGTAAATGACTTGAACCTCTTCCATGCTTAGTGACAACTAGGTACCAGGTGGGTCAGAGCAAAAAAGAGACACATCCTCTGATGGGGAACTAGAACAATGCACAGCTGAGTTTCATGTGTACCACAAAACAATGGAATTCACCAGCAACTGGAGTTTAAAAGCGAACTAAGCCTGGTGCCCTCACAGAAGACCAGGGAAAGAACTGGATCTTGCTGATGCATAAAAGAGACCTAAGAGAATTCTCAGCCCCATCCACACTACAAAAGCAGGGTATTCACTTTCTCTGAACAGTAGGGTTAAAAATAATCCGTTATCAGCACAAACATGAAGACTATTTGCCATACCTCAAGAAGAGATCCTGACTGATGCATGTAGGCTTGTGGATATTAGTTCATTGCATTAGAATCAGAGGAAGTGGTAATCAAAGAAACTAGCGTATGCAATGAAAACCTCCGAATGCAAGATACATGTACTGGACCGTAACACAGTCACTTTAACAGATTTGTGGCAAGCTTATAATTAATCTCCAAGCTTAAAGTACTTGATAAACACATCACTGTAGAAGAAAGAAGGCTGAAGTAGAAGATAAAACATCAGGATATACAAGAATGTATTCAATGGCTAAAGGACGAATGCATACTACTGCATACCATAAAGGATGACTGCATACCATATACGGAACCAATAGTCCATTGACAGAAATTTACACGAGGATACAACCCACGCCAAACACCTGTGAACACGCTATCACTATAGATCACAAATACAGGTGGTGCATGATTACCGACACCATCCTACTGTCATTCCAACACAGATCTGACACCAGCAGCATGAAAGAATGGGTAAAAAAAAGCTGCATCATTTCTACATAAAACCTTCAGCATAGTTAGCGGCTGGCCGAGTATATGTTAGCACTCAGTATCATGATAATGGCCCCAAGATTTGCCCCTCTGCACAAGTCACTAGTAAAATAGCTTGTAGACACCACAACAAGGAAGGTGCAAAGCATGACAAAAGTTCCAAGAGGTGAGAAACTAGATGGCTACAAGCCCTTATGTCACACTAGTTATGGATAGTGCAGTTTTATTGACATTGTGGTGTTTGGTGGCTTTGCATGCAGGCCCTACCTCTACTCATTGCATAGTGTCAGTGTACACTTAAACAGTTGTAATAACATGCTTGTCTTGCAAGTGGGTTAATGCTGGCCTGTTCATACTCATTCAAAAGAATGCAGGTTTATATTCCAGGACAGACTTCTCAAATCGCTGTAACTGGGATGGTCAGCATCACACTCACTCTTAAGGACACATGGTACTAATGGTATGGAAAAATGGGAACCAGCCTGGAAATGGATGAACATAAATAGAGTATATATGGGTTAGGCTGACGTAAGTTATGTTTTAGGAATAAGAATCTTTTGAGAGCTTGTCCTAGTTGTAAGTGGAAAAAAATAGACGTTTTATTGATGGAACGTTAGTCCTTTAACAGTCTTGAGTTTGGAACACTCATTACTAAACGTAGCACCTGACTCTTTACTTTGGTGCGGAATTGAATGCACATGTTTCAAACACATGCAGGTCCAAAAAATGCTGCGTCTTATATCCTAACCTTTACACTGTAGCTGACAGCCAGGTTTCATCTATACTGATAAATATAGGTTTGATCATGAGCACTCAAAAATTTTAAGTTATTGAATTTTTAATATCATGGTGTTTCCATAGGTGTACTATGGGGACTGAATTAGTACCATGTTGTTGTTGTTGTTCTAGGGTTTAACGCCATTTTTCAGCACAATATAGGCTATACATAACGGCCAGTATAACTGGTGGAGGAAGAACCCTGGAAAACCCAGGGAAGAACCACCGACCCACGAGAAGTTACTGGCAGGCTTTCCCACATACCCACGCTAGCCGAGCCTTGGACTCGAACTCGCGCAGACAGAGGTGAGATGGCAGTGATCCGGAACGGTGAGCGCTTTAGACTAATCGGCCACTCGGGGCCCCGAATTAGTACCATGAGTTTTTAAACTAAAAGCTCTATCTTAACTCACTCGCCCCCATCTTTGGATTCGGATTACCCAGGTGTTATAGAGTAGGTACACACGGCAGTCAGTGCCCCAGCATTTATCAACTTCTCGTGGTTTTATATTGCCTCGTTCACAGACGAGAGTGTTCTTTGTAGAAAAAAAAATGAAAATACACCTTACTATAAGTTATTTGTCTGTATGGTGAGTCCTACTGGGAGATACATACTGTCTTCTATGGAAAATCACATTGGTGCAGATTACGTAGCATCAGGAGATCTCAGTACGATCGTCGGATAATATGCTGATGTGCACTGTTACCGTGAAATCAAAAGTAGTGCTTGCATACTCAGTTTGGTCCAGGCATCTTTAGTAATTGAGCTGCTAACGCCTTCAGGCTATCGCGCTTATTTAATGCTGTCTCAGAAGTGCCCACAGATGCTAAACTCTTTACCACCTGGCGGATAGCTCTAGTACGGCCAGCGCAAGCACAAGCACTGATGCAGCTTTGAAGGTCGTGTCCTTAACGAGCGATATTATCACATCGGTTTTCGGGATTACAACAAAGTGTCTTGTTACTATCACTGGGATTCAACACTAAAGTTGCAGAACATTAGTGGTTTTACCATCGACAAGGAAAACAAACCTTAGGAGCGAGGGTATTAACTCCTCTTCGTACTTGACATGTACCTATTCAGAGTGGGGTGAAACGAGGCTGCAAAGAAGATGCACATTGAGCATTGTGGCTACGCAGAGCATCCTAAGCAATTCGCGAGCTGCTAGGGAGTTGCGATTTCGTTGTTGGAACAACAGCCGATGTTACATCCCTAAGAGGAGCAGGGGTTGCTAATGGATTTTTCTTCGAGTATGTAGGGCCCACTATCACTCGTTCCACCTGATAAAAAACCATTTGTATTAAAAAGGACGCGCCCTGTGGAATTGCAGTAATCGGGTAGAAAGATAATCAGTCCCTGCATCTGTGGGCAAAATGCTTGGTGTCTGTGCCTCTTGGCGGGCATGTTGACTGAGGTGTTGAAGCCCGTCTTATTTCCAGATCTAGTGATATTAAGCAAATAGATATCGTCTTTGATATCACTTGTATTGCCATCGGTCCGAATTAAAGTTTCAAATCACTCGGCTTATAGAGGAATTATGATGTCGATCTTTCCAAAAATGCAAGACCCATAAAATGGTCCGCCTGAGAAAAAAAAATCTGCAAAACTGAAACCTACCTTACCGACAGGGGCTTAGCAACAGCGCGCTCTATAAAAGTGTTACAAGCACACAGTAAACGCATTGACTGGTGTTGGCACCAACTGGCTGTGTCTCCGTGTACAGCGGGACTTGTATATTGTCAACAATAGTTGCTGACCACATGGCAATCGCCTCAAGATGACAGATGTAGTCTTTATCAGGTGCCAACTGTCCATGAAATTCAAAAAGCACCTTGAAACCACGTTTTAGCCGAAACGAAGCTAAGCATAATGCAGATCACATATCTAACTTGACGCACGACTGTGCTATCTCCTAAGAAGAGCACAGGCGTAACTCAGATAATGACAACAAATGCTTAACGATGAAAATACAATACAAGCTGCGACTCCCAAGCCATACAACTCGGTTTTAATCGACGAAGTGGCACTAGTAGTTCGCGGAACAGTCGCTGCTAATTCATTCTAAGCTTTGTGTAATTTTATTCTTTGTTGTTTGAACCAGCTGAAAAACAAAGCACAGGTTGCTCTTCCTCTGTTTTCGTTCGGAACGACATGCTAAGACCAGCATTGCTAGCACGGGCGATAAGCTGTCCCCTGGCCTTGCGCACCCCCCTCCTTCATTTGTTGTATACTTGGAGGTAATCCCTCAACCATTTGTATTTAAAACCACGGAAGCTCTGAAACAAGGTTCGCGTCTGCCTTAAATAACTAAAATCAGATTGCTATGCTTAAGTGGCTTGATGCACAACAGTCAAAGACGGCACCAACTGATGTAAATGCGAATGCCCCTCCCCCCCGTTTTATTTTTGCGCACGTCGGGGGGGGGGGGGGGGCTCTGCTGACCCAACAGCCAAGCGTTTTCTCTCGCGTTCAGAAAAGGCTGACATTCGTTTTGACTGAGCTTCTGACTGACTAATTCTTTCTGGGGTTTGGGATGGGTGAGGGTACTCCAATCCCGCTTAAGCTAAACTTCTTTAATCTACGTATTTACGTTTTTGTCAACTTTGAATATTTGCTTTGTTCCAATAGCAAAACATTTACTGGCTTACAACATAATTTTCGGTAAGAAAAATAAACCCAAACAAACAATTAAAATGGCAGCGAGAAGCAACTGGCATAAAGGTATCTAATATACGCTGACATTCAATCTGATCTTAATAGGGAACTTGCCGACCGTTGCGCTGGTTGTTTTTGATTACATAGTTTCCTATATTCCCTATGGTTTTTTCTTCTAAATCAACTGGTAAAAACGTGCACTAATCGGCAGTTTCTTCCGTAAGTTGAGAAATTGTATAATCGACATGAATGAAAATACTTTTCTTAATGTTAAGAAACAAATATCTGGCACCAAAAAATACATATCTAAATTGTATCTGTTACTCGTGGCTTTCTTGAACAGCTGTGCCACGTTTTTATGCAGCAGGAAACTATTAACACTACTATCCGACCAGAAAATATTGTCGTGGTATACTCCGCCATCATAAAACATTACACTGATTCGAGTAATAAATAAGTAGTACTCCAGATGTGGAAATGTATTTAAATTTAAAATGCAGCCTTTTCATAAGCCTGAATATTTTCGAAAAAGATTTAGAGCCGAATTAAGTTTTATAATGGAGGGGCCAGGCATCTCCTTCACAAAACTCAGCTTGTTACTTTAAGTAATAAATGTAATTACAGTCAGAAATCTTGTTGAAAAAAAATAACAAGTGCAGTCTTTCGATTGGTCTGAATAGTTTAACATAAGATTATGACTGGAGTATGGTTTTATGACTGGGAGAGTCTATGTTCGTACATTTATTTGCAGGTGTCGTAAATAGAGCTATCACATTCATTTTCAGTTTGTAGAATTATCTTCGTCATTCCATCTGTCATGGGGCCCCGAGTGGCCGAGTGGTCTAAAGCGCTGTCCGTTACGGATCACTGCCATCTCACCTCTGTCTGCGTAGGTTCGAGTCTCGGATTCAGCCAATGTGGGTATGTGAGAAAGCTTGCCAGTAGCTTCTCGTGGGTCGGTGGTTCTTTCCGGGGTTTTCCCGGGTTCTTCCTCCACCATTAATACTGGCCGCCATGTATAGCCTATCGTGTGCTGAAAAATGGCGTTAAACCCTACAACAACAACCATCTGTCATTGCACCAAGATGATACTGACACGTATTCTGAAGGAATAAACTCATTCAACTGGGTTTAATATTGCTTTCATTCCGTAGCATGATTGTCTACCCATGTTCATCGTTTTTCCTCAATATACGGCTCTAAGCCTCGCATTAAATATACAGATGATAAGACCTTTCTCTGTCTAGCCAGGTTAATCGTCTTTTGTCTTTTGGCGGTGTTATGACCATAATTACGTTTCACTTTGATGATTGGTCAACGGTTTCGGCTATCTTGTCTGCGGTCGTTCGATATCATTGGTCCAACCAAACTGTAAACGAGGTTTATATTCGATTGAAGATAAGCAAGATAGTAGACACAGACGGAGGCCCTTTTTAGCTGTCATGCACTGAAACAAGATGGCAGAAACAATGTTGCCATTTTTATTCCTACTGGACTCGTTTTTAGAGGTATTGAAGATAATATTTTTTGCTGACTAAACCCTGTCAGAGCAGTTTTACACGTTGTTTTTTTTTAAGATAACTTATTTTGTAAACTGATCGAAAATTGCTAATGACAAACCTTGTTCAGAACCGTAACCGCCAACTTCTCACAAAGGTTACATCTTAATAAAACGTAAACTTAACGTCGCTTATCATTAACAATTTGCACATAATGTTCTTGTGTTTTTGACATCCTCGTAACTCGTTTTTAACAGCGGTTATTGCAATAAATTAATAAAAAGAGAACTTTTATGGAATTGCATTATTCCTGAAAAGATTGCAAATGAGAATAGTTTTATGACAAGGAAAACACGTGACATGGTTTGATCAGCTTACCTATCGCGTACTGTTTTGTGTTCATTATCTGTTTCTGATGAAATGGGTCCTGAAAGGGGAATACATATTCGAAAACTTTTACAAAGCGAAAAAAAATTCTCATCATAGTGATTGTAAACTGGTACTCGAGTAAAATAACTAGTAAGGCAAAGATTCAATAATACATGTTAACTAGGATTATAATTACACACGGATTGGTTTCTATATCCCTTCACTTATGTTCAGCTCCCTTCATGACATCTATCGAGTCCTGTCTAATGTCACAGCTTTAAACCATTCTTTTATCACCAGACCAATCACAAAGGGTTTCAGTCACAGGTTTCAAACAATTTAACTGAAGCTGAATTACACTGGGTCCTCTTATTATGCTATGTACCCGGCGAAGTACAGAGTGGCGTTTCTTATATTTCAGTCTGTGATTCTCTGCCAATATTCGTCACGTCAAGATGTGGAAACAAGTGTAAACGGTTGTGTAACTTAATGTCAGAGACACTTCTTATAGTTTGTTAACTTGTTCACTAGAGAAGACCTTTTTTCCCCTCAAAGATACCTACTGAACACACTGGATGTTTTGGTATGTATATAGAATTAATCTGTGATTCATCATATGCATCCAAATGAGTTAAGTCCGACACTACTGTCAGAGGACAACAAGTTTTGTCAGAAAGATTCTACTTTACAGGAGCAATCTTCAGCTGTAGAGATACGTAAAATATAAAATTGCATTCATTTTTTGCTCTCCGTACTAAGTGACATAATTGTTTTATATATTTATGCAGTATTTATTTTAAATGTTAAAGATAGCCCGACATACGTCATATAACGTCATGCTATTAAATATACTTAGGTATGTGTTCAGTTAGCCATTTCATAATTGAACAGATGAATACATTTATGCGTTGCATGTATTAAAGGAAAAGAAAATGTTCGAGTACTTATAATTCTGTGAGATTATTCTTGTCGGATACAGATTCATATAAGAACCTGGTTGTTATAACAATAACCTCGTACAGTGTTCCGATGAAATGATTTAGTATGTGACAAGCAACTTCACGTACGAACATGTTTAACGTAAATCGTTGCATTTGTACTTGACAATGTTTTATGTACTATGCAGCTCTAGTCATTTTTAGATGATATCTTTGATTGGAAGTCGTAGGACTGGGGGTTTTCGTATAACCTTTGTTTTCCTGTCGGGGATGGTATTGGCTTGGTGGACGATAGTGGTTTTCTTGTAGTGAAAGACTACAAGTTCAGGACCAACGGGTCGACAGCGAATAAAAGGCTCTTGAGGGAGCCTTCGACAGACTGGGAGGGGTGGGTCATATATGGTGGCTTCTTAGCCATTCGACGAGATGGTTCGAACTGAAAATACTTCTTGATCGTCAGCTGGAAGCCGCCTACATTATATGTTCCGCTGTTAACTAAGTATCACTAACATGCAAATGCGGGAGGTTGTGGGTTCGATCCCTGGTCGAGTCATACCACAAACTTACAAAAATGTTACTAACAGCTTCCTAGCTTGGCGCTCATCATTACGAGGTTAGTGTTAAGACTGGTCGGCCTGATTAATGTGATTGGGTGGGACATCACTCTACATGTCTGCGACATGATACCCCAAAGCTAGATATCACTATAAACTGTCACACTGCAGACATCGTAGCGATATGACTGACAAATTGTTAAGCTACGTGAAAAATCCAAATGACACACACATATCACTTTACGTAAGCAAAAATCAAAAATGTATATTGTGGGCAAAATATTGTTCGTATTTTTGTACAAATGCCATGTTTTGGTCACCCTTGGTGAAAGAGGTGAAAGAGTCATACTTTATTCAATGTTGTGTAAATCCTATACTTTGATAACCATAGTGAGTGATACATGGTTTTATGTGTTTAACTTCTTAAGAATGATCATCCATGTACTATATTTCCTTTCACGTTTGTTTGATTACTCGATGAATGATTTGATCGAGTTAGGAACGAGATCATGTAATTTATATTAGTCGTTTCATTCGGTGCGCATCATTTTTGTTTAATCCATTTCTGGACTGATGCGTACAAGTTTAGTGTTCATTTCTCAATCTCATTATAAATAAATAAACTATATCATTCACGAAATTGCTTTCAGTGTCCTCGCTATAATTTAATCCCATCCACACTTTTTAGGAAATATTTTTACCGTTGCTCCATTTACAAAATGTTTTCTTATCATATGAATCAGCCAACCTTATAAAATATATTTCATTTCTTCGTTTAATACACTGTGTTGAGGTGATTTTTTTCTTCTTTTATTTCCAACTCGGCTAAATTTTAATTTAATGGGGGGGGGGGGTCAAGCTTATATTTGACATTAATACTAAGTCTTACAACGAATGTTTTCAGTGAGTTTTGACCTAATGCCTTACCGTATGCGTTTAACTAGGCCAGCATTTCTTTGTCATATTGTTATTTATTATTAGTATTTGCATCGTAGCTCAAGTTTCATGTTTCATGTTTCATAGTTATTGAATCAAGTGAATTGATTGTTGGACCGTTCAGGTAATGTAATTCCAGGACCACGGTAATTATAAAAGTTAGCATCAGTTCATCTTTGGTAATTGTTGTAAACTTGATTATCGTATTTACCATTTGTTTTTTATAACAGAATTCTTGTTTTAGCATAATTATATGGTACACAATTACCTTTCATAATGTACCCGCCAGTTCTTGTTTGCATGCAAACTTAATTTTTATGTTTCTTTTCTGCATTTCAGGCTATATGTTTTTATATTTATGTACTTATTCTACATAGTTTCTTGCATATATTTTTAGACTAAATATGGATGTCTAAACTTCGGTGATCTATTAATTGTTTGCTCAACTTTAAAACCGTGGATAATGTATTAACACACTGCTATCCACACATGCAGCAGAATCAGTGCTGTACATGCGTACTATTGTGAATAATTAACCTATTACTTTGTATCATACACGTTGCAAATAATATCACTTGGAGGCAGCCTAGATCGATGCAAATATCAAATATTATCATTTTAGAACCATAATAAAGAGAAATCCCATGCCTACCATTTCCTTTAAAATCGTATTCCATATTAACAACGATGCTTTCCTTTTGTTTTCGAATTTTTGTCAACATATATTTCTTACAACGGTCTCTGATTGTTTTAGCTTATTCTTCATTTTTCTATCAATGCATTTTAAGAAGCTCATTTTTTTAAAATCTGGTTATTGTTTCTGGTAAAGGTGTTTGGCTAACTTTCTTAAAATATCCTTACCACGAGACCCTAATATGTAAGGAAATATGTTTTCAGCAATATCTACAAGCTATCTTAGTGAACATTTGTTTTATCAAGACCGTGATTTGTTTTATTTGATATTTTTTATTTGCACTTTGGCTGATAGCAGTTTATCACTCGCATGTAATAGAGATGGTTTAAGCCCAATTGCAACTTGCTGGATTGTTTTTGTTTTGTTTGCAGACTCTCGTAATTGGTCTTTTTGATATTATGTTAAATTTAATCTTAATTCAATGTATGGTATCTTATATTATTCGATCATATTTAATGAGATAATTTTAAATTTCTACCTGGATTGTTTCCGAATACCAAACCCGGCTTTGGTCTTCTCTGTTACCTTAGTGGATAGGCAACTAAGCCTACTGGAAGAAGAACATTTTCTAATGAGGGCAATATTTATGGTATGACTTTTTATAAATAGTAAATATCAGATAAAACATTGTTTGCTAGCGTGCTTAAATATTTTCTTTGTTATCATGTATACCAAATCATAATGTCACAGGTTTACAAGAGGAATTCAGACAAGTGTTGTTTATTCATAATTAATTCATCTGTACAAAGATGTACTTGTTAGTCTTAATGTTATTTCGGTTGGCTGATTCTTAGTATAAGCTCGACAATAACTAACAAATTTTTGTTGTTGAGTTTAAACCTGTTACTTTAATCGTGGTCATACATTTTAATATTTTAGTAAGATATTCATCCTTTCATGACAGTACTCATGCGTATATATCGATCACTCGATATGACACAATACTAAATATGCGGTAACTGCACCTGCAAATTGAAATTGTATTCTAATTGCCATTTTATTATAGTATCTTACGTACGATTAATTAATTACTCATTGTGTTTAATGCATAAGAATCATATATTGGATGCAAGGTTAATAATCAGCTATATTAATTTTACTTTCTCCCTTATATTTATTCATTGCGTACTGTAACATCATTTTCACACAGCTCACCTTTAAATTATCTGGATTAATGCTGTCTGAAGATAATGTGTCGCACTTGTGCCTTTAATTAGCTAGGAAATATGATTTTGTGTTGTGTTTGATCATTAATTCGAGCAGCTGCTTGAAAGGCAACACATATGACAAAAAAGTTGATTAGTCGTATTTGTTGCACCTGTCCTTGTTGGTGAGATATTTTGCTTTATATGTTTGTCTGTACACACGCATTTGCTAACAGTATAATTTTATATATCCAGATACCAATCGGCTTGTGCTATTATATAGGGCTCAACGTTTGGCATCCAGTATGAGATATGTTGAATTCTGATTTTACTATTGTTGTGTTGTGCGAACGATGTAATATTTACGCGCGCTCCTGTGTGTATCCCTTTTCGTATTGTATCTATATCTCTGCAACAATCCAAATACGTGGATAATGTCTAAAGCATACTTATTTGTTTATTGTCACCTGTTATTAGAGAGCATCTGTTTGCAAAATTAGCATTGTCATTATGATTTCGTATATCATCATTCAAGCTGCCCTAAATATTGTTACCCTAACTTTCCCATCGTCGGCAACTGTTATGCTTGAAGCAATTCCCAATGTTTCGATTGCTATTCTCAATTGTACAATGGCTTTTAAAGTTTAAGAAAATATTATTCTGCATTCATAGTGTATTAAAATTTGTTTCAGTTAGTATAACCTCTTTCATATTACTTCTCGAAATCACTTTTGTTGTGTTAGCTATCAACTATATTATATGCTGCTGGTGGTACTCGTATATCAAGCCATAATTCAGATCGTATAATTGCTATTACAAAAACCATTTAATATTGGTGTGCTACCATCCAGAGTCAAATTGTGATTTACATCATAAGTTGCATTTTCAAAATCTAAACATAATATTGTTTCAAATACCATTGGTATAAACAAAATTATACAGGACTATAGATGATTGTCAAGACTATTTTATACTAGATCTTATTTTGCTATCATTTTGCAGCTTTGTATTTTTTGAAAACGTCATTTTCCCATAGTTTTGCCATCACATATTTGCAGTTTCTTTATTGATGGCTTATGCCTTGATTGTATCATATATTGACTCCATAGTGGGTACCTTTGAATGTTGTTATTTCTTGTTGACCCGGATATGTTCTAAAATTGTTTAAAATGCTTAATGTTTTATTGTAATTATTTTTTTTGCTATGGAGTCTTTCCATTATCAGATCAACAAAGTCACAGTCAACCTTCTTAAACACCCCTTTGTCTTTATTATTATATGCTTCCTAGTTTAATTCAGATAGCTGATTAATGTTGACAGACAACTTATCAAATTATGAATCGAAATCCAGTTTGTAAGATTTTGTTGGTACGTATTCATTGCAATTCCATTTCGCATGATATTGAACTTGAGGTATCTATTCCTTTTTTAATTTATTTCTTCGTAAATTAAACCTCGTATATATATATATATATATATATATATATATATATATATATATATATATATATATATATATATATATATATATATATATATAAAGAATACAAATCCTATGGCGAATAACAGTCCTTTCAAGTGCACTGGATCCAGCAAGGGATCACGTTTGTCAGGTATTGATTAAGACAAATGTAATAAACTGACTACGAACAGTGCAAAACTAGTATCTAGCTAGTCTAGGCACTTTCGACTCTTAATGAGTCTTTTTCAAAGGCAAATACAAAACATAGACAAGACAAACAAATAAAACAGACAAACCGTTGTGTTTGTAAAACTTTACATGATTATGACAGGTTGCGGATGCTGAAAGATATTTTATATTGACATAGAAATTGATGAGCCATAGCGTCATCTGTTATTATATGTAAATTGATGTACGCACAAATTATATCCCGGGTATTTCATTGTTATAGTTGTAATTATATGTTATTGGGTGACTAATAAGCAAATTTAGAGAATCATTGAAAAGAGAACATGCTGGCTGCAAAAAGATAATTTTATTTGTGATTGGCTGTCTTTTTTTAGTCTTCTTGGTTAAAATATCTTGGTTTAAATGTTCTAAGGCAGCGTATCCAGTACGATTCCTTTTCTTTCCTCATTTTGGAACTCCAGTTGGGGTTGTGAACAAAGGTTCCGAAACCAGGAAAGAAAAGGAATCGTACTGGATACGCCGCCTTAGAATATTGAAACCAAGCGGTTTAAACCATGAAGACTAGAAAAAGACAGCCAATCACAAATAAAAAGTGCTTAGCCTAGCTAGATACTAGTTTTGCACTGTTCTTAGTCAGTTTATATATATATAGTTCCGTTATTATTTTTATAAACAATGTAGGATTATACGATTTCTTTATTGCTTTATCTAGTTGACTTAGTAGCTTATAGGTAGAGTAAGTTGTAAGTAGATTGAGTGGTAATAATTAATATTTATCTATATTTTGTTTTTATTAAAGTGTAAGGAAAGCAGCTGTATAGCTGAAGATGTCTTATGCTGCTATTATTTGTGCTCATATTCTTCTCTACGATTTGTTAATTTCAATGCTTTTAGCAAATGTGAAGGAACACGTCTGATCCTAGCAGGTATAAGAGGCGGTTGTTCTTGTGGTTCTTTTTCAATTTCTTTTATTACGTTGGCGATCGGAATAACAAGTGTTTTGATTGCATCAGCTAATGATTCTGCATGTTGAAATTGAATGTTACTAGCCTATTTTGTCTTGGAAAAATTTTCTTTCTATTTTGAAACCATTTCTGTTACTATGTCTTTACGTTTATCCATACTATTTTCCTTGTCATAGTTTATGATCTCTATTATTATATTGTGTAATATTTATTGCAACATTGTCATTTAATGTAAAGTAAAATATAATAATGTCATCTTCAAATATAAAAATTGTAAAAAATCATAGCAGTATCTTTCAGGGGTGTTTATGGTTGTTTTATAAAAAAAACAGAAATTATAAAGATTTTTTTCCTGCTTCCTGTATATACTGATAAAGCAGTCTTTGTCAGCATCACGAATACCATGATTATTGACAATTTGACATATGTATTTTTTTTAGCCAATCCAATAAAAAGTAAAATCATTTTGTGTTTCGGCAGATGAATGTTGGCATATCAAAACAAGACTGAGTAAAAAATATACATTTAGTACTATGACTCGATCTAACGAATTCTTTAATTCTATTTATGATACTATTGTCAGTTTTTATATAATCAAACCACAATTATGTTATTTGTATCATCCAATATTTCTATAGAAATAACATCATATTTGAGTATAGTTAGGATTATTGGTTTGTTTCTTCTTCTATTTTATCAAATGGTTCTTTCAATATTGTATATATTACTTGGGTATTATTATTAACACGTAGAGTAATTTATCTTAATTATGATATTTAGGTACTTTGTTTATTAATGAATATGTTTTTCTTTGGCCTCTGTTTCCAACAATAAGGAACTGACAAACAGGCAACAACAAGTAGTGTTTGTTTTGTGCAGATTGTTCAGCATCAAAAATAATTATATCGATTTATAATACTTAGTGGAAGCAAACTGAAGCGTCGTTTCATCACAGCCATTGAGCTATTACACTTTTAAAAAAAACTTCTAAGGGATCTACTTAGTAGTCACTCATATTAAATCTTTACTTCAAACATATTGTATGCTCTGGTTTTTATCACTATTGAAATTGAACTTTACTCGTATCAATTATCCTTTGCAAAATAGGCCATTGAATTTAAAGTTGATTTTTTATGATAACTTTTAAGACACTATTTATCGATTTGCTATCACTGGAAAAACAATATTACCACAAAAATTGGAACTGCAGGTATCACCGCTATAAATGCTTTGCTGCCCACCAATGATGTTAACAGCATGGTTGATTTATATTTTTTCTTTCATTGAAATTTCTTTTATACACAGAACAGAATAACGTTGAATGATCATGTAATTATATATTTCTTGCTGCACTAATTACCATGTATAATATTATGTTAGATTAAAACCGAATGTTGCTATAAAGCATCAAACTCAAATTTAGCAATAATGCCAGTTTTAATTGTTCATGTTATATATATATATATATATATATATATATATATATATATATATATATATATATATATATATATATATATATATATATATATATATATATATATATATATATAACAATCTGTCCATATGTTATTTATTAAAGAGGATCCTGACAACACTTTCCTTACGTTGTTATTGCAGTATTGAACAGTAGCGAATTCCATTCCATCATTATAAGAAACTGATTGTGTATGTGCCGGATAATGTTTTGATGTTAGAATAACCCTGGTTGAATGCTTCTACTAAAGTTAGTTTTCGCATTTGTATTAAAATGTCGCCGCTTTTGGTACAATCCAACAAATACATTCTTGTTTTTAAGGCTGCATATATGGATCGCACGAAATTATATTTTGATAAATGTTGATTATAAAATATCAGTTTTTTATGTTTATATATGAAGAATTGTATGTACAACCAGGCTAAAGGTCTGCCCAGTAGTAACAATAGTCTCCTAGTCGATATTTAATTTCATTTGTTTTTGCGTATTTAGAAACAATCAATTCTACATCGCTAGTGATGTCTGTTATTGTTTCAAAAGTTGTGCAACTCATTTATATTATGTAATTGTATGATATTCATAGAAGAGATATTAAGTTTAAGGAAACTAAATATGACGAAAGAAAAATATTGTATCATGCTATTTAAAAGATCTATATCGACCCAAATAAAGAGCTCATTGTAATACTATCTGCAAGAATAAAAGGTAATGATAATGCTTTTTTGAGAAATTCTAAAATTTCAGATTTTGAAAACGATGATTGAAAGTTGAATATGCTAGTCTTAAACAACATAAGCAGGCACCATGCCGAATACCAAGATAAAAAACAACAAATGGTATGTTTCACTGATGACGCAATGGACAAAGTTGCATTGGTCGAAAACTTGCATTTGTTTGAAATTTTATAAATTTGGCTTTTGATGCTATTCCGTAAGGAATAATATTCTTTTTTAAAATTCTTGTTAGTTTTATTTTAAGTAAGCTAATCATGTGTTATAAAACTTAAAGATGTATAAAATATAATCAAAGTATTGTCCCTTTTTACCGTGCAAATGATTTTCTAAATAAATTAATTTTATTATAAAACACATTTTGAATTTTTTGGTCTCATGATTCTTTTTAAAATTTCGCAATTAAATTTATAAATGATATATTTTATTATAATTTAAATATTTTGACTCTGTTATAATTTTATGTGTTTGAAAATGTATATCCATAGTGACTATCACGGTTGAACAAAGTATATTCACTGTAAATATCGAATATAATATTTTGTTTATGAGAGTAAGAACTGGTATTTTTAATCAAGAAATTTCACCTCGCTTGTTTGATTGTGAATGTTAAATTTCTCCCAATCAACTCACTGACTGAGATTGTATAAATAAGCCATTGCGACAACTATGCACAATATTGATCACCATATTTGCCATTTAGCGTTTTTTATATTTTTAAAAAAGGATATAATTTAACTAATTATGTATAATGAAATTTGGATATTTACAAATAAAAGATTTAGTGTTTGTTTTAGATTCATATGAAAATATATTTTTTGTCAAGTACATTCTTTTAATATTTTGATAAAATGAATTCAGTTTTAACATGTTATATTCGTTATCCATTAAGAACACATTTATTATCTACATGTTTATGTATGGCAGAAGAAATACACAAAAGCAAAACACGATATGTTACATATATATGATGCATTACAATAGCTTACAAGGCCAATTAATAACTTTATGGGGCCCCGAGTGGCCGAGTGGTCTAAAGCGTTCTCCGTTACGGATCACTGCCATCTCACCTCTGTCTGCGCCGGTTCGAGTCTCAGATTCAGCCAATGTAGGTATGTGAGAAAGTATGTCAGTAGTTTTTCGTGGGTCGGTGGTTCTTTCTGGGGTTTTCCCGGGTTCTTCCTCCACCATTAATACTGGCCGCGATATATAGCCTATCGTGTGCTGAAAAATGGCGTTAAACCCCACAACAACAACCACAACAATAACTTTACCTGAAGACCATTTTGATAGTATGTATACTTACAGTTTGCATGATGTAATTGAAAATATGACTTGATATAAGAAAAAACGAGATTGAAACGGAAATAGCAAAAATATGCAAAGAATACCTTTTGAAGCATAAATGTTGACTTTTAACTATTAAAGAACAATCGTTATAAATTACTATGATTTAATTTAAAATGACAGACTGCTTAAAAATTTAGATCAGACAGTGAATTACAATTAAACTGTAACTTAAAAATGGTACTTGGGTGGGTAAATTATTGCCTGCATTAAATGAACTTTATTCGAAGACGTTTGCATTATTCCTTCGAGTTTGTTTTTGTCTTATTTTCCCAATTATCCATTGCGGTATTGCTTTTAATTCATCATTCAAAAATAAGAAAGATATCTTAACTTTCTTAAATTGCTTATGTATGATAGTGTTTCTTTTAGATAATTCGGCCTTATGCATAATGCTTTAAAATTAATTAGAGTACCTATCACGTGCGGTATTGTTTCTATACTATTTCCATTTAGGTTAAGATGTAAACATATTAGGTTTCCTGTGCGTTCAGGTATTGATTCTATTTTATTATAAGATGTACAAATCGTCGTGACCTTATTAAGTTGCGTATAATTAATTGTTGGTATTGTATCCATTGTTTATGTTCTTACGGATTAGTTAATAATGATATATCTGGTGGTCGTTCACTTAAAATAATATTTGTTTCCAACTCTAGTACCCTTATATTATATTAAATTATATATTTCACAAAGTTTTTCTGAAAAAAAAAATATATTGTAATGTGCTTTCTCATAACCATTATATATATATATATATATATATATATATATATATATATATATATATATATATATATATATATATATATATATATATATATATATATAACTCGTTAATTTGAAAATTAATAAGTTTAAAAAACCTCATCTAAGTTTTACCAAAAGTTTCTTTCTTTATTTCAGACATAACAGCAAATCGATTTCCTCCAAGTTGGAGGTACGAGAATCGCAACACATGATATCCAAATACTTTTCAAACTTCTAAATTCTGAAAAGCATCATTACATGATAAAAAGTATTAAACATATAGATGAACCAAAATGGAAAGCCTGTATAACAATGACCTTATATCATAATAGCAAAATTAGTCAGGCACCAGTAAAAAGTGGTAAACAAACATCAAACGAAAGCCAAAAACAAAGAACACTAAGAAACGTACACTTTTGTGAAATTTGAAATACTGTGGAAATTAGACTATTCTAGTGAATATCATAATATAATAGAATTTAGATGAACAAAAATGGAATTATTATTATTAAAATGATATCAAATCATATTAAGAAAAATACCTAGACCAACACCAATACCAGAACCAACAAAGTATTAAGAAATCACAAAATAAAACACCAATACCAGTCCTCAGACCAATACTAAAAACAATACCATGGCCAAAACCAGTGCTATAGCCAATAATACCCAGTACAACCATCAATGAAAAAGTCCCCCAGTAGTATCGCAGTTGGAAACAACCTATGTCGATGCGTTATTTTTTGCATAGAAAAATCAAGAAATTAGGAGAACAATTTAAATATAATTTCCTGATATAGAAGGGTGCCCCTATTTAACCATATTGAGCTTATCTATTATGAGTGAAGAATAATTATATATCAAAAGGTTATGTCGGGAGTGGTATGTCCAGCTATTAAAAGTCATATTTGATCAATACTGAAACGTGAACTACACGCTTGATTTAAATTTTCGGGGAGATAAATTTATGTGAATAACAATGAAGTCAATGTTATTGCGAATATAGCAAATCTTCACACTACGGCCGTTAGATGTATTTATTGAAGAAGGAAAATATAGGTTGCATCGTGAAGTTGATCATAATTTTTGGAACAGTTTACTGACCAAAAGTCATTTGTCTTAATTACAACCAGTATGTATTAAAAATTGTGAAGCATTCAACATTTAGAAGACACGATAATACTGGGTAGATATAAGTTTGTACTACTGATTTTATGAATATTAAATACTATCCTGCATTGAATTATTGTTGCACGTAACAAAAAGTCGATAAACAACCAACAAATTATTACAACTAATACATTTTTAAAAACAAGAGAGCAGTCTCAATAATACTTCCTTAGTATTTAATATAATGGATATAGTTTTTAAAAAATTATACGAACTGTCAAGTATTATATTTCGGGAATCCATTTTTATTAATAAATAGTAACGCTAAAGAAACAGCTGGTAATGTTTAAAATTTCAGACCTACCGGCAGGGTTGACAAAGTTTTCGTAAACAAACTCTGGGGCTAGTAGAGCTACTACCAAAACGCATTTTGGAACAAAAGCTATTCACGTTATTTCTGAAAACAAACAAGAGTCTTTGAAATATGATCATATATACGAGACATGAATATCATCACGTAGAGAGGTGGAAATTGCTTTGTTTGACAAAAGAGGCAGACATAATAAACGATGTTTCATCCACGAGAGTTTTACTGTATGAGATTAGAGCATAAAAAATAACCAAATGATATAAAGTTGACAGGTAATCTTATTACTGTCTGCAGCGTTGCAAATGACATTCTGTTGGTTTATTTGACACAAGAGAACATTAACAGAGTTGCTAAACTATTTAATCTTAGTGACATTATATCATGTTTAAGCTTGAAACCAGCATTTCCGCGATACGAAATTAGAACAACGTAACAACGTTTTACCAAAAATAGAATTATTAAATATTACAGAAGACACTATTAAAAGTGAAAGAATTCAAGTTAAAATTAATGTCTTTTATAGGCAACCACAATGCCATCATAACAGTTTACCTCCATGGGGTGAGAAAACACACAGTCACAATCATGATAATTTAAATAAAACATTTATTAATCCTCTTTAGAAGTTATATCAACACTTGCACAAGGGTGTTCTATATGCTATTACATTAAACATGTAACATGCTATTATAATACCTGATGATAAATAAAATAAAAATATCTGATCTGAAGTGACCCAATTGTAAGGCATTTTACGAAATAGTTTTATACATTCACCGTTTATTATATGTAGTAAAAATATTTATCGATAACACGAATACTACTGGCAAAGCAAGGGTGGTGAGTAATAATACAGAATATATAAATAGTTACCACCATGTTTTTCTGAAAGAAGACAAAAGCCTAACTATCTAGAGATGAAATATCTATTAAACTTCAAAGAGTATGTCATATCTACTGTTGCAAACCTATTGTCTTAAAATATGTAACAGAAAGGACCGAGTGGTTATTAAAATCAGCAAATAATTTATTTGTCAAGTTACAATGTAAACATTTCAGCAGACCTTACAGTATTGTGAATTAAATCCCAAATTATCATCAATATCCTATCACAAGTTCGAAAATATACAATGTTTCGAACGAATTCCAATAGTCTTGAATGTCTTGATCTATCACACTGATATAGTCCAGAATGTCTTTGAATACGTCCTCAACAATCCCAAAGTAGTATTTGAGTCCAAAATGCCAATAAGCACTTCAAATGAATAATTTAACTATACAATTCCTCTCAAATTAAATCTCAACTGCAAACTGATCATAGATTCCCAAAGACTGATATGAAGCAGAAATGAGTAATTATTTAATATTTTCTCGACATATGTCTCTTGACCTGTGTGACAATAGAGTATGTTTAAAATATTATATAAGTCTTCTTCCATGACTGGAAAGGTTCGTACTCCTGAATAATAGACACTTTCGTATATCCCTGATTTTAATGCTATCTGCCAACCTTTCTACATAGATTGAAAGAAACAGCAATACCTTTAAAGAAACACACACACACACACATACACACACACATACGCATATATATATATATATATATATATATATATATATATATATATATATATATATATATATATATATATATATATATATATATATATAAAGAGAGATAAATAGATAGATATATGTATAGATATATATGCACCTCCTTTTGTACTATAGATCTACATTTTGAGATTGCAGGATTGCACTTTTTTCTCCATCAACATACTTTAGATTCAAGCTGACATTTTGTCGTTCACAAATACATAAATACATTTTAGACAATCTCACAATGACAATGCCCATCCTGTTATAGTATACCTTTCATGCTACTATCCTATGTTGATAAAATATGCACATAACATTCATATTATATTGAAAGATTACGTTTATATATTATTTAATCCTGTTTTTTGCACATTTTCAGACTAAACGGTCAATTGCTAGTATCCATTATTGCCTTACTCCTATTGAACTTGGGGGAATCAGACATATATATCAGCTACATGAATATAGCAGTAAATGCTAATAGATTATTGTGTATTTTAATAACTGCATGCATTATGCAGACGTGTCCCACTCGCGGACCCCGGTTCGCATATGACCAGCCCTCGGCCATGTAGGCAGTAATTTTTAACATATGCATTTTAATTAATATGCATAATTACTGATATGGAAATGGTTTTGCTCATGCGGCCCGCAACCTTTAGCATTTATCTGTTTCGACTCCCAGCCAAGGAAAGGTTGGTGATATACCGTTGTTAAACATTCCTTAACTTTTACAAGACTAGCACATACTATAGGCAGCTTTTGTGTATGTGTCATCATACTAACAGATGCCTGTTCAACTTCCAGGATTTTTAAACAAGTAAATGATTGGGACCAATATTATATAAATCTGCTGTGTGGTCTTTTTGTACGCTTATGTTATTGCATAGCTTTCAGAATTTCCAGAAATATCAGCTACAGCATGGATTGCTGTATTCAAGTACTATTCTGATGACAAAAATTAAGATACGTATATACAGACGATTAGAAACAATCAAGCCATGCCTGATAAATATATTCACTATGCATGTTTCAAACACTTACATTTAATATATATGTTAGATATATGGCATTTAAGCCCAGATATGGTCGATTTCCAGTTAAGTTTTATTACAGTGTGCATCAAATATATGCAAACTAGCGGTGTCCTTGATGTCAATTTGGAGTTTTGCTTTATGTAATATAAAAACTGTCCCTTAATAAATTAAAGGAAGAAGTTATGACCTAGTTAAACCACATTAGTTAACACTTTTCATGACATACAATCCATCCTGACACGTGAAGCGACATGTAAATATGAATTCGAATTTAAATAGGGTACGCATACTCAAGGCCTATGTTTCAGGTTCAGTCTTACCTAATGATGTATTATACCTAATATGAATGTTTGACCAAATGGCCTATTGAAATAAATATTTTACTTTTGAAACTATTTCTGTTAATTTAACTTCAAGACAGATGCATATATTCTGAAGAAGAAGTAAAACGTTTGGCTGTGTAGCATGATGTGTAAATAAAAAAAACAGGCTCATGAACGTGTTTCACTTTCTCTTGCAAAAAGCAAGATCTTCAGGAAGACCCGGCTGAAGGTGATGGGGGAGGGGTTTATTGTTGTTGTTGTGTGGTTTAACGCCATTTTCAGCACACGATAGGCTATACATGGCGGCCAGTATTAATGGTGGAGGAAGAACTCGGGAAAACCTTGGAAAGAACCACCGACCAACGACAAGCTACTGGCAAGCTTTCTCACATACCCACACTGGCTGAATCCGAGACTCGAACCGGCGCAGACAGAGCTGAGATGGCAGTGATCCGTAACGGAGAGCGCTTTAGACCACTCGGCCACTCGGAGCCCCGGGAGGGAATTTAAAAAAAGATAAAATCAGTATGTCATCGTGCCGACTAGTCAATTTGGCAGGCAAATGAGGAAACCTATTCACTTGTTAGCATTTTCATCTGGCAAAATGTCCTTCTCAAAAGTGAGGAAAACTTCCCCATACTCCTTTTGGTGATGAAACCTTCCAGTACCACGAAACGGACAAAGGCAAGCTTGGGCAGTGGAATTTGTTGGTTTGTTCCGAACATAGAAACTATTATTGGCCAGATTGTCTTTATGACGCGATGTCGTGTGCCGTTCCATAGAAGTTATAGTTATTAAGGGACTAACCATTTAATTAGTGGTGGGGAGAAGGCTGAGAGTTACTTCCGAACTAAAATATTTTAACACAATTTTGGTCCTTATTACTAATTTGTATAATAAAAATACAATATTGTCCACTCGAACAAATGTAAGTAGATTTTTGCCATCATTTCATTCATATTCATACTTTTATCCCCGATTCTGGAGCGACCGTAACACTGGTTTATGACAAATTTATTTTTTGTGCCGGCCGCTACCCGTCAAAGCTAAGCAAGGCAGTGTATCTACAGAATGTACCATGCTGTCGCGTTTAGGGCAAAGAACTTTCGCGTCTAGTCGAAGTGATGGAAATGATTTGATTATAGGTTTGAGCTGTAGGAAGGACAACTGTATGCAGATAGTTAAGATTTTCGATAAGTCGCTACCCGTCTCATTTAAAGGACCTTTAAACTTGCTGCCCAGAATAGAAATTGTCGCACCTGCAAATTTCTGTGTTCCAGAAGTAAATATCATTCAACCAATTTGAGTTGCTGATAGATCAATGTATATTGTTTTAGCAGAAAGGTCAAGCAATAGTGGCCAGAACATTTTCAAAAGGGGGAAATGTAGTTTGGCTACGGATAATAAAACCGTCAAATAAACCGCAGATACCTTATCAAGGAGTAGTAATATGCGAATTTAGCCCGGTTGAGTGTGCCTATTGTCCACAAGCATAAAAAGTCTACATAGACGCATGCGAACGGGCTTTACCGAGCGAGCTTTACCGATAAACAATGTTTGAATTATCAACGTAGCAAGCAGAGCAATTATCTTAATCAATTAGCAGGCTTCAAATAGTTTTCAGCACTTGATTTCTGCTGGGGGTATTGACAGCTTGAGGTTTAGGACGCAGATCGGTAGAAGAATGCGTTCTCTATCCCAATGGGCCTTCTTGAGTTTACCGTAATATTGTTTAGCCTGTACAATGCTCTGGTGATATTCGAACGTCTTATGGCGACTATCCTGGCAGGATTGTAATAGAATAATTACCTCACATATTTGATGACATCTTGGTAATAGGAAAGAGTTTTGAAAGTATGCTCGTCAAATAACAAACGTGTTAGAAACATTGGCAGAGGCAGAATTGAGGTTCATGCCTAAACAATACTGTTTATTCTCCAAATAAGTCAAATTTCTTGGTGTTGTGGTTTTAGAGGCTGATGACTCCACTGATCAAAAGAAGGTAAGCATCGTAAAGGAATGATCATTTCCTGGCAATGTTAGTGATGTTGGAGCCTTCCTGGATTTGTTTAACGTTCGTCTTATGCCAAAATTTGCAGATATGGCTAAACCTTTGAACATGCTGAACTAGGAGGGAATAACAAAATTTGGGATATGTGAGTATCACGAATCTCTCCAATGTCTCCATGACACATTTATTAGTGCACCTGTACCGAATCACTGATTTATCCAAGCCTTTTTCACATGACACGGATGCAATTGGCTCTGTGTTGTCGCAAAACTCTGAGGGTCATGAGGAGAAAATGCGCTATTGTGTGACAAGAAAATATATTGTAGATGTGGAAGTATTTTGTGCGTTACTTCCTGCAACTCCATTATGGTTACATATTTATTATTGGGACCGACCACATCACTTTGCGTTGGCTTCTTTGTATGAATGGCACTCCCGAGTGTAGCTGGGCAGGGAAGCTGACAAAGCGCGTGGAAGATGCTCACGCTCTAGCAGAGCAAAATATCAAGGGGCTCATGCGGCGGCAACGCGAGTTCATGATAACCATGTCACATGAGAAAGATTTAAATTAGACATATATATTTATTCAACAACGATAGATCGGTTCTTCTCCCAAATTTTAGAGACACTGGCGGGGACCGTTCAATGTTTTAAACGAATTGAGTGACGTCATTTACAGGGTTAACTGTGTAAGAAACAGACGTCTACAGATAATACATTGCGATCTCATGCTACCAACTTGGAAATTGGGCGTAACACATTGCGGATAATATTGAAGCATGTAGGAGAGCCCTTCGCTCCGCGACCACGCAGAGAACGATGTGTTCTATGGTGGATGAATGGTTATCTTCTCGTCTAATACTTGGAATATGAAGTACATACTTGTAAACGAAATTGATATTCTTTATATTTTTCCAGATGTCGCTGAATCCCTAGAAATAAAATGCAACGACAACTCCCTCCCTAGAATGTAAATACGTTAATCTCTCATTTATCAAATCATTCTAAATCACTGTATCAGGATAAAACCTTCTGATCTATTGATGATTTGTTGGTTGATTTAATCTCATAATTAAAGCAGATTCATTGTGATTATGTTTGTTTGTTGTTTTTCAAATGCGGGACGCATTTCTCAGAGGCATGGGTAAAAAACGACTTTCCCGTGCATTCTTAACTGGACCGTTTTAATAAATATCCCCTATATCTAAGCGGATTGGATGCCTTTTACTATTGGACAGCTGTCCAGTCGCTCGTGTCTACCATCCAAGCTCTTAAGGCTTATCAGTTAGTCTCTGACTTACATTGTGATGTATTAAACTCACAGACCATTTTGGATAGAAAAAAAAGAAAGAAAAAAAAAAAACAACAACAAGCGACATTATGCCAAAGTTGAAAGTATTTGGTCTACTTCTATACATATAGCTTTTATTAAAAACTTAAGGAACATGTTAGAGTTCATTTATGCAAACAAATTTAAAAGAAGTTAAAAACCTGCTGGGTTGATGGATAAGGAGAAATTTCATTTATTGGAAACGTAACTTCACAAATCGTTCAAACTGCTAAAAGGTATTAACCTTTTCTCAGTATTATTTAACCCTACATTACTTATACACAATTTATTAAACAAAATATTTTAAAAGTTACATGGAGCACTAAAACCGAAAGGGTAAAAGCGACAAATACTCTTGTAGCCTCAACTACAGATCGTGGTCTAGACATGGTTTATGTTCAACTGTTTATTGAAAGCATTGAAAATAAAAGAGGGCTTTACAGAACATGATCAAAAATAGTTTTAGGAAAATTTGGAGGCATCCAAATATTAAAATTAGGGAGAGAAAATTAACAATATTAATAATAAAATTTGACAAGATGTTATCCATGTCATAGAAACATAGGAAAAGAAGCCTCATTTGTTTCTATCATAACTTTAATTCCTGTACAAAATGGCGGTCAAATATAATAAGTGTCAAATATAATTTCATAATCAAGGATCATTATTCAAGTTTAAAGCACTGTCAAAAATATCACACTAGTAATTTAATTGAATATTTTTCAATTATTTCACTCTGGTTACTCTGAACAGTTTTAAAACTGTACTGACAAGAGAAACACTCTATCGAATGTAAACTACACTAATAAATGGTACTATTAGCTTATGAAGAGTAAGAACATCGCCTAAGTACAATATTAAACACTGAAGAAAATATATAACTGGGGTTATTTTCTAAGTTTATAACATGGTCGTAAGTCCTATAATCACACAAATATGTCAGAATATACATAATTTGTAAAATAAAATATCCTTAGCTCGAAAATATATAAACTGTGCTGTTTTTCTGATTACCTCATTAGATTTATAACAAAGTAAATTGCAAAATAGTTCATAAGATTGGTATTTTTAATAGGACTTTGGAAGAAACTTAAATCTTAATTATGAGTACTTTTTAAAAATGTTAATATGAAATTTAATTCATCTTGCGGTGTTTGAAGGGTAGCGATAATGTAGCGGCCCGTTGTTAAGTAGACAGGGTGAGTGTAGTGCAAAATGTTCAAGTGAGGACTATAGACGGTGACACGGGATACATCTCTAAACTTCGGAGAGTAAAATCCCAGAGTTTGCTCTTCAAGGGAAGGCCTCTGTAACAGACTGAATTTTCCAGTTGTCATTGTAATGTGTGGCGATTTCAAATTGATGTATGCGATTTTGTACCGGGTTAAATTCGTGGCATTTTTAAGGACGCTAGTAAGTGAATGCATCTGATTGGGATAATAGTGATTATGATGAGGTTCCTTTTGATAACCATGTCAGGCGAAATATGACAGTGGAGAAGATCGGCTTTGTTTATCGAAATGGCCATGGTTGAAATGATGCAGAAGCCGCGTTTGCAAATATTTTTTGGAAGTTGAAACTTTGCAGAGATGTGGACAGGAAGGGGATCGGGAAAATGTTGAACTTCCCTAACCAAGGAGTAATGTGTATTAATAATGGCGGTTCGGTAAACATGAAATTTGATTGGACGGTTAATGGTCTCGTGTTTTAAAAATGACGGTCCAGTATATGGGCGAGGCGAAAGATTGTGATTCCGGGGGTAGGCAAAAATTGTAGTTGAGGATCTCTGAGACACGTGCCCAGGGGTGTAAGAAAACGGTTCTGCTAAAGACTAAATGAGCAAACCTCAACGCATAAGGTACTGTATCTTAATTTCATACCTAATTTTTCTTCGATAAAAGTCTAACGATAAAAGTGTTTGAATTGATTTATCATTAATGATATAGGAATTATGAATGCTAAGAATTGATCATTTTTAGGTTTATATCATGTTTTCTGCAGAGGATTTGTTAGTTAGCGATCATGTAGTGGAAGATAGGAAATGATCTTTGTGTGACCTATTTGTCAAACTAAGACGTGAAATCTCCTAAGTATTTGTCTAACATTTAGTTCAAGATAGTGCTTAATAGTTCCAATGCAGAGGCTAAATACGCTATCCATCAATGTGACGTGACGGGTTTGTTATGCCGTCACTGTGGTAGGTGTGGGGTGGGGTGCTTCCAATATTTGATTTAAATTATTATAGAAGTCTCACCCAGGTTCGATTTTGGTTGGAAGTTAAATTAGTGAATTAATGAAAGATAGATGTAAAGCTCCGAGCCCCCAGTCAGCAATGCCGACGGTTAAATGATTGAATATACAAAAAAGTGAAATTCAACTAATAACAAATAATTAAAATTTCCCAAGTACTCTCATTCCACTCGACCCTGTGATAGGTTATTGCATTATTTGATTTGTAGTGTGAAATAGCTTTCCACCTGTCCTTGTATTCTACTCATATGTGTATTCTTCTCTCTTATCTCTGTCCTCTTCCTCCCGAATTCCTCCGAATTCATTCTCCTCCTCGACTTCTCTATATTCCTCATCCTTCTCCACTTTCTCCTCCTGACTCTTTTTCATCTTCCTCGACTCTTTCTACCGACTAGACTTGTTGATTCCTATTGCTCTGCTAGTTTCACTTCCATCTCCCCTCTTAGAGACTCGGGACTCACTGAACCGGAAGTTCTGTCCTCCCCCCCGAAAAAAATATAGCTTCATGTGAAAAGACAAGGACGGTACATCCTTTTCCTAAGCCCTATCATCTCACACTACACCCAACCTATCATCAGATAACTGATATTACATTTCTTCGGTCACGCATTCATTCACATCGAAATACTCATCGGTCCTTGTATGGTAAAACAACGTCGAAATAAAGTCACGGTATCACTTACTTCTCATACACGCATCAATAAATTGCGTCATTTCAGTACATATTCCTAATCCCATTATACTAAAGAATATCACAACAATCAGGCGCGTTTCTTTACATTACAACTCATACAAAGTACACAAATACTCAAATATCCATGCATCCATATCAACTAACAATTCAACCATTTTCCAAAATCTCAATTCAAGCATGGGTAAAATGAAACATATTACATGAATAAATGCACTAGTTTACTAAGAAGTAACCTATTAATTCTGACCACAAGCTAACAATATACATAAATCTCTACATAATACTCAAACTCATTTATCAAATACGCATGTAAACTTAACACTACAAAGGTAATTTTACGTACTAAACGATCCTAGTAATTATGTATACATACTAGACATAATTACAATTACAATGTCTTGATATAACACAAAAATCGAGCAAATAACTTACTGACCTTTACGAAGCTTTGTCTTTCCTTAGAATCTCCTCTCTAAGTTTTCCCGCCAAATTACGAGTGGCTCTCTCGGAGTAACCTTATATTGCTCATCAATTCCTAGGCAAGACTAAATTTTCGCTTTCTAGTTAGAAGTTATAATTCGGATCGAAATTGGTATCACACCCTCCGTCTCAATTCCGATTGGATGTCGCTTTGATTCGATCCAATCAATCTTAGCGGACAATGTCCTTCTCGCTGTCTCTCCACGTGGGGACGGATGTAGAACACGCCCCGTTCCTCGCGGGTTCCTCTTATCTTTGGACAAATCTGTAACACGTAGGTGGGAAGTCGCTCGATCTAAAGCCTATGCCAATTCAAGACGCCGGGTCTCCTCTCCGGTCACGGTAACCTTGCGTAAGACATTAACTCTAGCCTGCGGCATGTTCAGACATCAAATATGGTTCGTAATAATAATACCTTAGTTTATACACGACCTACGAACTGGGGTTGAGCAAACGTGACAATCAATTAATAATGATAACTAGACCTATTAGATAAATAAAGTAATTTTCTTACACTATGTTAACTGTCAATGGAAACAGAGAAGATCGAGTGGATAGAGACAAATGCGGTATTGTTTTATTGGATGCAAGGTTATGATCTGAAGCCAATTAGCAGTTGAGTGTATGTTGTCGAATGTGATACAGGATTTTCTGAGGGTACTGGAGAGTGGAATGCACGTTCTAGTCAGAAAATAAGCAGTGGACGGAGAAATATACCTCTTTATTCTGTTTCATTGGGAAATAGTTTCCACAACTAAATAAGAGAGATTGAACGACCAGTATAAGAGATTGAACGACAAAGACAGGCCACTAAAGGCGGTGTGCTAAATAAGTAGGCCAGAGGGAACTCGAGAGTGTTCCTGTTCAAGTCGACCCCAACCAGCTAGCTATGTTGATTCTGAAGAGTGAACATTATGTCAAGAGCCTCTTAAATATCCGTTGTGCCAATTTAAATAATAAATTTAAAATTAAAAAGTTTTCGTCTAAATTAATGACTTATAATTTTTTGCATTCTCATTCCACTTAAAGGGATAATTTAGCTTTTGTACTTAGATTTATATCATCCAGAGTAGTCGTATTTTCATATACTATTTTCATTGAAACTTTGATCGGTAGAGGATCTTACTCAGTTATCGATTAAACAGTGATAACGTTTGTAAATAAATCTGACGATATTAGTATGCAATTTGCAAGACTCGTTTCCCCGTTTGCAAGACATAAACTCTCCATGTTCATCACTATCTGCTCTACGGTTTAGAAAATGGATACCAAATGTGCAGTATAACTGAAACAGACCTTACACAATTCATTCAGCTTAGTATATCTAGATTGTCCAGGTTTATCAGACTAGTCCAACTTATAATGTACAAAATCGAGGGATGGAACGAACTTTATATTCTTTATATTGCCATCGATTACAGAGTCATCTATACAAGCACTTCTGTAATTAAAATCACGAGCCATTAACCAGTATATTTCATTTTCAGTGTCATGTAAAATGTCAGGCATATTGATTTCTAATACGACAATGGCATTAGAAGATATGTGATCATATGCTGGCGAATTTGATAACGGGATATAGATACAACCTAGTATGACGTCATAACGAACCTCAAATAATTGCTTGTTCAGTAAAATAAAAATGCAGTCAGTGTGAACACGTATCACGTGATTGAAAAGTGCGTTTTGCACAAGCACCGCTACACCACCACGGTCATTAGTAGCTGCTCGATATATTACACGTGTATTGTCATGAAAGAAAAGTAGTGTTCATAGATGAATCACATTTCTATAATTCACTAAAATATATTAGTCCGCAGAGTTTTACAAATGAAATGGAATCAAAGTTATGCAACTATATTATGCTCTGCATATTTCAAAATAGTGCGTTGATATAATGTTTATGGCCTTAGAATTTATGGATGGATTTAGTAGTGTCTAAACATGATTTTGTAAATGTGTTACTTATATTTATGAAATTACACGAATTTATATAATGAACACTTTAGACTGATTACCGATTTCTGATTACCCCTTTCTATACTGGGTCGGCCATGCCACTAATCTTTGATACATTCTATAACTCGGTCTTGGCGAAATATCGAAGGTGTACAATTTGTCCTTAGCATACACTTTGTCGAATCTCATATTTCCTAAGATGTGTTCTTGTTTCGAATCATTTCGAAATTTTCTTAAAATTACATGCAAAAAGTTCTCACAATCTTCCATTCTAGTGACCTTTTAAATTTACGTACTCTAGATATAACTCGATTTCTGTCTTTGTATCATAGAAATGACACTACTATACCGTCACATACAGCTAGCTCTGTGTCACTACTATACTGTCACATACAGCCCTATGTTACTATTAAACCGTCACATACAGCCCTATGTCACTATTATACCATCTCATACAGCCCTGTGTCACTATTATACCATCACATACAGCCCTATGTCACTATTATACCATCACATACAGCCTATAACGCTTTCTTTTTTAGAGTCCTCATCGATCTTAACACTATTCTTTATCACTTCACGAACTTTCTGTTCATCATTCCCCTTTCTTCTTCTGATTCCAAAAGAATGCTACGTTGTTTCTTCGACTCTGGTTCTCTAGGCCGTCAATGTTGTATTCCAGAATACTCACTTTCGCTTGTATAATAACATTTTCCTCCTCAAGCTCCTTACGTTTTAATGACAGAACAAGATATTCATTGACAGTATCATGTACCACATGGATTAGCTGCTGGACAAGAAGAAAAAAAAAACAAATAAGGATTTAAAGTCATTATATAATTATTTAGTAAAGACTAAAATAAATACGTTATGGAAAACACGAGGCAAAAACCAGACAATCAATGTGCCAGATAAAAGATCAAACATGAAAAAAATCTCTTTTTTGGGGAACTTGTTGTGCGAAAGATGCAAATTTTAATTGTCTTTATGTTTACATATATGTACATAATTCTTCCAATAAAAAAATATTTTGAAGAAAAATAATTATTTTTTTAAAGAAACGAAAACTTGAACATATTGAATATTTATTATGATTATCCAATTATTGAAGATGTTTGGAAACGAATTATTGCACGGAGTAGGAATTAGATACCAAATATGAAGATTTTAAAAAAATATTCTTTTAGGAATGACATATCTGGTGATGTAATTAATTATTTTTCTTTTTCTTTTGATTGAAAAGTATCACTTTTACGCAACGCTGTGCTTAAAAAGTTAATATTATGAATTACAGATGTAATATTGTATACAACGAAAACTGGAAAAATATTTAGCAAAGCAAGAAAATAAAAACACACATTTAATAATTCTTGAAGACGTTTGTTATACTCTTTAGCAACTTGAGGAATATTACTGATAAACATTGTATCTCCTAATGAGTTTGACATTGTTATTTGTTATTTAACATTTTCCAATCTAACACCCCTATATATATATATATATATATATATATATATATATATATATATATATATATATATATATAGAGAGAGAGAGAGAGAGAGAGAGAGAGAGAGAGAGAGAGAGAGATACAGACAGACATACATACAGAGAAAGACAGACAGACAGATCACATAATACACATAATAGCATTTCCCTCTGCAAGCATGTAATTGAAACACATTTCATACTGCAATAATGATATAATTGTTACAAAATTTAAACAAAGAAATACTTTGTCTATTGCATAAAGTATTAAGTTAACTTTATTATTTTAACAATCTTTAGCAATGTTGTTGCTGACGAAAACATATTGTTTAATGAAGTATAAGTATGTGGTAACTATATTTATAAATATACAGGCATTCATAATTTATCAATAGCAAAACATCACATTTTTGGTTTCCTGGTGAAGTAACATAAAGTCATTCTTATCATTTTTGGACACCATATAAAGTACAAAAGATTTTGTTAGTATGTCAATCATGTCAAATTATTTTCCATTAAAATTGGAAAGATTTTATTACAAAAACCTTCCAAAAATAAACTCGATAAAAATATAAATTGAATATAACTTCACCCTAAAATCTACAACAAGAATATAAATAACAATAACAATCATATCATCATCATCATTGTCATGCTCAGATACTAACAACTTTCATTTCAATAAAGAGCAATTACTTTTTCAACAATATTTCTTAACTATTATATATATATATATATATATATATATATATATATATATATATATATATATATATATATATATATATATATATATATATATATATATATATATATATATATATATATATATCATATCATATCTTACCCGATGCCCGATTGTAGAAAAACACCCCCAAAAAACCGATAACACGATTTTCGTCTAATTTGATTAGTGATTCTCGTTAATCAGCCTTTTATTTCCCTTTGTAGCCCAAATAGCTGAAAATACTCTCGATGAATTCATCAGTATTTTAATTTGACATTTTATGCGTCCCATTACAGTGAAATAACAAATCCATGGAAGCTCGAGACTAGTCACATGACTGAAGCAACGGACACTTTCGATTTAGCTAAAGCCACATCTGATTGGTTGGTGGATGTAGCCTGGTAATTCCAAATGACGACATGAGGTATGATTATGTTATTCCATGTTCATTTACAGTTGTCGAGCTTCGGATTTGATTTGAAACTATTTTGTACAATTCGCAGAGTAGCTCTTAAAACCAATCGTAACTGGAGAGCCGCGAGAAATAACAATGTCTTAAAATGATAAGTTATAAAATTTTCGTTAATGCAGAGCTTGATGATTTTGAGTTATTGTAGGTGCACACTGCCAGTGTTGTAATTGGGTTTGTCTCATAATAACCATTGAGGGAGGAATTCGTGGTGTGGTAAGATGCTCTAATGTCAAAGTATAAGGCTTAGTAATTGGTTAACACTTGGATAGGGTGTTTTTACATGTACCTTGAATTGAGAAGCAGACAGGGTATTAACGAAGAGACCGTTATTAGCCTTTTACTTGTTGTCTTCATTGGGCTTGTTTGAGGATCACGGGGTGGGGGGGGGGTGCATAAGCAGAACTATTCCCATTGGCTGGCATTAGCAGCAGAATTCAAAGAGCCAACCAATTTAGATAGATAATCTTACGTAACGTTGCATGATCATGTAGAGTGCCAGAGACTGAATGTAGAGTTTCGCTTCTCTGGCTTTTTAAAGGTACAGACAAAGCATTTTGAGTCTCCGAATCAAATTTTTCTCATGGATTTGTGCTGGATTTGAATCTGGTGGTTTTCCACATCCTGCAAACTGACTTTCTGTTCATCTTCCTGATTTTGCATTGTAACAGTCGAGTTGATTCTCTTGCTCGCCAACAACGGCCAATTATAACATGACATTACCAGAGAATTAGTCTCTGCCAAACTTAGACAAGAACTTTCTATTCCAGGCATTCATTTCAGCCCGGGAGTTACGAAATCTCGTCAATTCCATTGTTCATGGAATGTAGCAGCTACGGTGTTAATGATAATTAAACAGTTCTCTGAACAGACAATTTCGCCCATACGTAACCGGAAGTGCCTCCATCACATCCAAATATTTCAACAATGACCCAATTGTCGAGGATGGTGGTGGCCATGCAACATACTCTGGCTACGTTATCTGAAAGTGTTTCGCTCCTTTACTGATTCTATGAGGGAAGCACTGACCAATCTGACACGCTATTCTTTAGGGCATGCATGAATCATTGCAGCCGGATGTCCCCGTCATGGACAACATTGCAGCCCTAGGGAAGACGACATCCATCCCTTCAGTGACGGTCACAATATACGAGACAGAATCCTCACCATTCGTGGAGACAGTGAATCAGAATATTCGCCTAAAAATTCAAGAAGGTGCACAGATTCCTCTAGCTCTCACCTTAAGCAGAAGCAATTCCAGTACAGGTGCTGAAATTTCCGACATTAACGACTGGGAGTAATAAAATTGCCCATTTCGGTAAAAAAAAAAAGTGCTCTTTCACCATGTTCCATGGAAGCTTACAGGCGCAGTTGGAAACACTACTTCGATTTTTTGAACAACTTTAAAACTCCATGGCCCTATCCTTTTTTCCAAGTACCAGTTTGGCAATTTTCATTTCATATCATTTTGAAAAACACTGTGTGGTATTTATAATATCTACCTACGTCTCGGTTATTGGCTATGTACATAAACGAAACAATATCCCTGATCCAATCAATTCCTTTCTTTTCAAAAACTTCTACAAACACTTCAAAAACATTTGTCGCAGACTACCATTGATAAATGTATTCTACAAAAAACTCGTTCTAGTCCTGCCTAGATTCACTCATGATACCATTCGTGTGGCTTTATTTAAGTCCATGTTTCTCCTTGCACTTCATGCATTCTTCCGGTTAGGGGAAATGACAGACAACCTGGTTGTGGAAACCCAACTTTAGTTTTCTCGGGTTCAGGTCAGTGACGTTTGTTTAGTTGTCGAGTTTACACATTATAAACACTCCACGGGTACCCCTTTTTGCCTAAGTGTCCTGCCCCAAAAAGTACAAGACAAGTGCCCTGTCCATGCGCTTCGTCACTATTTACAACTACTGGGGTGGCATTTGAGACCATTCTTCCTTACCTCTGGGGGGGTGGGGGTCCCATGACTAGACAGGAGTTCAACCAAGCCTTGCGCATATCTCTCGTTCTATGAGTTTTAATCCTTATTTATTCAAAACTCGTACTTTTAGGATTAGGGCAGCATCAGGGTGCTAAGCATTGTCTACCAGACAGTACTATTTGGGGCGTGGGTTAGTGCAAGTCATATCCCTATGAGAAGTGCATCTGCCTGAGCGATATAATTTCAAGTTTGTAATTTTGTGCTGACTTCAGATCGTTTTGCACACCACCATAGCACTTCGTACTGCCTGGTTGTGCTTTTCAATTTTCTTCTTTTAGGTCTTGTGGATGTACAGACCGATACCGACGTCCACATCATCTGGACACTGCACTTCATATGGGTTCTTTGGAGAGCACTTCACTTCATATGGGTTCATGCAAAACATGGCCATATTACAACACGTCACTCTTCCGCTGGCGTTCTGTGACAGGGAAATACAAACAATTTTTGGATAGTGTGTGCACAGACTCATACAGCCGTCCACATCATATGGCACTGCTCATCTTATATATTTATTGGAGAGCACTTCATATGGGTTCATTGTAGGCGTGACCATCTTACTGCACATCATTCTTCTACTGTCGTTCAGTGGCATAAAATACAAACATTTCTGGATAATGTGTGCCATTTTGACAAAATTAGTGCAAGACTGATTGTGTTAATGGGGAAATCAGTGGTCCGAGAAAAGATATTTGGTGAACTGTGACGGTTTTGCAACTGTTGAAATCATTAATAAAGGCAGATCCACAATACCTCTTATAATGAAATTTGTTCCAAGACTAATATGGTGTGCTGCCAAATGACAATTCGTTATTCAGGCTCGCCATATATCTGGTAGGGATAACCTTATAGCTGATGCTCTTTGTTCAATTCAGAACAAGAAGTTCTGGTGCCCCAAGCAGATCAAACTCCAGCTGTGTCTCCCCCCCCCCCCCGGCTACAGAGATGGTGCTATTTCGACACAGTGTGTGCAGGACTTGTGGTGCGTATCAGTGTCCAATATTATTAGGTCAGTGTATAGAAATGGCTTCCAGTGTTTCGTGAATGTTTGGCCATATCAACAATTGTTACGCGTGCTTACTCTTTGCCCGTACTTTCAGAAGATGTTTTGCTTTATATCGTCACATACTGTCATACCAGCTGCAGTATACCACAGTTAAGCTGTACCTTGCAGGGAGTAGATTCCATTACCTACAGGCTGACCATAGTATCCCTTTCCAGGAGTCCGACAGGCTGCAGTGTATACTTCGTGGGATAAAAAGGAACTAAATTCGGCTATGTTAAGTGAGGAAGTATTTTCATCTGATGTGGATTTGTTGCTCCAGTACATGTGTCTCGTCGCATTTTGTACTCTTGCCATGTGGTGAATTCACAGTTCGATCATTGCAAAGCATTTCGTCAGGTTACTACCCGAGGAATCTAGATGTGACATTTTCAACAGAAAAATCTATGTTTTTACTGACCTTGCCATCTTTTAAAAAAATGGACCCATTTTGTGCTGGCTTCAAGATTTCATTCTTTCGGAACTCGTGGTTGTGCTCCGTGTCCTTTATGGAGCCGTATTTGAGTCAGCGGCGGCAAGGTGCTGTGGCTGAAGGTCGGCCATTTAATAGGAAACTTGTTTTCTGCTATACTCGAACTTCCTGCATGGGCTATGATGAGCAAAGCTTTTATGGTCATTTGTTTCGTATTCGAGTAGCCACAACTGCACCTGCAGTTGGTACGGAAGACCATCTAATTAGGACTTTAGAACGATGGTCTTCGTCATGTTATACGCGCTACATCAGAGTTCACCCTAACCGACTCCTTTCTGCTCAGGAACAGTTGTGTACATACATTTAGTATCATGTGCTTTTGACACCAGTACTTACGAATGGAGTTTCATATTACAAACTAGCGTCCTCTTGGGGGCTCTCATTTTGATCATTTTTAATATAAAATCCAATCTGGCATTTTGTTTCCAATTGGATATTCATAAGCTATACTAATAACGTAAAGGTCATACCCATTAAATGCATTTCTTTTAAATTTTAAATAGGAAAAATATAAGAATATTTTCGTCATGCTGTGGTCAGCCTAGCGCCATTCCACGAATCTGGGATTAGCCCATAATACACTCTTATGCGGGGATCATCCTAGCATAGATTCAGTTAAGATGGGATCAGCCCAAAATACATTAGCATGCTGGGATCAGCCTAGCACATAGTCTACTTAAGCTGGGATCATCTCAGAATACACTTGAATGCTGGGATCAGCCTAGCACATATTTTACTTGAGCTGGGATCAGCCTAGCACAGTCCACCGAAGGTGGGATCAGCCCTGATTACACTTTAATGCTAGGATCAGTCTAGCACCAATTATCCTTGAGCTGGGATCAGCCCAGAATACACAATAATGCTGGGATCAGCCTAGCGTAGATTTACTTGAAGATGATCAGCCCAGAATATACTTGAAGATGGGATCAGCCCAGAATAAACTCGAATGTTGGGATCAGCCTAGCACAGAGTTTACTTGAGCTTGGATTAGCCTAGCACCAATTCTACTTGAGCTGGGATCAGCCCAGAATACACTCTAATGCTGGGATCAGCCTAGCACCAATTGGGAATCAGTCTTTTACATTGTGCTGGGATCAGCCTAGCACCAATTCTACTTGAGCTGGGATCAGCCCAGAATACACTCTAATGCTGGGATCAGCCTAGCACCAATTGGGAATCAGTCTTTTACATTGTGCTGGGATCAGCCTAGCACCAATTCTACTTGAGCTAGAATCAGTGCAGAATACTCTGTAATGCTGTGATCAGCCTAGCACCGATTGGAAATCAGTCTTTTACACTGAGATGGGATCAGCCTAGCACCAACTCTACTTGAGCTGGGATCAGCCCAGAATACACTGTAATGCTGGGATCAGTCTAGCACTGATTGGGAATCAGTCTTTTACGTTCAGATTCTAGCCCATGAGTAGCCCCCACAGAGAGAGTGAAATAGTTGCTGAAAGAATATATTAAGCACTTTTAGTAAGCAGATCCAAAGCTGCTGCTTTTGTCATAAATTGTTTTCTCGTGTATAAAAGTAATGCTTACATTCAAATCACAGTCGAAGATACTGTTAGTAGAACATGCTCAGAACGTGTTTTATTCTGAATAATCCAAACAAACTGTAGATTGCTGTTACCTATTCTCTATCTATATACCTCAGTTTGTCCCGCCGGCATAAGTGTAAATTGGTTTCAGCATTATGCCTTTATATTTAAGTTAGAGTGTACATATGTCCTTCTAAATCTTTCTTGTCCACAACAACAAAATCCTAGGAGATCAGAATAGTGTAGTTCTGTGGTAAACTAATATTAGGTGGTCAATTTGTTCCTGGCATTGAGATTATAATATCTAGTTCAAATATGGCACTCTAGTCAAAATATAACAGTCAAGCATTTAGTATCCAGTCAGACTAACTCTCATTAATCGGCTTTGGTAACAGTAACAAAAGTTACAAATTTGCTCGTCCTCTTGGTTTTGACTTACCCAATGGGCAGAGTGAAACTTTTGCCGAGGAGACCAGTGTCATTTTGCTACATTGTTGAATGAAGGCAGAATGCGGCGTAAACCAGATTTGGTTCTGTACTTTTTAGGGTTACAATTTTGACAGATTCTGTAGGGTACACCAACTTGATGGTGGCTTACCTAGTATTACATTTTATTGTCCTAAAATTTAGACGAATGGTGAAAAGATATCATATAAACTGTTTCTGAGACTGGTTTGCATAAAGTTTGGTTTGTAAGGTTGCAATATATTCACACTTTTGAAAGCGGAATAAAACGAATTTTACATTTAATATGATAAGTTTGAAAGAAGTTGCAAAATAACTCTGGCATCAAAAATAGTTCATAGGTAATAGTTGCACACCGCGTCTTGAAACGAGAACAACAAAATGTAATATTATTGAGGCCAAAGTCAAGTCATTATAGTCTGGCAGAATCGGTAAAATATTCACTCCGTGCAGTGGGTAACATTTTTTGCCAAAATTGATGAATGAGAATTTACCCTGAATTGATACTAAATATGTTTGAAATACAACTTGCTGCCTGTAATATACATATCAATTTTTAAAGAGAATATTACATTTAGTATGGGAGTGAATGCAGTATTTTTGCTGTACTAACGCAACTCAGTAATGTAAGTTTACGAAGTCAGAATTCTAATAATTGTTGTCAATATTTTGTACATTAGAGTTTAAAAAAAATAAAAAAGACAAGTAAAGTAGAAGAAGAATCCATGCCAGTAAAGAAACTAAAAAAAGGCCGAGAGTAAAAAGGGTTTGAAACTTGGAATTTTGGAACGCGTTTTTGAAATTTCTTTGTGATCCATATTCGCAAGAATAGATGTCTTTCTCTTAATTTTGAAGACAGGAAATATGTATAGTATGTGTACACACACACACATTTTATAATGAAGGAATTCGGGATTATGTGGTCATTTGGCAATATCTTGGGTAGTATACGTTTTCAAAGAGAGCTTCGAGTTTTGAAATTATTATGGTCTTGATCTCTCTCTCTCTCTCTCTCTCTCTCTCTCTCTCAGTAGGAATTGATATTGTGGTGGAGAAGGTAAAATAGGAAACATTCAGGAACCTGGTATGGACATCAATACAACAGGTTTATTCCTTTTAAGTCTTAACTACATCCAACATAATCACAAGTATTCAAAATGAAAATTCGTCAATCAATTCTTTACAGTTTCGACAGTCTCTTTGTTTCATTAGTTTTGATTCGGCTGAATTCAGTCTCATGATGCAGTGCTTATATAGTATTTATTTCAATCAGTTTTAAGTACAATTCAAAATGACACCAAATAAGATGTGTCTTATTCATACACTTTTATAAGTTCAAATTTCCTTCCTTCCTTCCTTCCTTCCTTCCTTCCTTAAGTACACGCCGAATCACTTATGCGAGCCAGCTTAGTTTCTTCTTAGCTGTTTGTCATCGCTGAAAAGGTTTTTCCTCCTGCGGTTTACGTGAGATGTTCTGCCCGAAACTGACCTGTGTACCCTCGAGGACATGCTTTACAGTAGGTAATACAGGTCCAAAACAGGTATGACAGCACTGATATTAATGACAATAGCCAAGAGCACAGTATGCATTTTATGTACATGGCGTACTTATTGTCGTCATTAGAACATTTTAGAGGTTCTTTTCTATACAGACTAGAGAAGCACGCATTTTTCGCACAGCTATTGCTTCATAAAATCGTTACATCAGGATGCAATAAGCGCATTGCACAGAGGATATTATATAATATAACATGAAATATGTGATGGAATGTGTTCTGAGGGATTTTACAACATGAAGTGTGTACATTATGCTCTTTATAACAAAAAACATGAGCTGTTGTTGTTAGGCTGAGTATTGTTGCATTCAGGATTTTATGATAAAAACATCATACAGTACACACAAGGAATAAAGAAATAATTATGGTAAGTATGATGGTGACCTTGTGCTATATATGCGTTACATGCAAGTAAACAAACGCATAAAAACAATATAGTTAGATGCATAGCGCAGTATGAATCACTAAGATTTTAGAAATAGGACATATTACTTTAGGTATAGACCCTTTATGCAGAGGCTCTGTAAGAGAATCCAAAGAAATATTAAATAAATTTTGCTGAAAATCGTTTCTAATCGTTTCTAATTTGTACTATTATCACTATTTCTCTACTGAGACCTATGACATTGAAACGAACAATAGAGTATGCGTCAACGTCATGAATTAGGCCTTTATTGGTCTCATTATCTTTGGGACAATTGTTTGAATTGACATACTGACTCTGGATTCGACTGTCGTTTTTCTTACCTGTGTTTCTTTAGAGTAATCATGTTGAGAAAATCGAGATAGTCCCTTCCTGGCTTCGTAGGTCGGTTCGTGGATTATCTGCTCTTGCTATTGCAGATTTTAGGGCACCGTGTAGGGGTCTTTTCAGAAACTCGCACATCAGCGAACTGAAGAATATTCCAAACGTGTAAGATCTATTTCCTATGTGGAGCCTTATTTATCGCCATGATGTTGAAACTGTTGCACAACAACATGGGTAGCTCTTTGTGTTAACTTAACTTCGTTTTCTAGAAATACTCAACCCTTAATGTCTGATGAGCTAGTACGTGATACAGTGCTATTTTAATCGTGATGATACAGTTACTAATATGTAGGCTAGGGAAAGTGGGCAGGGGTGGGTGTGTCTGGAGGATTTAAGCATCAGTCAAACCTGTTTGTGTTCGGAAAGCTCGTCTGTCCAGAATCTAATAGCAAGTCCAAACCGTCATGATTGCTGTTAGGAAAAACGTTGTTTACATTTCTTTGCAATTAAATGTGCTCGTATTTGAGGCTGGTTTCACTAATATAAGAAAATGACAGCAGATGACGAACCTACTCAAATGAGGATCAGACATGGAGTTAACGACAGGATCACAATGTTCTACCAGTTGTGCTTGACGAACGTGTTGCCAGTAAGTGGCATATTGGCAAGTTTTATGATAATGTTAAAATATTAATTCATATAATTAATATTATTGAAAATTGCAAAGACGTTTAGTTACTCAACGTTATTTTTATGATTGCCGAGTGCTATATGAGGGCAAAAAAAAAATGCTAGCATTGTTTGAAAATTTCTTTTTCTTCAGATAATACAGCTGTTATTCGTGAGCTCATGTGGTAATACAACGTCTGCAAGCTTCTCATTCGCCTGCAAAGATCTGGCGGCGACACAAGCCGTGTTGTAAATTACATTTAACACATCTTTTTTATTAGTTATTGGAGTAATATCCATGACAGATTAAAAGTTCTTCCATACATACTTTTGTCAAAGGAAAATCTTAATTAACAGTTTCCTTTTTTAATTAATTGTTTCCTTGTGGCAAAACATTTTGCACAGATTCTTAAAGTCTCAACGGCAATTAAACAAAAGTTTTGATTAACTGATCAATCAAAAAGACCTGTATTATCCTGCGTAATTTTAAATGACGTGCCACTTAAAATAACTGATGCAGTATAGTTAGGAGACCAATATGCAGTATTCAGAATTCAAAGCAGGGGCCATAATTAGAAATACAGACAGAGCCCAGAAAGCTCTGTTATTAAGGCGTCACATTCGTAGTTTATGTATCGCAGAGACGATACCACCCATGCCAGCCGTCGGCTGATTCGGGTTGTCTTTGGAAGAAACAATTTGCTCCCATTTCCTCTTCAAGGCATAACCAACATCCAACTCTTATTAAGCTTGACGTTTGTTGTATGGAGAATGAGATGATAATATCGCATAGCCACTAAGCGCAAATGATCGATATATGAGATGATAATATCGCCTAACCACAAAGCGAAACTTATCGATTTTGACAAATTATGCCCTTAATATTAATTATTATAATATCATCTTAAAAATAGACAAGCATGACAAAAAGCGTGTGATTTTTTTAAAAACAATCTTAAATCGGATCAGCTGATTGCTCAATGCTCAAATAGCACATTCAATACATTTATAATTTTGAGTTTGAAGAAAACTTAAATATTGTATACCTGCAAAGTAAGTATTACTGGTATCAAGGCAACTTACATCCCCACATATTTATTCATTGTATTATTATTGAAGCAAATTGTTCTACGGTAAGTTTAGATTCAAAAAGTTCCTGCAGAAATACATTGGTTGAATTAGTAATTAGTATTAGAGAGATGATATCATTTATATGTTTCAGACGTAGAATCCATCAATACACGAACTCTGCACTTAACTACGGGGTAAAAAATTCTATACCGAATACAGAACTATTCAACAAAAGTGCTGAATACTTGGTCTTTCTACTTTGAACTGCATTTCAAACGAACCAAGCAACCCGCCCCCTTCCCATTTCTACATTTCAAGACAGAACCATTGAATGGATGAAATAAGTCATACGCACGCACGTATGTATGGTTGTTTATATATGTATTGCCACTATGTTTAACGATATTTTATGTTCACTATTGAATAGTTGACCAGAAATAAAGAAAAGCCACGCGTATGGTGGGTTGGGGACATCAGTTTTTCGTGAACGCTTCCGCTTATAACTAAAATAAATTTAATATGTTTGGAAATATAGACACTATACACGCCATATTAAAGTATGGTTCGGATTTCCATTGAAGCGCCAATTAAGAAAAGTTTTGAAAGTTACTGAACTGCGTTAAAGAGAGCATTTTTTGCTGCTCCTTACCTTTTGAAAAGTTACTTGTTTAAATGTTCATACTTTCGTCTGTAACATTATTCAAGGTTGTACACATGTTTGGAACGAAATTATCTTTTACCTGACCAAAAACAACTCTAAAAGATATTATATCTATCTCCTCTTTTTACATCCAGCGTTATAACACAGCTCTTGTCATTCATAGACCAACACAAGCGAAATGCACATGTGAGCACATCATTTCTTCAAGAAAGCCATGAGAATGTCATTACCATGAGTTCTTTATGATTTGGTGATGGACATATCGTCCATCAAAAGCTAGGTCGGGTCAGTTTCATGACGGATCTTTAGTTTACGTACACGCTTTAGGTCAGACCACTCGAGTCTCTTTAGCTTTACTGCTTTTTTTTTTCTTACTCGCTAACAGGAATATAACATATGTGACTTGATTCGTGTCCACAAAGCTGTGGCAAAAATGACACGCTACAAAAACAATATCTGCTTAGGAAATAAAACAATTTTTGACCTGCATTTTTTGTGAGCATATAACACATTGTATATGTTCAATCACATGTCATCTTCTTTATCTATTGCCGAAGAAATGAAAGTTTTATTTGATTAAGGGCTAGTTCTCCGAGGTAGTAAAGTCAAACTACATGATAGCTTCATATTGTCATTTTGTTTACCTTGTCATACGGTTCAAAACAGTATCACTAGATGTTAATTCAATCAAGAGGTCTTATATTTCTAGGTTAATTAAATGAACTAATTAAATTCGTCGTATTAGTTTTTAAAAAATTATTTTGTAGAGGAAAAAAAAAGGAAATATCCGGGTTCGAAAGTATATTACAGGCCTCTTCTCCGTAGAAAATTATATGACCGATCCCTGCGTGTTGAAGATTCTGTTCCGAAGATGATTGTCGGTCAGCCAACGAATATTTATTACGCTGTATTCAACCACGTTAGCCACATACATCCGGTTTGCATTCACGTATCGGAAACTCTGCAATATGAGTGGGCTTGAGATTATTTCGAGATCTGCATTTTCTTTTTTTTTTCGTCCATTTTGTCTTACAATTACACTTAAAATAAATGTTTTGGATTCCAAATTTCATTTTCGTAATGCTTATTTTGTTTTCTCACCGGTAAACCGCGCAAGGAAGTGATTGTATTATGCACGATTTATAGATTGCTAACAAACAAACAAACAAAAAAGGAATCAGTGATGCAATTTTTAAATCTTATGACGCGAAATAATCTGACAGGTCACACCCCTGTCAACATTTATAGTATGATGAAATTTCTTGTACCTGAAAATTCCTTCTTATTTTTCAGTAAATACTGAGCCATGTTAAGATCATGGAATATCGCCAGTGACGAGCCAATCAACAAACAAATTCTCTGTTCCTATATTTTCACAATGCTGCCATACTTCTTTCTCTTATATAGTTCCTTTCAATCATTTGAAAGTTTCGCTTGCAGAAAGACAATGCTACTTATGACAGGATTAGTACAGTGTGGCGATCTGGGTGTCCATAGGACTCCCATTTAAAGAGAGTAAGAAGATTAAGGGTATCTACAAAAATGTAACATTAGTTAGGTGTTTTGAAATAGTTAAGAAAAAATATTTATGGTCTAAAAATTGGTTCATAGGTTTTCACAGCATGAGTTTATCCTGAGCGAAAGAGTAAAATGTTGTTCTTTTTTGGCGGGAAATGCAATACGTTCGAATTTGTCTTCCCACAAACTGAATGAGTATTACGTCGTAGGTTTTTCACAGGATGAGTCTGTCTATTTGTAACAATGTAAGATGTTGTTATAATTTGGCGAGAAATATGAGTTTATCTGCCCTTCAACTGAAATTAATATTACGCTGTAAGTTTACTGTGTGGGGGGCGCTCAGGCCTATAACAAGAAATGTAATGATAAAACTTACTATTTAATACGTATTTTGGAATGACCAAGATTCAGTCATTTACTGACCACACAGGGCAGGACGAAAAGAAGCGTATACACATTTTTAAAAAATTCATAATAAGTATTAAAAAATATTCTCTTTCTCCACTGCCATCATATGATTTCCATATAAATTAATGTAATACTCCTATACTTCTATATTCACCCGTAGCATACCTTCACCTTTCCTCCCTTCTTAGACAAAACTACAATCCCATTCATTTAGGGTAAGATATAAAAGAAGGGATTAAAAGATAATTTCATTCTCTTAAAAATAAAAACGTCCTTGCTATCCCTACTACTCTATGGTTCCCTTACCAAAAAATCTCCTGTCTGTCTATAATCTTCCAACCCTACCTTCAATACCCTCTTTTCTAAAACAAAATTAATAACCAGTTGAAACAGAGTATGGTGTAAAAGAGGTGGAAATACCAATAAAATTTAATTCCTTTATAAACAAGACTACTTACCCTACACCCCCTACCAACCTATGATCCCCTTATAAACAAAATAAAACTCCTATTCCAGACTACTTCCCTACCTCCGTGCTGAGGAACCACCACCCACTCACCTGCTGACCACATATGGTGGGATAAAAAAGGGGGTATGAGATATACTTTAAATCCCTTTTAAATAAATCTAACTTTTCTAACTGTGCCACCTTATGATCCCTTTAAAGACATGTAAAATTTCTATTCTCCAATAAATTTCCTACTTCCGGTTTTAGGAACCAGCACCCAGTCAGCTACTATCCACGCAGGGTAGGACGCAAAAGAAGGGATAAAAAACAGAACTTAAGACCCTGTAAACAAAATTAATTTATCTAGCCCCATACCACCCTATAATCTTCCTTATGAATAAAGTAAAATATTTTATCCCATTTATAATGTTACTACCATAATAGTCAGAAAAGACACATCAACACAGGGCATACTATTTAAGAAGGGGTAGAAAAATAGTTTTAATCGCATAGAAATTAAAATAGCTTCTGGAACCACAATAACAACCTATAATTCCTTTTATAAACAAAGTAAGACCCCTAGCCCCTATATAATATCCACACACGCCCCATTTCGCCGTTTATCGTTAAAATAAAAGTTCCTTTCCATATACTATTATCACAGTCGCAAAAATGTTACTAGTGGACTGAAGAAGAGACTGAAGTAGACCACTAGTTTTGAATTATTATGCGTCGTCATAGAACAAGGTAAAATTCATTAGGTTACCGTTTGTGCGTTTAAAGTGACACAGGTAAATCCTATGTTACAAATGTTCATAGGCTTTATCTTTATTAAATTCTGAATGAAATTCAAGAAGGAGATATTTTTATCAATTTCAGGAATACTCAATCTTACAAGTCTCTATGGCAGCCAGTTGTAATTTGTTTGCATAAGGCTGGTGTATTTTTCATTTCTCAGTTTGTGAAAACAAGTGTTATATTGAACCATTGTCGAATGACAAATTTTTTTCTATCAGCCGACATTGTTTGTAACCTAGGCTGGCAAAGGCGTGTGCATAAAATGCAACTTTGCAATTCCTGCCGTTGAGAGCGAGGGGGGAAATCTTGCTGAACAGGTTACACGATGAGAGAGATTATACAATCTATGTTAATGTGTGTGTACGCGTGTGTGTGTGCGTGCGTGTGTGTGTGTGTGTTGAACATTGCGAGGTTATAGACGGTGTTTGGGTGTGAATGTAAAGTTGACAGAGAGAATCTAACATGGAATTTGTGTGTGTGTGTGTGAGAGAGAGAGAGAGAGAGAGAGAGAGAGAGAGAACGTACAGGTCATAAATATCTTTATTATTATTATTATTATTGTGTCATAATGTGTGAGAGATTGAAAAATATATGTATGTCTGTCAATATGTGTGCGTATATTTGAAGGGAAAAAAAAGATGAAAGTAAATTCATTATTAAATGTGTGTACGGGTCTGTGTGAAACACCTGGAGAGATAATTTGATATGGAACTGGTTGGCATCTTTGTGTGTGAGAGAGAGAGTGAGACATTTTAGAAAATCAAATCAAGACATACAGTCGATAACATTTTTTTTTTTTGGTATATTTTTTCATGAATAAAAGTTACAATCATATATTGCAACATAAATCCCACACTTTAACATAATGAGTCTTTTCACGCACAAATAATGTTTTGGCCGTCATATTCTTGCATCTACTGTTAATAAATTATTCAGAAAGAACCTGTTAGTAAAGGAAATCAAACACCTGTTGTCACTAACGCACACGCGATCCATCATCAACAACTGAAAGGAATAGGTTTGTCTGGTTGAATAAGATATTTTAACAGTGGTTGATAATCCACAGTCTTGCACATGGTCATTTTTATCCTTTCTCGGAATTTGGTGCAACACTAATGATTGAAATCTTAGAATGGCAAGAACCGTGGCTGTACGATTATGTATTGTGATCTAGCAGTCGCACTGGTTTGGCGTAGACGATCTGATGCTCTTTTTTCTAACGGCGGATTGAAAACTTGATAATTTGACAAAGGTACAATCATGCTAGGACAACCTTTTTCACACAGATGTTTTGATCTTGACTGGAATTAAAGCTCCTTTTAAGACGTCAAAGTTCGCCAAACGACTGGAGTGATAGTCGAGGACCAGTCCTTTCACTCTGTATTAAGTACAAGTTATCTTTGTTCGTCTCTGTACTGTTAGTCGTAATTATTATGTGCTCTACTGGCAAAATTCTAAAATAGTCTCTTAGAGATGGCCGGTCCACGTTCCTATGGGTCGGCTTCATAAATTCATTAAATTCTATCTTTGCTTATGCCCCTTTGTTGCATTCTACACTTTGTAAATGGGTTGGTAGATTCGTTTAATAAGGAAATTAGAGGTGGGTAGCGTAGGACGATTATTGAGGAATAGGAACTTTACTTTATTTATAAAGGCGCCTTGGGGTAGCAGGGTAAACAGGGAATGTATATTTTGTAGTGAAATAAATTCTATTTTTATACACGTACACACTGCCCTGTGTGGTCAGTAAATGCCTGAATGTTGTCATTCCAAAAGTCATGTTAAATAGTAGTTCGAGTTTTATAATTGCATTTTGTATAGGCTTGAGACTTACCCCACACCCTAGAAAAATTACAACATAATATGAATGTCAGTCTGAGGGCAGACAAACTCACATTTCCCTCAAAAATTGAACCAACATGTTACACTATTACAAATAGACGGACGCTTCATATGAAAGATCTAAGATGTAATATTAATTTCTATTTGAGGGCAGACAATTTCTCGCCAAAAAAGAACAAATCTGTTACATTGTTACACGTATAACCAACCAAACTCGTCCTGTGAAAACCGATTAGCCAGTTTTTAGACAATGATATTTCTTCACCTATATATTTCCAGATGGCTACCGAATATTACATTTTTGTAGAAACCCATAATCTTTTCACTCGGTTTAACAAGGGAGTCCAATTGACACTCAGATCGTCACACTATGCTATTGCCATGCACCCGTTTCGAGACAGCATATAAAAAATACATCGGTTTTGTTGTATTTTTCTGAAAATAATTGCATTCGAACGTAATCATCGGAACATCTTAGCGTGAGTGACTTTTTCCGAAACCGGAAAAATTGCAACATACTACGCGAAAGTTAAGAGGCCCAAATCACGAAACATTTTATATTTAGACTTAAATGCTGAATGCAAGTGACCTTCGTCTCTGATAGGCTGATCTCTGTCGAAAATCGGTGATGGATAACCCATACAATGGTATGCAATAACAGCTCATTGGCTCAGTTAGTGAAGTGATACCTTGTACTCTTAGGCAGGGACGTCAAGGGGGGGGGGGGCTAATAACCCCATCCCCGAATTTGCATGTGCTGTGAAATTGATGTAGCCTATATACGAAAATTAAGATGCCCGTCAAGTTTTGCACACAGCCCCCCCCCCCCGAAAAAAGTTGAAATGACGTCCCTGCTCTTAGGGACTACAATGGTATGCAATAACAGCTCACTGACTCGGTTTAGTGATATCTTGTACTCTTAGGGACTATAATAGTATGCAATAACAGCTCATTGACTCATTGTAATAATTTCTTGCACTCGTAAGGATAACAATGGTATGTAATAACAGCTCATTGGCTCGGTTAGTGTGGTGATACCTTGTACTCGCAGGGACTAAATGGTATACAAAAACAGCTCATTGGCTAAGTTAGTGCAATGCTACCTTTTATAGACGCTCATTAAGGTACTTAAGGATAAACCTTCTTTTCAAATAATTCTGAAACAATTTCCGCAACATTCACCAACAGTACCCATTATCTTTGCCAATTGAAATAATTATACAAGGCATATTATCGTCCGTGCGTATCTTTGAGCACTTGTTTTGATTGCTGTTTATGACTTCGCGTAATTCACAAAATAACTAATCATCCATCCAGTTCCCTTATCAGGATGCCGTTGACTTGTTGCTGTTATACGCCTTCTTTCTATAATGTACATGAGCAGCAGGTTTGTGTAAATGCATATCATGCATAACACGCACTTTTTTCAGTAGAACATACATATAAAATTGCGCACCACCCATAGAATATGAGAATGTTGTTCGATTGATACAGCAATGTAGCACAAGCTGTACCTTATATTAGATGACTCAACCATTTATCTGAAAATAAACGAAAATTCTTGCTAATTGAGGCCTTCTTGTTAAACAGAACTGAAATTTAAATGCTCTTAGGTCATACCTGTAGTAAGAAAATTGGATGTTCTGTCTTTACAGGTAATCTCCAGGGATATTGATTTTGAATAAGCAGCCCACTAGGTGCGCAATTTTGTCGTCTTCTTCTCTGACAAGTCTCTGCAAATTTCTTTGGGCACTGCAAGCCAATGTCACGCTTTATGTTGGAAATAGTTGATGGGTTACCTTGAGAATAACTGCAGTAAGGATGTTTGTTTCTGTCAGTTCAAGCACTGTTAGGTGAAACATATGGCGCCAAAAAGTTCCCATTTAGCAAAGAAAGTTTATTTTAACGGACTAAGTCATTAAACTACACGTGTTTCCTTGACAGACGCAAAAAGAAATAATAATAATAATAATAATAATAATAATAATAACAATAATAATAAAAAATGATGATGATGATGATGATGTGTAACAGGTAACTCAATACATATGAAAATATTCTCCCTTGAGGTCTTCTCTACAATCTACTTATTAACAATATATACATCACATAAAACTGTGCTCCCTTTAGTGAGTTTACAATTCTGTCAGGAGTTTGTGTGGAACAGTTTCCTATTACATAAAGACACTAATCCTGCAGTGGTTGAATTAAAATATTGGCGTCTGAAATCAGGAAGGGGTAATTATTAATTTTGGCGAGTATTTCTATGTTAGAAGATTTACAATCATTCTTGACCTGTTCACCTCACGAAAGAAAGCAGCTAAAATGAATGTCAAGAAGTGTATGATTATAAACAATTTTGATTGTTGTATTCTCAGTATTTAAATTAAGGTGATTCTGGTACATTTGTGCAGATTGATGAGCTCTGGTTATTAACATGCATTTGTGTCTGAGCTGTGTTTATTCACATGTACATATTTCTGGGCTGCGGTTATAACTATATACTTGTTTCTGAGATGTGGTTATAGTGTGTGTGTTTGGACTTTTAACGTTGCTTTGACAATTTTAGTCATATCGCTCTGATCTCTGCAGTGTTGCAGTTTATAGTAATGTCAAGCACTGGTGCATAACGCCGCAGACATGAGCATAATGTCCCACATAGTCATGTAATCCTGACACCAGGCCGACCAGTCCTAATCTTAACCTCTTAATGCTGAGCACCATTTTAGGTAGCTGATTGTACCATTTTTATAAGTCTTTGGAATGACATCACTGGGGATCAAACCCGCGACCTCTCGCATTCTATGTGGACTCACTAACTATACACATAGGCCAGCAAGATGTGGCTATGAACATGAATTTATTTCTTAGTTGTAGTTATCAACATACACTTATTTCTAAGCTGTGATTATTAATCTGCACTTATTTCTGAGCTGTGGTTATAAGACATGTACTTATTTCTGAGCTGTGGTTATAAAACATGTACTTATTTCTCAGCTGTGGTTATAAAACATGTACTTATTTCTGAACTGTGGTTGTAAAACATGTACTTATTTCTGAACTGTGGTTAGTGTGTGTGTTTGTACTTGTGTGTGTTTGTATTTTTAACGTAGCTTTAACAATTTTAGTCAATATCGCTACTATGTCTACAGCGTGGCAGTTCACAGTAATGTCTAGCAATGGGATATCATGCCGCAGACATGTAGCATGATGTCCCACCCAGTCATCATATCGTCATACCAGGCCGACCAGTCCTAACACTAACCTCTTAATGCTGAGCACAAGTAAGGCAGCTGTTAGTACCATTTTTGTAAGTCTTTGGTATGACTCGGCTTGGGTTCGAACCCGCGACCTTCCGCATCATAGGTGGACTCTCTAACCATATAGGCCACTATGTTGTAGTTATTAACGTGCACTTATTTCTGAGAAGTGGTTATTAATATGCACTTATTTCTGAACTGTAGTTATGAGAACGACCTTATGTCTGAGCTGTGATTAAGAACACGCATTTATATCTGAACTGGGGTTATTAGCACACATTTATATCTGATATGTGGTTATTAACACGCATTTATATCTGAGCTGGGGTTATTAGCACACATTTATATCTGATATGTGGTTATTAACATGCATTTATATCTGAGCTGGGGTTATTAGCACACATTTATATCTGATATGTGGTTATTAACATGCATTTATATCTGAGCTGGGGTTATTAGCACACATTTATATCTGATATGTGGTTATTAACATGCATTTATATCTGAGCTTGGGTTATTAGCACACATTTATATCTGATATGTGGTTATTAACACGCATTTATATCTGAGCTTGGGTTATTGGCACACATTTATATCTGAGCTGGGGTTAACAGTCATTTATATCTGAGCTGTAGTTATTAACATGCATTTATATCTGAGCTGGGGTTATTAAGACACATTTATATCTAAGCTGGGGTCATTAACACGCATTTATATCTGAGCTGGGGTTATTAGCACACATTTATATCTGAACTGTTGTTATTAACACGCATTTATATCTGAGATGTGGTTATTAACACTCATTTATATCTGAGTTAGCACACATTTATATCTGAGCTGGGGTTATTAACACGCATTTATATCTGAGCTGGGTTTATTAGTATACATTTATATCTGAGCTGGGGTTATTAACACGCATTTATATCTGAGCTGGGTTTATTAGTATACATTTATATCTGAGCTGGGGTTATTAGTATACATTTATATCTGAGCTGGGGTTATTAGTATACATTTATATCTGAGCTGGGGTTATTAGTATACATTTATATCTGAGCTTTGTTATTAACATGCACTTAGTCTGATTCTGATTTAGAAAGCATTTTGTTATATTTTTTACACACATTGCTGATCTACGGATATTGTAATCGACCAAATCATACGCTTTGTAAGGTCAACGTACCCTGTCATATTTATTTTGTTTATTTATTTTTTTTAAAATCTAACTAAGCGTAATTGATTGTTGTGAGGGCTGTTTGACAAAAATGGGAATTCCTAAAATCGGATTGATCTTTGTGAATAGTATTATCATTTAGCTATGAATACATACATTTAGCAATATGCGTTTCAAGTACATTCACAAAAATAGTACTTTACAGCTCCTAACTGTGGACGTTAAAGAGATGGTACAGGCTCACTGTCAAATCGTACAGGCTCACTGTCAAATCATACAGGCCCCCTCTCAAATCGTACAGGCTCGCTGTTAGATCGTACAGGCTCGCTGTCAGATCGTACAGGCCCCCTGTCAAATCCAGGCTAAAAATTTAAGGAAATCTAACTGTAATTCAATAGACTCAAACGAATGATCTAACATTTATAGAATAAGTTATGTCATCAATGAAATGACGCACGTATCTAAATAATTAGCTTATTACATGCATATAATGTTGGCGATAACTTTTGGCAGATCTCTGTATGGCATGTTACAATAGAGAACAAGTTGTTTCTAAATACAAAATTGGAAGCAAAATAGCGCACGAACACTTGCCGATGGTTTTTAAATGATTCAATGTATTTATATACGGATGAACAATTTTGGAAAATGCAATGTGGAGCTTTTATTTTATTTGACAAATATGTCTTATTTTTCTTCAGTGAGATTGCAGGTTCGTTGTCAAGGGAAATCGGAGTTTCTTATTCTTAGCAGTTTCGCGGCATCACCTTATGTGTCTGTCTCCTTGCTACATTTAGAATAACATTAAAAAAAATGTTGGAGGGTATGGGAAACAAATGAGAAACAAAAGGACAGGTCTTTTGACTTTTGTATTAACGTTTCTTCTACCAAAAATATTATGAAAATTGTTTGGATCTTTTATTTTGATCCTCTGTAAAGAATGAATGAACGTCAATTTTATAATGCAGATGATTTCAAAGAATATACGTCATTTATATATAAATACTTCTTTAACGACGTTAAAAATCATGTCATCAAGCTAACTTGTATTCATATACTGTGCAGAAATGACAAAATACATATATTAAAGCATAATTTCAAATAGAATATAGCTTTTATTCAAAAGATGTTTGTAATAATATAGCAATTATTTTTTTCTTAATTTATCAACAAAATTTCCTTCCCAAAAATCATATTGCACATAAAGATCGTATGGTCCTAGATACCAAACACGACGATTTAGAGTCTGATTCAGCCATTTTAATATTAACTGTATCACTTTAAAAAATAATTAGTTTTTCTTTTGAGATTCATTTTATCTTAAACAGTCATTGTCTTATTTTTTTTTTTAGACATTCATTGTTCTTGGAACTTCTGAGAGGGAATGAAGATTATATAAGGTGTGATTCCAAATCAAGTATCGGTTCAAAATGGATTCTTGGAAAATAATCTTTGTTTTAACTTATTTGTTATGTGGCACAAACGTTTCACACCAAAGCCTTTGGCCTCATCCACAGTCGGTATCGCAGGAAGAAAGAAATGAAGAGAATGTTTGCCAAAGTTTCGACATGTGTGCCACGCTTAATGGTATTTGCAATTATGGTAGATGCAAGACTCAACAGTGCGCCTCTGAAATATATTGTGTTTGCGATGAAGGGTACACTGGGCATAGATGTGACCAAAGAGCTATTGCTGTTGACCCTGAAGATCCGACTGAATCCAAAGAGAATAAACCTCTGCACGAAGCAAGTTCATCCGGTCCGTTGAAAGACTTGACATTCACGAGCCATGTTGAAACTTTAACGAACCCTGAAGATCCGACTGAATCCAAAGAGAATAAACCTCTGCACGAAGCAAGTTCATCCGGTCCGTTGAAAGACTTGACATTCACGAGCCATGTTGAAACTTTAACGACACCTTTACCAGAAAGCCAGATAAAACATAATAGTTCCCTTCATAAGATTACGACCGAATCTTCCAGAAGAGAACATTTAGAAGCCTGGATTACGACAAAGAGTAGTGAAACCAAGACTGATAATGCAAGCACAAAATTGGTCAATGATGGTACAAGTATCCTTAGTAATAAGGGTATTTCAGAATCCTATGACGAACATAATAAGGGAGATTATATGAAAACCATCGCAACACAACAGTCTATTCAAAATGCGTCTATAACTGCGCAAACGGTTATCAAAGACAGTACTACGGTAACAATACAAAGTTCTTCAGCATCTATACATGCAAACTCACAAATATACTTTCCTACGACAGGAGACCATACTATCCAAACCACCTCAAGTCCAAAAACTGTTATAGATGGGCATACAGTTTTTGGAAAAGCCACCACTGTGAATGCTGTTGTGCTCAATCATAATTCATCTGTTGTTGCGACCAATGCAGTGGTAGATAAAGACAATGACAGTTTTCATTCTCAGTTTGAAAAAGAAAACAATACACAAAAAATAAAAATTGCTGCTATGCAAACTGAACAGTTTACAACAGGGGAGAAAACTTCTATGAAAGTCGTTCATAATAAAACTATAAAAGAAAACCCACATGATATCACTAATATTTATACCACAGAAAAAAGTATTAACAGTGTCGCTGCTAAGCGAAGGCAATTTGGTACAACAGTTGGATATTTCGATGAAAGCAGTCATGTTCGAACCGTCGAAAGTATGCTACCCGATGTTCAGGATAATACAAGCTCACTTGTGGGACCTAGTCCTGAGCACACACCATCAGAAAATAATGGTAGTGGGCATTCTAATTACAGTGAAAACACGACAGCAAATAATGGTGTTGGGCATTCTAATTATAGTGAAAACACGACAACAAATAGTGGTAGTGGGCATTCTAATTATAGTGAAAACACGACAGAAAATAATGGTAGTGGGCATTCTAATTATAGTGAAAACATGACAGGAAATAATGGTAGTGGGCATTCTAAATACAGTGAAAACATGACAGGAAATAATGGTAGTGGGCATTCTAATTACAGCGAAAACACGGAAGCAAAACCTTTAAATAAGGTTGTCCAAGTTCAGACCACAGAACGTTTGTTAACTGACATTTATACTAACGAAAGCACACATCTCGAATCCACCACGTACCAACCGACTTCAAGAGATAGTGATGGTGTGGATAACCGTAGTATTAACTACTCGACACCAAAGAATTATCTTGACAAACGACACCATATTGGGACCACTGAAAGTGCGTTAACTGAAGTTAATAAAGAAACAAGCACTGTTGTCAAAACCACCACTGATCAACTTTTCACCACAGATAGCGGTAGAGTAGAAAGTTATAGCACTAAAATTATGACGATAGCATCTTCAGACAAAGTCGATAAAGAAAGTTTCATCGTAAACAACAAGACGATAAAAGAGCATTTTTCTGCAGATAAATCACAAACCTTCGGAAAAAGTGAGAGTAATAACAGTCATGCTGCTCAAATCGAGGCTACTGTAGGAAACACAACGGACACAGATCAGAACAGTCATTATCAAAGCACTCCAAAAGATATGAAACTCGGTCCATACATTAAAACCATCGGTTCAACGAATCACGAAAGCATCTCTGTAACAAATAGGGAGAAGATGCACTTCGGATCTACTCAAAAGCTGAGCGAAACTATCGGTATAACCGAACATGCATCTAACAGTGAAAGCAATCAAAGCTTGCAAAGAGAGCAGGATACGTATGCTGCAGATAGTGTCAACGAAAAGGATATATCGATAGATTTAAATGAAAGAAATGGTATGACAAATATGCAGTATGAAACGATGGAAAGCTCGGAAGAAGAACAGGATGTAATCGTTGGTGGTAGAAGTGTTCAAATGCCTGAAGAAGTATCTGTCCAGAAAACATCATTCAAACTGGAAGATATAATGGTCCAAGAAAGTGAAAACTCAAGAGAACGCCCTTCAGAATGGACAAGAACTACTGTAAGAAAGGGCTATTACAAACGTGTTATGAGTAACATTTTTGCGGACACATTAATAACATCTGATCATAGCCAGACGGAAACAACAACGCCGGCAACACTCAACGATAGTTTATTGGACTATATGAAAAGAACAACAATTAAAATCTTCGAAAAAAATATCACAAGAACTAAATCTACAAAACACGCATTGGATGATTTAATATCTGATGTTTCTGAGAACGACAGTTTACAGCAAGCGCAAGAAAAAGACATTCATGACCATCAGATAGTGTTTTCTACACCATTAGATGAAAGGCATGATTCTTTAAATATAATAAATGGCCTGGACAGCATGTCTAAACTTAATTTAACAACTACTGGTACAGGGCAAACGACAGGCGCTGTTTTAGTTACAGAAATGTTTCAGGATTTGAAAAGTCCACCAGTATCATCAGAGCGACTCCTCAACAAATCGGTCGTAGATAATAAATCTGTTATTATGAAGATAAAGAGTCAAATGTTACAACTCCTTCAGGATACTAAAATAAGTGATAGACACGTTTCTTATGATAATTCAAATATTGAGCAAAAAACAACGTCCACAACACTGGATACAACAAATAATCCATTGCCCCAAAGACAAATTGTTGAATTAAATAACATATCGTCCACAAAAGGCCTTGTAGGGACAGAAAGAGCGGAGGTATTTAAAGACAATTCATATAAGGCTGGAAGAGTTTCCATTGAAGTTAAAGACATGCCTCTAACTTCTCCAGCTTCTAAACTCCCTACAACGAAATCATCAATACCTTCTGATGTTTCAAATAACATGTCTCCTGATAAATCAAGTCTTCTAGAAACGCTCAGACGACTGCTTCTTTTAGAAGATACATTTTTTAGTCCTTCGCAAATACCTTATACAACACATAGCGACACTGAGTCACATGCCACGACATCTAAAGCATCAAACACTTACAGGACACTTGGTGATGTACCTGATATACCGATAACGACCAAACCTATCACTTCCGTCTCAGCTGAATCAAATTTTCACACTAGAGTTCAAACAGAGGAAGGACAAAAACATACCACGCAACTGAAAGAACGTCACTTGAGAAAAGAAAGGACTTATAGGACACTAGAAGCAACCACAACTAAACATGAAATAGGAAATCAGTTGAGTCAGCACACATACAATAATGCTACACCAAATGCAATTGAAATGAACGACAATTTTCCTACGTCATCTGTGCCAGTTGATCATCAAATAAACGCCAAAAAAGCGATTAATGAATCAGGCTCAAGCGATGGATCACAACATGTTTTAACAAATGGCAGCTTCACAGGTTAGCCTACAGAGTCAACTATAGGTCATGTAGGGCTCAATGAAGCAGTATAATTAACCGCATCAATGAAAGAAAACTGTAAAAAAAAATATGTCACATCGTATAACGACGCCTCTATTCATTCAACTATTATCCAAAATTTAATTCCAGCGACAACGTTAGTAACTTCGGTATCCAAAATAAATGAAGGCCAAAAAGAAGAGGAACATTTTAAGGTCCAGGAACATGTTAGACAATTTGACAAACGAAGCTCGTGTTTTGTCATCTGCTATTAATTCTCAAGCATCCCCAAAGATAAGGACGCACTTGGTGGCATCAATGCACCCTATTACCGAACATTTAGAAGGAAATACGCCAGATCTGTTCCTACAGGTGAAATATTTTTTAGAAAACGAACCATATAATTCGGATCAGGTACTGTCATCTTATTCATATATGAAAGTGGAACAGTCTGATAAAACAACAAATGGCCAAAACTCCAACCAATGTTCATCAGACAATACAGCAAAGCCTGTTACGATAGAAGGCTTTCCAAAAGACAATCATTCTGCAGAGCTGCTAAGGGAACGTGGCACGATTATGTCTGTCGAGCATTTGAATAGAACGGAAACTGAAAATAATCCAACTGGTCCAAATAATAATGATAATAAAATCACGGGTAATTACTCTGACTCGTATGCCTCAAACCACAGTAAAGTGGCTGGAAAAAATGCATGATACTGTCATTGAACATAAAGTCCCGTCGATTAAAACAACCAATGTACATATCGTTCCTGACACAGAGACTTCGCCTTTAACTGATATTTTCTCAGCGCTTGAAAGTCCTCGCGCAGCAAAAGTGACAAGATTTACAACGTCTCATTGGAAAATACCACAGTTGTCTCCGATGTAATATTTCTAATGAAATATCTGCATCAAATGGTGAAATGGACAATAACACTGTACAAAACAAAATGGAAAATACAACCAATATTAATGAAGGTCAAACATCTGAAACTCAGAATGGTACATTATACGACAATGCTGGACCTCATCTCCGTAAGTCTGGCAAAGACAAGAACGACATAAAATGCAATTTGATATCACAACAGACTTCGGCATTGGTCCATCATCTTCCAACAATTCTGGTGACAACATAGACAACTCATACATGAATAACTCTTTGGTCGCTAATGATTTGAATAAAAGCAGTAATGTAGAAAATGCTACTTGCACAATATTAGAAAGCAAAGATGGAACCAAAAGAAATACAACAACGGTGTACTTTGAAGAATCAACAGAAAAGCTGAATGAACAATCCAATTCAAATTCCACTTTAGTTGATAAGCTAAATGCGATTAAAATAGTTAACGATCAGATGGAATCAATTTTACATTATTAAGCACTTATTTGATGACTCACCTCATGAAGTTAATACATTCAGGGAAATTCCAAATGAAACTTTGAAACGGTTAAACTTTGTGTCAGAATCGTTTCTGTACATGCGAACCCGATGAAACATATGTAATTATGTAAATCTAAATATTTAATTTTTTAAAAAATAATACTTTACAAGATATCAACTAGACTAGTTGATATAATGTGTAGGGAAAGGATTAGAAAATTGGGCTGGTATTTTGCTTATAGGACGTAATACAAACGGTAGTCTTGATATTTCTTAAGGACCATACCTTTCTTTCCAATGTTTTTAAAGATGAAACTGATGTGTTGGATGTGTTACATCTATTGATTTTTGCTTTTAATCAGCATTATCTTTGTTGGAATAGTCACACATGGACCTGCATTTGTTTCAAGTGTATAGAAAAGGCTAAATGATGAATATTTATACTGAAATTTCATTGAATATCTATTGTACAGTGGTGATGAATTCCTTGTCGGACTTGTCAAATATTTTTAAGTCTAGATAATTAATCCCTGACAACAGTCTCACTCGAAAATTATTTTTGTGCCGACTATCGAAATCACAGGTATATATAAATAGTTGTACAAAGTTCTGGTTTGGTTTATAATATTTTATTTATATGCAGTCTCGAGTAAACCACTAATATAAATGACAATGTGCTTATTTGTAATACCTGTCACTTGCCCATGATAACAGATTTAGGCATCATTCTGTACTTAAAGGTGCTATAGTATGCAACGGGAGAACATTATTTCATTCTTCCTAATTAGGTGAAACAACGTGTTGCATTTGGATCCAGTAGTTTAAACTAAAGAAAACTCTTACATCTTCGTCCTGCAAAACATGTTTATCATATGAATATATATAGCTTTATATGTAACAGGAATTGATGATAAAAAATGTTTCTCCAATATATCAGGCTCTTCTGATAAACAACACTTAATTCATTAAAGAAATATTTCTATCATCTTTTTGCTTATAAGTCATACAAGTTTATAAAGCCTTTGTTTTTATGGGAAAGAATGTATATACCTTCAGCAATGATAAAAAAATAATTCATTTTTATATTACCATTACAACGTGGCACAATGTTTCTTCAGTTCAAATAAGTAGTTAATGGGGACGATGTTTTGTCATGGGGACCTCCATGCAAAAAAGTGAATATCGAATATAGCGTCATGGAGAATTTAACACGGGTGACGTCACGGTGCTGGACACTGGGGAAAATGACAACAATGTTGCAAGTTGCTGACCTCAATCGGGCGGGTACTAAGTAACAGGTTTGCACGTGACATGCGCTACAGTGGGAAGGTAGGTGAAGTGAATTTGATAAGGACAAAGGGAGTTTGATAGAGACAAACAAAACGTACATACATACATACATACATACATACATACATACATACATACATACATACATACATACATACATATACATATACATATAATATGGTGGTCCTGTCGAGCCTCAAGGGAAATTTAACACGATGGGCTTGTATAGGGACAATGGGAAAGTTAACATAGTGGGCCTGTCTCGGGACAAGGGGAATGGAACAGGATGGGTCTGTCCAGGGACAAGGATGTATGGGGTCAACATACACAAACACAAACAAACATGCAAAAAAATAAACAAACACTTATACAACATAAGGACGAAACAAATTCGGGAAGCAATACAGTATTGATCTTTTCGAGGCATAGGAGAGGTCTCTGAAAAGGACCTTTGAATTTCTGTTAAGAACATTCAGTTAACATACAAAGTATCACACTGTCCTCAAGCTTCGTCTGACATCCGGACCTTAGATCAAGACCCGCTTTAGATGGCCTTGCCTCTCCACATAGATCATTTGTTTCCAAATATGACATTTAACACTCCATACACATTCGATTCAAAACAACTTACTGTTAAAAGATTTAACATGAATCTTTATTATATGGTGAAAAGTGTTTATAGTGACAAGGGAAAATATTAAATTTGTGATTACTATATGATGTTCTTATGTTGACGAAATTTAGGGGGTCTTACGGGAAATGGAATGCTAACATTTTTAGATACTTTCTAGCAGTCTTTCTTGAATACTTCCCAGTACCCATTTTTCTGATTATGATGCAATATACCACGTATAAAATCTAGCACCCGCTTCTTGATTACAATCCAAAAAAACATCCAGATGATCCAACGAAAAGGTTTGGAGCGTTTATATACACATACTTTCATATTAATATACTATCACACAAGATGGGTATGATGCAAAAGAAATAGATGAAATAGACACTCGCGCACTTTAATAAAACATGCCATCACACAAAAAGGTAAGAAGTCGTTGTAGACGTTACTATATTCTTACATACAAACAAACACTGTCACGATCAAACTAAGTCGCTAAATGTTCGATCCGTTCCTTTCTCTAAGCAAGCCATAGTCACACAAATCTTTATATCACTTTGTCAAAATCATCTCTTCCAACGTTTTCTCTTGACTCATCATCATGCATTTGTCTGTTGTTTCTGACAATGATCATTTATTTAACACCATTAACAATGTTGTCTGGTAAGACCTGTAATGTTTTCAGCAAAGTCAGTAGCAAAACAGGAGACTGAAATGTTATTTTTGTTCTAGTCATCTTGACATCATGACTATCTCTTTTTCTTCTTCTTGTTCTAGCACGAAAAGATTCTCGTCCCTTATCACCATACGTTCTTTGTATTTCATTTTGTCTTTTCTAATAGCCTAGAATCACTTCTCTGAAACTGTTTATTTCCAGTGTATTGTCAAATTCTACTTTAAAGATGTTCATTGTGTTGTTCAGAGCTAATGCAAAAACGGAAGTTTCACACGACGTTAGCCCGATTTGCGTGGTGCTAATGTCTTTCATCGCTGATAGCTCCAGAGTGAAATCAAAGCCTCACAAAACGTTTCCTCCAGCATATTCCTGCATAATCCTCCACTGTTGGTATTAATATTCCAGTGGCTTTAAACAGCGTGCAGGTCTCAAGTACTTTTTCAGAGGAATGATGGGTTCAAAGGGTTTGGTAAACAAGATTTGGCTTCCTCAAGTGATTGGACAGATTGAAGTGTTGAAACTCGAAAGTTGTTTGATGTGTGGCTTTGTTGAAGGCTGCATTGCTGACGATGCCATTGAGTAAACACCTGGGAAACTGTCTTGGAAAACATGATCGTCGATCTAGTCCAGAGACAATGGTAAACGTTTTCATTTTCCAAACTTCTATACTGTTTACCTAAAGTCGGCCTTTTCCAGTAATTGTTTTGTACTCGTTAGAATTGGCCATCAAATGGAACACGGTACTACTTCAATTCAGTGTGAGACGTACATTCACACTATTCAACCAATATTTTGTCGTGAAACCACATGTCCAAATGTAAAGGATCCATCAGTTCTTAACTGCGCTTTTGTTTGATTTTATTGTGGCGGTCGTTAAGTGCAATATTGTATGGATCGTCAGCTTCTGAGTACTCTGTATCGATGAACATGTTCAATGGGTCAGGTTTCCATACATCCAGATGTATGTTCATGGATCCTTTTCCGTACGACGAGATTTTTCAATACACCTAAATAATTTGGCAGAAGACGATTTATTTTTAGAGAAACGCTTTATGCACGACAACCAATGTGGGTATTATTGCTGCGGTGTTTGTCTTGTTGAAGAGAGAACTCTGAGAAGGAGAGGTAGCTGCTTTATTCAACGGTATGGTGATCAAATCTGTTTCTATTGATAGCAGTTGACTTATGAAGCCGCAATCCAAATTCGAAACTAGATGGATATCATCTTCAACTCACTTTAACTTCTTGATTCAACGTTTTCTTACATCACGTGATCAAAATGTTTTCGATATCGTACCCGTCGTCACCTTACTTAGTCACTCGTTGTAAATGAGGCAAGTTCAACTTCCATTTTAACACCTCTCTATTCATATATTTCAATATATAGTTTTGTTTACCAATGTAAACCAAAAGTGATTAAAATTTTGTTTTCCTTGAATGATTCCTCGTACTTTCAAAACATCGGTTACGCACATTATACACATAAATATATTTATATACTATCACTGAAAATAGGTAATAATAATGGAGGGATTTCGTTGTTGTTTAATATGTTAATAAATTGAGGCGTATATCTTTTCCAAAGGTTGTTTTTGTCTATGCCGTTAACAAAATACATTTTCTTTTGCATTTATATCCCCCGTACCTGTCTGGTCGTAGGGGAGCCAATGATGGCTTTGTAGCAAACTCTCTTCATTTTGCCCTATTCTCCGCTGCTGTTTGGGTATTTGCAAAACCCATGTTTGTCTATTATTTAATGTTATTTTATCATTTTTTGTTTGTCTCTGCCTCGTTTTCCCTTTCTTTTCACTATGCCCTGTTGGATTGTCTTTGACAAATCAGATGAGCATGAGACGTTAAACGAAATGAAATACTTAACATTAAAACATAAGTATGTTGGTAGATGAATATTATGTGTAGGCACGCATATCATCCGCATTTTACAGAGACAGAAAATTATTTTCTTAACAAGTACAAACATTTGTCTTCTTTCCATCTCGTTTAATATCTATAGAGGATGATGCTACTTACGTTCTGTTGTTTTCAATCTCGAACATAAAATCTTATTTTCATTCATTAAATTTTCGGTTTGGCACAACTGTATCTTTTTATTAAAAAAAGATTGCAATCCTAATTTTGAAATCAAAATTGAAATATCAAATAAAGATATAGAAAATGCTGAAAAACAAAATTTTAGGAATGAAAATTAACAGAGAAAAATTAAAAAGAAAATTTAAAAGTAAATCTGGATATTACAATTATTAAAAAAAACAATGACTGAAACTATTTTTTGAAGTGGCAAACATTAAACAACCAAATTTAAAAATGAGAGTTTAACTGAAAATTATGAAAATAAAAACTAAGAAAAATAAAATTTCAAAATTAAAGTGACAAATAATTTTTTAAGTAAGTCTGGAATTTAAAATTTGAAAACAAAATGTAAAAAATTGAATTTTAATAACATTTTTAATATATGAAAATTGAAAAACCGAATTTGCAAACGAAAACTGAAAATGAAAAATTGTAAATGAAAAATTTGGTAACATAAAATTTTGACGAAATTTTTTTATAAAATAAATATGAAAATGAAAATTTAGAAACATGAAGTTTTAAAATAAAAATTTAAAATAGAAAAAATATTGAAAGTGACGAATCAGACAAAGAAAATTTAGGAGCTTCATTTGAAAATAGAGATTGCAAATGAGAAGTAAAAATGAAGTTTAAATTGAAAATTGAAAATTAAAAATGTAAATGAAAATTGATAATGAAATTTTAAGAGAAATGACTTTAATTTAAGAGAAACTATATATTGAAAAGGAATATGAAAATAAAAATTAAGAATAAGGATGAAAATTAAAAATTAAATTTGGAAATAAAAATTGAAAACGATAATTGAAATACAAAATGTGACTTTTCAACTGGTTCTGTGTCTTAAAATAAACTAGTCAACACCCTCTATGATGCAAATATACAAAACCACCGAATTTTTAAACCACTCTTACATTTTTTGTTAATTAGTTATACAGTTTACTGATAAATAAATTATGTATAACCACTCCTACGTTAGCTTGTGTGTGAGTGCGATTTAATTCCTCTTCTTTCACATCGTAGCCGTTTGAGCCACGATATATTTTTTTGTTTGTACGTATAGTTTGGAATAAATATTACTAACCTTTTCCGTTGGCTAGTAAATGTGGGAATGTTTGATAGTAGATAACTTGATGTTGTTTGAGTTAACAGTGTATGGGACAATAAGTGTCGTGTATTGGTCGCTCCAACGGCGTATTGATGGTATAGGGAACGTCTTGAACAGTAGTTAAATGGATATTGCATGGTAAATAACTAAGTTTTGGTCTATTCAAATGGAGTATTGATGGTATTGTGTAGATTTTTTTATAGTAGATAACTGTGTGATGGACAATAGATAACCTATAGTTGGTCACTGGAAATGGCGTATTGTTTATAATAAGTAATGTTAATGTTAAATCTTCAGTTGTTGTTCACAGAAATCAATAATTTTAAACATATAGATATTTTTAACACTACGGTTCCAGTTACAGGTCATAGGGACCCAAAACCAAACATGATAACTCAATGATAATTATCATCTTTTAAATTAACTAGTGATCCAGAACTCTGACAGGAAGTCAATGACGTTGTTCAAGACTTAGTACTTTTAAAACAGCCGATTCCACAAGACGGGAAGATTCCATTGAATTTGGGAACACACGTGTGAGTGTGTCTGAGTTGGCTTTCGCTTACAGAGCTATTATTTGTGACAAATTTATGAACAGTAATTACAAAAACAGAGCAACCAAAGGGACTTAAATTGTTTAATTGAACCGTGTAAGTGCAAACTGCTGTTCTAAATTTTATAGAAGTCAGTTTTTTAGAAGCTAGATTAACCTAATCTCCACCAAGTGCCAAACGACCTTCTTTCTTGTCTGAGCGACTCTCTCTCTCTCTCTCTCTCTCTCTCTCTCTTTGAGCAGTGTATGTAGATGGTGTTAGATGTGAGTCAGTTATGCCTTCTCCAAATTGCTGGAGTTAACTTCTGTCAATACTGTTTGTAGAGTATTGGGTGACACAGAACGCCATCGTCGCTTGTTATTTTTTCCTTGGAAATTTGTGATCGTTTTAGGATAGTCGATAATTGAAATTTAATTTGACTAGGTTCCATCTCTCCCTATGTAAAGAGCATCACTTGACCTAAGAGAACACACCCATTCAGTTCTCAATCCATGAAGAAAGGCAAAGTCACAACAGATTGCACTTCTCGTCATAGACTTACAGAGAGTCATTTCGACAACAACGTACATTACCAATCAAGACTGCTGACTTCTCCATACAAGGTGAATTTCAAGATACATTTTATGTCTGTAAAAAGAAGTACTTTGGATATAGGAAAAACAATAGTTATGAGAGACAAAAGTAATGACACCTGTTACCAATGTCTAGAAAAATCTTATTGGTCTTCAGAATGTCACGAGAGAGCTCGTCCTAAGGATAATTTTGAATTTTGGCTACAATATTTCCGAAAACTTTGTTTTTTGAAATTTTATTTACCCTAGTTTGTAAAAATTTAGTGCAATCGGCAAGATTTTTTATAAAATACCATTAAAGGTAGAGAATTTTTTAAAATTTTACTCTGGAGTGGTTTGACATTTTGAAAATGAAAGTACAACTAAAAAGTTGGAATTAGAGATAAGACAGGTTCAGTTTCAGATCTAAAAGATACAAATGGAAATATAAATGGAAGTAAGACGAATGCAGTCTCAGAGAGAAATGAAAGACAAATGTAGTTTCCGAAAGAGATGGAAGTAAGAGGAATGGAGTTGCAAAACGAGAATGAAGAGCGAGAAAGAAAATACCAAATGCAAAGAGAGAAGAATGAAAGGGAATTTCAAATTCGGTTGAAAGAATTAGATCTGGCAAAGGGAAAACACTCCCCTCCTTTTGATGTTTTAAAAAACATGAAGCTAGTACCTCCTTTTCTGGAGTAAGAAGTAGACATATAATTTTTTCGTTTTGAAAGAATTGCTGAGAGTTTTAAGTGACCAAGAGACTCACTGGCAGAGCGCGTGAAATTTACATTTCACTGTCACTTGAGCAGAGCGCTGACTATGATATCGTTAAGGACTATATCTTAACGGGTTATGAATTAATCCCTGAGGCTTATCGGCAAAATTTCAGAAACTATAATTAAAAAAAAGAAGCTGACCAGACCTATGTAGAAAATGCAATGGAAAAAGCACGACAATTTCATAGGTGGTGCTCTTCTAGAAAGGTTAATAAAGATTAAGAATGTCTCAGACAACTCGTATTGGTTTAAGAGCTCTGTCCATAGTGACATTAAGGTTTATCTTGACGAGCATAAGATCGAAACCTTGGAAAATGCTGCTCATGCCGCTGACAATTATGCTTTAGCTCATAAAGTTTCTTTTGTAAATAAGACTTCTACTCAACAGTTTTCTTGCAGAAAAGTATTTTATCCTAATACAAGCCCTTATAAACTCAAACAGGCACAACTTCTAAAAATCAAACTTTAGAGAAGCTTGATTTAAGATCATTGTCTCATTCTACGTGTACCTATTGCAAGAAAAAAGGACCCGTTATTTATGATTGCCACAAATTGAAAAATAGGCATCAGAATCAAGAGAGACCTATTTCAAATGCTCTTATTTCTAAGAGGTCAAGGTCACGGTCATATATTGAAAGCAATACGTTTGTTTGGTCTAATAAATCTCATCCTGATTTGACTATGGAGAACTATAAACCATTCATATCGAAGGGTTCTAATCACTCTGGGGTGATTAGGCCAATCCTATCCCTATTAAAATTTTAAGGGACACAGGAGATTCTCAGAGTCTTTTATAGTCAGGTACTTTACCTTTTTCTGAGACGTCTTCTTCTAATGAGAGTGTTCTTATTCAGGGAGTAGAGTGCGGCTTTCCTAATGTTCCTCTCCATTGTGTAAATTTGTCATAAGACTTAGTCTCATGACCCGTGAGAGTCGGAACGGTCTCTGTTTTACCAGTTGAGGACATTCATTTATTACTAGGCAACGCAGCGACCAAGCTGGAGACAAGGTCGTGGTTAATCTAATAGTAACTGACAAGCCTTGCTTGGATCAGAACGTCGATCCAATTAAAAAAGAATTCCCTGACTTATTTCAAGCTTGTGCAGTTACCAGAGCTATGACAAAGAAAGCTCTTGAGAATGATGTTGATAAGGAAGGTATTCCTTTAGCTGACACATGTATTGGTCAGGTTTTGATGAGATCACTTTTACTCTTTGTTTGGATCAATCAGAAGGTATTGATCATAGTGATCTTCTTTTAACGACTAATTCTCTTTATTCTACTCAGGGTGATAAACGACAATCACTTCTCGTCGAACAGGAAAAAGATCCTGATATATCCTGTTTGTTTCAAAAGGCCATTAGTGCAACTGAAGCTAGTGAAGTTCCTGTCTGCTATTTCATTAAAAATGGAATTCTTATGAGAAAATTGAGACCTGCTGATGACAAATTGTCAGTGAACTATCAAATTGTAGTTCCGAAACCTTACAGACAGGAAATACTTAGTCGGGCCCACGAAACTCCATTGGCTGGTCATTTAGGGATCAATAAAACCTATCACAAGATCTTAACCCACTTCTATTATCCAAAATTAGAAGTGATGGTGGTAAATACTGTATATATTGTCATACCTGTCAAATGGTAGGAAAACCAAATCAGAAAATTCCCAAAGCTCATCTATTCCTGCCTATTCCTGCCTTTGACGAACCATTTAGTAGAATTATGGTAGACTGTGTTGGTTCCTTACCTAAGACCAAGTCAGGTAACCAATACATGTTGACCATTATGTGTGTGTCAGCAAGGTGTCCAGAGGCAATTCTCTTGAGGAATATAAAATCTAAAATAATAGTAAAAGATTTAATAAAGTCTTTAAATCAATTTGGCCTTCCCAAATCTATCCAATTGGGTCAAGGGTCCAATTTTAGGTCTGGAACTTTCCATCCTATTATGCTTGAATTTAGCATTCAGCAATTCAAGTCAAAAGTGAAATTTACTATTTGACACAACTAAAATGGAGAGAATCTTTGAGTTCTGGGTTCTGTCTCTCTTGCTCATTCTCCAAATTTTACTTCAGATTAGATAATATGGCCCTTACAAAGTTAAGAAGAAAATGAATAAGTTAAATAATAATATTAGTGCTCCTGGGATCTAAATAAATTATAGGAGTACCAGTATATTGAAAGAGATATCCAGCTTAAACATGCAATTACTTTAGTTTTACCTTTTCCACTCAGTGAAGATTTAAGTGAAGGAATATACTCGGATTCTACTGATATTGGAGTGACAAATCTTCGAATTCAGAACTTATGAAAGATCTAGACCAGAAACTTACATTTGCAAAAGCAAGAAATACAAATGAACGTAAACAGTTATTATTTGAATATGAGCACTTATTTCCCGATGTTTCTACAAGAACAAACCAAATTTTCCATGACTTGAAATTGTAAATTCTAAACCTGTCAAGCAAAACCATTACATTATGAACCCTCTGAAACAGGAATACTTGAAAAAAGAAATTCAATATTTGCTGGAGAGTGATTTTATAGAGCCCAGTAAAGGTGACTGGAGTTCACCATGCATACTTGTTCAAAACCAGATAAAACTTTCCGTGTGTGTACTGATTATAGGAAGGTGAATAGTGTGACAAAACATATTCATTCCCATTACCAATGATCGATGACTTTATTGAAAAGATCGGGGATGCCGAGTATGTCACCAAATTTGATCTTCTTAAAGGAATTTGGCAAATTCCACTAACGGAAAGAGCAAAGAAAATTTTGGCATTCGTGACTCCAGATAGACTTTACCAATATAAAGTAATGCTGTTTGGTATGAAATGGTTGCCAAGTACATTTCAACGTCTTGTGAATATGATTATCTCTGATCTAGACAATTATGATGCTTACATCGATGATGTCATCATCTACAACAACATCTGGAAAGAACATTTAGCAACAATTCAGAAATTCTTTGACAGACTCATAAATGCATGTTTGACAATTTGTCTAAAATTGACTTCTGCCGTGCTAGTGTAACTTTTCTAGGACACATCGTGGGACATGGACAAGTCAAACCTATATATGCTAAGGTCAAGGCTATCTCTGAATTTCCCGTGCCTGTTAATAAAAATCAACTGATGAGATTTTTGGGTATGGCCGGATACTATCGAATATTTTGCTCCAATTTTTCTATAATTGCTGAACCCCTGACAAATTTATTGATTAAGAAAAACAAGTTCCCTTGGATTGAAAAATGTCAGGAGGCTTTTGACAAGTGGAAATCAGTACTTAAAAGCGCGCCAGTTCATAGCTCCAAATTTCAGCCAATCTTTTAAACTTTCTGTTGATGCAAGTGATGTTGGGGCTGGAGCAGTTTTGATTCAAGAAGATGAAAATAGTATTGATCATCCAGTGTGCTATTTTTCTAAGAAATTAAATAAGCACCAAAGGAATTATTCAACCATCGAGAAGGAATGTTTGGCTTTGCTATTGGCATTACAACATTTTCAAGTTTACCTAAGTTCAGCCCCTTCTTCTATTATTGTATTTAGTGACCACAACCCCTTACTTTCACCGGCAAGATGAAAATAAAAATCAAGGACTACTAGGTGGAATTTATTGTTACAGGAATATAATCTTGGCATCAGGCATATCAAGGGAAAAAATAATTTAATAGCAGACGCACTTTCTCGTGTATAACAATGCAATATTTCACGAACACTGTGTAATTTATGAGTTCTTTTTAACCTCATGTATAATTAGTCTGTGGTAAAAAGAAAGCTTTTTGTATAAATCTTTCTTTTTTATCGAGTAAGTGTCATGTATATTTGATTTAATTATATCTGATTTCATATATATTTATTTCAATTTAATTGTTTGTCAGTTTAAATTTTTTATTTTTGATTACATGATATTGTAATGCAAATTTATTCACTAGAGATGATACTTTTTCAGAAAATAATTTGACCTTGACTGTTAATTTATAAACACCAGGTGTTGATCTAAATCCTGTCCTGAATTCAAAATTTGTAGCAACCACGTAAACAAGTTCTATTTTTATTTTAAAATGATTCATTGTTTTCGAAGTCATGATGGGAATATGTGTTTAAGATGTAAACTATCTTTATATTTTTATTTCTTAGAGTAAAATGATTGGTTCTGTCAGGGCCACACTGGGTGGACGTGATCTTCAATAAGTACCTAATTTCTATAAGCTTCTAGAACATGATCACGTGACCCCTGTTTACTTTTTAGAAGACGATATAACCCTTGTTTTTGAGAGTTATTCTCAGTTGCAGCTGGGCTTTTTCTTACACTAGAAGTTGTATGTTGTGCTGTTTGAAGTCATTTCAAATTACTTGGATTTAAAAATGATTATTTATTTTGTTCCTGGAAAATACATGTGCTCATGTAAGATTCTTAATCAAAGACAGTTCTTATAAGAAAATATTATTCAGCTTTCCAAAACCGGAGTAATCGTCTTCCATCTTGGATTCTTCGTCGAATTTGATATCAGTAGAACATTTTGTTACTAGGACTACTAAAATTTTATTCTTGGATTATTTTTGGATTTGATTCTATATATATATATATATATATATATATATATATATATATATATATATATATATATATATATATATATATATATATATATATATATATATATATATATATCATCATCATCATCATCATCATCATCATCATCTTCTTCTTCTTCTTCTTCTTCTTCATCACCAGAACAATACATGCAAAAGGTTACTGCTATATATAAATCTCGAATATAGGGCTTATGCATATAGGCACTATGCAGCAGGTACATTACCACTGCCTGTTGGATAGTATTTGTGCTCTCTGAGGTCAGTCACTTTTAACTATTTAACACAATAGACACAATTGAAGTCAGTTACTTCTAACAATGTAACAATATATGCATAATTGAGGATATCCACTTCTAAAAATGTAACAATCACCGCTTGAAGCCTTAGTGCCACTCTCATGTAAGTCTATGGGCACCTATATACTTATTGTTTGAGGCCTAAGTGCCTCTCCCATGTTAAACCTATGGACAAATTTAACACAGGATTTTCCAAACGTGCATATAGTGACGTATATTGGGTCAGCTCTAACAACGTTTCTATGTCAATGAAGTCAGCTACTTGTAAAAATGTTACTAGTTAGACCACCAAGTGTTGGTTCAATTTTAAACATATGGCAGTCTATGCGTCTACGAACTATCATTTGACCGCCACCAGCAAATATATCCCGCATATTAACCTCTATAAGTATGATATAACCCTAAGCGCCTCATAAAATTATTAATATAAAATAATTTATTGAATAATATTCTTAAAAACCCAATGCCGCCGTTATATGCAAAATGTCGTATATGCCAAATATCGGAATGATAATGAATCTTGAACTACCGGTATATTGGTCCTAATTATCGTTGGGTTCCATTACAACTAGTTAATATCGACGTTTCATCACATTGCGTGCCGTGTGATGTCTCCCTCGAACTAAGAAACCCAGCCATTTTTCACGTGTAAGAATTAATCAGATGTTGATCAGCGACATCCGTCGGTCAACCAATTTCAGTCGAAAGCAGGAACGTAAGATTTGATGACGTCATCATTGCAAACGTAAGGAGCCACGCCGTTTCGTTTACGGTAAGTGTCCCTTATGTTATACGTTCATATCATTTTGCGTTTTATATGATGAGGTATTCGACAGAGCATTTAAGAGCATTTTTTCTTGAAAGACCTAATTGACGTACGTTACTTTTTACAAGTCCATGGCCTATTCTTAACAATTCATCCTAAAATCCGCAACAGCTTGATTTGTCTTCAGTGCGAGTTCGCCCTTCAGAGAATTTCCGCGCGCCAGGTAATCACCAGTATTCAAGTCTTATTTTTATCTAATGCACGCTTTTTCTTCTCAGATTCGCTTAAAAAGCGGGCCTTTTCACTTCATTTTCTATCTAACAAACTTGTCCACAAAGTGGTACGAATGTTGTAATTATTAGTTTAGTCACTAACAAAATAAGTCGAATATATTACATAACTACCTTTATAGCACTCCTCAAAAATAACGGAATTACGACCAAAATTGGGGACTGAATTTTATTATTTTCTTTTTTATTTGTAATTTATCCGCATGATTATAAAAATGAAATAATTCTGGACAATGTTCATACCTAACTGCAAATGTGAGATTGACTTGTGTATGCATAACGGAGCTCTTTACAAGACACGAAAAGGGTGTTGTATGCTTAAAGAATAATGAAGATGAAATACTATTTTGTAGGTATATTTCATGTTGTTTTCACTTGGTCCTTGTAAGAGAGTTATGCATATTTCTATACAGCTTATAATTTTTGGACGATTCTGTTATGCCTTGCATCCTGAACTTTCTTTCGGTATTTTGAGGCTTTTCTTGTTAGGGCTATGCAATCTTTGTCAAGGCAAATTTAATGATTAGGTAGGTTTCTTGAAAATGTCAGCTAAAGTTTGCTTTTCATTATCTCTTTCCTTTAATTTACTGCATCATGGTAAACATGAATAATTGGTTCGATGCATTCATTGAGTTTGTCACAATCAGCATCATTTAAAATCGCATCCACATTTTAAGAAAAACCAATCCTGAAATCTGGAGAAAAAAAGATGTCGCTTTAAAAAATTGATACGCTTGTATTTATTTATAAGTGTTATTTACAATCTTCTGTTCTAATTGATTAACAAAACTGAGGCAAAATACAATGGGTGTATTGTATGCATGCCAATCTATCATCTACGTGAAAAGACGATAAATTTGTTTAAATACTCTTGTCAGCTAAAAGGTGATCTATTGTTGAGACCTAATTAGCATGCATGTGTATTTCCCTAAACCTTTATCTGATCCACATCTGCCATAAACTAGTGAAAAAGAGATAGTGCTCTCTTCTTGTTTTGAAATTTTCTCTCTTCGTCCCTTTTTCTTCTTCATTCAAGTTTTTCTTGTATGGAGGACACTCTAACCAATGTCCTTTCTCACGCCAGGCAAAGCATCCGTCTTCGGTGTTGTCTCAGGAACCGTTTTCTGTTTTCAGGATAATGGGTTCCGTTTCGGACATTCTGAAGTCATGTTTAATTTCTCATGACATACACAATAGGTATCTACACTTTTATTTCTACAGCAGCGTTGAGCTTCCAGAGAGTTCTTGTTGGATGCTGTAGATTTTTGAACTATAGTCTTCACATCCATCGCCAGAAATCTGTTATAGTTCTTCAAGAGTCTGGTTGCAAAAGAGGAAAATCATCTTACTTCGGGTCTCTATACAAGGCATACATAAAAGAGAGAGAGAGAGGGAGAGGGAGGGATACAGTAAACTAAAAATTAGCATTTTATAAACGAATGTTATGATGGGGTGAACAGGAACATGCACAAGTGAAGCAACGCAAGAGATGATGACGTTTTTTGTTGACTAACATGGATAGCTTTAAGTGCATCGATATATTCATATGCATCACTAATTTGACTGTGAAAGTCAAAATCGTCCATGAGTGAAATAATTATTTACTCTCGGAGCAATGCATAATCAAACAAAAATTTTTATGAAAAATGTTTGTATTTCTGAAAAACAATAATAACAAATACAGTGTCATTGTGTAAAGGAGTAATAGAGAATCATAAACAACAGATACTGACCTTTTTACCAAAATAATGCTACTGATCAACACAACTTTTAAAAATTGTTCGTATGTGCTTCTGTTAATATAGCCCGTTGTATGTTTCTAGAATTTTTTGCTTGCATTGTATCATTTTTGTAATTACTTTAAATAGTTTTATCATATTTTACAAGTTATTTTTCTATTTTAATTGTTAATAGTGTTCTAAATCGGTTTTAAACGTTTTGAATTGTTTACACTATTACATTATCTTTCTTTAATAAATTCGCAGTCTTTTAATTTGTTTCTTCAACAAAATTGATTTTAAGATTTGGTTTATTTTTAAAAGTTGTTTCTTTATAAATATTTTGAATTTCTTTACAAATTGCTTTCTTATTTTGAAGCTTTAATTTTGCTACAATGCATTTTTTAATTATTTTTTTATAGTTTCTTTATAAAATTTTATTTTCAAATTTTCGTTTTCTGTTTTAACTTTTTACATTTATTTAAAGTATTTTGAAAATTTTAAAAATTGTTTGTATTTTTTCAAAATGTTTTAAGTACCCATGCGCACTAGGTGTGACGGGATATCTTTACTAGGAGTCATGGGATATAAACCACAATGTAAATTTCCCATGGTACACCATAGTGTCATCAAAATATTAATCCTATGAACGTTTATTATACCCTATTATGCCCAAATCTACTAAAATTAGACCACCTTAATTAGAAATATAGATTATTTTCAAACATTTCTTTTCATTAACTATATCAATTGATTCTCTTGCCACAGTATGCATGACCCATGGTAATGTACAATTGTTAAACAGCTCTTGTCGACTTAAAATGGATTTGAAATGAGAAAAAGACATAAATTAAAATCAAACGTGATGAATAGTTACCTGCGTCCAAGCATACTCGATCAGTCAATAAAAACAAAATATTGTACCATCCGAAGTCTTTGCTTTACATGTTATCAAGCAGAATACGTTTTCACAAGGCGGGATGATCGTTTCTTCTCGCGTTATAATCTTTTAATATCGCTAATGCCTTGACCTATTGACTAGATATCAAATTTATCCATACCACGGGTGTTTTATTAGAACGAATGAACACCATATGCAATACATTTTAACATTGTGATTAATGCTGAATATTTGTCAAAAGTTCTCATTCTCATATACCTAACTGACTATTTATTTCGTTCTTTTGTGCTTTTGTTCTTCCTGCTGTCAGGGTCAAATGGTCTGTGCAAGCAGTGGCAGTGCTTCTTTGCGTCACTGGAAACGAATTGGTAATATCTACGCCATAATTTTACACCATATGACGTAATATCACGTATATGTGACGATTAGCTATGTGCGTAAATATCAAAAGTGTGTAAGGATGGTAACAACAGTCTTGTGATTGATGATTGGATGGTTGTACTGTCGCAAATTAGTGGCAAGTTTTGTATTGGATGGCTTAAGGTTCGCCAGCCTAACGTACATCATGCTACAGTGCAACTGTCATTAGGACACGTAGGTAATTATTTACTGAACCAGGCTATATGTGGTGGACACTTAAATCCTCTTTTTAAGAGAATGGAATTCCTTGACTGGCTGAAAATAAATAATAAAAGTTGAAGCGCCCATTTTCTGAAGAAACCTTTGTATTGATAAATTGCACACACCAGAAGCCTTGTATCTAACATAATTTTCATCATATCACTGTCTCATCGCAGCTAATCCCGGATTCAAGCAGTGATATCTCACCAGGAATGATTTTGATAATGGGCATCTACGATAGAAAAGATCGTTTAGTAGACAACTTATTCAATGATAACATTGTCGATTTTGTACATTTCATAGTTTCAGGATCTCGGGTTGTACATATGATGAAGATATTTCGTTCGAGTAAACATATTGTCGTGGATTTATGATCATGGGAGCTGTAGCTGATGGTATTCCCCCGCCCCTCCTAAAACAAGTCTGACCTAATTCCTGGTTGGCTAGCTGATAAAGTATTTGACCTTGTTTACAAAGAGTGATCTAGATATAATTAATCGACCCCAGTTTCGGTACTGAAACTGCGTCTTAGTTTTTCACATAATTACCTGAGAATTTAGTTGTTCCTAGCATAAACGTCAGGCATAGTTCAGTAAAATAGTTGTGGGGATTTAGTATATTTATTTGAATTATTCATTGAAATTACAAAGTGTTCAGACTTTAAGATTTATTGGCTTGTTATAAATTACCGTGAATTCATTTAATGATATTTTGCAGTATATAATTGTGATTGGTATTGGTACTCCAGCACAATAGATTAAACTTTATTCGGAACACCGCTGGAACTCAATTGGTATATGGCATATATATGCACCATAGTCACAGTCTCGTCAGGGCTCTAAGCAGGTCTAGTGAACACAAAGGAAACTGGTCGATCCCGACATATACAACAAATAGTTACTTTAAAATTATGCAAATCGACATTGCCATCCGACATATTTTGGTTTCCTTTAAGAGCCTTTCTGGCCATCACTAAAGTTACTTCATTTTTTAATTTTTTTTTATACCATCAGACGCTCTGATTTTTCCGGACCCTTTAACGGTCACGTACTGTCTTCGTTTGAGCTTTTGTAAGGTTTGCCCGCATAGAGGTTTTAGCCTCATAGATCTTTTTAAGACTAAAATTAAGTGTTGGATGTGTTAGCTCTCCTAAAAATACGCACTTCAAACCTGTCGCAGTGGTGTCCTGGGAAATGTCAAAGAAGGCGTCAGCTTGGTTGATAAGACTGGATTTCGAAGTAGCACTGTTTTCAACATGCCGGTAAACTTCTTCACAAATACATGCCCTTTACTGGCCGATTCACTGGGAACGGTGTGTAAAAAAGACGTTGGGCATGTTCCTTTTATTTATGGAGGTTGATTGAATTTAATGTGTGATTATAATATTCTTTTTATGAAAACCTGATGTTTTTTATATTGTTTTTTTATGTTTTGAAATGGCTTCTTAATATATGATACTTTAGTTTTATTAAAAAAATTCTTTCAGAACTGAGACAGATAATCTGGTTCGATGAATGATATTATAAAATTGACAACGTAATGATCATGCTGCTTTATTTAGTATTCATTGTTTATAGGTTACATATATGCAAAAGAAGTTAAAGAAGAGTGTGTTTTGTTATTCATTATGGATCTTGTGACTTTACTTTACCATGAATATCAATGTACGCTGATAAATTTATAAAATCAGAACTACTCTAAGCATATTAACATGTATCCTTTAAAGTTAAGAACGTTAATTAACACTGGTATGTTCAGTTTTGCATGGGCTACAAGCAAAAGTACAGAGTTTAGACAAAACAATACAAAATTCAAGTTGCCAATGAGTGTTTTAGTGGTTGCTCATCTAGGAGAAGGAAAACTGATTCCAGACCTCTGCTGCCTTGCGGATTACCCACTCATGGGAAAAGCTAAGGGAGTAAGCCCCGACAGAAAATCCAGAGACGTAATCCCTAAGGCGGTCTGACATTGACTTGGTGCCAAGCTGTATCGGCATTCGTCGTTCCCCTGGGTCCACCAGCTGCTTGGGGAGGGGGAATCTGCTGCATGAGTAACGGCTGATTCTCCATACCACCCTGCCCAGGCTTCGTAGCTTCAATGGAGAGGACTATTCAGCGTCGTTGTACAGCGTCGGCATAACACGGGAAGTAGCAGTTTACCGGTTCTAAGTCAAAGCTCAATTGGCGTAGAGCTTGGCGCCTGGGGTTACTTCTGACGGTGGGAGAGATCACCTTGTCTCACTGGACAGCTACCACATGCCTCAAGCTTGGCAGCCCCCAGCCAGTAAGGTGTTGCCCTCCATGGCTTGCCTGCTTCACTGGATACGTGGAGCTTAGAGAACCATCTCGATAAGTGGGCCACAAACTCAGCACCAGGAAAGACTCAATGAAGAAAAAAAGAAGATTCCAGCTCTTCATTTTGCAAGCTGAAACATTAGGACCATGTGTCCTGGATTGACCTCTGACCTACAGCAGATCGACGATGCACGGACGACTGTCGTCATTGACAGTAAACTCTCCTGACTGAACATCGACATTGCCTGCCTCCAAAAGACCCGACTGGATGACAGCGGCAACATCAGAGAAGCCAATTACACCTTCTGTTGGCAAGAAAATTATTGCCCTCAGGCTGTGAACATCCTCAGGCCTGATCAACATATCCAGCGTGTACGCCTCAACCCTCAGCTCCACCCACGAGGAGAAAGACAAGTTCTGTGAGGCTCTGGATCAGGCAATATCCAGTATCCCCAACAATGAAGGCCTCTATTTATTAGGAGATTTCAATGCTTGAGTGGGAGCTGACCATAAGGCCTGGTCCACCTGTCTCGGCTCTCACAGAAGGGACAAAATCAACGAGAATGGTCAGCGACTACTGGAGATGAGCTGCTCCCACAGCCTATGTGTGACCAACTCTTTCTTCAAATGCCAGGAGATTCACCTGGTGTCCTGGAGACACCCACGTTCACGCAATTGGCACCAGCTAGACCTCGTCATCACCAGGCATGCGGAACTGGCCAGTGTCCTCCTCGCCCTCAGCTGCCATAGTGCAGACTGCGACACAGACGATTACCTCCTGGCCAGCAAGGTGAGAATAATACCCAAGATACTGCACCACAACAAGAAGAAGAGTTGCCTACGCATCCACCCCTGCCGTGCAAGCAACCCAGAGAAAACACAGCAGTTCATCAGCAAACTGCAGAAAGATCTCACCAAAACGACACCTGATGACAACATCGACTCCAATTGGTCCCACCTCTGTGACTGTGTGTACAATGTATCCATCACTGCATACGGGAAGAAGGAGCGCACAAATGCCGACTGGTATAAGGCCTGCTGGGAGCAGAGGCAAAGAGGATAGCCCCAGAAAACTACAAGCCCTCAGGACTGCCAGGAACAAAGCGCAGCATACCGTCCGCCTCTGCGCAAACACCTACTGGCTGCACCTTTGCACCAGTATACAGACAGTTGCCGACACCAGGGATACAGGAGGAATGTATAACGGTATCAAGAAGGCGACAGGCCCCCCATCTCCAAGACCGCCCCCCCCCCAATCCAAGACGGGCGAAGTCATCACAGACCAGGGGAAACAACTTCAGCGATGGGACGAGCACTATCTAGTATGAAATCCAAAACATCGTCACCGATACCGCCCAAGACGCCATCTCAGACCTGCCAGTCATAGAGGAACTAGATACACCGGCAACCCTGAAGAGATCGTAAAATGACATCGATTGCCTTGCTTGTGGGAAGGCTTCTGGAAGCGACGACATACCGCCTGAAGTCCTCAAGAGCGGGAAATCAGCACTGCTGCATCCCCTACACATACTCCTCTGCCTCTGTTGAGAACAGTGACAGATCCTGCAGCACATGCGTGACGCCTACATAGTCACTTTGTACAAGAACAAAGGAGACCATAGCGACTGCAACAACTACCGGGGCATCTCCCTCCTCAGCATCGTCGGAAATGCTTGCAGATCCTAGCCTACCGCATCTTTCGAGCCGCCAGGTCAACTATGGACATGATCTTCCCACTACGGCCGTTGCAGGAGAAGTGTCGCGAGCAGTAGATGTCCCTTTACATCGCCTTCATAGACCTGACGACGGCATTTAACCTGCTTAGTTGGAGTGGACTCCTCAGACTCCTGCAGACGATCGGCTGCCACCCACGTTTTCTCGCTGTCGTCACGTCGTTCCACGATAACATACACAGCACAGTGTGCTTCAATGGTGCAACATTAGAGGCTTTCCCAGTCATCAGTGGAGTCAAACAAGGCTGTATCCTTGCGCTGACGCTCTTCGCCATCTTCTTCTCCATGCTTCTCCAGTACGTCTTCAAGGACTTCAGCAACGGAGTGTACATCCACATCAGGGCTGCCGGCAAGCTGCTCAACATCGCCCGTCTCCGTGCTAAGACTAAAGTCACAGAGGTCCTCATCCGTGAACTTATCTTCGCCGGAGATGTAGCCTTGATATCACACACGGAAGATGGACTTCAGTAGCTGATATGCCGCCTCTCCCACGCCTGTAAGTAGTTTGGGCTGACCATTAGTTTGAAGAAAACAAACGACACGTCATTGTTTGTATTATTTTGTTTTCTCACCTTTGTCTATAAATCAGAAATCCTTATCTACAAATATATTTTTCTTTCATCAATATAAATTGCATCACTGATGGACGGAAGATAAAGATAATTTGTGGGACGAATATCAGTAAATGTCTTTTACATGCACAGAAAGCATAGAATGGTGAATTCACCTTAAACTAAAACTTCTAATTTTACTTTTCACTCGATCATTGCAGTAACAACCCAAGCCTTCCAAAAATCACGAAGATATCAAACATTTATTTGCAACATCGTGGAAACTATTACCTTTATGATGAAAAATTAATACTAATGAAAAAGTGTTTGAGGTTCTATCGATGTTAATGATGCAAGGTAAAATAATTTAAAAAATGCTAATTTTCTGCACATGATTATTCGTTCAATTTCTTTTACATCATTTGATCATTTGTATGCTCTATTGTATTGTTTAAAGTGTCTTAAAGCATTGCAATTATTAAAGGTTATGATTAGATTTACCGATGAGGTAACCTTGACACAATAACTTTAAACTTTTAACATCGTTAACAAGAAACTACTAGATAAATCTGGGTTAGATTAGTATTCGTAAATATTGGATTGATTTACTAATTTTGAATTCTACTAAGTCAACAAACAAGGCCATTTTCCTTTATGCCTGTATCGCGAGCTATTCAATAATAGAAACATTGAAATTGGCATGTCTACAACATTACTACATTATTCTTTAAATATAACTTGGTTAGTAACATTTTGAATGCATTTACATTGCATAAGCATAATTATACGTGACACGTTTTTCTGTTAAAATGGGTGGTACCAGAAACGTCCATCACAGTCTCGTTTATCATTCATGTTGCTTGAAATAAAAAAGGGTTGTAGGTAATTTGATAAACATCAAAAGGATTCGACCGAAGAATACAGAAAAATTAGGTTTTTAATATGTGACTAAATTGTACTAATTAGATAGTTTCAATGGTGCTCCTGACAGATCATGGCCAAAATATTATATATATGTCGTGCTTTATCGGTGTAAATCAAGACATGATATCCATTAACATTAAAAGAAGTTTCTTTGAAACTTTTTTAATAATATTACAGATGCTTATCTGGTAAATAAATACAAATGAATACGAATATAGGAAATAAAGATTTAAGAAGAACAACGTTAACAGTTTAAATCGTTTGAAGAATCAAATTGTTCGATTGTAATAGATGTATTTTAACAGTCGTCAAAACAGGTAAAAGCGCTTACCACATTCTCGACAATAATGTAACAACTTTCCAAAAAGTAGCATACTTCTACGGGCAAGAAGTATTATAGACAAAAACATGTAATTAAAGATGGACAAAAAGTTGCCTCGCTGGAATGATGGGAGTGACGGGACTTTCTGAAAGGCTACTAGTGTTTTTGAAGTCTGAGGTTTCTCAATGCGTGCCCAAAAGAAATTGCAGTAAAAGAGCAATATTCAAAACATGTAAAACATTCTTGTCCAGTATTGAGGAAACAAACGACTGAAAATATTAGATGAGGTTACACCCACCCACCCCTCTTCCGAATGCGTCACTGCTGACCTGGTTTCGTAAAGTGCATACAAGGTGAATTTTGACTTATGGCTGGCTCACATGTTTTTGTGTAAGAAAATAGCTTTTAATGCATACTCGCTCATGTTGCTCACTTTAACGCATTTTTTCTTTTCCACGGCTTTATAACTTCGCAGTTTAAAGATGCAACGCAATATTTACAGAGATATATTCTCGCTGGTACAACAGTTCATTTAATTATCGCGACTGCTTTTATTATATATATGTAATTATTCTGTCATTTCTCTGAAATCAAACAGGAAAAATGTAGAAGCAGATTTACAGCTTGCGCTATCCGTCATGTCTATCATTGTTAGAGTGCATTTCACATATGTTAAGTATTAAATGTCTTTCGTTTTCTTTTTTATTGCTTGGAATGACTGTTTATGCTAGACTATTTTACTCCCGGTTCAGGCATGCATTACACTAGTGTGCGTATTTTCAATCCGAAGAGGGTGATTAGCAGTAAATATGTTTCTCAAATACTCTTCTAAAAATAGAATCTCACCTTAGAACCTATGGAATGGACGGTCAACTGTGACGTGAGTGTAAGTCTACATAAAGCAAGGTAAGGAATAAAGTGCAAGGCTTACTACATGAAGTCATAGCCTGTATGAATAACTCTGTCATATAAGTAGACAAACGTCTTTCCTTTTTGTGCCGGTTGTATGACTTGTATGACCTGTACTCCAATAGTCAGTGCTTCATTTTTGTGTTTCCTCAATGCAGTTTAAGCTCCTTCCCTTTTCTCTACAATAGGGTAACTATAAATTAGTCCCGACATACCATTTGTCTATCATGGTGAAGAATCTACCATAACCGCTTTCTAAAATAACAACTTTTTAATGGTCTACATTTATCTCTAAATTAATAAAGACCATTTCCTAACATTTTAATATGTCGGTTTCGTTATTCTTATTATTCTAATTTAATGCACGTCCAGATGACATGATAACGTCGCAGATTTAATATAAGCATACAAACAGGCGTTATAAATCTTTTATAAAGGAACTATCTAAAACAAAAATCTCTGAACGCTCTATCATATGAGTTCAATGACAAACAAAGATTCTTAAACCTGCATTTCTTCCAAATCCAAATTTAAGCTAAACTGATGACCATTTTATATTTATGTCGTAACTGATATATAACGTTTATACACACGAATAACCCTCTTTCTGGTTTACTCGACCTTTTCTGTATTCATAAATGTCAGTTATTTACTAATAACTTGACTAAAGCTTAGAAAATCGGGGAAATAAATACCTTTTATGAGACAAACCTCTACATATCCGGTCTTTATTTATCAATGAAGACGTACGGATTATAGGGTACAGAGTAAAGCATCATGTCAACAGCCAATTAACGATGTCTGATTGGTTAATGACGCACATTATGACGTCGATGTTACAAATATTGATTTTTATGACAGTCAAAGAAAGTTTACCAATACACTTCCTGTATGATATTGTTTGCAATGAAATTAGAGAATTTTATGTATCCATGGACAGTATAATTTATATACATAGGCGAATAATTTTGCTACAGATTTCAAAAATCACATTTTTAAATATGGGTATATATTCTGTGGGTATGTTTTAATAATAGAACCTTTTCTCCTATAGATTTATTGAAAAGTCCTTAAATAAATAACCACCATGTACATTGGAGAACTGCATGTTATGTCACGAAGATTTTACATATAAAGTGAAACTCCTCATAACCGAACACTCATTGTACTATAATCTTTTAAGAATGATTTTTTTTAAAGTCCGAATGTTTCTTTATTTACTATTAACACTCTCCCCCATAGTAATTGCAATGCACCATCTCCGAACAAATTTCGGTCAGAAATTAAAATTGTAACCTTAAAACAGAAATATTTGACTGGAGCGCCTATATAATTTTGACTATGATGCTTATTGGGAGAGTGAATATATTATATACACACACACACACACAGACATATATATATATATATATATATATATATATATATATATATATATATATATATATATATATATATATGGCTGTTTCGTGAAAGTTGTTAGGCCATTGATAAAAGCGATTAATATGATGATGAGAATGAATGTTCGGAGCCACCTCGCAGTGATATGACATACCCTGAAGTTTCGATCTTATACCGAGATGAAAAATGTGTGTGATCGTTAAGTATGATTGTGTCTTGGATATAGTACAAGAAATGGAGTCATTAACACAAGCCATTTTAGTAGAAGATATAGAAATAGCTCCTACTGGGAGTATTTAAATACTGTGGACTATCATTCTAATTGAGTTATAGTAAAGTTAAAGTACCTCATTTTTCAGACTTATGTTGCTTGTGACGAGGACTGTATTCATAAGTGGTACAACTGCTGGGATTTATTTAAAATAAAGAATGTGGATTTGGTGATATACTTGCTTTATACCAATACTCCAATAAAAGGTAAATAAGAATATAAAAAAGAGTTTATCTCTTTAATGGAGAGTTTTTCCTGAGGGGTATTTCAATAATAATTTGGCAAAATGGACAAGAGAACTGTGTATGTGTTTTAGATTTTATTTATATTTTTAAAAAAACATCTCGATGAAAATGCAGCTTATTGACTTTAGTCGTGAATTGCATTTCCTGCATCGTTTAAATTATATAATTTAAATCGTTGTATTGGTAAATTCCTTTCAATTTTTGTGTGTTGTATAAACGATGCAATATTTCTGAATGTCACTTTTCTTGCCAATGTTTCTTTCCAAGATATTTCTCACTGAGCAAACTATTTTACACATTGATAATACAAGTTTTACCTTAGCAATACTTTGAGAACAATGATGTACATGAGGCAACGCAGTGACACTAATAGCAAATGCAGCTGTGGAAAACTAGTCACCAGTTGAACAACTGCTTTATTTTGAAGAATAAAGCAACCAGTCAATACATTTGATAAATTCTGTCATTCTTGCTATGGGATTATGTATTTGTTACTAAAGCTTTGCTTGACCATACGTATAAAAGTAACTTATTTGCCAGGTGTATTTTCACAAAAGATTTTGCTTTCATCATATCGCCTTTTAAGTATAAAGACGGAATTTAATTTCCCCAAAAGTGCTAGGTATACGTTTTCTTTCTTCAAGAAATCTAAATTCGAATTGAGATACATTGTGTGTATTGTACTGTATCTGTGTTACTTCTTAAAAACTAAAGCAATGCTTCAAGAACCTCTACTTTTAGACGTAACTAGTCCACCATCCCTGATCTAAGTTTGATGGTTTTTCCATTTTTTGTCTAATTTTCTCACATCTAACTGTTACTGTACTTTGCTTCCTGATGTAAGCATCAAGAAATCAATAAATGTCCCAAACATCGGTATAATGACGTCAAGCACCAGTGCTGCCAATCGTGAGGTTATAAGCCATGTTTTTTATCTAGAGGGGACAGAAAAATAAATCAAAGCTACTCTCCCACACTTTTGCAGCAGGAGGACTGATGAAACAATAACCATTAAACAATTTATCAGAAAAGATGTTCCATGACATATTATGAGATCAAGGATTAATTTGTGAAGGAGATAAACAACCAGGAAATAATAGTTGACCAGTCTAAAGACAATATAACTGACCAGCTGTTCATATTTTGTCAGTGAGGACTTTTTATGAGACTGCGACTTTTGGCATGTCTTGTTACAAGCTGTTGGCAAGGTGTAAATCATTCTTACCTGTATGAAAATAAGTTTCTGTGTGCTTTAACACCTGCTTATTTGATAACGGCCATTGAAACAATATGAATAGATTTCATCATCATCCTTATTTCTCTTTACCGGATTATATTTTACAGCTTATGAATGAATGTTTTCACATTTTCCAAAATTTTACATTTTCCAAAATTTTAATGAAATATGTAAAACAAATTGTCACATTTCACGTTCATAGATGGATTGCTGGCATTAATGGTTTTTTTTCCCCTTAACTATAAAAGGAGAATAACACATCTCGGAGATAATCCCGTAAATAATAATGATTGCAAGGGCCCAGTTTCACGATTGTTTCCTGAAATCATACACAAGAATTTACTCAGCATTTGTATGCGACCTATTTTACGAACTTCGAAAGATTTTTAGCAAGCTATGTTGCAAGAAATGGCAGAAATGCTTTTCCTTTCCTATATGATGGAAAGCATCTGAACAACTATCACATTGATTGTAGGTTAGGCTTAAAATTAATTTGTTTTTACTTATTTTGTTTACAAATAAGAAGCACAGAAACTGGGATTGGTAATAAATACTTACTACTTTGAACTTCCTCTCGCATGCAAAATATGTCAAAAGGAAAACACAAATAACTATCAAAACAATATCAAGTACAAAAGAATTAATGTGCAGAAGAAAAGTACAAGGTATGAAAATTAGAGGACGACAAAGTTTAAAGAAAGGTATTAAAACAAATCATGTTTATTTACTGCTGGCATCAAACTTATTCGCGCTATTAACGAATTATTGCACTGCCAAACTTGTTAGCTTAACATTTTTATTAGCATGTCGTCAGGTATCAACTCGTATATTAGACACGTTTACTCTATTCAGGCAATGTAAAAAATTATCTTGTTGTTTTTCACCTTTCAATGTAAAATTCATAACTTTGTATTCACTGGCCCAAAGAGTATTAAACATATTGTATTTCTGATATATTGATACCTTACATTGGAGCATTTTAACATTATTTTGTAGCTGTTTGATGATGTTTCATTAAATTACCGGTTGAAAAACATTCCTCGATTGAATTTTCGATCAGGTTCCAAACCTAATTGGATGAAGTTCAAGGTTGATAGAACGTGCCAATTAAAAAGCATGTTTACATCATTATAATTTTACAGCAAACACGTTCTAGTCAATAACTTTAGATCGTCTAGTTTAAGCGATGGTATAGTTTGCTTGACACAATTGCTTCTCCATCATTATCTCAATCAAACCTGTAAGATTTTCTGTGACCTCCTAGCAGCATATAATCATTAGTAATGTTGTTAATTAGACAGGACTCAGTCAACATAAGTAAATTGTATTTAAGTCTGCAAATCAAATATCTAGGCCTTAATAACATTTTGAGCGCTAAGATGGAAAAATATACATTTCTGTAGATCATCAATGCATCAGTTAAAGCTATCCTCAAATAATGATGAAGCAGGAGATCTGCTGCTATCTTTACCCGGTTTGGTTTCCTCATCAGCTGTTCGGAGTGGTATTAATTAGACCATGCCCATTTGTGAGTCAGCCTATCTAAATTACATTATTGGCCCTGAAAGTTCAACGGAAATAAAGGGAATATAAGTAGGTAGGTATTACATGCAACTGAGAACAGAACTAAACTAAATTTGAATAAAAACAATGTACCCTGGCTATGGTGAAAGACACAACATTGTGAGCATATGAATCAATATGAATTCATACCATACTGAATAATGGCATAACCATTAAATGCATGTTAATTATGTACATACTACTCCAAAATGCAAATAAAGTTTGTATGACTTTATCTCCACTAAGATTTCGTATCGTACATTATTGGTTTCAGTGTTAAAAGCAGAACAATTATTTGTTTTTATTAAGTTTGAGCCATTACAACAAGAACACAGGTACTTCAAAACTGAACGCAAACGTATATAGAGTAGTATTTTGGTCCTCATTTGATTTCTCTTTATTTAAAAGTAGTAATTGCTACTCTGAAAATAATTTATTGGTGAGTCTTTAGAATTAATCAATCAAACTGCGTTTGTTCAACAGTTTATCACAGCTGAACTAGTATAGTTTAATTTTGATTGTTAAAGCAGCGGAAATGCAAAATATCTGAGCTAAATATAGAGATAGTATTTAAACTACGCAATACTGATTTAGAGTTTGGTGGTGAAATTAAAAGGTTTACTATTACGATATCATGACATGTAACAACGCTAACGAAGGAAACAAGCCAAGCCGACACAAGAAACTCAGTAACATATTGCTGAGGTTCATTGATCTGTGATTTCAGACCCTTATTTTTATTTGCCTGGATCCATTGGTTTTTTGGTGAGCGTTTCATAAATTCGGCTTTAGCTCAGCTGCGACGGCCTGGACCCATTGGTACATAGTGATTTATAATAACTAACGGACTCTCTGAGCAATGTTGTATGTATCGTCGTATGAGAGGGTGAGAGTAAATTCTCATCAATACTAATACAATTTACTAGCGAACTATTAAGTGTGATAGTGTTCATTTTAGGCAGTTTTGTACTAATTGAACGTTCTAAATTATGTTTACATGAATATTTTTTACACTTTTTTGATTGAAGATTAATTACTTGTTATGTACAGCTTCAATACAAACAAAACAACGCCAACTGTCCATGGTCAGAAGGTACAGGTCAGGGCATTACGTGGAAAACGTACGTACAAGTTTACACAAACACGCATGGCTTAATGGAAAACACAACTAATCACAATCACTCATGACATGCCACTACTTCAACACGTAGTTCGGGGCGGGGGGGGGGGGAAGCTGATTATATGACTGAAAACAGAATTAATATATGTCAATAACATCAACAACATGGCTCCGATAATGGAGTGAAATTTTATGGTGTATATGTCTAACAAAGAAGAACAAATAAAGAGAGGTGATGAAATTAAACGTCTAATCCTATTGTAAGTCGCCATCAGGAAAGTTCATCATAATAGGCAATATCAGGTGAGGTAAATCCACAAGAAATTTAAAAACTGATGACGTATGCACAATAAAAATTGGTTTATATTTTCATTAAATTTTAATCCGTATCAAGACAAAATGTTAATATAAGGTGGTAAGTATTTTCAACTGAGATTTCACTGTTCCAAAGCTACATTAATATGCAAGCTTATATATATATATATATATATATATATATATATATATATATATATATATATATATATATCTCAAATAGGTAAAGAAATGTAAAGATAAATATAAGTGAAGCACGTTTGAGATTGTTTGCAAATTTTATTTTCAAAATCAAAACGTTCATCTAGGACCCACAATAGTTATGAAGCTACTAGTGATTGAGGTAGTTTTGTCTTATTCAAGTTCAATTTTCAATAGCCCTTCCGTTCTTTGTCTAGTGTTTCTCACATAGAACTGTTATTATTTTTTTATTTCCTATCAACAAAAAGCTTAAACGTGTATTAATTATTTGGAATGCCTCCAAAATAGTGCAGACATAGTTATTATGACGTCATGAACCAGCGCAATTAGTTGTGTGCCAAAATACCAAATGGCAAGAGGGACTGGAAAAATAGAACAAATATACTCTCCCAGTTTTGTTTTTCAGTGGAAAGTTTATGTTAGGAGGAAGGAGAATATAAAACACTAAACCGTTATTAGTCGAGCACTTGTATATGAGACACATTGAATTTGTGAAGAAAACAACAACAACACAAAAGAAACGTGAGTTATTAGTAGTGTATGAGAATCGGGAACCCCAGTACACTCTGACAGATTTGATGAAAAAATATTTAGTGACCGATCTTATCAGGTCAATTTAGTAATTCGTTATTGCGTGACTGCAACTTAAAATATTGTAGAACTATAACTATTTGTGTGTTGTAATATTTGCTTTGCTGTTGATAGCCATTGCATAATCGTGATTAAACAGGTTTTATCGTCGTCGTTAGCAAATCAAATGATTAGAAACACACTTCGAATTCCATCGTCCAATTTTACGATAATTTTAATGGGTCATTCATACCATTTATTTAGGAATTTAATATATTATTAGGAATTTCAAAATATTCCGTATAGCTGCGAACTATCGCACTATTTACATTGATTTAAGTTTTATATTAAGCTTTTTTGCATTACGAAGAAACCAAAGCAATCAGGACTTACAATTTAGAACTACGTATCCCATACAAATAAACTGCTGAACTTTTAAGTTCATTATTTTAATTAGCATTTCCTTCACTATGAACGTGTGTATCAGAAAAGTTCCCACTATAAAGAACTATAAAGATTCTCTTTCAAATACTTCATTGTTCTCAGTTTTAAATTCGTAATTTTCTAACCACTGGCCAAAAGAGCGTTAAACGTCTTATATATCTTATACTATATCTTGCATTTTATATTATAGTATTGGACCAGAACCTTCAATTGATTTATGATAGCGGTAAGAATAAGACGAAAACATGACTTCTCGATTCCGACGCTCTGAGGGCACTGTTTCCTTCGCAAGGCAAAACACTTAAATTAGAAATTGGTCCTAATTATTTATTATAAGATGTTGGAAGTTTGTAATGATCATACTAATAAATCACAAAAACCCAAAAGAGTCTCTTGCGATAAGAAGTATGGTGACACTTTTGTCTGTAAATTTCTCATTCAACTGATTTTATATAACAGGCATAACAAATTAAAAGACAATCAACACCTCTTATCAAGATAGAAAACTTTAAAATAATTTTAATTTAAAACAATTTAACTTATAACAAAATAACATGAGAAAAGAGTGATATTTCATCCAAAACTAATAAACACATAATTGTGTGATAATATATTTTTACATGCTCTCCTTATCAGTGAACGGAAATGATTGACGAATCATTTTGTTTTAATCATATGGAGATTGGATTATAACAAAGGAAGTCAGTTTTCCAAAACTTGCCAGTCATTTGATTATAATTTTAAATCTAGGTTGTCAATCAGAATCCCTAATACGGTCAACATATTTTATATAGGTATAAAATATCACATGTTTTAAAATATTCTCAGTAATATTTGGGATATCGTGGCAAAGTTGAATTAATATGAAGGTAACCGATAAAAAGTCTAATTACACACACACAGATATATAAACAGGCGAATGCGTCAAGAATCCCGAAATCAGTGTGAAATAAATAATGAGCGGTATTACTCTCCCCATTGTCTGTACTAATTTGATTGGTGTTTCCACTGTTGTTGTAGTTTTTGGCATCTAAGTCTTAAATATATGTAGCTTACTTCCAAACCTTTTTTAATGCCGCAAGAAATGATGCAACTATAGGTACCGTGACGTCTAACACCTGTCGTCAATTGGTAAACCATATTTTCGTGGTTACAGAAAAAGGGAAAAATAGACCAATGGTACTCATACAGCTCTACATTCCAAACGGAAAACTGCAGGAGGAAGATAGAGAAAATATTAAAAATATTAAATGTTATATATATATATATATATATATATATATATATATATATATATATATATATATATATATATATATATATATATATATATATATATATATATATATATATATATACACATATATATGTGTGTGTGTGTGTGTGTGATAACGAAATAATGTTTTCAGAAAATCAGAACAATCAAGAATCATTAATATTCTACAAACATGAGATGCCTAGAGGACAAAATAATTGACTGCCTTCTCTTATTCAAACAGCTGAGTAATACATCTGTGCGAGATTGCGACCTTTAGCAAGTCCAACACACGATCGTGGTATGGTTTAAAATAGCAATACCTTTAAAAGTATTGGTTTCTATATGCTATCATTCTTGCAGTGTTTGCTGATGACATTGCCTCCATGTGAATACAGTTTACATCATCATTGTCGTATCATCTTTACTATCTTCACTTTTTACTTATTTTAGTTTTGTATTTGACAAGCACAGTCACCGGTGTTCGCATTGCCCCAACGTTTGTAATAGGGAATGTAAAAAGATGGCGAACATCTGAGTTACACATGAATCTTCGTCTGCAAGTTTATCTTTTCGCAAAAGATATGGACAATCGCACGTCTCGTAAATGATTCCATATATAATAAGAAGAATACAAATAAGAAGATGATAAAAAGAAGATTTCATTACCCTGTTTTACAATCGTTGCTTAAGATTATTTTCAAGAATTTACTTCAGGAATTTCATTAAATATTTTTATGAACTTTATATGGTAGAACGTAAGTTTTTTTACATGCTATTTTAGGGCTGCATGCCCTTAGATATATCTAATGAAGAATATTTGAACTCTTCACTCTTATTTTGGGTTGGTTTAAATTATTTTTTATTGCAAAAGTAGTAAACTCACCTGGGTTTAGTAGCACGTTCTTTCAGCTTAGAACTAAATATTCCATCAAAGGAAACTTAAAATATATTTTAAAAAACAGCAAGCTTAGGTTCAATAGCTATTTAAAAAAACAAGATGAAGTACAAAGTAATCAAAGGTAAGAAGGAAATGAAAAGTTACGAAAGCAAGAAGACGATGGAATTTATACAGATCAATCAATGCAGATGGTATTCCAAATGGGTTGATATCAAACCTCTTTGTGTTTGCAATTCATTTTCATGCTACCAACTATTCAACCATTTTATCTCTCATTTTAATCTTCTGTTAATTCGAAACTTCTATTTAATAGTAAATCTAAACTTGTATGAAATGGTTAAATTCAGCATGCAATACAAACATATGATTATAATATTTATTGCACAAAAATAAAACAAGTTTTATTTTATTAAGTTCAATTTCCACATGTACCATATTGTCCATCAGAAGCAAAAGTGTGTCAAGATTCCTATATGTCTAATCTAATAATAATTTGAAATTTATATTTTATATTACAATATTTGAACAATATTTTCTACTTTATTCACGATAGCTGTACGAATGTATATTCAGGACATTCATGGATAATGCTTGAACACTGAATCCATAAAAAGTCGAAATACTTGCAATTATAAATTTTAGATTGTACAGTACGAGTGGTGTCCTGTTGAACTATTGGGGAAATTTTGTCTTCTGATTTAAAATATATATTTCAGCTGATACCTATGTACAACCATATCCGAAATATTGCTAATTAGCAAATATGAGGAATCAGAAGTCAACCAATGTCTCTTATCCCAACAGACGCTTTGGAAAATCTGGCGTTCTAACATTTGAAGTTTCCGTACATAAACTCATACGAAGAAGATCTATCCATATTTGTGTTGATATAGGAGGGACATGGTTCGGTGAAGCTGGGTATGGATTCTTTTATCCAAACATTTCATTATATATCCGTTTAAGTGTGCTGACTGAATTTAATTTCCAAAATTTATCAGAAATTCAATTTAAGTCTTTCAATTTTAGATTCTGTTATAAAGATTATTATAACATTTAGGTGACCTACAAAATCAAAAGCTTTTAACAATACATGTTTATTAGCATATAGAATATCGCTTGTTAAAAAAATAATATTTTCAAGAAATTAAAAGTGTAAGAAACTAGTGTCCGTAAGGTACTTAATTATTCAATTATCAACTTGTGGGTGAGGAGAATTGGTAAAGAGAAATTAAGTTAAAGATAAGGGATTGCACTTTCAACGTTTAGTCATATTTCTTATTGTTTGTAACATCTTACTTTAAATCAGTTAACCTGAAGCTTTTCTGGTATAAATTGTGAGTGGTGTTGTTTTACCAAATGTCTGGTCCATCGTTTATGTAGTCCCCATCCATCATCAAGTTTTTGTTACATTTTACTGATACTCTGTTTTATTTCCTGAGGAAAGAAAAGGCCTGCTTTGATTAATTATTTGGAATGTCTCAAGAATTGACGCAAATATTGTCACCATGAGGTTAAGCTCCTATGCTCAGTCAGTAAGCCATATTTTTATGCAGGTGGCAGAAACATACAAACCATTTCTTTTCTCCCAGAGCCTCTTTAAAATGGAACATATGCACAAGCGGGTTGGAGAAAATGATGCCATATTAAATCTATCTCAGTTATGATGGTCAAAAACGTATATGAGATGCCGAATTTGGTTTTGAAGAAAAACGGAAATAGTCAAGAGTCATTGACGTTGTACAAGAATCGGGATGTACAATAAGTTCTGACAGTCAAAGAATAATTTCACTGACCGGCTCCTCTCTTGATGTCGCTTTCGTAATACTTTCATGCCCGACTGCGACCTATCGAATGTCTTGTCGCATGTTTGTGGCAAAATGTACAACCTTCATACTTGTCATACCATCGTTTCCCTGTTTGTTGTTTGCTTTGCTGCTGATAGCCACTGTCTGTACGTGAATAAGATTCATTCATCATCGTCGTTGTCATCAATAAGATTAGATGCAACCTCACATTTTCTCTTTTTCGTGCTCTGTTATATAATATAAGAATGTTGTCACAGGTGTAAAACCTGATTATAATTAATTTTTTAAGCATGTTATCAATGTATTCATTCAATCGGAAATTATTCAATTTCAAATTGTTAGAACAAGGAGGTCATATTAGTTTAAACAAATGTAAGGTTGTCATCATCGATGAAGCTTCTGGTAACCCACTATTAATTTTCAATTTAACATGATAAATATTATAGAAAGGAATAGCGTACAAAAGAAAAGTAAGCGATTTTCAAGTTTCAGCAATATTTTGAAGCTAAACGAAAAGGTTAAATGTATTTTTGTTTCTGTACATACATGAATTTCAATCAGAGTTTGGAAATTTCAAGCATGATTTGTAATTTTGGATGTTTTTATATGGAGTTCAGTTTTAATATTCAGATAGTTTCTTTACTAAAGGCAATGTGAATAAAGTGATTTCGAGATAGAGGTGTTTTTCACAAAGTCAACAACTGAAAATCAAGATAAGTGGCATGTATTTCTATCAAAATTGTTCTAAGAGTTCGTGGTTCGATACATAGGATGGTTCTGAGTACATAAAGACATACTGCGTGCCATTTTGACAGAATTCAAAAGGAATATATAACGTTACGGAAAGAAGGAAGTGTTCTAAGCAGAATGTCAAGGTGGATGATGATAATAAAATTCAGAACAAAACCAATAAGAATGTGCAGAATAGATAAGAACACCCAACATGCAAAGGAAGCTAAATTGTATGTGCATGATATGTTTAGCCTCTGTTCAAGAAAGGAGAAAAAAGCTTACCAGTATTCTTTTTCAATAAAATAAATCGTCGCAAAGAATGTTTTGACTGTAATTTAATAAATATAATTTGCATTTTTACTTAATTTATACAATTTTATACTTCCTTAATTAATTCTAACACTTATATCTATAGTCCATGGGACGATGACACATATGTAATTTGAGAAATGGTTCTTTCACGTACATTTTAATGGACTAAAAACATCAAAAACGAATATTATCCACTGTCTTGATCAGGCCCATGTATTACTCAGCACGGATCGATTTCTTCACCCAATGGAGATTGCGGTTGTAAAATATTTTTGCTAATTGCGTGGTTTGAAATGAGAATTTTCCCAAAAAAATAAGCGGGCATACGGATTAAAATATAATATTTTATGATGCATTACATGGAAGTATTTGCATTTTGTCTCTGAGGAAACTGTTATAATTTTCACAGATTTGAGGAATTATACAGCTCGTGTTTCAAGACTAAAAGAACTCCAAGGTGTACAATTTAAAACAGAATAGTTATTTTGATCCTTAATATTGCATTTACCTGCGACTAAAATTCAGAACTTGTCAGACATGTCATCAGCAAGATAATTTTGATTATCGACTTGAGGAACTTTTGTCAGGAGTTTAGGGAATGGATCTATTAGGATCAAACAGAAAGTTAGCCAGAAGAATATATTCTGTCTCAAAACGTTTAAGCTGATGAAGGCTAATGCGACAGCAGGTTCGTTAGTATTATTGCACTTAAAGATTACAGCGCCTCTGTTAATCATATTTAATTAACAATGCGAGACCACAAATTCAGCATCTAGGAATGTTGCTGCTGCAAAACGTTCCTACTGTATTAATCTCTGTGCTCATGGATCATTACATTGATTAGATAAACCTACATTGATGTGTGCTGAGTTCCGCAAAAGAGTTGCTTAAAATAATTGAAAGAGAACTTATAGATGTTAATGACTATACCGCAAGTAGTTTATGTCAGCTTAATTGCACATCGAATGGCCTTAAAATGTAATTTTACTTGAAGACTAGACAAAACGTGCTGAATCGAACAACGTGTTGTGTGACAGTCGTTTACCTACATAACCTTTGTGGATGACAGAAACTGAATGAAATAAGGATAAACTGTTTTGAATAAAGATCGTGGCGTGAGAGAGACATCATTTTTGTATTATATCCGTAACATTCATAAAACTGACAATAATGATGGATAGCCTTCTTGTCATATGCCAACTACATACACAGATCGAGACCTTTAGCTGATCCTACTGCCGACCTGGCTCAGCTTAAAACAAAAAAGGTCGAGAGTTAAATTTGTCCCCGTCAAATAGTATGTCATTCCGGGAAAGAAATATTGAAAATGAACTTATCGGCTATTTGATTTCAAATGAAAGACACATTTAGGTTTTTTTAAATACAAATAAGTACACACTGAATTGAGTAGGCATCTAAAATGTATATTGTCTTTTTAAGATTATGTTACAAAATTAAGCGGAGTTGCACTGGTCCTCTCCATTGATCAGTGGGTTAGTGCGTGCCTACAAGCTCTAACTTGTATACTGTATCTAAATATTCTTGATAGAAAGGCTTGATTTATTGGAATATATTTATGGTGCAATGTTAACATTTCCGTCACTAATCAGGATGTGAATGTGAGAGGGTTGGTACTTGTGTTGTTTTAGAATATGAAATATAAATATAAAATTTGCTGCAATTTCAAATTGATATATAGGGCTACGTTCTTCTGGGAGCGTGACGTTACCGTTGCTGTCCTTTTTATTGTCGTTGTGCTCAACGCTAACTGAGTGCCTGATATAGCAAATGTAAATGAATAACCCAGAATAACACAAATGTCTTGGACCAATATTAGATATGCCCTGTTTGGTTTCGTGATACTGACAAACTGTTGTGGCAGGTGAGCCGGTATTGTAAAATACAAAGCTCCTTTTGTCTGTACTGTTTAGTACCTACTTAAGTATCCAAAGCAATACTTTCAATAATAAGTAATTGTGTAAAACAATATTTTCGGGGCGATTTATTATGTATTGTCTAGATTATTTGCATTTTCATTACTTTGCTTGTTTCATCTCCTCCTTTCTTCATTTTGATAACTGACAAATACACAATACAAATTGGCAACATTGTTTCAAAACATTCATTAACTACATAATTCTTTACTGATTCTGTTAAAATTCGTCAAGGAAATGAATTGTTCTAACACAACTGCAAATGTAACGTGCTTTGTGATTGCTCGAAGCCGGAATTGCATCTCGATCTCCTTTCTCGGAATTTTTGTTGTTGGTGATAAACAAGGAGTGGTACTATAACACGTAATGTTTTATCAGGTGATGACTTCTATTGACAATAATGTTAGTTTTTTAACTCTCATAGGTCGCTCTTCTTCCGCGGGTACTGTTTATTACAAATGAAGTTTCAATGTATGATGCATATATACTCCAGAGGTTTGTAGCAAACAACTTCCATTTGAGACAATATTTCTAATCATGTGCAAATCAGTATTTGATACGTTTACACACATTATCTTGGTATTGAACAAAATAGTGACAATTTATAAGGTAACCAACTAGAGAAGCACGTGGCCATTTAATAGTGACAAGCAGGTCATGAGTTCAACAGTTCACGGATCGCTGTTTACCTGGCGAAAAAGTGTTTTCATGAAAATAAGCTTTGGTAACAATATTAAAACTCTATATAACAAATAATTCGAACTTGCCTAGCGCAAACCTTGGTGACATATGTATATGAAATACATTGGCGGATTAGGGTGGGATTGAGTGAGCACGAAACGCGGGGCTAGTACCCCTTCCTGTGTGGTTTCATCTCAAAGTACCCTTGTCTATTTTTGTAACCCCTTCCCCCAAAGACATTCTTAGATCAGTCACTGAAATACGTATTATAGGATCTGATTTTAGCAATGATGCCATGTCGATCGCCTTCATCAAAAACAGGGATTAAATTGCATGTAGAATGAACACATCTAACTGGACGTTAAATATGTCATGTTTACTCGACTAAATCGTAAATATTATGCCCGGTGTCCTTGAAATGTCCTTGAGCTCAAAATGTTCAATGCAAGTATTCAACTCTATGGCGGTGTTTATTTTACTTCTCACAGCGGGTTATTCGACTTTCTGATTGTGAGTTATTTGACTTTCTGATTGTGAGTTATTTTACTTTCTGACGGTGGATTATTTGACTTTCTGATTGTGGGTTGTTTGACATTCTGACGGTGGGTTGTTTGACTTTCTGATGGTGTGTTATTTCACTTTCTGATTGTGGGTTATTTCACTTTTTGATTGTGGGTTACTTGACATTCTGATAGTGGGTTATCTGACATTTTGATGGTAGATTGTTGGACATACCGATTGTAGGTTATATGATTTTCTGATTGTTGGTTATTTGACTTTTTGATAGTAGGTTATTGGACACACTAATTGTGAAATATGTGACTTTTTGATGGTAGGTAATTGGATACGCTGTGAAATATGTGACTTTCTGATGGTAGGTTATTGGCCATACAGATTGTGTGTGTGTGTGTGTGTGTGTGTGTGTGTGTGTGTGTAATTTTGACTTTTAACGCAGCTTTAACACTTTTTCAGTCATAGCGCTGCAATGTCTGCAGTTTGGCAGTTAATAGTGATGTCTAGCACTGGGGGGTCATGCCGCAGACATGTAGCATGATATCCCACCCTGTCACATTATCCTGACACCAGGCCTGACGTTCCTAACACTAACCTCTTAATGTTGAGCTCCAAGCGAGACAGTTGTTAGTACCATTTTTGTAAGTCTTGGGTTTAACTCGGCCTAGGATCGAACCCACGACCTCCCGCATCCGAGGCGGACGCTCTGACCACTACGGCCACCGGAGCGGTTGACATACAGATTTTGGGTTATTTAATATTCTGATAGTGGGTTATTGGACATTATGATAGAGGGTTATTTAACATCCTTATGGTGTGCTATTTCACATTTTGATGATGGGTTATTTTGTTGTGCTTGCATTCAGATGATGATTAATGCTCAATATCCCACGCGTAACCTTTACTGATATTTAACGACCATTTGGTGACATATCTTTCACCAAAGTATAGCCAATGACAGAATCAGCCAAGCAAGATGAAATAAGTTCTTTGCGATAAAAATAGATAAATCTTATCTCATTTATTTATTTATATGTACTATGTACGTATATATATATATATATATATATATATATATATATATATATATATATATATATATATATATATATATATATATATATATATACATATATATATATATATATATATATATATATATATATATATATATATATATATATATATATATATATATATATATATATATATATATATATATATATATATTGTTGCTAATCAGGTACTACAGAAACACTACTGCTTAATATGAAAACATACAAAATTCTTAAAAACTTTAAAGAATATTAGTCCTTCTTTAAAGGTACTTTTACTTTTACCATTAACGTACTGTCAAACATTTGGGTTTATATACGTAATCAAAGTCAAACGTTCCGATTTGAAATGCGTCGACGTCATTTTTGTCTTTATAAATATCGCACAGGAAATGGGTATAATGTGCTGGGTGGTTCTCTTATTTTGTCTATCATGGAGGTATCTTCACATATCACTGGTTTGGTGCCATCTTCAAAATTAAACATTGAAGACTTTCATGGGGTCATTCTACGTGCTGCCTTTTTCATCAACCCATACTACACTGATGTAAAATTTTGAGTTCTTTGAGTGTGGCATATTGGCAACCTTTGTTGTGGAATTGTCATGAATTTTATGTGAATACGGCTATGGCAGTATTGAGTTAATACTGCACAAAACGGAAGTGCATGCAGACATACTACTTTTTGAAGATTTCTTTTGAAAATAGTCATTCATACGTTCAGTATGATGCAAAGTTTGTTTCGAAAGAACTCTTTACATGTTCATATTTGTGAAATAGGCTAAGAATATGAGTAGTGTTCCAACTGCTTCATAGAACGTGAGACACGAAACATACAATGTCATACATTATTCATGTATCATCTGTCCTACATGTATCTATGTAGCGACAGAAGCTTTACAAGAGTTTTACATTTTCTGCAACCGCTCCGGTGGCCTAGTGGTTACAGCATCCGCCTCGGATGCGGGAGGTCGTCGGTTCGATCCTCGGCCGAGTCATACCAAAGACTTACAAAAATGGTACTAACAGCTGCCTCGCTTGGCGCTCAGCATTAAGAGGTTAGTGTTAGGAATGGTCGGCCTGGTCTCAGCATAATGTGATTGGGTGGGACATCATGCTACATGTCTGCGGCATGATGCCCCAGTGCTAGATATCACTAAAAACTGCCACACTGCAGACATCGTAGCGATATGACTGAAAAATTTTTAAAGTTACGTTAAAAAAGTCCAAATCACACATACATTTTCTGCAATAGCTGTAACGATGGAAAACTAGAAACTAACTGTTAAAGGACCAAACATTTATTTTGGCGTAGAGGTACCATTGATTTTCTTTCAAACCAATTTTTTTTTATTACTTCAAGTTAAGTATTTCCTTATAACTAATATAGTGGATATAATGGTTTTTTTTCAGAATGAGAATATTTTCTAGCTCTTTGAAGCGTGGAATTCGGTGGGTAAAATATTCCAGCGCCTTACTCTTCTGAAAACTAAACGGGCAGTTAATGCGTTTAATGCAGAAAGAATTAATGCGTTTAATGCAAAAAGAATTAATGCGTTTAATGCAAAAAGAATTAATGAATTTAATGCAGAAAGGATTTTTTTTAAATCTCTGAGGCCAGTTTAACCATCACATTAATAATCTTTTTTATCTGTACCTTTATTTCAATGTTAGTAGAGTATACTGTATTTTATTCTTTTAAAGTATGTTTCATTAATAAAATTACTTCATTTCTTGAAAAGTAGTCAAGAGTTGCGACGTGTTCAAACTATTTCTTTTATACGTTCATACTAATAAGATGACAGTATATAGGATTTACTTTGTCCATTTATGTGCGTGGGTTAATCTGTCTTTAATGTCCATGCTGAAATTCATCTACGCCTTCACTATTAACATTAAACTGTCACTAAGGGTAAACATGAGATTAGTGTGTGTTTAGATCAGCAGATACACGGCTCATAATTTTATTATCTTGCGACAGACATATATGTGATAACGTAAACTTTCAATCGGTAACATTTTGAGTAGACGCCTACAATCTAATTACACGAGACATTTACGTGCTTATCCATATCTCTAAAACTTTGTGTAGAGCTGCTTTAGTGCCAAGAGAATGCATTACTATGTATTTAAATTCTTTCATCCCATGACCGTCAGCACTAGATATTCAAAGTAAAAAGATAAAGCAAAGTACACATTTTGAAAATGTATGCATCAGTGCTCCTTCAAAATGAATGATATTGGCGATCAGCAAGTAAAGAATTAGAATACTTGTGAACAGATAACACTTAATTTATGGGTCATATATATATATATATATATATATATATATATATATATATATATATATATATATATATATATATATATATATATATATATATATCGACAATGACTGTCCTTTTATATGTCACAATGGTGTAACTACAATACGCTGGCTTCCTATGTTCGGTATATAAAACTTGCAACTGCTTGTTTCTGCGCCTAGGTGTTGAAATGTTTCTATTTCGCAGAATTCAGCCAGTGACTATTTTCTTGAAACATTCTCGTACTCCAAACGGAACAATGGCTCTAAGTTCCCATTACGTGACCTCTTCCTCTCCTTGTGCCTGTGGCTGAAACGGACGTCTCAGTTATGTCAGAAGGTCATCATTCTTTTGTTCGAGCAGGGTGACCTAACAAGATGTCACGTTGCTCCAGGTCGTCAAATAGATTTTATGACCACCAATCTCTCGCACACACGGCAAAATGATTTAATGACAAAACCCTGAGAACATGAGAGAGATAATTTTTGCAGACGAAACATGTTGTCTAATTAAAACATACATCTCTATTTTCACATCTCATTTTATATTAAATCCGAGAATATGATTCGACTCGTTCGTCACTTTTCATGTGTTATCGCCGAAATAATTGAAAAATGTGAATGAAGAGTTCGTCTGGTTGCTTGTTCTAGAGTAATGTCTTATCATATATAATATACCAGTCTTGACTGGACAAATTCATGCTTCGTCTGCATTCTGCGTCTAGCACAATCGTTACGAAAAGATTCACACACACACACACACCTTTTTGTCCCCATGGGATTCTGTGGAGCATGGGAATGACTGATTACCGTGGAAAATTGCGTTCTTTGTCATACATCTTTGCAATGTGCAGTCCCATATTATGCAATGTTGTATATCATTCTTCTCTTGAAAGATATCAATTTATTATCAACTATGACCAATATAGTTTCCTGCTCAAGTCCATGCTTTGTAGTCACCTTTTCAGTAGCATTATGTGTACTATATATCCATAGTTACGACTCATAAGTCCTCACCTGAATAATATCATGAAGAAAATAGTTTTTTTTTCTCGTCTTAAGCATCTACAAAAATATATTGATTTGAAAGTCTTACAAGTTTAGTATCACAGTGGTCTTTAGTTCCAACAGGATTTGTTTCTAAAGGAAAACGTAAATTAAAGCTAGAAAGGTCTATGTAAAATAAATATTTTTAAAAAAACAGGCCTTACCACTATGTTTAATAACTTGCATCTATTGTGTCTTTATGACCTATATGATTAGTGTATCCGCCGATGCTAACTATCTGACAACTGCCTTGGAATAAACACAAAACGTACCTTGAAATGTCCAAAGAATGGTCATAGAATTTCGAAATAGTCTATCGGCCAATTAGGACCTTATTTTATTTGCTTGATCCAAGAAATGTCGTGGATAGTACATTACCCTTTATCACCTTACCACCATATTTGAATACAAACACACACATACACAAGCACGCACAAACATACCACATACATTAAAAATAGCAAGGCTTTTAAAGTCTTGATATAACACAAATTGATATAGCAATATTATTGGTATTTCAAATTGTGATCCGTCCATGGCGCAACAATACTAATGTATAAACACTCCTTCAACTGCAGGCATATAGATCAATTATGAATTTCTACTCATTAATCATAAATGAGATATTAAAATAATGATAACAAGTATTAATAGTCCCTGTTTCCTAAATGAAATTAAAATGGTACACAATTTCATCAGAATCGTGTCTTTTTTCTTTCCCCTGTCACTCTCGTGCGTAATGAAAAAAATATGCAAAAATCTGGAGTGAGAGAGAAAAACAAAATGCGCCGGGCGAAAATATTAAAACTGAACTTACAACAAGTAAACCACAAGAAAATGGTTCGTCGTAACAGTATTTTTAAACTTTCGTTGGAATCACTCTACAGTGTTCATAATATCAATGAAACATATTTGCGATCTTCAGTTGACTCTAGGTCTATATGTTAAATGTTTCGGTTACGAGGTACACATACTGTAACGTATTTAATGCGCTGATGTTGTCCTTAAATCTCTCTCTCTCTCTCTCTCTCTCTCTGGATGATCGTAGCTAGATACGGACAAAAAGCCACGTAAATTCGAGCGTTGTGGATTTTCGCTTGTGTCATACCACGAAGTCTCTGGACCTATGAATGATGGTAAAGCTAACTCAAATTATCCAAGAGATAGATTGACAGACGAACGGACAGAATTTAATAGTCTTTAGAAAATTTAATTAAACATAATAATGACTTAGATCAACTGTAAATATATTAAAATATTTTAATTACCTCATGCTGATCCATTATGCTTAGTTTCTATTCCACGCTAATTTCCATACGCCAGAACGTGAATACCTGAGAGTTCATGTCCAGTGTACAAAAAGCTAACCGTGTTTGAAGTGCTCTACTTTCTTCATAAAAAACAGCTTTCATGTTTAAATCATGCTTGTGCCTTATATTGATTTAATAAATGTGAATAAAAATAGAAACACATAAAGAAAACAATCAACTTATCAATTTGCATACGTGATTGCGAACAACAAGAAAATGTATAGGGCTACATTTTTTAGCGGACAAACTCGCAGGGATGTGAGTTCATTCACTCGGTCAATACACAGTTGCCCGGTGCATATGGTAACTCCGTTGAAAGGGCAAAATATGTGTATTTGTATGTCATATAAAATATATGTATAGTATGTACGCTGTATCAATGATATACCACTCTTTGTATAAACTTTTCATTAAAAGGAAACTCGGCTAGGCTTGTTTCATTTTAATGAAAAATTTATCCATTACTCTATTACTTTGTCAAGTACAGCATTGTAGACTAATCGATTCTGCTAATAAATTTAGAAATGCACATTGCAGAGGCAATTGTAGTTATTAATTTCCAGGACAATGAAAACATTGAAAAAAGCTCTGCAAGCATTATAAGTCTGGTCTGAACTTCACCTTGACAAATCTGTGGAACTTGTTTGCGAAACGTTTAACGGTAATGATTAATATTTTCTTTGTGCAACCTTTAACGTAATGGTTAATATTTGCATGGCATCTTTTCATAGCTTAATCAAAATTACTGTTTCATTATGTAAGTATATCAAATAATAACTTAAAATAAGTTTTACTGTTCTAATGTGTTGACTGGCTTGCCGAGTTCTAGGCGAAGCCCTAAAGGTATTCAGTTTGGTACCACCTGAATACAAGAGTATCCAAAATATAACTTTCAAGTTCTGTTGGAATATTTATTTCTTATTTATGCTTCCCCGTCAAGGCAAGACAATAGATATATGTTATAGGAACTCGGAACTTCTTCTTTAAGAGGAGTTTGAACCTGAGGAAACGGAGGTCCAAACCAGTTCGTCACCATGAATAAAGACTAACCTTCAGTTTGTTGTATGGATTGGTTTCTCATATATAACTCGAGACATGTATGATCTAACTCTAATCGGGCTGGTAGATTTCGACATTTTTGTGTATTAGTTCGTATCTAGCATAAATATGTATTTGAATATCATCCATAACAGTCCGCTGTAAATTTGCAAACAACGGCTTTACTTCATGCCATGAATAGCCTTACTAAGTAATAGCAAGCCATCCGGTCACATGAGAAAATGACTCCAAAATCCGGCTCAAGTTATGTTAGTTGACCGCACATGTATCCGTGTTATGTTTACCTAAAAGCACGTGAACTATGCACATAACGTAGCACTATAATTGGATCGTTTAGCAATCTAGTGATATCAATCTTATTCGAGATCGGTGCTACTGATTTTGAGATTTCATTATGTGAACTTAATATGGCAACAATGTATGTACAAGACCGTGGTAATTCTTGCACTTTCTCATTCAAACATTAAATCGTATCCATCCAAGTTTATGACACGAATAAGACACGAATTTCCTGATTCGGTTAGAATTTTCCGTTTACGCCACATTTCTTTTAGCAATTATTACACTACAGTTACTACCACAACCACTTCTTATAATAATGGTCGTAATAATAATTTTTATTATTATTATTATTATTATTATTATTATTATTATTAACGTAATTGTATAGCTTATACGATGCACGTTTTGGTTTTACTGTGCTATACATGTTGCATAATGATTTCACGAATCTTGCTTATGAGTAAACTAACAAACAATTGTGTTTTCTTATGGTTCTTTCTTTTGTTTCGATCATCCCTTCATCGCTAATATTAGCTCGAGTTAATTCAGAGACTTGTTCGATTCCAAAACTTTGACCAAAACCTAGAGTACCATTCAGAAAGATAAGTTATATTAGAGTTAAAAGACAGTGTGTGTGTGTGTGTGTGTGTGTGTGTGTGTAACAAAGGTGAATCCATTAGAACTAGTAACATCAATACACGGGTGAGTGTGTGCCTGTGTGTATGCCTCTAATGCATATGAATTAATTTTTTTAATTAAAATATCGGATAGAGTTAACAACCATTGGTGTAAACTCATTATAATGCTACCAGTTAGTGTAAATTTAGAACAAAGTTAATTTGAAAGAAATATCGACGAGTGTAATTAAAGAATGGAGGATACTAAGTATGAGCGAATATTTATTGAAGCATGAATATGATTACTGATTCCTGCATAGAGTTATCAACACATATCATAAAAAGCAAAATAAGGTTTCGGAGTTCTCGTATGATTTAATTTCCAAAATGCCAGTGTCTGATACCGCTTTTGCACGTTAATTGTTTTGTTAACATGACATTATTCAAAAATAATTATAGGTATCAATTATTTGTTGTAGATAAATTAGGTTTCAATCTTTGCCATGAAGGTCATACGAAGTGAACTTCCTCTTCTGATGTTAAACGCTCTCTGATTCCGATTGGCTAAGGAAGACACGCACACATAGTAAACCTGTTATTCTCACCCGATGGGGGGTGGGGGTGGATAAACAGGATTTTCATAATGGAATATCTATGCAAACGCCGAACTCAGTCATTCATCTGCTGTTACAGAGTCAGTGACCTTATGGCTCATTCTTATTATGGTTTTCGCTTTACTGACGCCATGTATTCTGAAACTGCGAAGCCGAGAATATGCCTATTATATGAGCAAACACCTTAGCGAATGACGCGAGACGCTATTGGTAGTTTAAAGTATTATTTAAAGTGCTGCACTACCTTAATTGATTTATTAGGACATACTTTTTTAATAAAAGTAATAAAATTGTATTAAAAGTAATTTTTGATTAAATTATATTGAAAGTAATTTTCTATTATATATATCAAGATTAAATCCATTTATTTCGGTATTACAATTATATGCTATTTAATAAAGATTGCGTCCTTATGAGCAAAGGCAAAACTCTCTATACATTTCCCTTGTATGATAAGTCAGCAAAAACTACACTCGGTAAGTTGTGAGGTAGACGAACTAGACATATTCCATAAATTCCTTCTAGAAGGGTATATGAGCTGAACCATTAGAGATAAGCTTGACACCACAATTTCAATTGACTCGTCGTCACCATACAGTTGGGATACAAAATTTAAGCGGCAAACATTAGCAGCATTTGAACCTGTCTCTATGGATTTCGTACGTACAATCCTGATGAAGAGTGTACCAAAGTCATGTGAACTTGATCCAATTCCAACATCACTGCTGCTTGAGTGCTTAGATCCAGTATTGCCTTCACTAACTGATGTTATTAATACCTCTCTCTCATCCGGGGAATTCACATCATTTTTCAAAACTGCCACTGTAAAGCCTCTGCTGAAAAAACCAACACTAGACCATAACGATTTAAAGAACTACCGCCCAGTTTCTAATCTCCCATTCATATCAAAAATCTTAGAAAAGGTTGTTCTATCCCAGCTTGTATCGCATCTAAATTCAAACAGTCTTTTTAGCAATGTACAATCTGCATATCGCCCTTGCCACACTACTGAAACTACTCTTCTAAAAGTAGTTAATGACACTCTCTCTGCGTTGGATAGCGGAAAGATTACAGTCCTCACCCTCCTTGATTTGTCTGCAGCATTTGACACAATAGACCATGATATATTACTTCACCGTCTCCAGCATGTATTTGGCATTCATGATATAGCCTTACTGTGGTTCAAGTCCTACTTGGTCAACAGGACACAAATTGTATCTGCAAATGGAATACACTCCAGCCCAGTTGATCTATGTTGTGGTATTCCACAAAAGTCAGTTCTTGGACCTGTTCTCTTCATTCTGTGCACTCAGTCGCTCTCAAGTATCATAGATCATCATCCAGTGTCTCACCAATTGTACGCTGATGACACTCAAATATACAAATCGAGCCACCCAACTAAAGTTGATGCTACCATCCAAGGTGTAGAGAGGTGCATTTCTGATGTGAAATCATGGATGACATGTAACAAGCTGCAGATGAATGATGATAAAACTGAGGCCATTCTGATCATAACACAAAGACTTTTTCATTCACATCCTTTAAATATCAGCAACACCAACATTAAATTCACACAATCAGTACGAAATCTAGGTGTAACTCTGGACAGTACTCTCACATTGCACCAACATGTCATGAACATATGCAAGGCTGCATATCTTGAGCTGAGACTCATCAGCTCAATTCGCAAATATCTTTCAGTTGATGCCACTAAAACACTTGTGTGTTCATTAGTACTTTCAAGACTGGACTATTGTAACTCAGTTCTGTCTGGTTCATCTCAATATCTACTCCAGAAACTTCAAAAAGTTCAAAACACAGTTGCTCGGATCATACTTAGAGTACCACGATCAGAGCACACCTCACCGCTGCTCTGTAACCTACACTGGCTATCCATCCAATCAAACACAAAATTTGTTCTCTGTGCTACGTTTCACTGTCGGACTCTAGTCCAACATATCTATCCGACCTCACCCGTGTGTACACACCAGCAAGATACTTACGCTCCTCTTCTGACAATCCTATACTCATTATTCCAAGTATGAAAACAAAGTCATATGGACAGCGTTATTTTGCATACTAGGGCCCAGCAACGTGGAATGAATTTCCCACTGAACTTAGACACAAATGCACAGTGATCACATTCAAGAGGGCTCTAAAAACTCACTTATTTCGACTGCAAGAACAAACTTAAAACCTAATAATGTTTCCTACCTTAAATATTCTCAGCATGTTTTTTTTAATGTTTTCTAATTTCATGGTGTTTGTTTTTGTAGTCATATCATTATGTTTTTTATCTTATAGGTGTTGTCTAGTGTTGTAAAGCGCTTAGAGCTTCTAAAGATTAGGTGCTATACAAAGTCCTCATTACTATTATTATTATCTAGCAGAATTCTCTGTCTAATGACGTACATAGACCCAGACGATAGTCTGTAAGAAACTATGAAGCCTCATGTTGAGATTCTGACGAAACACAAGAACTAGACCTATCTCCATATTTGGCCATGTCCTAAGAAACTGATATAAAAAGCGTCAATCCACGGACACGCTAGTTCACTCGTCAGAAACCCAAAGAGGTTTGTGTCGTTACAGGATCCCGAAGTACCTCCGCTTGCCTAATTCACCAAGATGTAGCCGTATTTACACCGTTATAAATAGCACCCTCTTTCGATAGAGCCCGGAACTCTTTCTCCTCTCTCTCTCTCTCTCGTTCTAAAGATTCCTAATAGCACTCTTACATGGAAAACTAATTGGATGTAACATATACTGTCAGTGCTTTGAATATTCTGAGTTTAGCCGTTTAATTCAATTAATGTGACTCATAATACTATAGACAGTTTTTCTTGGAGTGAAATTTTTCTCTGGAAGTATCAGATTCTCACATACAGGTGTGTCTATTATTACATTAGATGTTTTTAAAGGTGATCAGTCTCAGAATCCTGTTAAATGGTTAGATCATTTTATACAAGTTTTATGAATTATCAGAAGCTAAAGTTTTGAATGCTCTTCTTTTTCATCTTCAACACCGTGCTAAAGTATGGTATGAATCACTACCTGATACTATTAGAAATACATAGTCTTTTGGAAAGAAATGACTTTACCTTTAGATGTGTCTCTTACACCTCTTGAGACTGTCCAGAAACAAACACAACAATAATTCAATTAATTCAAAGATTGAAAATAGTTCAAGAACTAGCTAAAGCAAACACCCTCGAAGCGTAACACACAATCAAATAGAGGTTTGACCAGAAAGTGAAGAAACCGTCCTTTCGCGTTGGATATTATGTACACCTAGAAATGTCACATATACCCGTAGGGTTATCAAACTAGCTTTACCCCCGATATGAGGGTCCGTATTATATTACTCAGTTAGGTCCGAATAACACCTACATATCGCCGTTGTTCCCACACTAAATAAATGAAATCACTTGTGCACGCCAACGGGCTTAAGCATTATAAAGATCCTAGGGATTATCATCGTCCGACACCGGATGCAGCCGACACAGTCCCTCAGTCGACTCAGGCACGACATGATCAAACCAGCAATGGTCACGCACCATCTGACAACAGTACTCAGTTGATAAACTTTTGAAATCCAAATGGATTTCTGGAAAGAAACACAACTTGGATTAGTGGACCGATGGATCCACGCCATCATGGCAACCAACGGAGAATGTTTCTCAGGCATTAAAAAAAGCATTTCACAGAGCACGCACACAATCCAATACACGTCGCAAACGACTAGATCGAATATTTCGCCATTGAATTAAATACGAAATTCTGAAGGAAATTCTTTCGTATATGGGAGAGATATATATAGTCATATCCTTCTCCATTCCATTCTTTCCTCATACCTTCTGCTTCGTTTTCTTCTTTCTGGCGCCAAATCTCTTAGATATCCTTCTTTCTCTTTAAGGTATGGATGGAATATGGATTCGGTTCGTAGGATTGTGTTTCTTTTAAATTCTGAATTCAGGGTCCGCAGTAACAGAACAAAAACAATTTGGACTATGGGTTATATTTAGCCTCTCACACTATTGTATGGTTCAGCCTATAAGTAGATTCACTTTTAAATCAGGCTCTCACGGAATTGTTCAGTTAAATGTATCGAATATTGTCAAAGAGATGTCAAATGTAGCTACATAAATGGTTTTCTTTCACAGATAAATGCAATAAGTCTTAAAATGAATGTACAGTTTAATACAGCAATCTCATTATTGAATGAATTAATTCAGAAAGGTGCTATTTTACTTTCAGATGTGTCAAAGAGAGACGTTTTGCCATTCATTGGTAAAATAGGTAAATACCTCTTTGGAATGTTGACAATGAGAAACATTTCAACATTAGCAAGTCACATAAATATGCTGACGCAATAGAATAATACAATTGTCGGTGCTATTGTTCGATATGGAGATGATGTCGACTCCTATACCCAACTAAAGAACGTGTAACGGCTATTTGTCGAAAGTCGAAAACGTTTCTACTTTTAGAGCAAGAGATTTTCGCCACTGTCGAAAACATGCGTGAAGAATATTAGAGAATGGAAGAAATGATTGCTGCTCAAATTGTTGAGTCTCAGCAAATTAGTCACACGGCAGCAGACAAGTTACCTGCTATACTGATTCCACCGAGTGCTTTTACATAATCTATTAATCAAATCGAAACGGTCGTATCTACCGATTTTATGTTATTCAATAACGCCAAAGGATCCGCATTACTGTTTAGGCAATATTTAGCAACACGTAAAAATCGTGACCTATATAATGCGCTACATATCCAATTTTCGTCCCGACCTTTAAGACGAATTAATTAATTCCGGTTTTAATAAACGCATCATGAACACACGTTACACAGTTACTTGGTTTACCTGGCACATTACCGCGTCGTACCACACATTCTAGATATCTCCTCAAATTAAAATATGTGTTGTCTCATGCATTAAATAATTTTGGAAAATCATAATCCACATCATTCGAATACGTTTATTGATTCGATATTATTTCTACGCACTTAATAGCCACCTGGTAATTTGTTTTAGATAATTCCCTCAACATCTCTCAGCCTCAATTTAACTATATCAGCATCAACACAATAACCGTAGACATCCAATTTATGTTCTGCTGATGTTATACAAGACCAAAGAAAAAAAAATAAGAAAAATAAACATACCAAAGAACAATAAAGATAACAAGAACTGCAAGCTAATATTGGTATTATAATTATTTTACAAGCCTAGTCGTTGAACCGGATTGCGTAGTATTTTATTGAAATATTTTAAAACCGTTTTGGTCATTGTTTTCTTTCAGTTTTGTATTTAATGTCGTGACATGCTCTTTTCATTGTATTTTTGAATTGTATTCAATGTTGTGAAATGTTCTTTTCATTGCATTTTTTGGAATTTTAATAATTCTTTGGCAGAGTACTCTTCATTGGATTTTTTGTATTTTACTGTGTATTTCTCAGTCCTTTTTCTCGTTGTAGTTTTTATTTCACTCAGTATTTTGCTGTGCTTTTCTCATTGTATTTTTGAACTTTACAAAATGATTCACAATGTTTTTAATATTGTATTTTTTATCTTTCACCTTTTAGCATCTTTCTATGAACGTAAAATAAAATTTCTCGAACCTCGAGGACTGGGCTCAAATGACTCGGTGGGTATCATTAGGGACATGTACTTGCTTCTATAACCTTAATCTTTACGTTTCAGAAGGACCATATAATATATGTTTTGGAGAATTAATCTCAGTAGAAGCTGGGCTGTTAAACTGTTAGTTGTATGCTAGTCTGTTTGGAGTTTATTCAAATTACTTGGTTTGGAGTTATTTCAAATTACTTGGATTCTAATGGATAAATTCTGTTATTTTTCTGGAAAATACGTGTGCTCATGTAATATTGTGGAACAAGGACAGATCTTTATAACACTGTATTCAGCTATTAGAAACCGGAGTGATAATTCTTATTTCTACAAGGAACTGTAGACTTAACACTACAGAGTGCTGCATACGTCATAGTCTTCGATCTTGGGATTCTTCGTCTGGATTGGAGAGTGAAATCAGTAGAATATTTTGTTATTAGGACTACTAAAATTTTATTCTTGGATTATTCTTGGATTATTTTTGGATTTGATTCCGTAAGTTCATATTTTTTTCATTTTTACAGAATTGTTCCAGGGAAATAAATTATTGTATATTTTTCAAAGTTTGTTGTTTTCACTCTTTCTTGTGTTGCTGTTTATCGGAGCCTAAGCAAGTAACATGAGACCTAACAGAAGTAAGTGAAAGAAAATCTCCGAATTTGTATGTATACATATATATAGTTTTAAAGGGGAAATGTATTGCATGAAACAAAATATTCTTATATAACTTCGGAGGGATGACATTGTTTCACATCCCTTAAAATGCCCATTTTTTTAGCACACAGTGGACATATGCTGTTAGCATATATATGTAGAGAAACTTAAACCCAGTGGCAAGTTGGAGTAATCGTTTTATTAAGCATGCGATAATAAGTCAAGAGACTTTCAAGAGCGTCACAGTTCTCCACATAGTTTCAGACGAAAAATAGTCTTCAGTTATAAATAAGATCTGTTCTGTAATACATCAATTAATTACTTGAAATGTAAAATATCCATGATCAGTTGCGATCACACATATTCGCTTCTTTCTTCTGTTTGCTGTTCCCATGGTGTTGACTATCGCCGTTACTACAGCATACTTGATCTTCTTCACTGTACTTCGTGATGAATGTGTCGAACTCGTGTATTGCTTGTAAACAATTTATCAAGCTATATGTTAGAGCCAATATTAGGTAGACCCAATTAGCAGACATAAGGCATGTCTAAATGACAGGCTTTGATACTCCGGTCCCTTTGCAAGGTAACGATTAGTTTATACTTCAGACGTTGTTTTATCCGTCAGGACGAACCATCAATCACGACCTGTCTGCGGAGGCCTGACACGTATATAAAGCGACGTTTACAATTTTGTAGGCTTTTGTTTAATGCAGAAGAACGAACGATGCGTTAGCATGCTCTCGCACGATGAAACTGGATTGTGTATTCAACGAAGACCATATGCTTTTGTGTTCTATAACCAATGTTAATTAATGCAAGCTTGCTAGTGATTCTCTGCAACAGTTGGTTGTTAACTTGCATTGAAGACATAAAAACAGACAGATACATAAAGGTCTACAGGTAAAGAGGCTTATACAAAAATGTCGTCTACTTTCATGTATATTTTCACACTTGTTTGTTGTCTGTTTATCACTTCCGTCACATCCAAGTCTCTGCTTCCATCATATTGGAGCAAAGAGGTAGTAATGAAGAGAAAAAGTGTGGAAAAGGCATGTGTACCATTTTGCAAGGTTTTTTCAACTGTATGCAATTATGGGGAGTGTCGACAAAAACTTGAGACAGACTGCGAATGGTACTGCGAATGTCCCCCTGACTGTGTTGGTCGGTTCTGTGAGAAACTGGTCAAGCCAGATGATAGTGTCACCACCTCGAATCCGACTGAGCCAAGTGGATTGGCAACAATTCCAAATATAACTTTAGTAAAGGAGGCCACAAACGTACAGCCTCCAATGGAGAATATTAACGGGAATGAGAGTAAAGTTGCAATAATTTCCATATGTCCACCCGAGATGATAAATACACGTTTGAATGGTACAAATGATAAAGTTCTCGCAAGTGGCAATATCAGCAATAATACAAAAAGTGGAAAATATTCTTCTAATGACGAGATGAACAAAAACATATCGGCTGCTCTTTTGAATTTATCAAAATGCCACATGGTTTCTGATACGACACTAGCACAGTCCGTACACAACACTTCAACGCAACAGTCTTTACCAACTGATGCAAAATTGCAGACTGGAACAACAGTTAAGCCAATCTCAGCAAATGAACATATCACTGGAAGGAATTCAACTTTCTCTGATTTCACGTCACCTGAACGAACCATTTTCACTTCAACAGAAAAGTCTACAAGGCATACAAAAGATGTACCATCAGAGACGAAATTAGGAACAGAAACAAGTACTTTAATATCACTGCTAAGAAATTCTCTAGACCTACGGTCATTTAATGTAAATGAAACCTCATCCAAGAGCGCGGCCTCGACAGCAAGGCCAATTACTACACCGAGTCATGTAACTAGTTCTATTAAGCATAACTTCGGTGAAAACGATATCGGCACATCCATAAAAAGTGCAGAGTTACCAATAATACCGAAAACGGTCACAGTCGTCACAACTGAACAGAAGCAGGTTTCAGTTGATGCTGACTTTATACAGAATGACCTGAATACGTCTTCAAACACAACATCCATGTCGACAGAAGATAGGGACGCAGTAAAAATTTCAGTTGCTAATTTTAAAGGTAACGTGCCTACTGGAGGATCAAACTTAGAGGAACATACAATTCAGGCAAATCAAATAAAACTAATGAGTGAAAAATCAACTGAACGAATATCATCTCCATTCATCTCCACAAGCACGCCTGATCCATTAAGCTTGACACACATCACGACCGGACTGAAGGCAAGCGATCAAACGACTGACAGGACATCAATCAATTTGTCCACTTCCCAGGAGACAACACCGGTCAAGAAAGATGAAATGAATGCATCAGGTATAGAAATGCGAACCATTACAGGTAATTTAACAGTGCAAACCAGCGAATATTCTTCAACACATTCCATGAAAATATTACATACTGATGTATCTTCAACTACTACTCCGTTGTTAAACACCCTGGAAACAGTTGTAGACCAACCGATATCAAATTTGGGCACACGTTCCGTCGAATTTAATGTGCCGCCAGGTGATAATAAAATAGATACTGGAGAAAGTATGGAAGTTCAAAGCAATTTCGATAACACAACTTTTAAAACGATGGCGTCTTCTTATGGACCTACAGCTAGTTCGAACCACAGTGATACAATTAACAAATCTAATGTCGAGACTGTTACTATAAATACAATTCCTGGTGCGTTCACACGAAGATATATAATGACAACGGTAGACCAAAAGCTAAAAAGCAATGAAAACTCAGAAAATGTCGGTGCGGCAACAGGAAATAACCTAGACAGTGATTTCAAGGTCAGATTAAAAGATATAAAGCCTGAATCAAACAGTCTTGCTCAATCCAAAACTTACGACAGCCAGGAACTATTAGACACGGGGAAGGATTCGACGTTTCCATAGTAACATTTTCTTTATTAAACGTCTTGCATAATATTTTCAAAACCCATTATGTGGGCTGTGCTCAAACATGTCCTAATTTAGATGCCACTATACTGTTTCGAAGACAGCTGTTTGGATTTAAGACCCAAAGCGGAGTTATATTTAGTGTGTACACAAAATGTTGAGCACTTGTTGGAGAAACGGTGTATCCTCTGTCAATGTGCCTTGAGGCAAGACGACACCTGTCATGGAGGAAATACGTGCAAGAGAGCTGTTTCTTGTGATTTATGGCAGACTGGGACATGTGCATGTAAAACACATTTGTATACTTGCATATATAGCTCTTATTTTGGATACAGGTTAATGTGTGCTCGTGTGGCAGACAAAATATGTAGAGTTAATAATAATGCAGAATAAATGACAGATAGTAGGAATTTTGTGAATATTCCGGTGATTGGAACGGACATAGATACCATTTCATGCAGATTGCTTCATAAAGTCATATGAAACGAGTAACTCTACGGACATACCTACACTGTGATTGTTTATATCTTTGAAATCCGTAATATAATATGGTTGCGTTCAGCTTTGGTGAGAGAAAAGACGGGGCTTTATCACTTAGTTCTATTGTAGATGTCTTAAAAATATAGAGACACACCGCTCTTATACCTGGAGAACTGAGATGATAATCACTGATCAATACCAAGCTAAGAATTATATCTAGTTCAAATTAAAGCTCAATGTACACATGCACATGTATAGATTTTATATAAAACAACTAAAGAATTTACATGAATCATTTATCTTTTAGAATACATTCACAGTACTTAAGTCAGAAAGGTTACAAAATACGTTTGCGCTGCTAAAAAATTGTGAATATAACTTATGTGCTTTCCAAACTTCCTCTTTTCTTCGGGAAGAAAACCGAAAACCGCGCTTTTTCCCTGTTAAATTTAAATGTAACTGCATTACTTCAATAATTAATGACTATTTAAAAACGTGTTGTAGATACACCATTGTCGTCATTTTCAGACACAATGACTAAATTGTTATTCACTGCATGGTGTGGGGTGGGTTGGGTATAGTAATATACGTTGTCTCTTTAATATACCGAGTAGTACTTTTCTTATACGAAATAAAAACGGTAGTAGATGACGGTATCTAACAGCAATAAAATCATCACGCTATTGGCAAAAATAAATGAAAAGTAAATTCACCTTTTCTTTGGAAATAAGACATGGATTCATGACTTGACGATGGATCATTTTATGTGTGTTTTAGGTGATCGCCGCATTCTAATAGATTTAGCATTACTTTGCAAGAAATGAATCCTTTTTATGTTCATAAATTTTGTGTGACATAGATAGTTGTCCATCATCGTAAAGAGTATGTAAATATGTCATACTTTTGATAACTTTCAGCGCATTTTTCTTTCCTTAGATTGTTGGACAAGTTTAATGCAGCAGCAGGCGTGAACCATTATACGAAAAGAAAAAATAGATTCTGTAGTTTGCCTATTTAGACTTTACATTCACAATTTAATATTTTTTAGATTGAGAAGGAAAGAAAGAAAGAAAGAAAGAAAGAAAGCTGGCATCTTCAGACTAATTCAATGTTATTGCAGAAAAGAAACCATAAAAGAACTAGAATTCTGCGCCTTGATAATACCAAATTTTTGTTTCTAATTGTAGTGCAAACCTGTTAAAGTTTAAGGCGACTCATTAATATATGTGTTGTACATGAATGCAAGTATACAAGTGAATATGCGGACATTCCATGTGTATATATATTGTTCAGATAAATCTTTCAAAATAACTGTCAGCATGGTCTCTGCGAATTGTTACAATTATATACATTATAATTCCAAGAATTTATTATCAAATAGCTGGACTATTGTGGGCTTATCATGCATAGCTTAATGGGGACATTAAATCCAGTTTGTGTCCTTCGTACTCTATGTTTCAGGAAAGCGTACGTATAAAATACATCCCTTAGTACGATTATATTTGTATGCATATATTCACACCTTGCAATGGTCTTGCTGGTCAAGTCTATTTCATGTTTGTCTGTATTCAGATTCGTTTTATCTCTGAAACGAAAATAAGATTTGCATTTGGCATTGTATTATTTTCAGAAGCGGAGAATGAGTTGATAATGAATAAAACGTACATCTATATGAAATACTAGATATGTATGTTAAAATAAAATATGTAAAACTTGCTTTTATGAACATTCGTTTTCTTTCAAACTACAGTAACTAAAGGAACAAGTCTCTCTCTCTCTCTCTCTCTCTCTCTCTCTCTCTCTCTCTCTCTCTCTATATATATATATATATATATATATATATATATATATATATATATATATATATATATATATATATATATATTAATTATTTGCTTTGCTAAATATTTCTTCGTACAAGAAAGTTTCGTAAATTTTTTATGGAAGAACCTCGCTTTTCCTTGGTACAGATTTGCTATACGAGGCATTTTATGTCATGTAAAAATCTGAGCTACAAATAAATGACTCGAGAAACGCGTTAAATCAACTGCAATAAACAAAGGGTACGTGCTGTTTGTATTAACGTCTCAGCTTATAGCTTCGTTAGATTTAAGTGATTTTTTTGTTTGATTATTGATGGTCGGTGTTGAAAAGATATTTCTCGACTCGAGTAATTAGCAAATGTTTACGATCAAACTTCATAATGTACAGCATTCATAAAACTTCATTACAGCATGAATTAGTTTCGTATAATGAACCATTCCTAATTTCTTAACATAGGGAATTCTACGGGTAATTTTAGTAATTTGCGATAGGAGTAATTAGCTGTCTTAGGGTTTAGGTTGTGTTCTGTATTACATGCCGTATTACTAATATTCGGATTTAAAAGTAATAATACAAATATGAAGCAAGAAAAAACATGCAAATATAAACTTCCTGAAGTTTCCTGATGTTTGTCACTAGGTAATTGGAGGCCAATTGCTGTAGCATTTGCACGTTTAAAAACCTTCCAGTTGCCAACAACTATTGTATTAAGGTCCTGGGGACAAAACGGACTTCACGCTCGCTTGCATGTGAGAAGATAGATTTCGTGGTGGCAGCGGTGGAATGTAGGATAGCTTTTTCATATTTATTTTTTATATTTATTTTATTTTTAAAAAAAGCTAAAGTCATGCAACCCGACATCGCAAATTGAGGAAAACTCATCCCCTATTTAGTTAAAAGCTTTCTTGGAGGTTCCCCTCGCCACTAGCAATAATTTTCTAAATGAATAAAGACCGATTTCTTTGTTTTAATATCGATTAAAATGCTGAACAAGTATGACTTTTTATGAGTAAATGCTGCTAACGGAAGTCAGTGATTAGTAGGGTGGAATAGAGTAAATTTTTTTCAAATAGAGACAATTCTGCTTCCCAAAGGTGGGTCAGTGCAAAACTTTTTTTTAGACCAGACACGATGTCAACTGAATTGCACTTTCAATAAGAAAAGACGTGATTGAAATATCATGTATCTCACGGTTGAATTAAAATTACCAAAAAGATTTGTAAGGAGATCCTTTTAATTAAAAAATATGAAAAGATACTTTCTTTTCTTTGATTGAGTAAATAAGAACCTTCTGAAGAAATCTCTCTCTCTCTCTCTCTCTCTCTCTCTCTCTTTCACACACACACACACACACACACACACACATTTCCTCTCGCTAGGTCTCACTAAGAAGAAGGATGGGCAACAGTTATGTACCCATGACTGTTGAATGGATGGGTTATTTACTATCAAATTAGTAGAAGAGACAAAAAAGCACAGATTACTTGGATAGCTATTAGGATGTAATTATGTTATTTGATTTTAATATTCAAAATGTAAAGCAGATGTTGGGAATGTGTTGGCTGGAGGAGTGGGGGGTTGGGGGTGGCTCTTTTCTGTAAATGTTTGGAATTAATCACGTGCAGTATTAACTTCCGGAAGCATTGGTTATAAGTCGCTTTTTTGGCAGTATTGAGCAAAACTAATGTAAATTAAAATTTGTTTGTGTTCTAGACAAGCAGTCTTGAATAACGCCATGAATTTTTAAATGAAATAAGTGATTTTCGGCATAAGATTCTGCCTTTAGAGTTAGCTGTAAGAATGAAATGTGATATTTTTAGTTGCGATTGTTTAGATGACAGTTAACGGTTTTAACTTGTGTATTACAATTGTTATAGGTGAGAGGATGCAGTGTCAGCTAATATGGCCTGACGGTGACGATAGATTTGGGCGCTTTTTAGTGTTGATTGGGGCGGGCACGGGTCTACTTTTGCTTTTGGCACAGATGCGTGGTTCTGTAGTAAACGCAGTCTCCGTACCCGAAGTTTGGATGAGGTAAGCAGGGTGAGCCTGCTTTTTTTTCAGAATCGTTTCCTATGGTGTACTTTGAAAACTGTTGGGTTTCAGTAGAACAGCAGTAACACTCTTTTAGGTTTTCATCATGCATATATTCAAGAATCAGCTTTTGAAGATCGGTGTTCATTAGGGTTCGATGAAACTGCCCGTAGTAAACGAAAAATAATTAGAAGCATTACAGATGGGTTAAATTTATGACTGGTTTATTTTAGTGTAGGACGCATTAGTACTTCATATCATTTATTATTTGTAATCATCTATTTCATATTGTTCGGACTGCTCTCTCATGAGTAAGATTTCTTGTTTCGGCCGCAGAATCACCGAATGGTTCGGCTTGGATAGCCTCGAGCTTGCGAGGCTCTCTTTTGGAAGCATCTACGGAAGTGACATTTTGGCTATTCATCGTGTGGATGCTGATGGAAGTGTTTAACTCCCAGAGGAAGCTGTATAGCTGTTATAGTAGCGTGAGTTTCTGCATGTGAGTAGAAGTGTAACCTTACATGGTCTGGAACCGATGAGGTGTATGGAACGCTTGTTGCAGCGCCGGGTTTCTTGTTGGGACAAATTGTAAGGAGAACTTGATGTTGGAGGATTGTCAGCCGGTAAGAGATCGGAGTTTCTCTGACGTGGTTATCGTCCTTTCTTTTTTAATGAGCTCAACTGAGAAGATCCTAATTTGTTTGAATGGACATGCAGCCTGCTATTCATATACTAGAGTTTGCAGCGTTGATAGCCAGTCAGAGCAATGTCAAGACTTGGTGAACTTTATGTAGTTTTTGTTCAATGTTTTTATGTTGTTGTTTTTTGGGATTTTTTTAGTTTTAGCCGATGACTGAGTATGCTTTATCTTCAGTTTGACGGAAAGCGGTTAATCTAGGGGATCAGACCCTTTTGAATCTTAGTTACATCTGTAATTATGTCTTGAAAACACTAATCGGGTTGGTAGTTAATTCTAGGGGAGTACTCGATTGTGCTTATGACCACAAGTATGACGACTGAATTTCAGAGGCGTTGTTACTGTCATAATAATGAGGTATGTGCTTTGTTAGATTTTAGTAATCATTTGATGATGGGTAGTAAGTGTTTGGAAGAGATTTCTCAACCCGTGTAACTGTCTAATTTCAAGTATCAGACGTAATTATGTACAGCATTACGTTCCTTTATGACAGCATGGATTAGCTGCGTAAACTGGATCCCCCCCTCCCACACACACACACACACACACACACAATCTCTTAACACATGGAACTCTCTGGATTTTAGAGGTATACGTATTTAGTAATTTGAGATAGGAATATTATCTGCATTGGTGTTTGGGTCTCGTTTTCTATTGCACTGGGTGAAATAGTAATATTCTGCTTGGAAAAGCTTACTTATAAGTCATACAAATTTGAAACAAGAGAAAACTATGCAAGTGTGCAATGAGAGATTCGTGGTGTGGATCATTAGATGATAAGAACCTTTCAGTTGACAGCGACTGTTGTTTTGAGGTCCATGTATATTGGTGAAAACGGTTGACCTTGAACCAGACTCAAGCATGTATTTCATTCTCTTGGTAGAGAGACAAAAGCGACTGGCAAAGAATTTGAGTCAGCATGAGGCTTTCTGTAGAAATATCTTCCAATGTAGTTAGTAGGGTATGTTATGAAAACATGTGTTTTTTAAACTTTTCTATTTTTGTACCATTATCCACATGTTGATCGCACATCATCCAATATTTAAAGTCATTTATGATGAGATGCTTTCTTCCAAAATTGGTCATATTCTGCTGTGCAGCTTTCCAATACCAATTTGCTTAATTGTTTTTCTTTGTAATGGCGGTCATACTGAAAGCAGATCGACATTGTTTGTATGAAAACCCTTTTATGCCAGAATGCTCTCAAAATAATTGTGTCAAATTCCGGAGGGAGCTTTTTGAATGAAATCGTCTAAAAGTTTTTACATTTTTCGCAAAGGCTACAGTATATGCTTGCACGTGGTTATACTTTGAACAAAATTGAAAGCTCTTTATGCGCACTGTCATATTTGCTCAGTCGTGCCATGGGTCACAGTTTTCACTTCTGAGACTGCATCAGTGCCCAATTATTCATTGTGCACACTAGCGAAATGCACACAAACAATCATGCCATAGAGATAACAATCCAAGGAAAAGAGAATTGCCTTGAAATCAGTACCAAGAACAACAACAATAAAAAGAGAGGAATATTCTGACAATATCTTAGGATTTTTTATTTATGACCAATATGTGCCAAATATATTTGCATGCCGCACATGTGTACTCACTAAATCTTATTGACCTTCATGGCAAACAGTGGCTGTGACAAGTATCAGTGTGCAGTGTTGGTGTTCAGCAGAGTGCTATTGTTGGACCAAGTTCGTTTGAAACTCTAAAGCTAGATTTACTATATATTCCTTAATTATAAGAGGCTCTCAATGCAGTTACACGTTTTTGAGGAACCAGATAATTTATGTTTGAAAATGTGTACGAAATTTAAAAAAATAATGATAAAAAGAATTTTAACAGAGTTTCAAAGACAAATTTAAATTTATAATCATTTAAATTAAATGGTCATATATTTTGGAGCAATGAAACTGTCACCGTTTAGACAGCAAACCTGACAAGTAAATAATATTTAAAATAAAAGGTAGCTTATGTCTGAGCAGGGGCCCCGAGTGGCCTAGTGGTCTAAAGTGCTCACCGTTACGGATCACTGCCATCTCACCTCTGTCTGCGTGAGTTCGAGTCTCAGGCTCGGCTAACGTTGGTACTTGAGAAAGCCTGCCAGTAGCTTCTCGTGGGTCGGTGGTTCTTCCCGGGGTTTTCCAGAGTTCTTCCTCCACCAATTATACTGGCCGCCATGTATAGCTTATCATGTGCTGAAAAATGGCGTTAAACCCTACAACAACAACAACAACAAAAAATGTCTGAGCACTACAAAATATTTGGTTCAGGACCAGTGAAGACCATACCTGATAATGAATTTAGACTGATCTGGTGGCCTCATGGTTAGAGCGTCTGCCTCTGATGCAGGAGGCCGTGGGTTCAAACCACAGCCGAGCCATACCAAAGACTTATTAAAAAATGGTTCTAACGGCTGCCTCGCTTGGCGCTCAGCATTAAGAGATTAGTGTTAGGACTGGTCAGCCTGGTGTCAGGATAATGTGGCTGGGTGGGACATCATGCTACATGTCTGCGGCATGATGACCCACTATAAACTGCCACACTGCAGACATCGTAGCAATATTACTGAACAATTGTTAAGGCTACGTAATAAAATCCAAATCACATACACACAATGAATGTTTGCATGTTTAAATGTGTATAGGTTTATTCACTAAAGAGCAATGACAGGTGCTATGTTCCAAATTCAATGAGCTATGTACTCAGTTGTTAGGATCGGTAATGCCACTCTAATTTCCCCCCAGTGTCGGGACCAATTTCACGTGTTATAGCAAACATGCTAAACATTACAATAACCAGGAAATGTAATCATGTAATATGAAGCTATAGCGCAAGGGAGGCTTTACATTGCTGAACAATGTTGTTGATCTCTCATGAAAACCTAACATCTTTGGGGGTAATAAATCCGACTGTAGCTGTGTGAAATAATCAGTTTGACTTGTTCAGGGTACATTGGCCATAAAGACTTTGGTAGTACCACCAGACTGCAGGGTAGCATCCCAAAATAATTCTTAACAAGGATCGACATTCTTCTATGTGAGACGTTTAAATAGGCACTTTTTAAAATTCACTTGTACAACGTTATTTCGAACGATATATTTCAAAATGTCCGGTGTTTTTGTAAAAGTATAATTTAACAATTATTAAGTAGAATTGTTCTTTAAAATGAGACATCAACTTACGCTACAATGCCATACTGTGTCAATCAACGTCTAATCCGATCTTCACAAGAAAAAAAGGCACGCTCTTTGTTTTACACATACATGCAAGTTATCACCAGTCAGGTAAAGGACATTGATCCCTCCTGGAATAGTTTAACCAATATGCAATTGTCTAGTAGATATAATTAGTTGTATGTACTGTAAAGCTTTTAATCTCTATTTTCTCATTATGATCCATGTACCTATGTTTGTAAACAAATATTATAAACTGTATAAGCAGATGTGCAGATATGTCACCCATCATAAACACATATATTAACTGCGTGGACCAATAATAAATAGTATCAGTGACATGTATGTACAATATCAACTAGAAAAATGTCTTCATGTGTTTCGAATAAATGCTCCGTTCAGATTTTTAAGTGAGAAGATACATTATTCCACTTTTTGACTACGCCGATCACATTTGTACATGCATGAAAAATATTAATGTTGAAGCGATGAGGAAAAAAAACCGGATGCAACCCAAAGTGCATTTCCTGGACAACTCTGCCATGAAACTAGCTGGGAACACCTAAACTCTCGCCGTTACAAGCATAAACTGCTTCAATTATTTAAAATTTGCCACTGACTAGCTACCACATAAAAAGACTTGATTCGATCGTTATTAACAGAACGCGAGACCTACTCCATTCGATCTTCCAACGCTCTTTGAGCCCCAGTGTGTAGAACGACCTTGTTCTACAATTCATTTATACCTTCTACAATTCTTATATGAAACATGTTACCCGTTGAAGTGAGAAACAACCCTTCAATGCATAATTTTAAAACCTACTTGAACCGTGATAAAGAAATCACTCCATATTACTACCACGCTGGTGATAGAACGTGTCAGATCAAGCATGCTAGACTAAGAGTAAATTGTAGTAACTTAAATTACGATTTGTATGCGAATCATGTATCTAATAGCATGTATTGCCGTTGCGGTGAAAATGAGAATGCAAAACACTTTCTTCTAGACTGTTCCAAATATTAAAATCTTAGAGATCAAATCCTATAGACACTTTTTATCGCTCTTACCGTTGAAACATTAATATTTGGCAACCCCATCATAAATGTAGAAAACAACACATATTTTTGCTGTGCAAAAATATATTAAGTTTTCTAAGAGAGTTAATTAATTGACTAAACTCAGAACAATTTGATTTGCAATTTATTAGCTCTTATTCATTTTTATGCTTTGTATTTAAATGTATGCATATTTTCTGTTTAAAAAAAACACAAAAAACACTGGTACCGGCATTGAGATCGTTTATCTTATATTTTCGTACTTGTTACTGTTGGGGAGAAAGTGCTAATAAGCTTATGCTTTCTACTGAATCCTCAAAATCATATGTTTGTAATTGCATTTGATAATGTTTCTCAAATAAATATGGTAAAACGTAGATATTAAAAATAAGGATGTGAAAAGAGAGCAGAAATACAACAAAAACCACTGTAATTCATAGTGACAGAACGTAAATGAGGCAAAGTTCTATAATTTTAAAGTTTCCACACTTTTAATGTTTCAGATAACATTCTAACAATTTAAATATAATTCTTCTAAAAATATAAAAATATTGCAATTTTCAGCTTTGTAGTGACATTGTACGAAGTGTGAGAGTTTTGAGGATGGTGATTCCAGTATTGTGCTCAGTACATTATATTTATGGGATTTGCATCCCATAGGATAAGTATCAATGACGGGAGCCAGGACACTATTATAATCTCTATATATTCTTTACATTTGCATTTCAATGTTGTATATACCATTGTGTCCAAAATAAAAAAGCATACATTATCAAAATGTTTGTACTAGACAAACTTATAGTTTACTTCCAGTAAAACATAAAGATCCGGATACTCACTGTACATTGTTTTCAACATACACCAAGACAATCAGACCATTATCCTGACTTTGTGAAGAATAGATAATTTTCTTTAAATAATTAATAAGAATACATATATACTAGCCAAGGGTCACCACACAAAGACTTGAAGAAATAATGATCTAAAAATAGACTGGAACTAATCTAGAATTAATAACTGTGTTTAGAGTCCAATGAGCTAATTAGCCCCATCCCCATCAACTTCATTTCAACTATCAGTGACGGATACAGACTCATTAATATGCTCCGTATTAATAGAAACGCGAAATTCTGACGCCTTTTCTGAAACACGGTGGTCTGAAAATTAATGTATTAAATTTATGCACGTGTATATTTTTACACTAAATAAGTTTCATTCAAAACCGCTATGAAGGGGCATAACATGTGATCACTTATTTGTGTACGCACTGTTTGCAGTTGTTGCTCATTATTTGGAGAAAAACGAAATAGAAAATTTGCGCCATGAAATTTAGACACCATGCACGTGATTAAAGAATGAGTAATGAAAGAGAAACAAAAATTAAAAGATAAGTATTCAGTTTCTGAATTGTTCTACACGTCTACTGTTTCTTTGTTTCACAGCTTTTACCTGTTTGTTCACTTACTTACAACATATAAAAATACATAGGCAAATGATCGTGCTTGTTTAACACCCATTGTAGAGAGGAGAGGGACTACACATGCATCTCCTTGATAGCCATGCTGGTAATTGTTCTACAGTCAACAAGGTGACTCCATCCCTCTCCTTTTACTGTCCTAGATTTGATCAGAAACTTTACTCAATAACTGAACCTTTTGGAATTTTCCATTAGTTTTTTGTATTAAATATCTAATAAGTGAATATCATAAATTAATGTATAACTGAATAAATTAAATAAGTAATTAATGCAAGAAACGTGCACATTGATTATGAATAAATAAATGAAGCTGTGTTTATGAGTACATGAATGTAAAACGTTTGAAATTAACTGAAGATTAAAGAATGAAATATGTTGTTCATCAATGAAAGATGTGTATTTAAATATTGTCTTATTATCAGAATAATGTTACCGCTTCTTCTTCTTCTTGGTAGTCTCTCGAGCCGAGGAAGACAAGTTGTGGAATCTCATGGACGGTGGACACGTTTGTGACTCCAGAGTCTAAATTCAGATGCACACAGGCGGTTGCAGCTGGCGAATGGGACACCGGTGGTTGGGGGTAGTTGGCATACAGCTCTGTGGCGTCTTTTACGAGCTTCAGCAAGACGCTGGCGGCGGTCAACCTCGAACGTGGAACAGGCTATTCTGGTCAGGGTTTGCCAGTGGCTTATGTCTGAGGCAGCGAACTCGAGCTGGTAGGGTTGAAGGTCTGTCCATTTGATGTGTGTCTTTAGATTTTCTTTGTACCTCTTTCGAGGGAGGCCTTGGTTTCGGTTGCCGCTGGGCTAGCTCGCCAAAGAACAGCTGCTTTGGGATTCTGTTTTGTTCCATGCGGATAACATGGCTAGTCCAACGAAGTTGGGCCTGGATTAGTTTGGTTTCAATGTTTGTTGTGTTGGCTCTATCAAGGACTTCCTGATTGGTGATTCGGTCCTGCCATCCGCATAACGGATCTCAGGGAGCGCTGGTTGAATTGTTCCAACTGATTAATATGCCTTCGGTAGACAGTCCACGGTTCACAACCATACAAGAGAGACGTGAGGACAACTGCATTGTACACTTTCATTTTTGTTGACAGGCGTATGTCCTTGTGCTGCAAGACCAAGGTTCAGAATCGTCCGAGTGCTTGCCTGGCTTTTTGGATCTGCGCAGTGATCTCTTTGTCCAGGCAGCCATCACTGGATATTGTACTGCCAAGGTATTTAAAACTGTCCACATTCTTCAGCTGTCGCCAATGGCGATGCAGGGTTTAAAGGGACAGTGTTTGTGGTTGGCTGGAAGAGGATGTCTGTCTTTTCTAGACTGATTGTGACTACAAATAGATTGGAGGCTTCAGAGAAGCTGCCCACGACTGCCTATAGGTGCGTATCTTCATGGGCCATGAGGGCACAGTCAACAGCAAGGCGTGCTTCAGTGATGAGTCTTTCTAGCGTCTTGGTTTTCTCAGCTAAGCGACGGAGATCAAACACTGATTAATCTAGGAGATATCTCATGTAGACACAAAGGTCAAGGCCACGGATGGCATGGATCAGTGCCTGTGCGAAGAAGAGGTTGAAGACTACCGGAGCGAGTACATAGCCCTGTTAGACACCGTTAGATATCGGGAATGTATCATAGGGTTCACCGTCTAAGAGAATCTCTCCAGTCATGTCATCGTGGAAGAGCCGAATGAGGCTGGTAATTTTCTGAGGACAACCAAGCTTCTTGAGTACTACCCACAGTACGTCTATGTTAAATGTATCGAAACCCTTTCTCAGGTCCACGAAGACAGCATACAGATTCATGTTCTTCTCAAGGCACTGCTCTTGGACTTGTCTCAGTGCGAAGATCATGTCAACGGTGTTACGGTCTGGGCGAAAACCACACTGAGACTCGGGGAGATTATCTTCTGACACTGCCTTAATAAGCCTGTTGAAATTGATGCGATCAAGTATTTTGCCAGCTATGGAGAGCAAGGAGATACTTCTGTAGTTACTGGCATATCTTCTTCCGTCCCGACGCTGATTAGCACATCGTGTAACGCCTCCAGAGTCTGTTCAGTGAGAGCCCTGTACACCTCCGCTGAAATAACATCCTTTTCAGGTGCCAACGTTCACTTCTTTAAAGGCCGTCCTTAACTTTTCTATCGTTGGAGGAACATCCAGTTGGGGTATTTGGTCAAGAACAGATTGGCTGACCGATGAGGGCATGTTAAGAAGCTGACTAAAGAGTTCTTTCCATCTGTCCCTAATTGGAGCCTTTTCCTTTATTAGTGTACTGCAATCTGCAGGAAGCATGGGGGCAGATCCAGACTTTGAAGGGCTGAAGATTGACTTGATGGCGTTGTAGAACTCCTTGTAGTTGATAGTGTCGGCATAGCGTTGCACTTCATCAGCTTTCCTTTCCCACCAATGGTCATGCATCTTGCGGATTTCTCTCTGATCCTCAGATTGATAGGATTTGAACCGATCTGTTTGGGTATTGAGTTTGGGTCATTCTGCCAGTTCATGAATACTTTGTTCCTTCTGGCGAGTAGATCTTTAATGGCACCGTTGTTCTCGTCGAACCAGTCTTGATGGGTTCGCTTCTTGGGTCTCAGTCACCGTCGCTGTTTCTCTTATCATGTCCATGATCTTGTTCGATTTCTCGGAGGCATTTCCACGTATAGGTCAGTTGGTGGATAGCTTGTCATCTAGGCTCTTCTAGAAATTGAGCTGGGTGGAAGGCTGCTGAACTTTGACAATGTTGAAGGCTGTGTGCAAAAGCTTGGGCGCCTTGGATGATGTGGGGCAATGTGCAGCTTTTGGGTAGTTCGGACAAGTATGTGGTCTGTCCAGCATTCCGCTCCTCGCATGACCTTGCTGATGACAACATACTGCGCATCTCGCTGGTCGACTATTACATAGTCCATTAAGTGCCATTGGCGACATCTGGGGTGCATCCAAGTGTTCTTGTGTTTGTTCGCCATTCTGAACATTGAGTTTGTGATTAGGAGGTCAATTCTGCGCATTTGCTGAGTCACTGTTGTTCATCTTGCCGACACCGTGCTTGCCAAGCACACCTTTCCATCGACCATTGTCGCAGCCAACACGGGCGCTGAAGTCCCCAGTAGCATGATCTTGTTGTCATCTGGAACTGAGTTAAGTAGAGAGATGAGGTCCGTATAGAACTGCTCAGTGAACTCGAGAGGGTAGGGGCGTAGGCGCTGATGATTGTTGCGTGGCTTTTGTGGCTAATACGTAGTCGCAGTTTCATTATCCTCTCATTGATACCATCAGGCAGGTGTGGCAGCTGCTTCAGAAGACTTGATTTGATAACCAGGCTGACTCCGTGGATCCTGTCCTCGTTTTGGGCTTTTCCTTTCCAGAAGAAGTTTCAGCTGCTTGCTAGCTCAGTCAGAGAAGCATCCTCTGCGAACCTGGTTTCACTCAAGGATGCAAGGTCGATAATGAAGCGTGAAAGCTCCTTAGCAACTAGGGCTGTTCTCCTGTGAGGTCTTGCTACGCTCTCGTTGTCCATGAGAGTTCGAATGTTACATGCTGCAATAAGAAGTTTTTTTCTTTGGCAGTCTCGACCACAGATATGGATGATCTTGCCAGCCACAGGATGCTGGCCAGATTTTGAGATGCATCCTATTTTAGGCCACCTTTTCTAGGCCCCTCCCTATGAAGGGTGAGCAGCACTGTCCTGAAAAGGTCTGCTCAGTCGCCCTGGATGCTGCCAAACTGTTCTGCTGCCCTAGGTACAGAGCAGAGCGACCACTTTTCCAAGGGCCACCTACGTGCAGGTCTCTGACTACTACTCCCAGTGGTTATCTTCACCTATTGCATCGCCCGTCGCCCATCACCGTAGGACTTTGGTAGGTTCAGGTAAGGAACGATGAGTTTGATGATGAGGATGAATGGCAGGTGCACAACATAACCTGAGCGTGAAGGAGATTAAAGTGAAATAGCCTTTGCACAGAGACAGCCTCAATCTTTCGGACTTGGTAGTTGGAACTCAGTGGTACGAAGATTCGTCACGGCTGGGGACTACTTCGGTTGCATTGGATGGCCATGACGTCTTCACTGCCTTGTCATGCCCTGCGCTCTCCACAAAGCGTTTGCAGATGCGCCTTCGTGGCAGTTGGATCACTCGGTTGATCTCCTCCGCACAGTCTGTCGAAGCTGGCTTTGCATGCAAAGATAGACAAGTACCTAAGTCACCAAGGGTTTGAGGCCCGTAGGCTACCCTCAACCTGATTTAACCGGTTTCCGCATGCTACAGCTGCTTGGAGCCACAGGTGAGAGCTTGGCACCTGGTGGGGACCAAAGGTGGACGAGCTCCTCCCATAGGAACACGACATGTCCCACCCCACCAGAGGTACTACAGATCCCAGAGCACCCCAAACACAACAATTTTACCGCACAAGGAAAATAAATACATGAATAATCTTACTTTCATGTTGACTGTATTTTATTGTGACTTAATGTATTTAATCCAAACGATGCCATTTGCTACATAGGAAAATATATATTACTTAAAAAGCTGGGCAAAATAATAGCTTAATATAATTAAAACACATGCGTGATTTAATTGTTTGTAAGTAATTCGTATATTAAGCACGTAATCATAATTATCATGATTTATTTGTCATAGACAGACAATAAATAATATTTCTTCCCGATAATTTCTTGTATTCTAGCATGCAAAAATATCGATACTTCAAATACTTTATAGAAAATATTATTGGTTAATGTATTTGTATTCAATTTTCAAGTGAAGCAGATTTAATGTCCATGAGCAAAATGATTTCAAAGTTAGTAATAATATTTCAAAAGATAAACTAAAACAATTATGTGCGTCTAATGAATGATTGTATTCGCCAACTTGGGTATTTCGTTCCCATTTCTTGACAGTTAATTTGTCAAATTTCAGAATTCCTCTACAAGTTAAAATATGAATGCATCTTTTAAATAAAAATTCATGTTTAATTTAAAGAAACGGGACAGCAGAGTTGATGTTACAATTTCCACCAGGATGCCTTATGAGACTATTACCAATTGATCAAAGCCCCATTGTTTGTATAATTTTATTCAGATGTGCATGTTTATTTCGTTGTTCTAGAGTTAACATCTGAACCATTGTGCTGAAATAAAGTTTATTGTACTAACAAAAGAATACGGAAGTATATGCAGTATCGCCTTTTGTTTTTCTTGGCACGTAACCATTTCCTCCATTTGCCGACACGTGTAGTGACACTTACTGGCCAGGGTAAGGTAACTCTTGATGTAGTTGAAGAGGCGAATCTGCTATCATATCTAGGCAATAAAAGGAAACTTTACAAAATTCCCACAATCAAATGTAATAAATCTATCCCACATAAAAAATAAGAAAGTTCCCTGTGATCGTGGGTTAATGAGTATCCCTGGAAAAAAGTCAATGTTCTACGGCCACTGTAGAAAATATCCCCAATTTGCTCAAAGCAAACACGGAACAGCAAATCCATTTTCCTTACCAACACATATAGAAAATATCGTATCAGATCTCGTGATTTAATCAATGTTCACTTGACTATGTCGTAAGGGGCATGTGTGAATATGGGAAGGAAATTTCATCTCTACGCCTACCCATCAGTCTGCAGCAACTCCCCTGGGAAGAATATCAAACACTCTTTGGGAGAGTGAACTTGCGCGCTTTAAGTTTCTACATAATGCTTCATATAACCGTGAAGTCATGCGAACAGTTTTATTCTGAGCTATATATACTTTTTCAGTTCAAGGTCTTTTACCTTAACAATACTCTGTCTCTCATCTACATATCTTTATGTACAATGACACCAATCTTGTCTGATAACTTGAATTGTTGGCATTAATGTGCATACAAAAAGATAAATAGCAAATAAAAGTTCTTTATTTGTAAAAAAAAAAGTATAATGAGATTTCAAGAAAACAGTAGATATTTCATTTTACTTTAATTTTTAAGGTGATATTATGTTGTCATATTTTTGGGCCAGTTCAGTTTTCCAAGGACAATTTCAATCTTTGTCTTTCAGACCCTGTTTCAATACAAACCTTGTTATAATAAAAACCCTGTTTCAAAACAAGTCTTGTTATAATACAAGCACTGTACCTATATAAGCCCTGTTACAATACAAACCTTGTTAAGATACAAGCCCTGTTACAATACAAGCCATGTTACAATAAAAGCCTTGTTACAGTACAAGCCCTGTTACAATACAAGTCTTGTTACAATACATGCCTTGTTACAATACAAGCCCTGTTAAAACAGAAACCTTGTTACAAGAAAGCCTTGTTGCAAAACAAGTCTTGCTAGTGTATATGTGTCATTCTTTCAATCTGAACTGTATTAGAGCCTGTGGTTAGATTTGTAAGTTTTTATTTGAAAAGACACCCTCTTTCTGTACCAGGTTTTGGTGCCATATTATTGATAAATTGGAGTGCATGTTTACATTTATTATATACTAAAGTGTGAAATACAGAGAATTAGTGTCCAAATAATTTTCCTATTTTTTCAGTCCTATATTTTCACATGTGAAAAAATTATCCTTATTTTTTCCATATGAAAATATAAAATTTCCCAGCACTGATTGTGTGCGCCTACAAATTTGTATCAACAACTACAAAATAAAATACCTTTTGAGCTAGAACAAATAAATAGAAACTGTCTTACATTTCAGACATGAAAATCAATCATTGGTAAAGAAATTTGACAAGATGCCGTACATGCATCCCTGAAGTTAATTCCCCTTGCTTTCTTGACAACAACGACAACCCCGTTGTGATGCATTGCTGATTCGAACTTGAATTGTTTTCGGATAGAGTGAAATAGTTTACAAAATGAAAAATGTAATTTGCTGTGACAGTGACAGATTAAGTCAACCCAGTCCTAATGCTCTTTAAGCCACGTATATTTATTTATACGGTCATGTTCTGAAAGTAAGGTAGATTACGAAAAGGTGGTGAGGGGGTGAGTTGAAATTCTATTATGGGTCACGCTTAGCACATATCATCGTTTTGGTCACACACAGTTAAATAGATCTGGCATTAATGTAGAAAAAAAATTAACCACTATTAAGTTAGGTTTACATTCCAATCTTAATTTTGTATATACTGTTTTGAAAATGATAATCTGTGATTTGCAAGTTCTTATTAGTAATGATAACGTTATGTATTTTCATTTCTTGTGCATTAATTATTACTTTTGTGTGGAAAAAGCGTACCAAAAACGTTCGTGCATCAGGCTGATATCTAACGGGTTTTGTTATTCATTTATTCTCTTATTGTTGATGATCTGGGCGTCCATGCATGATAACTATATATTGTCTCGCTCATTTTACATCTTCATGGTGTCGTACAATAAAGTGGCCATTCATAATGGCCTAATGGTATATATTTTCTAGTCTATTGCCATGCTGGATGTTCATCATACATGCAACATTGCTAACAGGTATATTTTGTCTTTCAGATTGGATAGCTTCTTTTCTCAAATAACCGCCATGTTTTGTTATGTATTTTGTATGATTTGTTTTACTAATCGTCACAAAGATGAAATAAAATATACATAAATAAACCTTTCTCTCTCTCATCGTTTGAATTTACTGACTTGTAAATTTCAATGTGCACTGCATTTATATTATATGCATCTATTCATTCATTTATCAAGACATTCATAATTGTTTATTTCATTCAACCTTTTATATTTAAAAGTGGCGTAATAATCTAAAAGACTAGAGATATATCAATTATTGGAATATTCAGTAATGTTAAAGCTATGTGTAATCCTAGCAGCTTGACCTTATTAAGTTTCTTTTCTTCCTTGAGCGTATCCTTTATGTAATAAAGACAAGTGCTTAGTCGCCATCTTATTTCTTTAACGGTGAGATTATTCTCAAAGACATTTCTTACAAATGCTCTACGATATGCACAGCCTGGAAAAACTATAGGAAGTAGAGAAATTTGGATAAACAAATTAAAATATAAGTCTCTGAGAGCTTATCTTTCAGGAAGATGGGCCGAAGACACTAGGAGATTCTAATCAACGTGGCGTTATACATTGGTAAGGATGTTTATTTTGACCCTCTAACCCATCAGAGTATCGGGGGTATTAAGGAAAATAGTAACATGGATACATTTCTTTTAAATTTAAGCACGTTAACCATGAATAAGTGTACGAAATGATCAATTTAAATTCAAAGAACTACACAGCAGGGGTTTGTGTTCTTGTTAAACTGTTACAATCTGGGGCACCAATCCTTGTGGGACATATGGAGATCCAAATAAAAAAGACTATACAAAATTATATTTTTCCTGATCGTCTGATGCAAGCTCAAGTTGTTCCGATATTCAAGAAGTACTATCCTTTTGATAAAAGTAATACCATATAAGTCACCATTTTACACATCATACACAAAATGTCTGAGAAATCAATTGTGACCCAGATAGCATCATGTTTTGAGAACATTTTTAACAAACATTTAGGTGCTTGTTGCATAGGTCATGATGCCATATCTGTTATGCTTTATGAAGATTGGAGGAAGGTTTTTGATGAAACTAAATATGAAGCTGCAGTCCTCGTGGACTTATCCAAAGCTTTTGACTATCTCTCTCATGATCTTCTGATTTGCAGGTTAAGGGCTTATGGTTTGTCAAATGATTCGGTATGTTTCTTATGGAGCTATCGTAAGCAGCAAATTAAGTTGCATGGTGCCCTGATTAGTTGGTCTGAAATTAAAATCAGGGTTCGTCAGGAATCGATCCTTAGACTACTGCTTTTTTATGAATTTATCAACAATAATTTTATTTATTTAAATATGGTACTTAATAAAACTATGCCAATGATAACACTTTGTCCTTTTTCTCACCGGATTTTAACAAGTTCCAAGTAATAGTTATGAGTAAATAGACACTTGGTATGAAGCCTGTATTCAGTGTTGTCTTAAATGATGCCCCATTGTTTGACATCATAATAAACTGCCATACTGCAGACATCGTAGCTATATGACTGAACAATTGTTTAAGCAACGTTAAAAATCCAAATCACACACACACTATTTATTTATACCTGTTCTTTCAATCCTAGAATGGAGAAGACTGGAAATATAATATCGGTAAGTAAAACCCAGACACCCCGCCATAACGACAGCCTATATTTGTGTTAAGGTTTGTTGTTAATTCTCACGTACTAATCAATTGCCCTACTTTTAGCTCTTTTCAAGTAAGGTGTAAAGTATTTTAGTCCTAATTAGACGATTATGCATTTATTTAAATTCTGACCAATACGTTTCAATCTTTTAAATAGTCCTGAATTGTGGTTTTAATTTATCCTAGACACTAAACTCACTTTTACTTATTGACTTTTAAAATTTCTTTGCTTGCTCGTATTATAAGTCTTGTGTGTTTTGTTCAATTCTGTATTTATGTGTTATGATGTGTTTGGATGTCTTGCTAATAATGATTGTTGTAGTGCCTTATTTGTTGTATCTAATGTCGCTAAAAAAAACTCATTAGAGTTTATGTTAAATCATTGCTTGAAACCATGCCGACGTTAAATAAATCTTATCCTATCCTTTCCTATATTTTCGTAGAAAACTTCGTTGTAATCATTCAGTCCTTTCTTCTCGCGATTTTTTAAATTTTTATTGAAAATGGCACCGACGGAAATTTATAACTGGTTCGACCCGGGTCAGCACTAAATGAATTCTTTATTCACATTTATCGAGTTCATGTACACAAAAGGGGGATTCTTTTCCAATTCTGCCTCAAGGGAAATAAGATGTCGACTGCCCGTCATTGTCTTTATGATAAAGAAGGCACAATCCAGGAAAAAGGAAGCACAATTTAAATTGAAACTCCCATGTGTGTGATGTACTCAGCACAAACCCCATTATACGTGATGGTTTGTCAGTTTGTTGTTAAACACCAAAAAGCTTTATAAATAAAATATTTATAATTAATTTAAGCACAAATGCATATTAAAGATTCATTTAAGCAAAATCCTCTATGCCGTTTTCAATGGATTATTCCTATTTACTCACATACAATAATTTAAATCAATTATCTAGAAGTTCATATGATCAATGGGACAACCATAAATTTTTATCTACATCGGGCATTTCAGAAAACTTCAAGGTTTTGATCGGAATAAGACACCATCAACAATTTGGTTTGTGTATCTAATGTCCCAGCCACACCTTTTGACCATTGTCACGTGTTAAAGGTTGATTATCACGCGAATCAGCCAAATTAATCCGCTGTTGCCTACGTATTTTTTCTAAACCAAAAGGAGGAAGTTAATGCAGGATGACTAAGTGGCTGGTCATGTATCAGTTAAATTTATTCTGACTGGGCAACGCATTAGGGTGACTGGCAGTTTGTGTGTGGTAAATTTTCAACGTGACTAGCAAATTCGTGAATGCTGCTATGCTTCCGCTCTAGACCAAATCAAAGACGACTCCAGTTATCCACTGATCTGATAACTCTTAATCCTATTTTAGACTGGATGCGTAAAGAGAATTGTTGAATAGTAAAATGTTGAAAAATGAATTAATTCTGTTAAACTAGTTGTGTCAAAAGCGCTTATTGTCTTTATTACATAGAAAACCAACATATATTGACATACTGCCAGTAGGGAACAAATAATGGAAATACTGTGTGACGAAAAATAAACAACATCTACAACATTTACTGAAACAATCACACAAAATCAACGTTCTTTCAAGGTAAACTCCACTGTCTTTTGTGAGACATTGCGAAACTTTTCTAAATGGCAAATACAGTTAATATTTCGCATTTAAGATACGAATACCTTTTCTTTATTGAGATAACTTACAAACACAATGCTGCACACACACACACACACACTTACATACATACACAAACACACACACACATACATACACACACATACATACATACACACACACACATACATACACACACACATACATACACACACATACATACATACATACATACACACACATACATACATACATACACACACATACATACATACATACACACACACACATACATACATACATACATATTTGCTTGTGTAAGTGCTAGTGTATGTGCTATAGTACGCTTTCCGCTTCCAGAGGATATATATATATATATATATATATATATATATATATATATATATATATATATATATATATATATATATATATATATATATATATATATATATATATATATATATATATATATATATATATATAAGGCAAAGTTTAGTTGTCTGCCTGTTTATGTATGCTCTAGTATCGTATAATTGAGATATGTAAGTGGTACAGACGTATACCGGTCTTGTTTACATCCTACGAATCTGTGTATTCAACATAACATTTAACTCGAGAACAATATTTCTTTTTCTCCTAGATGCACGCGTAGAGTGCAAAAGAGTGTAAAGAAAGATGTACAGTACCACTATTCCGCCAAAGTTTAACCGGGGACCTGGGGGAGGATGGCAAGTCAAGAGCAGGGGTTATTTTTTTAGTTAATAAATAATAATTTTTACATTTCACTTTGCCTCAGATATTTATGCCCTGTTCGGAATGACACTAAATGAACGGTACTCAAGAGAATGTGTTTGTAAATATATAAATTCCGCTAAAATAATGTATTTTATATTCAATTCCTGAAATGTACATACAACAAAGCATACAACGTCTGTTGTCATGAGTGACAAAGAGGACAACAAATTTGTAACGAACAGCGGCAACATCTGATCTTTGCCACGTGAAATACATTGTCGGTCATATCCTTCCTTTTCTAGTCTCCATATGTAGATGAACGTTGACTCATTTTCAAGTTAGTTGAAAGATGTGTAGACCTTAATTTTAATTTTTTTTTACTTTGCTTTTTTAAAATAGATTTTTGAAATTATTCCCAACAAAAAATTCAAAATAGTGCTTTGTGGAAATGTTTTAATTTAAAGGAACGGACGAGTAGTGGCGAAATTAAATATGGTATTAGAAGAAGTGTGGCAATGACGTACGTTATAGTTTGGTACGGCCATTTAAGTACCCAGCTAATTCGACCCCAGGTGTTGACAGGGTGAAAAGTGACACAAAAACAATTTACAGTTGTACTTACATCTATGCATAAGGACACAATGTTCGACATAAGAATATAACAACTGACAACGCTAGATTTATTGTAAAAGATCTGCAAGCTTTCCATGTTGTTGCAAATGATGATTTAAAAGAAATGCTTAGGATTTTAGAATCTCGATTTGACTTTCCGTTACTTCATCGAAACTGACATTTATAAAGCTTGCCGAGACATGATTTAAAAAACAAAATTATTCTGACGTGCATGTTGCACTTACCACAGATGGCTTGGACGAGTAGAGTCACACAGTCTTATGTGACATATACTGGTTCAATCTTAAACAAGGACTGGAAGCTGCATTCTTTTGTTCTGCAGACCAGGAAGCTATCAGAGAGTCAAGCTGTCTTGAACATCGTTAAAGCATTAGTGAATGTTATTGAGAAATGGAGTCCCTGCAAGAATTATCCATTAGTGAGGGACAATGCAGATAACATGGGTGTGGCTCCTTCAAAATCCGGTTGCAACCATAAAATAGGATCTTATGCTTATAATCTGAACCTAGCAGAGCGCAAATCGTGAAATATCAACGACGTGTCAAGTATTATTGGTCTTATTTGAAGGAAAGTGTAATGTTATCACAGGGGCAATACAACTGTTGTTGTTCTTAAAGTCAAAAATAACTTGCTCGTATTTATAAACGTATCCAAGACGTCTGCATGATGTGGAACTCCGCTGTAGACATTATTTAAAAGTTCCTTGAATTGCAGCCTGTTGTTCATGCTGACATAGTTAATACGAAAGTGAGAAGCAGCGCCAGCGAAATCGAGTTCATTGGCGGAGGAAGGTGTTTCATTTGCCGAGGACATTATTTATAGTCTGATGCCGTTTCAAGAAAGTACAAATGCCAGAAAATTCCTGTCCGTTACCTTAGCTGCCCTGTTAAATGATGATGAATTTCAGGCAATGAAAAAGGCCATTTTTATGATTTGTCTACAGGTAAATATCCAAGAAATAAATATAATAATTTTGACTTTTAAATCAATCTAAAGAATTCACCACACATAAAGTTAGTCATAAACGCAATAAAAGCATCAAAATCGTAATACATGTACAACTTTATAATGTATTTCAAATTAATTGCACTGCATTTTGTCAAGCCACACTAGCGATAGCATTGATATGTCAAAGTTTTTGTTTAAACTTTTATACATCCAGGCCTTATATCTTGACACGGACGGCTAAACAGGTTTATAGCGGCCTCTAGCCACTAGAATTTCTTTTACATTTGTCATGTTGAATGACAAGTTTTAACTCAGTTATGCATAAAAACCCAAAAGTATCATCGATTTCAGTCAGTGTGCTAGGCTTAAAAAAACTCGTTTGACTAGCTCTGGAAGCATCTCTGACTTCTTCAGGAATGTGTCTCTAATGATGTTGGATGAGGATCCTTTGAAATGCTGGGAAACTGATCAGTACACGTTTCCAGTCCTTTCGATTCCTCAGAAAGAGTCTCTAGTAAAACAAGAGACATTGTTACCACACAGATGGTTGCTTTGAGTTCAGATGCGATGTATTAATTTTCCTCACGAAAAATATGCACCGACTTATTTTGCTTCTTTTATATAAAAAATTAAAAAGGATAGTTCAAGTGTGTTGAGACTTTTAAAACAATGATCCTGAGGAGTTTAAATTAAAACACAAATTTGAAACAGCAGTGAGATTTTTATTTGCTTGTAATTTATCTGCTTTCCGGTGTTCGTAGACTAGTTTCATTTTTATGTTTATTTTATATGTTCATTTGATTGTCATTTGAAGTCTTCCAAGGTAAAATCACTTAGAGATGTTGTATTTTTCAAGTACTAAATGGTACAGTGATTATTTTATTGTTTTCGTTAAGTGTTACTGTATTGCAATACGTATTGCACTATAGGTTAGGTATCTCACAATATATCGCAATACAGTTTTAGGTATCTTGTTGCACCCCTAAGATACATTAAATTTTACGTGTAAAATTAGGTCCCCGGGTAACCTAGTTGTATAATGCGCTCGTCTTTACCGCTGACTGCCATCTCACCTCTTTACGCGTTGGTTCGAGTTTCGGGCTCAGACAATACGGGCATGCGAGCAAACATGCCAGTAACATTCCATGTTTTTCTTCCACCAGTTATACTGGTCGTCCAGTTTATTTATTTATACTTTATTATGCCATATATGTGTATTATGCACACCATGTTTATAATGATGTTATATATGTAGTGTAATTTTTCAAGTTTTAGTTGACACCTCTTCTTATTTAAGTACATAATGTCAGTTGTTAATATTCATGAGCTGTACAGTTGATGCATGCCCTTTGTCAAGTGTTAATATTTATGAGCTGTACAGTTGATGCATGCCCTTTGTCAAGTGTTAATATTCATGAGTCTTAGCATATATGTTTTAATTGTTTGAATGCAGGGTTTGCAGTTTAATTTCATGCGTGTCTACCAAAAAGGTCCTTTAATAATGTCTGCATTTTTTTTTTAAATAGGACTATAATTACAATTTACTTAACCTGAACTCTTGCTCTCCTTCTGAAATTTACTTGCATTGCATTTCGCTGCTCCCTCTGAATTTATTTCACATTATTGCTTTTGAGTATACCTTACATATTTAATGATGTTGATGATTATCTGTATTATAATATAGGCAATTTAATATACTTTACGAATGCATCAACAACTTTTTTCATAAACTTAAGAAAAAAGTTAAGAAAAACTGAATGTTTACATCCGGGTAACATTCCATTTATAATATGAGGCATTATAGTACAGTTGCATATATTAAGATGGAAGAAAATTGTAATATTCGTAATAATTTTTTTAAATATGTATCGGATATGTATCACCATATTTGAAACAATCAACAATATTTTGATATTATGATTCAAAATGATATTGATTTATAGATCAAATTTAATGTTGATAAAACAGCATGAATATAATGATAGTCCTACCGTCGAATTTGCCAACGCGAATGTGCATCCGTCACGTATTGAATCTGACGTTATTGCATCCACAGACGTTAAATTTACACATAGTAATTAAAAGGTGTGGGTAACGTGAAATTCGGAAACGCGGAACAATAAAATTTTATTTTTTGACGAAAAAATAAAGAATCCCAGATACTGATATTAATGGTTGCAGGAGCTGCTATATTTTGCTTCTTGACATTGCAGCTGATTGTTGTTATTTTCTTTGTAGTCGTGTTTATATTAAAAACTGATGCACACAAAAAATGAAAAAGCAAAATCACTCACATTAACGCTAAAAAAGAGTGAAATGCCGTTCAACAAGGAAAGAAGTAACCTGTCCAGCTGCGTACGAAAGCCAACTTTTAACACTGCTAATAATTACAAACAAATAATTAGCAATATGCTGATGTCTTCTTTAATGTTGTCAACGAATGAATCATATTTGACTTCTGATGTAGCAGTACCTCCTACAAAATCTTTAACAAAATTTGCTACAGACATAACAATTATTGCTATAGTCATACTATTATTGCTATAGTCATACTAATTATTGTATATAGTCATACTACGTTTTGCTATAGTCATACCAATTATTTGATACAGACATACCAATTATTGCTACAGACATACCAATTATTGATATAGTCATACTAATTGTTGCTATAGTCGTGGACATTACCCTGATAAAAATTTTAACACGATAAGGTAAAAAACGAAATTCAGTCTAGTCGATGTATGCAAAAGGAACAATCATACTGATATCGATAAAATGTTTTAACGTTTTTATTTTGCCAAACAAATAACACGTACTTACCCAAAGACAAATGTGGACTTAAGAAAACTACCATTATTAACACAATTTGCCACGCAACACAAATTTCTGCTCGTACAGTTACATACAGAACGCTTTCGACAAAAGATATTCAAGTTTATAATTTGTCACCCGTCAAACATGGAGGGTGTAAAAGTTTTACAGTTAATCATTCTAGTGGCTCAAAGTTATTTCACTACTGACTGCCTAATGCAGATGGATTTTTACCGTTACTCAATGAATATCGTAATATCTGAAAAATGAAAGGAATACAACTGGTCCAATGAATATTTACATCTATGGTGAATGTGCAGAACACAAGTACATTTTGAAAATCAAACCAGACGCACGTGTGTGAAAAGTACTATTTGTTCTGCCGTTATATATTACACTGTCTACAGACCATAATGACCCTAATTTGTCTGCGCGGATGAAAAATATGGCGCCAAGCGCAGCAGAGCTTAGTTTCACGAATTTCATGTCGCAAAAAGAAACATAATTAGATTAAAAATGAGTTGGTCAGAGAGACTGAGCAGCATATAGGTGTATGAAAGAAATGTACAGTGGCGTACAAGTTTTGAACTTCATGGGGGATCAGAACTATCATGCGACATTCTTGTAGCTCCACGATTGTAATATAATATTACATTCGTGTGGAGAAATCAAAACGGCCAATATTAAAGGTTTTACTTGTTAATTTGTATCCCTTCCTATTAATATTGTACCTCTTGTAAGTTTGTCACAATTCCTATTCTTTTTCAATTTCTTTCCCCCTCTAAAGAAGATTTTGTTATTTAAGTATTCAGTGTCTTTCACCTCTGTATTGCAGATTGCATCATTTTTCTCTTTTACGTATAACACTATCTGATAACCAAAAGTATCTCTTCATACTTCAATGGCACTGAACACTTTGCTTACTATGTCATCGATACGGTTCTATGTAATGAATAATGTTGTTATTACGTCATCAATATTGTTAAATGAAATGATTGCTGTTGCCATTATTTCGCCATGTTTAAAAAACTTTATTGTAGACCAATCTGGTGTTATTCTAATCCCAGTGTAATCTGTTGTCAAGCAAACCTCCATAAAATTATTCCTACTTAAAAAGTTTAGTATTCCGAAGAAAAAAAAGCATTCTGCGTAGGGTATGATGTATACAGCATGGAACAAATCCCCATAGTCATGTGTAGGCTGTGATGTATATAGCATTGAAAAATCCCCATAGTCATGAACTAAATACTTAATAAAATGTGAAATGTGGTTCATATTTATTTTTGTAGGGGTGTTGTAGTAATAGAGACGTATACAATAATGTTTAATAATTATTTCATGAACAGTTAAAATAGAAACTGTATTAAAGGGCAGTCACAATGACCTACTTTTTCTGGTGATACTGTATTACGAATAATTACAGACATGGCATGATATAACACAAAACACTATGTGATTATGAACAAAATACAGAAACCCAATCTATGCCAGTAAAATGTGAACTATATGTCATATTCACCATTTCTATTGACATGATTCTGTGCTAATTGACATGGATACGGTTGCCTACTTTGATAATTTGAGAAGATCATTACTTGATACATGAATAAAAAAAACCACAAAATTGAACACAAGTGTGAGAAACATGATGTATGGTCAGCCGTGACCCAAGGGGTGATGATGGTGTGGTACTTATACAAAATCACCACCTTAATACATTTGACGATCTTAGGTAAAAGGTATATATACAGGCTGTAAAAAATACTGTGCGACCATGAGCTAAACTCAAAATCTAATCTAAGCGAGCAAAATGTGAAAAATAACACCTAATATTATTTTCAAAAGATATTAGTTATGCTTGCATCAGGTACTAGCCGTTAAAACATTTTTCACCGTGACTTTCTTGTCATGTCAATGGTCACCACAAAACACTACCGAGGAGTACAATTAACAAATTTAATATTAGCATCGGTGCGCATTTGAGAAATGACAGATTTTCTAGGTATGCCTGTAACCCATGTTTTTTATGTAGTCTGTGGTAACACAGTAATGACAGAAATGTCAATGAGAGGTCTTAATGATTGTTTACTGTACAAATAGCACTGAAACAAAAACAGTGGAGAAATATGTCACACTAGATGAATCATATATCGGGGACAGAAGATCTCAGGAAGTGATCAAGATTGTTAAAGTTCATTTAAAGCAGAAAACAAAGGAATTTGAACGATACCAAACAGTACGATATAGGAACAAAACGGTACACATACTAAGAGATTTTTAATGGACGGTTAGAAACCGTACAAATCAGGAACAGTACTGTCGGTGACTGAGATTATCAGGAAAGATACTGCAGGGAAATTGTATGCAAATATGGCTGCAGCAGACGTTAAACCACTGTACAACATAGCTTATTAATGCGGTGATTCATACGTTGCCTCTCCGTAATCGCAATCAAATCTGTCGGTGGTCTACTAGTATGACTGATAAACAGTACTTGGTTGACATTTGTCGATCGGTCAGTTTAGCAATGCCTGTTCAAACCGCCCTAATTGTAATGACATATTGCCTACAAGTCTTATAGACTGTTATAGACTGTTACCGACTTCAAAAAACTAGTGTTCAGATAACTGGAACATAAATGGATGAGTCCAGTGCGAGCTAGAAAGGAGTCTTGATTTTGAATGAATTGAGTTACATAACTCTTTCTGCAATATATTCAAACAAATGTAAAGGACTAGGTCTGTTCAACTCAGAGTTTGCCACGAGACTGAAGAGACCGTTATTTTAATTTGTCTTGATGCCTGAATGCACAGTAGATCATGGAACGGTGGCCTTTTGTAACTATGGGTGCGGATCCGTCTTTACAATTAGAACATGAAGAAAACGTGTCGTCGAACCAATGCATGAATAGAGGAAAATGACGTCTGCATATCATTGTATATATGTTTTCCACTTTTACGCCATGTTAATTTTAAGGCCCTCTTGTTTTTTACGTCCTCATTAATGCTTTCGTAGGACTATTACTTTCTCAATGGTTTTTGTACCATAAAAGATAGAGGTGCGCTGTATTACTGGTATAAAAATATTTTTTTTCCGGTAGTACATATCATTATTCTTTTTCACTGTGCCGTTACGTCTGTTGTTGCCGTCAGAAAGGAATGTACAGAAGTTCCCGAGTAATCTTGGTATAAATTGAATGATAGTACAAGTTTTTATTTTTATGACTAAATACTTCAAAATTATTTATTTTTTAAAAAAAATCAGTTGAATTTGTCACAAATTAACATTGAATATTACAAATTCGACCATTGAAAAAAAATGGCTTCAAATATTGTCATTTAAATGTTATTTACTTGGGTTTCTTGATGTGTTAAGTACGTGAATTCTTTGTTTAATTGCGAATCATCTTAACAGTTTCAGGAGAGTTATTGTTCAGTTTCTTTTAATTTTACGTAATTTTTCAAATCCACTAAATATTTTCTCGTTTGTTGAGTGTGTTTTATATTTTCTGACCCTCTCCGACAAATCTCTTACCCTGGTGTTGACTTTCCCATTCAAAGTTTAACCGCCTATTATATTAATAGCGTAGCTTATTAATTGTAGGATTCATTTCACAACTTCTGTTTTCATCAACAATCACTCTAATGTCAGCAATGTATGTGCATGTACGCGTACATGTGTATGTGTATGCACGTCATTAATAAAATACATTACGAATGTCTAATGCATCTAGACCAAATATACGCCAAGAATGCAGTAATAATGTCTAATATATATATATATATATATATATATATATATATATATATATATATATATATTGACCATAATCGATGCTGGCTGCGTTGTGCTTTGCAAAAGGGCCTTAGAAGGAAAAAATACTTCAATAATACCTCAATAGTTGTTTTACATTCTTGTGTCTTTATTTGTTGTGGGGTTTTTTTCTTTCTGTTCACCCTTGTATTTTGTTTCTTAAACCAAGGCAAGTCCATCTGAAAAAGAAACGAACAAACCCAAACTTCCATAAAATGTGAATAAGCCCTTTTTCATTCATTAATCTACTATTTTCCATTATGCAATCGTATTGGTAGCACTATTGCTTTGCGAAGAAATCATACAAGGATCATTCCTCTGATAGACAAGCAATTATGAAAATGTATGGTAGAATCTGAAAGTGCATTTTACTATATTTTCATATGTACCAACTACACGGTTCAAAGGCAACATCTAATAGTCTTAGCAAAATACGTATCTCATTCATTTCGCACACCTGGACTTGAAACTTGAATATCTTTAAGTTGTTTCAAAATTATACGAGTTGATTTAAGTAACTTTTGATTCTAAATATGAAGGCTATTATTGATAATACTCTTCCTCAGTCTGTATTACAACCAATTGATAATGATATAGGTGCATTACATACTAATGGCAGTTCCATCCGAAGTTTGGTGACATCATTGTTTACTTGAATTGAATATCTCTATTTAAAAAATCCTTTTTACAAAGCTTTTTCCTTTAACTATCAGCACACGTATTTGTTGATGTTATTGTCATTGTTTTCTTCTTCTGTCGCTTGTCATATTTGATTCATTTACATTACTGTATTTTTTATGGGGAAAGGCTTATTTGATGTCCTGAAACCTTGTAGCCCATCCCTTTGTTCATAATTTAGCAAACAAAATATATTTAAACAATGTCAGCACAGTGTCAGGGTCTTAGCTCTAGTGTCAGTCCAATCATCCCACTTTGTTTATAGGGTTTTTTTAATGTTACACATAGCAATTTCGTCTGCTAGAAGGTACTGAATTCTTAACCCTTTGAGGGTATACATTTATTACTAGGCAATGACCTAGCTGGAGATAAGGTCGTCTTTAGTCTACGTGTAAGTGACAAGTTTTGTTTAGATCAAAAGGTTGATCTTGTTTAGATTAAAATCTCTGATTCGTATCCTGCTTGCGCAGTTACTAGAGCTAAGGCGAAAAGAGCTCTTTAGAATGATGTTGATCACGAAATTATTTCTTTTTTTCTGACACATTTATTGGTCAGTCTTTTGATGAGGTCAGTTTTGCTCTTATTATTGATAAATAAATATATATTGATCACAGTGATCATCTTTTTACCACTCGTTCTCTTTATTCTAATATGTGTAACATAGGACAGTTACTCGCTGTCGAACACGACCATGATCATGAGATCTCCTGTTTGTCTCAGAGTGCTATTAGCGAACTAAAACCATGCTATTAATGTTTGATATTAAGTAAACAAAACTGGGGCCCTTACAAGAAAATGGAGACTACCTGAATAATCCATTGGTGACGAGTGGTCGATAAGTTACCATGTTGTCGTTCCTATATCATTTCGACAGGACGTTCTTATTCTAACACATAAAACTCTGTTGTCTGGTCATGTAGGAGTCAGTAAGACTTATCTCATGATTTTAAATTATTTATATTTGCCAAAATACTGTTGATCTTGTCACACAAGTCAAATGATATGACAATTCAATCCGTAGATACCTAAGGCGCATCTGTCACCTATTCCTGCACTTGAAGAATAATGGTAGACTGCCTGGGTCCCTTAACTAAGAACGAGCCACTCAACCAATACTTGCTGACCGTAATGTGTGTCCACAATATTTCCAGAGGCAAAACCATTGAGAAATATTAAACTCAACCAAGAAGAAAAAACTTTAATAAAAATTATTTACTCTGGTTAGTCGTCCCAAATCTGTCCAATCGGATCAGGGATCAAACTTTTTATCTGGAATGTTCCAACAAGTTTTGCATGAATTAGGTATCCGACAGTTTAAATCTTCTACCTATCACCCTAAAAGTCAAAGAGTTTTGAAAACATGTCAAAATTTGAAGAATATCGTTCTGTCATATTGCTTTAATACAGAAAGCTCGTCCATGTAATGTGTTTGCTGGACCAATGACGTTATTATAATGGAAATTTCTTTCAAACAGAGATTCCGAGATTACTCTTCTTGGCTATTCTCTGATTTCAAACGTACATTGTCAAAGGATTGTGAAGTAGCATGAACTAATGTTCACTCTGCTCAGTCACAAATGAAATTATGGCACGACAGATATACAAATAAAAGTTTTCATCTGGTGATAAGAGTTCTAGCTCTCTTGCCCAAACTTCAAAATCCTCTTCGGTCCAACATGTATGGTCATTATACAGTTAAAAGGAAAGTGAATGTCTTAAATTATGTTATTAACACTCCTGGGAGGCGGAAACAGAAACAACTTCGTCATATAAAAAGGGGTATTTTTCTGGAGATAGGGTAGCAAATTGTTCAATCAATTTAGTGATACCTGTCCCACACAATGAGAATATAAACGATGAAATGTAATCTGACATTAGTGAATTTGCTTCAACCAATATTCTAAGTTCAGAAATATTAAACAATCTGGACGAGAAGCTTTCAAAAATACATCCACAAGAAAATAGTGAACTAAAATAGCTATTACACTGGTCAACAGTGAAATCATTACTGACTTGAAAAGGCCCTAATCTGTAGTATTTTGGTGTGCCGAACACGAATATAACCGTGAAAAATTTGTATTGGCTCTCGTTTTGAAGATATTCATATACCTCATTTTCTATGTTTCACTGTGTAAATTTCTCCAGTAGGACTGCAGCAACATCCGGAATAATGATGTAACATTGCATAATACCATCATGCTCACATCATCCACAGTTGATTGCATCATTTTCTGATGCAATGCAATACTAATGCCATGCGGCTGCTGAAGTAAGTTGACGTCAGCAGTGTACTATACATGTGTAGGCCTATTATACTAATGCCAGGCGGCTGCTGAAGCTGACGTAAGCAGTGTACTATATAAAGCCCAATCAGATAGGTTCAGCATTTAAAATATTTTAGACGTTGTGCGAGACAGTTCAAGCTACTGTTACATAAAACTTATTATTTTATCCATTTACGTACAATAAAGAACAGTAATGCCTCGAAAGTGTGTTAATACCGCGGACAATTTTTGCTATATTTGTGGGGAAGTGACATTTGCCAACCAGAAGAAAAGTATCAATTCTCAAGTGAAGAAGGCATATCATCTTTACTTCGGATGCAAGGTTGGTGACCAAGACAAGCCTTGGGCTCCGCATATATGCTGTGCTACATGTACAACACAGCTTTCACAGTGGTTGAATTGCAAAAGGTCATCAATGCCGTTTGCAGTCCCAATGGTGTGGAGAGAGCCAAGCAACCACCTAAATGACTGTTACTTCTGCTTGGTTCCTCCTCTTTCCGGCGGAATAACGAAGCGAAAGAAGTCGAGAATAGTCTACCCAAACATTCCGTCTGCATTGAGACCAGTTCCACATGGTGAGGGACTTCCTATTCCAGAACCTCCAGCAGAATATTCTCTTGATTCATCTGACGAAGACAAAGGTGAGTCGACCTGTTCTTCTCCTGGTCCATCAGCATGCAGTGATCCAGATTTTCACTGTGGTGCATCATCAACCCCACACAGAATAACACAGGAAGAACTAAATGACCTGATTCGTGATTTGGACTTATCAAAGAACAAGGCAGAATTGCTAGGATCAAGACTCCAACAATGGAATCTTCTTGAAGAAGATGTCACAATTACTGCATATCGAAAGCGCCACCAGCAATTGGAGCCTTTCTTCAGAAAGGAAAGTAATCTGATATTCTGTTCCGATATTGAGGGCCTCATGAATGCTTTAAAAATCACTCATGACCCACAAGAATGGAGACTATTTGTGGACTCTTCGAAACTGAGTCTCAAGGCTGTGCTTTTGCACAATGGAAACATTCTTCCATCTATTCCAGTAGCGTATGCTGTCCACATGAAAGAGACATACGATAACTTAAGGCAGCTACTGAATTCCATTGAGTATAACAAGTACAGCTGGCACCTCTGTGGTGATTTGAAGGTAGTTGCCCTTTTAATGGGACTGCAGCAAGGATATACAAAATACATGTGTTTCTTATGCGAGTGGGATAGCCGAGCAAGGGAAATGCACTACATGAGGAAGGAATGGACTCACAGGCAGAATGTAGCCATTGGAGAGAAGAATATCCAACACCCAGCTCTGGTTGAGGCTCAGAAAATCTTGCTACCACCCCTTCACATCAAACTAGGTTTGATGAAGAACTTCGTGAAAGCCATTGACCGGACTTTGCCAGCATTCCGATACCTGCATGAAAAATTCCCTCGACTCAGCGAAGCAAAGATTAAAGAGGGAGTTTTTGTGGGTCCTCAGATTCGAGAGCTTTTCAAAGATGACCGGTTCAACAACTTGCTGGAAGGTGACGCGAAACAAGCATGGAATGCTTTTCGCCTAGTTTCTACAAACTTCCTCGGAAATGTTAGGGCAGAAAACTATAAGGAACTAGTAGAAGACATGTTGATGAAGTATAAGAAACTTGGCTGCAATATGTCTCTAAAGATTCACTTCCTTCATTCCCATTTGGATTTCTTTCCTAGCAACTGTGGTATTGTTAGTGATGAACACGGCGAACGTTTTCATCAAGATATCGCAACAATGGAACAAAGATACCAGGGAAAATGGTCCACTACAATGCTGGCTGACTACTGCTGGACACTCCTCAGAGATGCTCCCGAACAGCTGTACAAGAGACAGGCGAAGAAATCTAAGATGTAGTCAATGACTTGATTTTTTATAGGTAGGCTATTACAGTTGAACTTTTACTATTGGAATGCATTTCGTTATGTAAACATTAATTTCTTGCAGATTACAAAAAAACTAGAGCCAATTTTGCAATTTGACTGTCATATTCGTGTTCAGCACATAAAAATTGATAAGAATTGACTAATTTTATTTCAGTAACATGACTTTTGTAAAAATTTGTTGTCCAGTGTTATATGAAAATAATTTTTGTTTCCTGATGTTCCAATACGAAAAACTAATATACATACATACATACATACATACATATATATATATATATATATATATATATATATATATATATATATATATATATATATATATATATATATATATATATATATATATAGTGACGTTGAGATAATAGGTTATACACCTGTTAAAAGTATCCTTACAGAATGAATCTTTTCATGCAGCATGCTTGCAAAAAACAAATCAATATTTACTGGAGAATGTTTTCATAGAACCAAGTAACCCCAGATAATACATTCTGTGTGTGTACTTACTATCAAAAAATTAAGTGTCACCAAAAACAGATTCATTTCCAACGCCAAGAATAGATACATGGTTACACTGACAAAATTGAAAGTACAAAATATGTCACCAAGTTTGACCTTTTTGCAAATTCCACACGCGCAAAGAGCGAAAGAAAGTTCGGCATGTGCAAGTCCAGATGGATTATATAAATACAAAGTGATCTGGCACGAAAACATTACAGTGTTTAATGAACATAATAATATCTTGTCTAGATAATTGTGACGCTTACATCTATAACCGCATTATCTAAAACGATACCTGGAAATATCACCTGGAAACCATTTGGATACTCTATGATCGACTCAGTGATGCAAATACTAGGTTCCCCTTCACAAAAATTCAACTTAATAAACCGGTCAGCCGATTAACTATTGGGCTTAAAATACAGTTGGATGTAGAAGTTGTTTTATTTTTTCGTAATTTTTGTTGTTTGTGGCTATTTATTACATGAATGTTTCTATAGGAAATTTTCCCCACATCACTTAAGTTTATACACTGCTAGAATCTGCATTATAGATGCTTACCTCATAATACTTTTGTGCGGTGAACAGTTCTTCCCATAAATGCTTTCAGTAATCATTTTAATCAACCAGCATATTTGCTAACAGTCTCTATATTTAGTTTCTTTTCTTATTTAATAATATGCATTACCAAATTATGATTTGCTTATGCAGTGTTTCTGGTTTATGGTGGTATACCAAATTATGCAGTGTTTGTGCATGCAGTGTTTATATTTTGTGATGGTATACCAAATTATACAGTGTGTGTGCATGCAGTGTTTATATGTTGTGATGGTTTACCAAATTATGCAGTGTGTGTATGCAGTGTTTCTGGTTTATGATGGTATACCAAATTATGCAGTGTTTGTGCATGTAGTGTTTATAGTTTGTGATGGTTTACCAAATTATGCAGTGTGTGTCTAGGCAGTGTTTATATTTTGTGATGGTTTACCAAATTATGCAGTGTGTATGCAGTGTTTATGGTTTATGATGGTATACCAAATTATGATGTGTGTTTGTATTGTTTATGTTTTATGATGGTACACCAAATTAAGCAAATTATGCTCTCTCTCTCTCTCGCTCTGCGTGGTTTATGATAGTATAGCAGTTTATGCTGAGCGTGTTTGCAATGTTTATGGTTTATGATAGTATTCAAAAAGATGCAGAGCTGTAAAAACTTATAACAAGTCATATCTTCCCATGCTGCTACAGAAACACACAGACACACAAGCGAACACACACGGGCGCACACGAGTACAAATAAGACAGATAAAAGGAATGAGAGAAGCACTTTCCACGTCCGCTGCTTATTTGTTTACTAGTATTATAATTGTTACCATCGTTATGAAACAACAACAGCAATAACAGCAGCAGCAACAACAACAACAACGCGGCCAAAGAGAAGAACTGGTTGACTGATCAATCTATTTCAAAGTCTTCACTATTTTGATAATATTAAACAAAACAAAAAATCAGCTTTGGGCGTTTGTATCTTACCTGCAGTTTCTGTCAAAACATGTAATATATTATTGTGCGATGTGACACAAGATCTATCAATCCGTGTGCTTAAGGTTACACTATTTTACCGTACAACCCCAATCTGAAGTGTATGGTAGTTCATTAGGTTCTTGAGCAACCTTTCAGACTTCAGTGTTCAGTCACATTGTCATATTCATACGTTTAATACCATAAAAAAACTAAATTTTGTCAAGGGGATTGATGAAAAGAGGGCATTAACTTCTTGAAGGGTAGAAACATATTATTTGCTTATGAATTGAGGTCAGCCACAGTTCGTCTTATTTCGATGAATACCTGAAGCTTTATATACACTGGTATCATCTTGTTAAGGATTAGTTTGGGTTAGTTGTTGTTTTACAACAACAAAAAATAAAAATAGGTTATTTAGTGCCGAGGCGATTGGAGTAAAGTGCCTAGTCGAGCAAAAAGGATCCTGAGTCCGCACCCTTTCGGTCGCAAGTGCGGCACGATAACCGGTGAGCCACCGCGGCTCCATTACTCGCCTCTTGCAATATGCAAGAGTGCGCATCGAGCCTATTCTACATTTCTCAGTAAGCAACAGAGAGCGCATCGAGTCTGTTATACAGCTCTCACTAAGCAACAGAGAGGGGCCCCGAGTGGCCGAGTCGTCTAAAGCGCTCAACGTTCCGGATCGCTGCCACCTCACCTCTGTCTGCGTGGGTTCGAGTCCAAGGCTCGGCTAGCGTGGGTACGTTGGAATGCCTGCGAGTAGCTTCTCGTGGGTCGGTGGTTATTCCCTGGGTTTTCCAGGGTTCTTCCTCCACCAGTTATACTGGCCGCCATGTATAACCTATCTGGTGCTGAAAAATGGCGTTAAACCCTAGAACAACAACAACAACAAGCAACAGAGAGCGCGTCGATTCTGTTAAACAGCTCTCGCTAAGCTACAGAGAGCGCATCGAGTCTGTTATTCAGCTCTCATTAAGCAAAAGATAGCGCATCGAGTCTGTTATACAGCACTCACTAAGCAACAGAGAGCGCATCGAGTCTGTTATACAGCACTCACTAAGCAACAGAGAGCGCATCGAGTCTGTTATACAGCTCTCACTAAGCTACAGAGAGCGCATCGAGTCTGTTATACAGCACTCACTAAGCAACAGAGAGCGCATCGAGTCTGTTATACAGCTCTCACTAAGCAACAGAGAGCGCATCTGGACTATTCTCCATTTCTGATTCTCAACAGAGCACACCGGGCCTATTTTCTCAGGAGAGAGAGAGAGATTTGGATTTTTAACGTTGCTTTAACAATGTTGTTGTCATATCGCTACGATGTCTGCAGTGTGATAGTTCCTAGTGCTGTCTAGCAATGGGGCATCACGCCGCAGACAAGTAGCATCATGTCCCACCCAGTCACCAGGCCGACCAGTCCTAGCGCTAATCTCTTAATGCTGAGCGCAAAGCGATGCGGCCGCTAGGACAATTTGTATACGTCTTTGATATGAATCGACCATGGTTCCAACCCGCGACTCTCGCATACGAGACGGATGCTCTAACCACTATGCCACAGGAGCGGTCGCAACAGCGAGCACATAGGGCCTATTCTATGTATAACTCTATATATATCGACCTATATATGTGTCCTTCATTTTTGTCGTCTTTTTATACATACATACATACTTACAGGGGCCCCGAGTGGCCGAGTGGTCTAAAGCGCTCTCCGTTACGGATCACTGCTATCTCACCTCTGTCGGCGTGGGTTCGAGTCTCGGATTCGGCCAATGTGGGTATGTGAGACAGTTTGCCAGTAGCTTCTCGTGGGTTGGTGGTTGTTTCCGGGGTTTTCCCCCGTTCTTCCTCCACCATTAATACTGGCCGCCATGTATAGCATATCGTGTGCTGAAAACTGGCGTTAAACCCTACAACAACAACATCATACATACATATATGTTCAGACGGGTCCAACAAGGATGCGTGATTTAAAACAGAAGGAATGTCGCTCCTTATGATGTCAAAATAAATGCGCTATATATTCGAAACAATTGTGACTTACCTTTGCTCTGGTAATGATTAGACCGGACGACCGCTTTTCTTGGCAAATTAGATGCATGACTGCCATAAAAGTTAATGCGATCGATAAAGTGTTGTCTTTATGCTTTATGATGATAAATCTAATACAGAGAATGGGACACAAATATCATCCAAGTGGGCGTAACTGTCTCATCATTAAAGAACTTCCAGCTGCCTTTAATACGACTAGGGTGTTGATCACTCATAAATCAGGAATTAATCAAAATTTGTGAAACTATTTTAGTGTTAAATTTTAGAAAAACAGTTACTATTTTATCTGAGGTCAGTGAATTCGTATTTATGAACAAGATGACATACACTTTATTTTTGAAGTACTGAAATCTCTAAATAAGAGGAAATAAAGTCAGTCCTTCGGTCAGATGTCGGATATCTCGGAGGAAGCAATCACCTTTTCTTTCTCCAAAGACGTCCCTTTACGCAACTTTTCCAGTTCATGTATACCACTCATTACTCTATTGTACGATAGAAATGTGTTGTGGCTAAAGCGAATACGTATGCTTAGCTGCCGATCTGCGTGCAAATCCAACGAGTATTTGACCGAACTGGTGGTATATGTTTGGTCGTTTAATTCATAGACTGTGCAGTCTGAAGTTATTTTCATTTAACGACAAGCCCCCGTGTCATTTTCATCATTGATTCTCATCACATAGTTCATTCAACCAACTTACAGACTATTTTACAAATCACAAATATTGCATCCCAACAGAAACATAAGTAAATTTGAGAGCAACCACAAGAAACCATTTTTATATAAAAGAAATAAAAAATAGATTCTAGTCTGGCTCGGCTCGTAAGATGTATCCATCGTCACTACAATAATCTGAGATGATTATAAAATCGTGTTCTTCAAAAACAAACAGACTACAGTACTCAGAAGGTTGTGCTGTATGCCATATGTATGCCGTTTCATCCATACCCACACAGACAAACGCATATATATAAACAATATTTAAGTTTTTTTGCGGTTTATCCATGCGGTCAGGGCCTTGATTTTGTACTAGAATTCAATTGGTGTCGTGAAATTTACTATGAATCATCTTCTAGGGCTAGAATTCGTGCAAAGTAATTAATCAAATATACTGATATACAAGTAACCTCTGTGCATTTAGTTGCAATGAAACAAACTCATATTCTTCTAAAACCTGTACATACATACATACATACATACATACATACATACATACATACATACATACATACATTACATACATAGTCCATTCCAGATTATTTACTGATTCAGTTTTATGATCTCTCTAATTTATTTCACTAGTGATCAGTTTCATATCATGAGGAAAGAGAAAACATGAAAAGTACCACGTTAATAATAATGTCCCTGAGTACAATATCTTGTAACATCTGGCCGGAAAAAGAATCAACACACCTTTTCGACGCAATCATTATATGCGTGCTTTCTACGTTATTTGAAAATAGCCAGATTATTCACGACGTCAAAATATGAAGACCTGACAACATTGATAATAAAGTGTTATAGTGAAAGTAAGCAGGACAAGGACAAAAAAAAAAATTCAAGTCTGTTACGCACTTAAAGGATGCCTGAATTGTTACCGCGTGTTATTTATTCGAGTCAGAAAAACGTATGGAATTTGTTTACCTAAAGCGTCCGTATCGCATTAAAAATAACATAATTTCATATGCTATCAGTTACCCTTAAACAAATAACACATTTTTTTAAAAATATACAATAAAATGTATCATTTTTAAAAGTCCATGTTCTTCAAATTTTGTAAGCAGTTTTATGTTCACTCGCATTTAGCATTTTCAGCGTTTTGGTTTGTTGTTTCCTTTTCTTTTCTTCTTTTTCTAAATTTAAATCGTCGTTACAAGCAAATCGTAAAATAAAATCGGCATATGAAAACAAACTGATTAAAACAAGAAACAATAAAAGCCACCGGATATATTTTCTGTTCAAAGATGTCGTTGCACTGTGTCATTGATTTACATCTGGCACTCTGTATTTGATTGGTTCTATTCGAAGATGTCGTTGTACTGTGTCATAGAGCTACATCTGGCACTCTGTATTTGATTGGTTCTATTCGAAGATGTCGTTGTACTGTGTCATAGAGCTACATCTGGCACTCTGTATTTGATTGGTTCTATTCGAAGATGTCGTTGTACTGTGTCATAGAGCTACATCTGGCACTCTGTATTTGATTGGTGCTATTCGAAGATGTCGTTGTACTGTGTCATAGAGCTACATCTGGCACTCTGTATTTGATTGGTTCTATTCGAAGATGTCGTTGTACTGTGTCATAGAGCTACATCTGGCACTGTATTTTATTGGTTCCTGAGTGACTGGATTACTTAATTAAGATATCTGATAAATGTGAAATGTGTTCTTTCACGTATTTGCAAAATGAAAAAAAATATATGATTGAACAATCATTACGGACAAAACTGAATACGTTTGATTTTAAGATTGAGGCATCCCATGCGTTTGAATCGATGCAGTGATTAAGAATTGCTGGCGGATAAAGTGCACGCATGGTATATATAAAGAATTTCCTGTGCATACTCATTTAGAGCGAAAATAATAATAAAAGCGATGATACGATTCAAGGCATATCTAAGTCAGCCACCGTTTGTTTGTTTTTATCGGGGTGGGGGTGGAGGTCCCATGGGTAGATGATTTTTAGATGGTAAATGATTCGCATCCATTATAAATCTGTCAACACAATATGCTGCGCGTTAAGATATGCATGGGTCAAACTAAATGGAGGATATATACGTTTTTGAGTAGATATAAGGAAATATTACAAGAGCGAAGTGGTAACATTTTATTGACAAAACAAAATGTTTCCACTTCGTGAATAAGATATTTTCTTATAAGAACTAAATGAAAATTAGTAGATTTTCTTTTTGTTATATAATTTTTAAGGCCAAATGCTTGGATTTGTTTGGATGGATTATTTTCGCCATTTTTCGCCAGTGAGAATAACAGTTGCATTATTACATCGATAACAATGTTACGAAATCATGCAATAGTTTTAGAATAACAACCTTCTACAAATTCAGCTCGCACATATAATACTTCAGATTGTGTATTTTTGTCAAATTAATGACCGTTTTCATGCAAAAGGAAGCGAATTTGATTTATGTTAACACATTTCTTGTCCTGATTGCTCCATAGAACATTACTGGAGTGTAATATTGTGCAAATGTCTCAAATTGTAGTTTGCTTCCTTGAATTTTAGTTTAATCTATAATCATCGGATTTCAATGCACGATTTACCGATGTTGCTATCACAGGAAAAACACTCATTATTGTCATACAAATTAGAATTGTTGTTATCGCCGCTTTCGATGAAGTACCGCCCACCACCAGAGTTGTTACCAGTATAATTGATAATTGCCATCATGCGCATCGTGCAATTCTCGTGTAAATAATCGTGTAATTTTGTAATGTTACTTGTGATTGTGATAATTAACATTTATCTTAGATTAAAAATTAAAAGATTACTGCTATGAAAACATCTATAGTCAAATTAACATTAGTACATAATTTAATTGTTGGTGTTTTTGTTGGTGGTGGTGGTAGTGGTGCTGGTGATGAGTGGGTGTGTGGATGGATATGTAGGAAATGTCTACACCATTTTCGTAATGAAACATGAGAGGCGGTATATCATGTTATCAGAAAGATATGCTAAAGCTAATAATCCTAAGATTAATAATTATACAAAAAAAAGATAAATAGTTGTATCATGATAAACAATTCAATAAATGTTGTACTTCTGGGCAATGGTGTATGCTGAAACAATGCTTGAATTTACGTGAATTTCAGTGGATAAATTGCCAATTCATATTCCAGAAGGATTATACCTTGGAAGAATATCTAGCATACCTGAACATGATGGACACAGTTCTTATCCATTAGCACATGATTCGTTATAAGTTAAAGAGGAATGGTTATGTAGCAATTTGGGAATGGTTATGTAGCAATCTGGTTAAATCGTCTCAAGATCTGGATAGGAAATGTATTCATTATGATCGATTAGTACACAGTTTAATGATTAATAGCAAATCCATGGTACATTATATAAATGTAAAATTATACGTATATATTATGAAAGAAATTAAAGTCCACATGGTTCTACAGTTTAATAAAGACAGTTTGTTGTCTCCATATATAAGTTTAAATTATAATTATAACTGAATATTTGGTAAATTTATGAAACATCTACGAAGGAGGGTAAATATTTCAAGTCGGAAACCAGCTGCAATGGATAAAATGAAACGATTTGTTCCATATCATCAATTAGTAACAAGGAAAATATTATAATGAGAATTAGATAGCATTTCATAAGCCTACATCAAAATTAATGTAGAATAGGCTGGTATTTACTGTACTGGATTTGAGTAAGCTGCTTTGTGCCACTTTTATTAGTATCATATTCAATGATAAATATTGTTAAAATATTTAATTATTATGCAGACACTGAACGTTTTTCGTTGGATTTAAAATAGAACATAGTTATGATGATATGAAAAAGAACAATATCCTACATGATACCCGAGGTTACCCAAGTGATCACCCTCTGTATAATACAACTCATAAAATAGTGTTCGGGAAATAAAATTAACGCAAAGGAAAGCCATCAAAAGAAGCTATAGAATTAAGGACAAAAATGAATTCGCTTATTGGTGATGATGTGTGATGTGATGTGATTTTGGATTTTTAACGTAGCTTTAACAATTAGCATGATGTCCCACCCAGTCACATTATCCTGACACCAGGCCGACCAGTCCTAATACTAACCTCTTAATGCTGAACGCCCAGCGAGGCAGCTGTTAGTACAATTTTTGTAAGTCTTTGGTATGACTCGGATGGGGATCGAACATACGATCCTAAGTATCCGTGGCGGACGTTCTAACCACTAGGCCACCGGAGCGGTCTTATTGGTGATGAATATTGTTTTGTAATTAACAAAGTGAAACGTGTTGCAAGATCAACTGAGAAAAAAGAATTGAATCTGCAAAAAAATTTAAAACCCGGACGAAAAACATTATGTATGTTGCGTGGTGGTGGTGGTGGTGGTATCGTTAACTAAAGGATGATTGACCACGATGTTATTGCCCAGATAGAGTGGATAATACAAATATGAAATCAATGGATGGAATAAATAAAGATCTGAACAGAGATATAGAATAGAACAACACAAGCACCAGTATTTCAAATATAACTTAATCAATTAGATCAACAAACTAAATTATGCAAGACACTTGAAAGAAATATTTGTATTATATTAGAAAATAATTAACAAAACGTTATTACAATATGCAGTTAGCAGTTCCTGTGTAAGATATGACCAATTTCGTCATAAAATGGAATGCGAGTATTCGAAAGCTATTGTTCAGCACGACTGCAAAACCTCACGGTTGCGGTCACTCCAGATTCAAAACATGTAGTAGATTGGAGTTGATTTATCCCTCTGACGTATCGTGTGATGCAGCGTACAATGACCTCTCTCTGTCTCTGTCTCTGTCTCTCTCTCTCTCTCTCTTGCGTCTAGCTTCCTATAAGTCTCAACTGTAATATGGACTGCATCGCTGCGTTGCATTGTTTTGTTGCATCGTTGTATAGCATTGTGTGGAATGTTTTCTCTTTTAAAATATATAAATAGGCAACCTATATAGTTTGTCAGATAGTTTAATTACTGGATAAAAAATCATCTCTCTCTCTCTCTCTCGTTACGTCAGACAAAACGACACTAACTGCTAATAAGGTCCTCAGGTCGCAGCCTGTTATTTGAAACCATATAAATCTGAGCTGATTTGTTGTTGTTGTTGATCTTGGGTTTAACGCCATTTTTCAGCACAAGATAGGCTATATATGGCGGCCAGTATAACTGGTGGGGGAGGAACCCTGGCAAATCCAGGGAAGAACCACCGACCCACGAGAAGCTACTGGCAGGCTTTCCCACGTACCCACGCTAGCCGAGCCTTGGACTCGAACCCACGCAGACAGAGGTGAGGTGGCAGTGATCCGGAACGGTGAGCGCTTTAGATCACTCGGCCACTTGGGGCCCCTAATTCGAGCTGAGTTATTTTCATTCAAACATAGTGCAATAAGATTAATGTATATATCTGACAGACTATTTAACATCACTAATCGATCTATAACACAGACTAGTCTTTTAATAAGCTATTACTCCCTGTTATGTGGATTATTAATTACTATCTGGACTAAGTGGTAGCCCGAAGGCTTTCCAATGATAATACCATCGATCCTCGGTAAAAAGAATTCACATCTTAATTATACAAATGAAATAACGAAATTCACTTCTTGTCTTAACTACAATAGTTGCCAACGGATCCTGGCCTTAACGCGTGACCTAAACACATTAATTAGTTTAAATGGCTATGTGTCACGCTAACCCTGCAATGCTTACTCAGTTATGTGTTGCCATCATATCTTACAAAATTCACACTGTTACATTGGATAATATTATAATTAAGTTCTATGATATGTAAATTTGAATGCCAATTCATTGGCATAACATCCCACCAACTTAAGGATACTATCAATTCCTAGCATGCATGACTTCTATGACATATAAACGAATAAATTCAAACAATTATCTCAAGATTCTTATTAACGAAATAATGTACGAAATTCGTAGAATAAATGAGTCATATACTATTCAAGACATATAAATTCAAACAAGTATCTTCAAAACTCATATCAAAGAAAAAATTTATGGAACTAAGATACGGTAACTTACTCCCTTTTCCCACTTTCAGAATCGTCCCTTGACCATGTTGTAGACTCGCCTTTCAAGACTTCCAATACACGTCCCCAATACCTTATTTAACGAGACAAAATAGTCGTTATTTTACTCGGGGTCACGATCTCAGCTAGACAGACTAATTTTGCGATGTATGACATTTATAAATTACAGAATCTCTCCTGGGAAGCCCAACCATTTTTATCTTTGCCAGTCGGGATTAGATCAATCTAACCCCCTATTTTTAATATACGCCCATCGATGTCTGAGTAATTCCTCATATTTCCGCGCTTTCTTAATAAACAGATTTTGCAGTTTAGTGCACCAATTTGCCTGGCCGTTATTAAATAGACCCTTATTAAATATCAGTCATGCCCAAACCAGGAACATTAAAGCATAGTATTCTAGCCCGGATCCTGGCCTGAACACGTCACCTAAACACATTCATTAGTTTCATTGGCTATGTGTTACGCTAACCCTGCAGTGTTTGCTCAGTTAAGCGTTGCCATCACACCTTATAAAATTCACAGTTACTTTGAATATTAGTATAATTGTTAAGTTGTATGACATGTAAATTTTAATGTTTCCTTTTATTTGGCAGTGTTTGAGTAAAATGAATTACATATTCGCCTGTGTTTGAGTAAAATAAAGTACCTGTCGCACAGTTCCCTTTGTGTTTAATCCTTAAATCGGACAAGGGCATTACTATAATATATTTTTTCAGTAATAAATATATATATCCATAAAATCTTTAAATATAGAAGCAAATATACAAACTCTAAAAGGAATAAAGTTATACAAATAACATTTTATACACAATCTGTAAAGCATACAACTTGACTCGTATATTTTACATGTATGGCTTGTCTGTTTTATTTTCTAAAATAGTCTTCCTCTCTTCGATTCCGTTCAGTAGCTTTACATTTGTTTAAAATACCTTAATCACATTAGCTCTTAGCGACAAGTAAACTCAAGAAATATAACACATCTGCAAAATCGCTGAAACCCAATCGAATTTGTAGTGCTTTCTGTTTTCAGTAATTTCTGCAATCTTTGATTATGAACAGTTAACTATTACAGCATCAGTGCATCGCATATACAATGATATCAATAGCATAACTTATTCACTTGTATTGCTTTGATCCTTGTGAGACGGATAAGTCTCATGTCAAAGGGTGCTGACTGTAATTTATTAAAAGGGGTCTCGATATCATGCAATCGATATTTTGTAAACATGTGAAAGAAGATGAATATAAAGCGTACAGTGAGAAATGAGGTTTTGATCCGGAAAGGAAATCTGTGTAACAATTGCACATTGCTTTGTTTACAGTCTAGGCTCTAAAAAAAATGTCGCTGAATCTATTAAAAGAACTTCACTATGAGTTCATCTTTGAAGGTACTTTAGAATGAGATATGATGTATTATCACTTGGACACAAAGAAAATTTTTATACTGAGAAACCATGCAGAGAATATATAGTAAAATTAATTTTGTTCGGATTCCATTTGTAGCAATAGTCCCCGGAAGTTGATGTCCCAAGAGGGGCATGCGCATGAGTGGACAAAAGAGTCACAATTCAAGGGGAGTAACCTAGATTCCAAAAAGGTCTATAATGTCAGTTGTTGATGTGGAACACAGGGGATCGACGAACCTTGGCTAGCGAAGATGTAAACCTCATCTCCTTGAAAGGACGAACTAAAGATTGAAAACGTACGTTGCTATCTAACCATCATGACAACATAACATCAAACTCAGTATGATCACGCTCTCACAAATGGTCTTAGCGGAGTTAAAGTTAGGAATACGCTTCCATATTGCCAATAAAAATGTGAATTTTGGTTCCCTAAACTTAAGCCCTGTCATGGATTCAGAATCCCAAACGTTCGTCGCCATATGCTAATCTTCGTGAAATACAATATAGATTAATATCACAATATTTCGATCAGTTATTCAGAGCTAAAATTACATGGAAGACTGGCGGATGGACGCACAAAAGTACTGACGAACATGATCAATAACAATCTCTTCAAAATGTGATATCATATATAAACTCGTCGATAGTTGAAACTTACAAACCATATGATTAAGCATTATCAGAACTTGGATACAATAATAAGTAACCATTATATACTGTGTAGAAATGAATGATATTTAGATGAGTCTGTCAGTTGACCACTTTTCCCCTTGATGGTCTGATTTAATATGCTAATTATTGTCATTGTGTGGTAAATTTACTATAACTATTAAAAATGACATGCATAATGGTTATTTTTTCTCGGAGCCAAAATAAACAAACAAGACATGTTGTAGCCATAACAAAGTTTTCTGCCGATATAGTGTTTCACTGGAGTACTTCTCAGGGCTTTCTGCATTAGACCAAAAGGTCAGGCTGTATACGTGCGTTTTGCAAGTATAGTATTGACCAAATGTGTGGTCCTACCGATCATACGAGATATCTATTTATCAGGTAGACTATACCTTCACAAGCATTACAATAAAATGCCAAGTTCTTATTTCACTTTCAAGATGATCTGAACTGTCACACCATATGCGTGCGTTTTGCAAGTATAGTATTGACCAAATGTGTGGTCCTACCGATCATACGAGATATCTATTTATCAGGTAGACCATGCCTTCACAAGCATTACAATAAAATGTCAAGTTCTTATCTCACTTTCAAGATGATCTGAACTGTCACACCATATGCGCAGAGAATAAGAATAAATATAGCAAGGATGTGATCTCACTCATTAGTTGTCATGCTCTCTCCGCCCCCTGTCCCCAACAAAATAAGGAATTTCTTTCTAGACATTTTACTAATTTATTAATGCTTCTTTTTCCTTGAGAGAAGATGGTATTAAGATATGAATAAAATGGACATAAAAGACATAATTGATTCGTCACAAACTATTATATTCAACATTAAATGGGTGCATTGGAATAACAGTGAAGATCTTTATTAGTAGCATCATTATTAAAATAAAGGTTTACTGTCATAATTACCATAATCATTAATCATCGTCATTATCATGGAATTCTTACGGTGCACAAATACGCACGAGAAAAGTAATGACAAATTCTTCTTTTTATTCTTCTTTCAAAACAACGTTTTGATCGTAGAATTGAGACTTTGTGTTAATAGACTGGAATTACTATATATGAGACTAAAAGCAACGTGTTGATAGTAGAATCGAAACAGTGTATTAATAGACTGGCACCACTGTATATTTGACTGACAACAACGTTTTGATAGTAGGATAGTAGAATTGAGACTTTTTTTAACAATTGTTAAAGAGAATACTCTTCTTTGGCTTCATTACAAATTTTACTGTTGATATGGCAAGAAATTCGATCACGTGCAAAAGAGGAGCATAGTTGCATATTATTTCTAAAACAGTATGCATTTCATAGCGTTTAAAGGTAAATCAGTGGTGGCGATTAAAAGTAAAGCTCTAATATTGTAACTATAAAGAATTATATACAAAAAAACATAAAGATCAACCCTTCCAAATAAACTTAAAACTGAAGTATTATTACATAAAATATGAAATGTATTTTATTTAAAAATTCTGTACAATGTACATAAAGTGAAAAATAAATTTATTCAAAAAAGTATTAAATTCTTAAAATATAGGGTCAAAATTTTTATATAAATAGTATTCCTTCAAAAAGTCCAATATTTTCTCTGGTGATACATTGTCATAACGTTCCATAATTGAGTCCACATTTAAATTAAAAAATCTGGTCTCGCAGCGTGAAAATCAATAAATCAACAAAAATTTTGAACTCTGGTCGAGGTTCACCCTTCAGGAGGTATGCGTGACTCAGGCAGGTTTGTCCTATACGCAGAGTAAGCACGGGCTAATTTACTTGCGGTTCTGATAACTGTCCCATACTTGGTTCTCGTAATTGCAAGCATTTCCTCATATCACGATGATAGTTTACGTTGTCGTTAGTCTCTGACACTGACATCGTCTCATTTCTCTAGCCGTCGCAAAAAATGATTTTCAGTTATGTGTATTCTAGTGGAACCTCATGTAATAACTTTTTAAAGGGACAACTATTTTTACAACAATTTCAAATTGTCTACAGAATCAACAGCTTGGTTTTTCTGTCCTAAAACAAAATAGTGTACATAGCCATGTGAACAGATCAATTCTAAATTAATAATAAAGTTTGAAGCGCAAAAGAAACAAATGATATACGATATTGTCACAGGTACGGTCGTTCAGTGCAAACTTTTACAGTGATGACTCTTCCACTATCCAGGGATGTAGGTTTGAAGACTGGTCGAACTCTAGGCAGGATTTTTGTTTTTATTGCCGTGGCACGACATAACATTTAGTGTGTTAATATGCCGTTAAACATTAACACCAAAACAAATCAGAACAGAAGGCCAAGAGATGTGTTTTGTTCTTCATTGAACAATTTACCTGAACCCTATTAAACGCAACATAGCAGGTTACTAGGATATCCTACAATATTTTTGTACACTTCTGTCGATAGGCAATTAAAACCATTTAATTGATGAGGTTTTCATAACCACCTTTTTCTGTACCTAAGAGATAAATTATAGCGAATGGAAACACCATGAATCTTTTGGTTTTCGTATGGCAACGGACAATGTATTCTCGGTACGTATCTACTGTATATACTCGCGTATAAGTTTAGCCCAACTCCCCCCAAAAAAACTTAGATCACGATCTATTAGCAATTCAGGGTCTATGTTTTGTTTGTTCAACTAAATATTCGTAACAAATTGCACATACCCAGATCTGCCATCGCATTCTGTGCTGGCAGATTTGGGTCTGTGCAGTTTGCAGTTGGGCGCGGCTTGGAGTGAATATAGCTCGTATGAACGACACATACTATGAAATTAAAACTACTTCTTTATTTTAAAAAATCTAAACATTAGTATCCACATCTGCGTAGAGCATGAACTGCACCAAGAAGAAACTCCTTGAAAGGCTTAACTTTTATTTCGTTGACATTTAAACACATGCTTGTGAGTAATTTAGAAGAATTATCTGGTCCTAACTGATTAGAAGGTCCTAACTGTAATGTATCACGATAAATATGAGTCCAAGTTAAAAGTTATGAACTTATTATTCAATGAATTCCAGTAATAGTCCTTAATTCGGCGAGAAAAGTAAAATTTGTCAGCCGAAGGATCGGTAACAGCTTTCGTTTTTGATAAAGTACACAATTCGTAGCCAAAGCAGTTTTCATGCTTTGCAGTTACAAATTTTTACCCTACTCTCCTCCCATACCTGACCCAGGAATTGTAACCCAAAACTCATTACATATACATAAATCGTGTTTATGAATGAAAATAAATAACAGTTACAAGCTATTTTCGAAAACTGACCGTTGACACTCTCCTACAAGCAAAGAGAAAGACGGATTGCATCACAAAATCACCGACGCATTACAGCAGAGTGGGTATAATAACAATGTAAAATTGACTGGAACGCATCTTTGTATCTTCCTGCATCATTTAAAGGACACACTAATGCAAACCTAATCCGTACCTCATTTTGGCATCATTTAAAGGACACACTAATGTAAACCTAATCCGTACCTCATTTTGGCATCATTTAAAGGACACACTAATGTAAACCTAATCCGTACCTCATTTTGGCATCATTTAAAGGACACGCTATTGTAAACCTAATCCGTACCTCATTTTGGCATCATTTAAAGGACACACTAATGTAAACCTAATCCATACCTCATTTTAGCATCATTTAATGGACACATTATTGTAAACCTAATACCTACCTCATTGTAGCATTATCAGTAAATAGTATTCACATTATATTGTCAATAACACTAAAAGCAAATTTTAAGTGAGAATAGATGAATTGATAGAAGACAGATCTATGACGTCATTTAACCGATTTGATTGCAAAATTCCTTCACCACTTGGATAATTTGTGACATTGATTTCTAAATCTAAACCTAATAGTGATAACAACAACACTTAAATAGAAAGTTGAAAACAAAGGTCACCAAAAATTACAAATCAGATCAGAGGCCATTGTTATTATAGCAAAATAATTCATTAAATTAGTTGCCACATACAATGTTTTGCGAGAAAAAGTCATAGTTTGAAATGAAACTATGTTGACAAAAGAGAAAAGAAAAAACAACAAATGTGATCCAGTTTTATCCTTCGTGGCAACGCTAACTGAGGAAGTGAATAATTTCATTCATGGATAGAATACGAGCCTAAAACAAGGAACATTATCTCCCCACTTTATAATGGCCAATTACTGTAATAATAAAGTCCGTTTATCGTACTTCATTGAATATTTTGATGAACAAAAAATGCATTCAGTAATATTTTCCAATTTGTGATCAAAATAATATTGTACACGGGCCATTTTCACTTCAAGTAGCTCTTCAATAAAATATGCAATGAAATGACCTATAAATGACCTACATTTTAGAATCCGAAAGCTTTTTTACCTACAAGTAAACAACCATTGCTTCGCATGTGAGCTGAAATACAAACTTCAGATTGCACTATAAAGGCCATTTAAATAATATTATAGATATTTTTAGATGAAAGTTCGCTGTGAAATTATGAGAAGTAAATCAGATCATGGAAAATTATATTTTTTATTAATGAATGACGGATACACAGCGCAAAAGTATGATATCCATCTGAATAGGAATACCGAACTTGTGAATGATCACGTGGATAAAGTGTTAATAATTATGCAACAAAATGTGTTTTATTTACATGAACATTTGCATGTGCATTGCATCTGGTGTGTTTGATAGCGCTGTGAGCTGGGCTTTTGTTATATATGACTTATCCATAGAATCACATTTTGTATGGGAATAGTAACGCATAATATTTTGTCGTGAGAAGAAATTAGATGAAATTCTTACACGATATTAGTCATACTTGTATTGTCTCTACAAACGAGGAGGAGTCATTTCCGTATTGTATCGAACATACTTCTCTAATGGTAATGGAATGGCAGTAAATGTGGAACAAATTATTATTGTACCAGATATAAATAATTGCCAGGTTAAAAATAAATTATTATTTTATTATTTCCTTCACTGATTTCAGCTAGCACAGGTAAACGACAAAAAAGGGCAATCCTTCTGTAGTCAGGATTCGGTACGGCAAATTCGGTACAGCAAATCTCCATATACGTAAGTTGTGGCGGTGATGACTGATGCTATAAACGTTTCCGCTCTTTACTCCTAGTGCAATTACCACAACGTCATGCTTCGCATTCTTTTAGTATAAGAACATGCATCAATAAGAAACTTGATTAATTGAATTCATTTTACCAGATTGTTGAGACACATTTAATATATAAGGAGTTTTTTTTTAGGAAACTATTTGTCTTGGTTTATCTAGACGAGATAGAAAACAGAAATTTTCATACACTGCAGGAATATGAAAAGATATCGACCGTCATTGAAAGACATTTTAGAAATAATTTGATTCAAACTCTTCTGCTTTAGTTGCGTGGCACTATATACCTCAATTCCACAATTTTTCAACAAATTGTTGTGAGATATTAAAATTCTTGAAGGACAACAGGAGAATATGGGGTCCAGTTATAAGTATGTATTTATGTGTTGCTTACTTATAACGAGCGCGAATACTATACCAGTGCGTCAAAAGCGATCTCTGTTACCAGACCGGATTAGTACATTAAATTTAACCACCGTGAACAACAAAGATCAGGTGATTATTCTAACCTGCAAAGATCTTAACCTCTGCAGAAACGGGGGAACATGCCATATGGCTTTCTATCACGAGATGCGATGTATGTGTCCGAACGGATTTACTGGGAGAATGTGTGAATCAGAACGCGAAAATATGACGACGACAGCAACAGAAATATCATCATCATCATCATCATCATCATCAACAACAACAACAACAGCAACAACAACAACAATGGTAAATTTTACAGCGCAGACTTTAACTAGTACAAAGGTGCCTCCTACATTCCCAAATACTAATGTCAAGGACATAACGAGATCATCTGACTCAAATCCAGGGAAAGTAACAACGGTGATTGACAAAGGATCTGGAAATGTAAAGAACGTTGTGCTAGTAACTGAATCTAACGTAAGTGATAATTCCATCAAACAATCTACTGGATATTCTGGAAAAGCAAGTACACGGGATCTGAATCCATCTAAACTCCAGGCTACCAAACCCACACCAGAAACATCCATTAATTTTATCAGAGCCAGATAAAATTAATTCTGTTAGACAAAAAATGTTATACTCTCTCAAGAGCAACAGTAGATATATGTATAACGGACAAATGTACCAAGAACAGCCGTCTATTCAGGTGTTTCGCAATCAAATTATGACATTGAACATTCCAAAGCAAGATCTACTGGATTCTGGAGAGTCTGTATCCTGATCAACTGAATGAATCGGCAAAGAGAATGGTGCACTTCGCAATATATTATTGTGAAACTGCAGTCGTGAAAAATTATAGATTCACGGGTTTCCAAACGTATGCACTGGGAAAACATAATTGTTTCAAAGTATTATTTTTCCAGTCGTTTGTATAAAACGAAATCTCAGCGACTGATAATTGATTTGAATTTGATCGGTTTATCCTGTCGAATTTAAATTAATGACTGTGGAACAGCTAGTGTTATGTATACCTTTGTAATGCAAGACAGTAAAACCTGCATCAACGGACATTTTTTTTATATCATACCTGCTGGTAAGGAATCAATTCTTACTGTTATTTACAAAATTAACCTCTGTTAAAAGGACATACGTTAAAACTAAAAATATTTTGCACACCTGGATGTCCTGTAAAGATATATTCCGTAGTAACTGGCTAAACGTCGCTACCAGCATAATACCAGAAAGTTTCATAACTAAAACGACATAAACACAAAATTATTTATGAACCCCTGGACTTGTTAAGCTCTTACTCAGCAAGATTACGACACAAAACAAATTCATTGTAAATCCACGTGTACATAAATTCGAGTCGTCGTGCTGGCAACGATATTGTGAGTTAATTTACGTTTAATTTCTGTGATAAACAACAAACTATGTTATTTATTTAATTTATTTACTTATTTATATGACATTTCATTTCATGCAAATATAATACATCTGAATTAAACAATGAATGATTTCCTGTGTGACAACCTGTTGTTCGTTGTTTTGTCAGAAAGAATTACCGAATTCTGCCAAGAAGATTTTCTTGATAAAGTGCTCGCAGCTACATTTTTCTTTAAATCGATGGATGTTGCTATTAAACACCTACACGAACTATTTTTTATGAACTCGCTCCAGTGAAAATTATAAGAATCTTTCTCAGAAGTAAATTATCCTACATGAGTGCCCATTTCATATTAAATTTATGAAACGAGTCGAATAATTCTATTCGAAGAGTTGCATAAACATTTAAATGAGCACATGTGTAATATTATATTTATCGCATGACGAAAAATATTTTTATTTGACCAAATCGCAGAATAATATAGATAAATTACCATGAATTACATTTGGATGCCTCGATTGTTACGCTTTTCCTATGCATGATGTTATGAAGTCATTTGTGACGTCATGAGGTGTTTTTACACGTACTACATATATGAAAATTATGATTTGGGGTATTATCGTAAACAATACACTAGCTTCGTAACAAAAATTAGATAGCAAACCGATATACGCGTTTGATACAAAGTGGTATCTGTACTGTATCAATTTTTATTTGTAACTGAAGGTATTTAATCTTTTAGACAGGAATAAATATGACCATTTTAGTAGTAAATATATGGGAGTTCTGGAATACTAGATAGAATTTTAATTGTATATTTGTATGCATATGATTCAGGCCTTCAAAGCACCTCTACTCCAGTTCTTCGAAAAACTAAAGTATCACTGACATTAAAAAGTTGACAAACAATTTTACAATAGGATTCGTTACATCTGGTGTGCCAGAAACTCTCCTAACCATTGCTTTAATCTTTAGAGTATCTTAAATGAATGAAAAATATAATAGTCCTTAAATAATTGATCAAAGTATATAATTAGTACATGATATAATAAAAATGTGAATTGTAAAATACATGTACAATAGTGTACTAAGAGGGTAAAACTATATACAGAGTATACCTATATTAGAATCTAAATAAAATAAATTAACAGCATATTTGACAGCCAGTAGATATATTTATTCTTAGTTTATCCACATTTAGATAAATTGAAACTGTGAGTTTGTATCATAGCAACATTCGAACAAAAAATGCAAAAATATTTATTTACTCCTTTAAAAGAATTCTATGGGAATACATCACATGCTTTCTTCGAGATATGAAACATTGATGATGTTGTGAAAAAGATTTTAAAAGCATTAAAGCACAGAAAAGCACGAAAATAAGCAACTGTCTTAAGAAACCATCCACAATTAAGTAATATATAGTTATTTCGTTATTCCTGATATATACAAGCATTTTAAGAAATTCTTCAATATATATTTTAGACGGTGGACCTATCTTGTAACCTAATAGTTTATTTAACAACATGATATTACTAACTGTTCATGCTGCTTTTGACGAGGATGGGCAATTGATCCTTAGTGCTTTTGTTTAATCGAACATTTTTCTGTGTAATGTATTGAAGAACCAAATCGTACAAAATTACCCATTCCGAGAATGCTCTGCAATATTTCTTTTATGTAATAGCTGATGCTACGATGCACGGCTTCTTTGCATACTATATTATCTGAAGTTTTACTATCAGGTGTTTCACTTTTTACAGATGGTTGCTACGGTCATGCATCTTGGTTTGCACTTTGTACAGGTGGCTGCTTTGGCCATGCGTCTTGGTTTGCACTTTGTACAGATGGTTGCTTCGGCCATGCATCTTGGTTTGCACTTTGTACAGATGGCTGCTTCGGCCATGCATCATGGTTGCACTTTGTACAGATGGCTGCTTCGGTCATGCATCTTGGTTTGTACTTTATACAGATGGTTGCTTCGGTCATGCATCTTGGTTTGCACTTTGCACAGGTGGCTGCTTTGGCAATGAATCTTAGTTTGCACTTTGTACAGATGGTTCCTTCGGCCATGCTTCTTGGTTTGCACTTTGTACAGATGGTTACTTTGACCATGTATCCTGGTTTGCACTTTGTACAGGTGGCTGCTTTGACCATGCGTCTTGGTTTGCACTTTGTACAGATGGTTGCTTCGGCCATGCATTTTGGTTTGCACTTTGTACAGATGGCTGCTTCGGCCATGCATCATGGTTGCACTTTGTACAGGTGGTTGCTTTGGCCATACATCATGGTTTGCACTTTGTACAGGTGGCTGCTTTGGCTATGAATCTTAGTTTGCACTTTGTACAGCTGGTTGCTTCGGCCATGCTTCTTGGTTTGCACTTTGTACAGATGGTTGCTTCGGACATGCATCGTGGTTGCACTTTGTACAGGTGGTTGCTTTGGCCATGCATCTTGGTTGCACTTTGTACAGGTGGCTGCTTTGGCCATGCGTCTTGGTTTGCACTTTGTACAGATGGTTGCTTCGGACATGCATTTTGGTTTGCACTTTGTACAGATGGCTGCTTCGGCCATGCATCATGGTTGCACTTTGTACAGATGGTTGCTACGGCCATGAATCTTGGTTTGCACTTTGTACAGATGGTTGCTTCGGCCAAGCATCTTGGTTTGCACTTTGTACAGATGGTTGCTTCGGCCATGCATCATGGTTGCACTTTGTACAGATGGTTGCTTTGGTCATGCATCTTGGTTTGCACTTTGCACAGATGGTTGCTTCGGTCATGCATCTTGGTTTGCACTTTGTACAGGTGGCTGCTTTGGCCATGAATCTTAGTCTGCACTTTGTACAGATGGTTGCTTCGGCCATGCTTCTTGGTTTGCACTTTGTACAGATGGTTGCTTCGACCATGCATCATGGTTGCACTTTGTACAGGTGGTTGCTACGGCCATGAATCTTGGTTTGCACTTTGTACAGATGGTTGCTTCGGCCATGCATCATGGTTGCACTTTGTACAGATGGTTGCTTTGGTCATGCATCTTGGTTTGCACTTTGTACAGATGGTTGCTTCGGTCATGCATCTTGGTTTCCACTTTGTACAGGTGGCTGCTTTGACCATGAATCTTACTTTGCACTTTATACAGATGGTTGTTTCGGCCATGCTTCTTGGTTTGCACTTTGTACAGATGGTTGCTTCGGCCATGCATTTTGGTTGCACTTTGTACATATGGTTGCTTCGGACATGCATCGTGGTTGCACTTTGTACAGATGGTTGCTACTGCCATGAATCTTGGTTTGCACTTTGTACAGGTGGTTGCTTTGGCCATGCATCTTGGTTTGCAATTTGTACAAATGGTTGCTAATACCATGCCTCTACGTTTTAAATAACATAAAGTTTGATGTAGACAATTATTAAAATAAGACTGAACAAAATTTTTCATTTTTGTTTTTCATCTGTTCTATTTCTGCTTAGCTTTTCATTTTCCATATCACAGTCCATCTGTTCACAATCTTCACATATTTATGAAATAATTTTATCTCTTTTAACAGCAGTAATCTCTTCTATTTTATCTATGTGTTTGTCGTTTTTATCTTGCTAAAAGAAGGCTCCCTCTGATATTATTTTATATCAGCTTTATCAAGGCTTTATTCAACAATATCTTGCAATTAAGGTTGTCGTTCTTGATTCGGTCACTAATGTCTGTCCCCTGCTTGTAATACTTACAGCTGACGTCCTGCTTTTAGTGAGATAAATTCATTGATTCTGTCACGTTTGCCTGCCCGCGATTACCTAAGTTAGGAACAAAGGAATGGGTTAGCGCAATGAGTTTGTCGACCCTGCACTGTTACGGCGATTTTGTTTGTACAAGAACCCTTCGTTAGGTGTTATCGCTCGCATATAGATGTTAAAAGCTTTGCTCTACGAACAAAGGACCCTCGATGCTATTGTAAATCTCTCCGCTTGACAGATGGCCTGAGGCTCGTCTGTTAATCTGGACCGACTGGGGTAGAATTGATATCCAATCAGAACTGAGGAAGGGTGGGACCATCAATTCGAGTCAGAACTTAACAGTCATTTGAACTGATAACGAATTAGTGATTTGTAAGCCGTCGTACTGGTAAAGCAGAATATACTCACTCCGAGGGAGCCACTCGTGTTTTGGCGGGAAAACTCTTAGTACATTCTAAGGACAGAAAGCTTCGTAAAGGTCAGTGAGTTATTTGCTCGATTGTTGCAGAATGTTACGGAATTGTAATTGTAATTAAGTGCAGTATGTATATTTACTTACTAGAATCGTTAGCACGTAGAATTACCCTTGTATTGTTTAATTTACATGCGTACTTGAGAAATGAACTATGATTATGTAGATTGCTCGCTCGGCAGAATTAATATTGTATTTCGCTATTTAGTTACTTCGTAGTAAACTAGTATATTTATTCATGTGATATTCTAGATTTTGCCATTGTGAATTAAATGGTAGCTTGTAAAATGGCTGCAGTGTGTAAATTTAAATAATATGAATATTTGAATATTTGTGTACACTTGTGGGAGTGTAAAGTACAGAAATGCGTCGGATTATTGTGATATTGTTGAGAATAATGAGATTAAGAATATATATATATATATATATATATATATATATATATATATATATATATATATATATATATATATATATATATATATATATATATTGATGTGACGCAATTTAGTGATTTCTGTATGATAAGTAGGATACCGCTCTTATTGCAACGTTGTTTCTATAAGAACGTGTGTGTTTTTCGATGTGCATGAATGCGTGACCAAAGATGTAGATAACCTTGATCTGATGATTAATTGATTGTTGATTTAGTGTGAGCGAGATGGCTAACACAAATACTAACATCCCTGTGTTTTTCGTAGGAAGCTTTTGGGGACAGAATAGTCAAGTTCCGAGTCTCAGAGAGACAGGATTGAAGTAGGCGGAGAACGCCGGAAGGAGAAGTAGAGAATAGAATTAGTTAGGCGGGGAACAAGCCTCGTTGAAGGAAAGAGAGAAAGAAAAGGAGAAGGAGAAAGGAAGAAAAAGGGGAGGAGGACAGGAAGAATCGGAGAACGCCGGAAGGAGGAAAGCAAGAATCGGAGAACGCCGGAAGGAGGAAAGCAAGTGGCGTAGTAAACTCAGATGAGTAGCAACCAAGTACAGGGGAAAGCCATCTCACACTAAAATCACGTGATGAAGTAGGTTGTCACATGGTCGAGAGGAAGTAGATTGGTTGAGAAATTAATATCGCTTAATTTGTATTAAATCGTTATTCTTTTGGATTTCACCTTTGTGTTCTTAATAATTTAATTGTCGGTATTGCTGACTGGGGGCTCGGAGCTTTACCTCTCTCTGTCATTAATTTCACTTCCTACAAAAACGAGCCAGGGTGGGAATTCCACAGTAATTCAAATAAAATATTGGGAGCACCCCACCCCAACGCATAACAGTGAGTCACATAGAACTTCACAGATTCAGCTAGTGATCTTCCCCTAAGTCAGGTGGATCGCCATGCTAGACTAATGAGCCACCCTAAGAAGATGAGATATACAGTGGAGCCTCGTTAATCCGGAATCCGTTTATCCGGAAACCTCGCTATCCGGACATAATTCAACGGGAACAGAATTCCTAAACGTTAATTTGCTCCGTTAATCAAGAAATCCGCGTTCCGGATCCGGAAATCAAAATCGGGGACCAAAGTGTAAAATTACTTTAAAACTTGTATCGATAATCCGGAAATAATCTGTCCAAAAATAAGAAAATTCGAAAAATCGTATATGAAAATACAGTCAGTCGGATAATACAGATTCACCTACGCAAACTTGGAGGTGTGTCAATGTACCAATCTCTGATTGTTAAAATTCTAGTGGTATGTTAAAAAGTTATCCATTAATCACGTGATCATGTGTGTGGGAAAAACTAGGTAGCGTGACCATGTTGTAACCAGCGATTGTATAAACAATGTCTGCTTTAGCTAGTCGCCGACAGGGGTGTTAATAACTAAATAAACACACTGGGATAAAATCGTCCACGCTTTTTGACATAACATATGGTAAATAAGTGTGTCGTTAAGCCTCTTTGTTGTTTACCGATTGTACGTAACAATCACAGTTTATTGATGGCTGTACAAATACAGTTAATTGATTTAAATTGTGGACAGTATAGGGCTTCATATCAGAATAAAATGTGGACGTCAATTATCAGCTCATTAGCAACAGTAACAGCTGTAAAATACGACTTATAAAAATGACTGCAATTTATTAGTTTACCATAACACATTTAACTGCGCGATATCAGTTTGTATTCGTTGTACATTTTACATATATTATGGCGACCATCAAGCAAGCATAGACGAATAGAGATACCGGCCAGCATAAAAAAGATTTGCCAGCACAAAGATCACCCAAAAGCTACCATTCAAGATATACGCCAGCATATGATAGCTTACTCATCCTTAGTCACTGGCATGTCGACAGTTGCGGACACCATTAAAAAAAAAAAAAAAAAACCACGGGCAAATGGTTTTCCGTACCTGCCGACTCAGCAGTCCTAACTCGCGCTCGCCACGCCAAATATCGACAAGTCGATACGGATTAATCCATTTCTTAGTTCGAACTTTGAACTGACCCCATCCTTGCAGCGTTTAATGGCACCGGGCACGATTTTATCTGCAGTCGATTATACCCCCTCGTCGCGCACTGGCTTTATTATGAATTCGTTATGCGAGATTCCAGTCACAGACAGCTGTGATCGGAAAACATGAACCTTAGAAATTACCAATCGTCGGATTCGAAATACAGTTATCAATACACCGGGCGTTCACTGTTCCAGTCGAGAAGTGTCGATCTCGATCATTGCAATGGAGATGCAATCGATCGCCTGACCGAGTAGCATACATGGAGACTCTCACCCGAGCATTTGGTGGTCCTTCACGACCATGAAGGCATAACATTGTGAAGAATTAACATTGACTTCATATGTGTCAGGTAAAATAGATTCCGAGATGAATTTAATATATCCGTTAAAGCTTAGGAGAGACATGGGAAGTTGAATACATGAAACAAGTGACAGTAATATTAAATGGAATGTGGTATGATGATGGAATAAAAGATCTTTTGCGACTGACATCGATACAAATAGACTCGTAACAGGCAAAAGTATGTATACAGAAGATGAATAAACGTTTCAAATGATTAAGGTAATGATCAAATGATAAAATACAGCTAGTGGTAATGATCAAACGATAAAATACAGGTAGTGGTAATGATCAAATGATTATTTTAACTGGTAAGAAGACAGACCCTGCTCATAATAAACGTAATTTGAAGTTCAAATATACAAGATACGATCTACGTTTCACTGGTCCGGTTATGAAGGTCATCTATTTATGAGCAAATAGATAAGATCAGGATAAATTACCACGGACATCAACCAAAAAGTGTATTTCATTCAGCAATGAGACCATAGTTGGTATTTTATAAAGAACAGAAATAACGAAACCTCAGCCAAAATGACAATTAGGTTTGTAGATAGTTCGCCGTGTATGAGACAATCATTGAAGCAAATGAACGGAAAATATAAACGACGAAAAGTTCACCTAAATGACGAGATGATTTCAAAATTTTCCACCTTAATAGCAGAGTTGGTTTCCATGTACCAGCTAACTTACATGAACATTTGAAAGATTATCCACGGTATATTTACTGTGCTGGAACTAACAAAGTGTTTGATTGTTGTTGAAATGCGTGTAAGTCCATTTTACAGCAATGGATATACGAGACATAGCGTATAATACATTCAGTGGAGTAAGAACACGGGAAAAATCCCAGAAAGAGCAACTGACCCACTGAAAGCTACTGGCAAGCTTTCCTACATACCCACGTTGCCCAGCCTGAGACATGAACCCACGCGGAAGGAGATAAGATGTCAGTGATCTGTAAAGGAGAGCGACTTGGACCACGTTGTTATTCAGGGTTCCTCGAAGTGATTGATGTACGAATTTTACAACAACAAGCTGAGCAACAAATGCGTTAACAGATTGCAACTGCGTTGTTTTTACGTTTTTGAGATAGAAATATTTACAGCGGCATGAAAGAAAACATTGATGTTTAGGACACCGGCGATTTTAAGAAAGACAAAGCGAGTGATATCGCAAAAATTAAAACAAGGCCAGCATAAAGAGCAATGATAATAGTGAATGTACAGAGCCAACGGAGAAACAAATCGGCAACTGGTTATCCACTGCCTCGAATCCAATGTATGGCCACTCAAATTTAGAAACATTGGATGAAATAAAAAGCAGTATGGTGAAAACTAGATTATAAATCTTTATCACCTTCAGTTATATTTCATCGACTATACTATTTCGAGTCCATCAAATGAGTCGATAGCAAAATATTTACCCAACACCGAGTTGTTGCAATTTTAAAAGAAGGCGCAACAGTTGGGTTAACTTAATGCGTATCAGCTACACCTGGTACATGATTAAAAACATAGCCTTCAATGGCCTTCCCAACTTCATATATGAACGTTACGCTTTAGTGAAATAATTGTTAAGATCAATCAATGACGTTGAAAATCTAGAAGACGAATTAAAGTTAAGAAAAGAACATATTTAATGGATAAAGTCATTTTTTTTAAATGTTGAAAAGGCATACGAAATATTGTGAACAAAAACATAACCAAAAGGTCTCAAGAAAAGACATAAGAAAATTTATTTAAAAAACAAGAACACATAGATAAAAATACATCGCTATTTAGGAGATTAAAATTTTATGTCTGATTACAATTCTTTCATTACAATAGAAAGTTTCATTAAATCATTTCATATATGTATATTTTGTTCCCTCGGCTTATGTCGGTGTCAGTTTTGTGAATATACAAGAATCAAGCAGCAAAGCTGCAACTTACGGAGCGTAGTGTCCTAAACTATATTTAAAATCAAACAAACAAAAAAAAGCAATATTATATAAAGTGTTTCAGGACTCCTATAATCTACACTACTTATTTTTACTACCTACTTATTTTTACTACCTTAAGATTCCCTGCACTATTCAAGCAAAACTAGAATGACTATGCAGAAATACTCTATATATCTATCCGTCAATCTATAATCCGTCCGTCTGTCTGCATATGTAGCGTAAAATAATTATATATTTCATAATTTACCACATGGCACATTTACGGTGACAGTTTTGACACTGGTGAAAATATACTTTGTAGGGCCTGGCGGTTTAAATTTGGAATCCGTATATATTCCCGGGGCTTTTAAATGGTTGAACTAAGGATAAAATATCTAATGGACTGTTCATTTATCACCCCTTCAATAGTCTATGTCGTGGATGTATAACATTGCATCTTGGTTGTTTGGCTTGATGCCAAAACCTTGATACCCATCTGCAATGTTTAAAAAATTGAATCTTTTACCTTAATACTTAAAAAAGTAACCGAATATTCCAGATTTTATATGATATGATACAATTATATTAGCACCTTATTCTAAATGTTTTTTTTTATAGCTTGCAGCCAAACTTGGACAATATTCCTTGTGTAATAAATTTCCTAAGATACCAATAAATTGAACAAGTTGTTTAGAATCAACCACTTTCTGTCTCACTTCTATTAACTGAACAATTGATTAGTTGATTTATTTTAATTTTTTCTTATTTTTGAAAATGACAATTAAAACAATCCAACTGATTATTTAGGACGTCAGATACGTGTCAAAAATAGTCACTGTAATTACCCAAACTCAATATAGCTACATGTTATTGTGGACATGTTTGGATTGATAATATTAGGTTTAGATGTTGCGAGCACTGTCCATCATTCATACATGGATGAATTCACGTCCCTGTTTGCTTGACAAACAGTGGCTTTTTCTACGTTGAGATGACACGTAGAATTATAAAGTACTTCTTGATGAGATGTGAATCACGCAATACATAAAGATGACATATGGAAGTTTGTAGATGGGGACAAGCGGGCAGACGATAAAGGTAATATATTCGGGCGTGGATCGTGTTAAGCAGTAGTAGAGACAACGAGCCGACAGCAATTGACAAGTATCAGCGGTAGTGTTTACTAGATATGTGTGTATATATGCAAGCCGCGTCTGATAGAAACTAGTGTTAGTATTATTATAAACATGCCGGATTAAGTTTTTGGAACTGATCTATTTTACTAAAGACTGCTGAATAATAGTACAAATCATTTCGTAAACTGATCTAGTTATGTTTATGCATAAAACCCTCAAGATCCAACAGTAGTGTAAAATGACTGCCTCTAAAGTCGGATTTTGTTTCCTGTGTGCCTTAAGTCTCCTACAAAGTATGCCTGTGAAAAACGAACCAGCAAATGCCTTTTTGCAGACTCTGAACTCAACAGTCGACAATCAAACTAAAACGGAAAATGTTAGTTTGGTACAAAGTACGCCAGTGAAGAAAGAACCAGCAAATGGATTTTTACAGTCTCTGAACTCAACAGTCAACAATCAGACTAAAATGGAAAATGCAAGTATGACAACAAGTACGCCGGTGAAGAAAGTATCACCAAATGGTTTTTTGAACTTTCTTTCCTCAAAGGTGAACAATCAAACTAAAACGGAAAAGTCACTCACGTGTAGTGATTTGGGATCCATCAATTTTTGTGACAATGGCGGGACGTGTTACATGAACGGTCCTAAAAAGACTGAACTGAGCTGTAACTGTAAACCTGAATTCACAGGTGTACGGTGCGAGGATGTGATACAAGTACCTGATCGTAAACCATAAACACAATATTGCGTACTTCAGCCCTGCCCTTCTTCAGCGGGATGACTCTAAACACTGGGCCGCAACTTCGTCATTTTTTTTTTCTTCAGAAATAAATGGCGCATTTCCGATTTGTGGTATTCTTGTTAGTTTTTGTGGTTTCTGGACTCAACAGTCAACAGTCCAACTAAAACGGATAACTGAAGCCTAGTACCAAGCACGACAGGGAAAAAGAACCAACACGTGACTTTTTCCAGTTTCTGTACGTAACAGTAAATAGGAAGGCTAATATTAAAAATTCAAGTATGGTACCAAGTACGCCACCGATGAAAGAATCAGCAAATAGTTTTATTTGAAGGGGCGGGGGTCTACACGGAAAATTTAAAGCCATCTAAGTGTAGAGAACTGGGAGCAATTAATGTTTGTGACAATCGTCGGACGTGTTACATGAATGACCCTGCAAAGACAGAACAGAGCTGTAAATGTAAACCAAGATTCACAGGTGTACGGTATGAATATGTAATACATGTACCTGATTATAAATCAGAAACATTATGTTATGTACTTCAGCCCTGCCCTTCATAAGCAAGGGTAACACTAAACATAGGATTGCAATAATATTTATCTTTTACAGACATTAATGGCACATTTCCGATTTGTGGTATTCTTGTTACTTTTTCTTAATTCCGACGTGTCCATGGCAGATCCATTTTCGTACAAGATGTGTAGTTGGTGCAAGGATTAAAATTTCTCTGTGTGGTAATAAAAGTGAACAAGGATTGAATATTTTCACGTATACCGTATTAGTGTGCATAGCAGAGGAGAAAAAGAAGCTCGATATTGATTTGTCTCCAAATTTTGTATAATTTTTTTTAAATGTTTGAAATATGTTTTACAATTTAATAGCTTTGCAGAAGGATGTCACATCTGTATAAATAATTGTATAAACAATGTATTTTCTGTATTCTAGTCCAAATCTGGGTCCGCAGGTTATGGACCTTGCCTGCACGTACCCCCACCCCCTTATGCATTCCACAAAGCACACATCCACGAATAGGATGCTGCGAATGTCGCTATTGAAGGCGTTCGTGCTTAGCAGACACACTCACTTATCGACGCAGTAATTAAATCTCTCCTAATCACACAGTCACTACAGATTCCTACGAAACAAATCAAGGTATATTGAGTTTAGTATAGAGTTATATATTTACACCATACAGAGCGGAAATTGCTGCTATCCCTGGATCCTACAGAAGGATACGTGATAATTGGAAATGAATTGTTAATGATGGAGAATTAATAGCATCACACAGGGAAAAGAATTCGTTATATATATATATATATATATATATATATATATATATATATATATATATATATATATATATATATATATATATATATATATATATATATATATTGTTTATCAAAGAAGTGATCTCCATGGATCCGCTGTATTGCAAAGCTTACTGTTAGTCATGTATTTAACTGCTTCTGACAGAAGGTCTCTCTTTGAAATTTGAAACTGCTCATGAACTATACATGTCGATGGTGATAGTATGTCATAGTATATGTAAATATTTTATATTGTCAAATATGTTAAAGATATTATCTCATATACTTGCTTTTAAGTCGGATTCAACTGCAAAACTTCACAGGCTCGAATCTGCCTTCTTATAACGCAACGGCAGATCTGGGTATATGCAGTCTTTTGGACTAATCAGAATAGCATACAACATATACTCTGATGTGCTGGCATATACAGTAATTCTTTCCTGACAAAAGAATACAAAACTGAGGTTTGAATTTTTTTAAACTCTGTATCAAATGTGAAGAACTTCTCTTTAGTATTGTCATTTATTTATCTTGAAATCCATTATTTAGCTCAAGATCTTCCTCTATGTATATAAATCATCTACAATGATATATCGTTTTCTTGTTTGTTAATTCGGATCTGTGAAACCTTCTCTCTCTATCACCCCCACCCCACCCACCCCCACACACACACATTTACCTACTCAATGTCACCAGACGGTGGTGGTGTACGTTTAAAAACAAACAAAAAACATGACTGCCAGTGTCATAGACAGGTCTAAATTTGATATAACCCATGTTCTTCATTGTCAAAGATCGCAATAGTAAAATAATTTGCTTGTGGTATATTATGGGACAATGTATAAAAAAGCATGTAATAAACATGCATCCCTGGGCGATTGACCCAATCCAGACCTAATGTAACTATTAAACTGTACATCATTCGATGACGGACTACTAGAGAGTCCAGTTGATGACAAACTGGTTCAAAATGAACTGCTCCCTCATTTTAGTAATTCATTCCCTTAATTCGGCAGGTAACTTCCAAGTCAATTTAACCGTCCCTTCAATTGTTTACTTGATTTACTACCTTGCACACCACTGTATTTAGTGCAGTAATATTTATTACATAATTTCTACGTCAGGTATGCTAAATATTTTGTTTTACAAACAAACATGTTAAGGATCGGAGAGTTTTCAACGTTCCCTTAGATACTGCAAGTAATGTATAATAAATGTATGCATATTTAAACGTCAGTACAATCAAGAGCTCTTAAGGGGTAAAGTAGGACTCATGTGGGGCTGGGGGGAAGGGGGGTAGGCAATGGCTTGATTAAGTGGAAATCTGAGCCCGAGCTTAAAGCTCTTCCAGGAAGAACTCCGAGCAAAGTTCACATTTTTGTCTTTTATTTAAACATAGTTTATTGCCATAATTGTACAAGACCAACGGTGTCAGACTTGAGAGACTATATCAGATTAGCGTGGTATTTCCAGATATGCTGTCAGGATTTTATCTAAATGGGGGAGCTTTCCCCTTGTCACCAAAATAAGGGGAGGAAAAAAGGAGGCGGGGGCGCAGGTGGAAGCGCCATAGTTCAATATGTACCGAATACTTGCATACCCGTCTCTATTTCATCCTGTTTCACTGTTAGAGCTCTGCTGCAATCAAAATCCTCAAAAGGTGTCTCCTATAGTTGTATAAACACGAATCTGTTGTTTTTGAGATTAATCTTTTCCTTGCCTTATTATGAATATCGTTCTGTGCTGAAAATCCCTTCTCTCGATCTGGTGTCTGTCACGTGCCCACTACGGAATAATTACTAACACCGGAGACAGCCGGACAATTAAAACATTAAATTGCTCCGAGCCCTCAGTCAGCAAGGCCGACGGTCTAGGTGTATAAAATAAAAATAGAAACATGAGGTGAATGGTATAACAATTTAATAAACTATGTCACGGTATTCAATAATTACAGGACATTTTTTCAATGCAATAGCTTCCAACCCATACTAGACCTATTCCAAATGCCAGTTATTTCATCCCGCGAAATTAAAGGTGAGTGTTTGTTTCCCGTGTCCCTTTTATGTTACTCATCTGCAACTTTCGCCTTGTATTTCTTTGTCGGTACTTCCGGTACCCTTGTTCCCGTCTCTGATACTGAGCATTCGCACTACTGCCTATTCTACAGGCCCTCCACATCTTCTCCTTTCTCTGCTCTTCGGGTGGCGTCCTATTATTCACTTGACCAGAGAAGTTAATGGCAGTTCATAGCAGAAAATGTTTATGCACCGCAACTCCTATTTTATACATGCATTTTTCACATCCAAAGGCCATTTATGTCAGCATGTGGTGCTCACAGTGCAAACGCAAACCCTTTCCCTGGATGAAAATTATGAAAAACATTGTCTACTAAATATCTTGATGCAATTCAGAATAGTTGTTATCCAAGCCGTTTTTGAGATATTCTACTTGCCTTGAACCCACGTGTCTACTGCTATGAGAGGCTAGCTCTTCTTCCTAGCCGACTACTGGTATTTCACTATCAACATACTGCAGAACAACTATGGAAGGTGTACATACCTGACATCAATTTTAAGAACAACACAAGCCCGAAACACCTAGTTCACAAATATATCCATATTTACAAACAGTAAACAATATTAGCTGAAAAAGTCACTCCATAGCCTTAAATTAAGACATTTGCCAGGGGCCAATTTACGAAACTGGACCCTGCCACCTTAGCGTATGTGGTGGTGATGGCTGAATCTAGTGATGATTTACGGCAAATTTGTCATGCTCATTTTCGTCGTGTGAGGAAGGTAAACTCCTAGAACATGGCGAACGTAATGAATCTTAATAAGATTCTGCTCACCGAGGTTAAACAATACCAATTTAAACCAGAACGAGACGAAAACCCTAAAGAGAACATAATGGTGCATAATGAGGCTTAACAGCGCTTGGGCTATTCATTCTGGTAATTACTACTATCATTATGTCTGTTGTTATTATTATTCTTTCTTTAACGTTCTTCAATTTCATAATGAAAATAAAGGGGCACGAATTTGGGCGAAACTTGGATGTCTTCAGAGAAGATTTTCATGTGGGCTTGGTTCATCAGTAACTAGTGGTGTTAAAAGTTGAACACTTAAGACTAAGACTGTGGGAGGTGTAGAAATAAATACTTTATTAACTTTATGACAAGTTTGTTCTTTTAAACTGTGATGAAATGCAGACCCCGAATGTACTTTGGATGTGATTGTTTACTATCCTGCACAGATAGCAAAATTGAAGAATTTTATTGAAAAGAATAAGTATTCATAGATATGGTGTAACCAGATGTTTGCCAAGCATATATTTTATCTGTGAGTCTAGGTGTATAATACTAGTGGCAGAGGAAGTATACATATTTATGGTGAAACAAATCTTGAGAAGAATACATTGCTGATTAAATGTTCATTATTGTGGTACAAAAGGTAGAAAAAGTCAACTATGCATCATACATACATACATTCCATACTTTAACATGCAAGAACGTTTCATACATTCTACCCTCAAGTTTTCTTTTTCTAACAAAATAATGAATGATGAAGTGTATTTACCATGTATATTGGTGTACCTGTGGAAACTGAAGCAGTAGAGAAAGAGTCGAGAAGTGTAGATGCTGTGAACAGATTATGATTTTGAATAAGACTGCGGAGGTTAGGGTGGATTGTATCATTGATCATCCAAGATTTCATACAGTTTGCTAGGATGAATATGTCCTGGAAGCAGCATACTGTGCCTACATTCAGAAATATGGAAATTGCAAGGAAATCCTGTCCGAGTACATGAAATATTCTTACAATAGTCATGGTGTCACTATCAGGGTCAATTTGTAGGACAAGTGATTGCTTTATACGCACGCGAAAATTATACGTAAAATTCCTTTTCATAAAATTCCTACTTTATTGACAAAATATATCAGTACTGTCACTTTACTTGAGTGTGGAATTTTTACCAAAACTTTTAATTTTGATAATAGATCCTGCTAAAATCATTTGTCCATTATCTTGGAAATTCTCATGAAAAATTCGTTAATCCTCTATAATTTAATTCGTTGAACAGATTCTCTACTATGACATTAAAAACATATTTCTGTCTCTTCATGATCACGTCTGCCTCGTTTAGCTTTTTAACACTGTTTGTAGTAAAATCTAATTTTATGCTAAAAGGTGTGGACTCTGAAAACATGAAATAAGTAACAGAAAACCGGGATACGTGAAAAAACATAACTTTATTCAAGTTTAAAAATTTGCTGTATATTCTATTTTCAGTCATAATAGATACATAGCTGCATAGAGGTGGCAATAACTGTCTATCAACTGACTCTGGCTTCCTGACCATTTCCTCAAGCACTGCCATCAGTTCTTCATTATAGTCTGAAGAAGAAAAAAATGGTTACTCCAGTAATTCAGGAAACTGAAAAATGTCATCCACTGCCTATATTCATACTGACAATTTACCAAAGAGAATTAATGGAACTGGAAACAAGACTTAAATAGTATTCATTTTAACATACATATAAAACATAGTTTAATGAATGAATAAATGAATAATAATTTTTGTTGCAATATATGATTTCAAATATGCGCTACCAAAATAATCTGTGTTAGCTTTGTTTTGATTAAAATCTTTCAAGCTCGAGTTGCTATGCTTTAGTTAGTTTCTCCCTTCTGGGTGTGTATGTACAGGGCCAAGGAGGAGGGGCCAGAAATATTTTTTTTGGGGGGAGCTGACTGTATTCCTAGTGATATATTTACTGTCCAACTTGAATATAACCTTAAAACATAGAACTGTTATATTACTATATGTGCTTTGTATACAAGTTTTATCAAATGGCATCATTCAGTGTAGTTAAAATGGCAATAGCTACATACCCTTGGCAACATGTTACACATCAAAATGGTGCGTGGCTCTCATATCTGATCCATTTCTGTATCTGAACATAATCATGCTGAGCTTAGTTAATACAACGTTATATGTTTCATTTGCTTGTTTGTTTTTTATTAAGTATCCAATCAGTCTGACATTGAACAGCAATAGTGCATGATGGTGCATGTAGTCCCTGTAATAGGAGTATAAAAATTGTTTCATGCCTTAGCAGTAGATATGGTAGTCACAGTTTGACAAATGCAGGAAACCTTTTTGCTTACTTTTACAACTAAGGGTTGGTCATATCTGACATATTACCAATACATTATAGTTTTTCTACAATAAAAAAGTATATAACTTTAATATTGGCACATATGCTGATGCAATTTGTGAGGCCATAGGAATCCATATCAACTATGAAGCTATACAAACCATGTAAACAGGGAATGAATGGAAAGTTCACTATGACATCAAAATGCACCACTGGATACGTCACGCCATCTACTGTCTTCAGTGGTCTCTAGTGCTTTATCTTCTGTGTTCTGGTTCTCAAAATTCTAATTCAGTACCCCTAAAACAGTTGTATATATATGTATATTACTCACACGCAATTGGTTTGGGTTTGACTCTGACGCAGACCGGTATCCATTGACACAGTGGTGTATATTTGTGCAAACAATGTAATTTACTCCCAGTGCCTCAACATTATGATTTCTAATGTAGCTTTAACAATGTTTCAGTCATATCGCTACGATGTCTGCAATGTGGCAGTTTATAGTGATGTCTAGCACTGGGGCATCATGCCGCAGACAACCAGTCCTAACACTAACCTCTTAATGCTGAACGCCAAGCAAGGCAGCTGTTACTACCATTTTTGTAAGTCTCTGGAATGACTCGGCCGGGAATCAAACCCACGACCTCCCGCATCCGAGGCGGACGCTCTAACCACTAGGCCACCGGAGCGGTCACAAGAAGAAGTAATTAGCCTTTACAATTAAACACATTCAATACATCAAGACAAGTGTTCACAACATTTTGGCCTTAGCAGAAAACTTGTATTGTTATTATTATCGTTGAACAGGCATGAAATAAGCATGGGCATGCAAATGAATGGGGGGGTAATAATAATGGAGGAGTGGGCAAAACTAAAATTCAAGGGTCACATACACAAACACACATGCTCGTCATATAGTAAAGCAGGATTCATTAAGGGGGTAGGGATGAGGCTATTATGGTTTGCAAACACACACACCCACTAAAATCGCCCTCTCCCATTGATCGTTCTTTTGCTAGGTATATTTGTGGTGAGGGGTAGGGGCTGACAACCAATAATATAGCAAGATAAAGATGTATAAATATTTTACCCTCGCTAGCTCTCGCTTTTGTACAAGCTTCTCTTTGTCTGCATCTTGTTAGCCCTGTTGTAACCCTTGGTTTTCGTTTATCCGATGTTCACGGACTCGATTATCTGGCAAGAAATCACGCTTGATACTGCATTTGGGAAGAGTCGTCTGATGGTCGTAATACTAAATGACTTTAATTTTATAGACGGTATCGAAATCGTCGTCTCTCAAATGGTCACTGCAGACTGTCTCGCCTGTCACTGGTCGGATAACGCACGGTACCAGCTTCTGAATGCAACTAATAACGAAAGTAGACATGCATTTCCTGAAAGTACATCACTTCCGCTTTGTTTTACGGAAATTGCAGAGCGCGAAACTGGCTAGAAGAGTTCTTTCTTCGCGATAAAAATCGAGATTTTGTATAATTATTTTTATTATGGATGAGGTATTTGACATAATACCTTTAAAAATCACATCTAGAAGATTAAATTTATCACACAAACGAAAGGTGTGTTAGCACACTAGTAGACCTTTAAGGTATCTGATTTGCATTCGGTACTGATATAAAAACATTCATCACATTGTGCGAGATAAGCGAGAAACTGATGGTCGGTCTCCAATATAAACTTCCGCCCATACAAATATCGCTCTAACTGTGATATACCGAACACGGTTGGAAGGCATTCCTTCTCTGATAAAGAGCAGTTTTTCTCGGCTACAGACAGTTTCCGACTGCCATATGCCACTGGAAAAATTATCCCCTCGTGTTCATGCAGTAACTTTGCTTCGGAACCTTTATCACACGCGTCGGTGCGTAATACGAATTCTTTGGGCAAATTTAGTAGACGGACAACAGCGTCGGATGTCAGTCTATCTTTCAAAGTTTTCCAGGCCGCCTTCGGTGTTCTCGCTGACGATCGCGGAAACAACGAAATCGCTAGTGGGCTATATTTCTTAAGCAGATTGGCGTGGTACAGTTTCTCCTTAGTTGGTAGCCGTATGCGGTAGGTCTGACCACCGATCTTCTCGGTTACGACGTACGGTACTATCCACGAAACTTGTAGCTTGTTGTGTTTTTGGGGAAACAGCAGCAACACATTGTCTCCTACCCCGTACTGGCATGGTTTAATGCGATTGTTGCAGTATCTTGCCTGGCGAGACTTCGCTTGCTTGTGGTTCTCCGTTGCTAACATACAAACTTCTTCCAGTTTGTTACGTAAATCCGTGACGTACTGGTAGGTAGTGCGTTACTCTTCAACAGCGTGGTCGTCAGTCCACAACTGCCTCAGTACGGCGATGGGTCATCGTACGGTCCTCCCGTATAGGAGTTCAAAGGGGGAAAACCCTAAACTCGCTTACGGTACTTACCGATATGCAATAGCATGGCAGGAATATACCGATCCCAATCCAAAAGAAGGCCTTCACACAGCTTCTTATGGGTGCTTTTCAGAGTCCCGTTAAACCGTTCGACCAGTCCGTTACACTGTGGGTGATACGGACTGGTAGTGAGATGCTTAATCGACATCAGTCGGTTAACCGCCTCCATCACGTGACTCATGAATTGCGTCCATTGATCGATCAAGATCTCGTCGGGCACTCCGACTCGTGACCAAATCCCAAGCAAAGCTTCCGAGACGGTTTTCGAATCGATACTGCGTAACTCCACAGCCTCCGGATTTCCTTATGCGGACGCGGGTTTTATCTGTCTGATTAAATCCATCGCGAAGCGGCGGAATGATTCATCGATAAGAGGTGAATTCCCAAGGAAACGAGTGTTTTCGATGCCAACCGCTGACACTTGTCACAGGAGAAACACTACCACTTAATGGATTCCTAGGACCTCTGGCCAATAGAATCCTTTGACAAGGCGGTCATGCGTCTTGGCAATCGCCATGTGTCCTCCAATTAGACTTTCATGCGTGAGCTTCAATACTTTGTCTCGTTTCGCTATCGGCACGACGACTTGCTTGAAGTGTCCTTCTTGGCGTGGCGGTACAGTGGCGTCACTCGGGTTGGTGTCACCCAGTGCGGTAGCTCATGGTGTCACCCCCATGGTCCTCCTTCCGTAATAGACCATACAGAATCCTTAGTAATGTCATTTTGGTGTCACCCTCTCTGATGGTGTCACCCGGTGCAGTCCGCACCCACCGCATCCCCCTAGCGACGCCACTGCTGTGCCTGCTAGTCATGTATTTAACTATGATCGGTTATCCGCTTATGAAATCCGACTAGACCGAGCAGTGTGTGCTCTGTAAAATTTACAATTTTTCATTTTGGTGTCACCTCTCTGAGATGGTTTCACCCGGTGCGGTCCGCACCCCCCGCACCCCCCTAGCGACGCCACTGTGGCGGTACAAGATCCCCTTCTTGTACAATAACATCACCTCGCCATTTGGAGTTCTCTTCTCCGTTCCTTCCGCAGCGTGTTTATGCGACTGCGCCAGAGTTGCGTCTTCTTGCTGTAGTTTCTTCAACTGAGCTGAAAGCACGTGATCAATCGGCGACGAAGTAACTTATATACAATATACTTGTGGGCTGAATTGTTTACCTGTTTTTTTATTGAGCTTTTTCTAGCCTCTTTTATTTTAATTTCGATGTACCACTAAAAGGTATGTCGTCTGCTTTCGTCATTCAAGCAGGTACATTGGACTCATGTAAAACATTTGTTCACTCAAACTTATCTACACTTTTTCAGCCCGAAAAATCTGACCTACCTCAAAATTGTATTTAAAAAATCATTATCGCAATCATCAACCAATATTTGCCGAATGAAATCGTCCTCTGAAGATGAACCATGTTGGAGTCTTTTGGGCAGCTCGTGTTTTACACTAGCATTTAACAAACTTCCTTGATGAATGGAAGGTTAAACCTACGGCATAATGCTAAGCCCATTGCCTGATATGCCAATCAAATTTAGTTTAACAATTCATATCAAGCCGAAGTATGAAGATCCGTAGATCTACCTGAAAAAAGACATGGCCTTGTTTGAGGTTTTGTAGGTTTAATCCCATTTTCCAACACATGATATGATATGAATTGCGACCAGTATATCTGGTGGAAGCAAAAATCGAGGAAAACCCCATGTACCACCGACCTAAGGGAAAGTTTTCTCACATATTCACACCAGCTGAGCATAAGACTCGAAATCGAGAGAGGTGTGATGGCAGTGATCGGTAAAGGCAAGCGCCTGAGACCTCTTGGCGGGACAACATATGTCGCGACAGTTACTTTAAGGGTGAACTGTTAAATAAAAAGTATACACTGCGCATCGCACATAATTTGCGGGAGTTCTAGCGCAACGCTGAACTCGAATTGCCCTAGTTCATACAAATTTTGCTCGATTAGCATGCCCTGCAGCATATCCATATTTGAAAAACAATAACAACAACAAAAAAAAAAACAAAAAAAAAAACACGAAGCTCAAATCTGAAGTGTGATAATTTAATATTAATATATACAATCAAAATCAACATGAAATATGAAAAGGTGTTGATGCAAAATTAGGAGACAGCAGACTATCACATTTATACATACCAATCACATGGCAAGGTTAATTGTGATGTGTACGCAGGGCATATTAAAAAGATGAAATATCAATTACGGGATATGCCTAATGTGTAAATTTTGGCAACCGTAATGTGTACACACACTTGCACTTGGGTACATCTAGCAACGTCCCTGTATTGCTTTTCCTGATGAATAAATGGCGGGTCGTCAGAATCTCATTTGCCATGTTTTACTTACTAAAATGAACATGAATTGTGCTGCCTTGTCTAAAAGTTTGCTTTGAAAGGAAATTCATTTCTCAAGTGCTTGTAGGAAGTATTTAGAAAAAGAGTACTTTAATGTTTTGTTTTAGTAATCCATATCTAACACCAGTGTATCTATGTTATGTTAGCACAAGCATCAAGAAACCCACTGCAATGAAGAATATGTAATCATTTCGTTCATTAATTTATTGAACTGGTCTTTCAATTCATTCCTTTGATTTCCATACTCATTCGATTGTTAAGTTCCTTCTTGCGGTGTTGTACGTTTCATTTATTGTGTTAACTATTCGTTGAAAGCTTTCTAGTTATTTAAGTCGCTAAAACGGTAAACCTTTTCTTTGATTTGACAAAATGAAAAATTAACTCAATGGAGGGAACGAAATAGTAAATTGAGGAAAGGGTGTAATAAATCGATCTAGAAGGATAACTAATTACATTGATAAAATGGGTATTTAGTCGTGGCATGCAAACGTATGATCAGGGAAATAGAAACAACTGGAGAGAACTAATGACTAGACAAAAAGCAATTAGGAAAACCGAAGGAAGAAGAAAACAAAAGGGAAACAAATTACCTGATTGGAGTCATGCTTTAATATTTCATTTAAGACTTTTCCTCTTTTTCGCCACAAAATCAAATGTAAAAATGACAAAAATGCCAACTCTAAACGAGACTAACTATGAGGTCAAACGACTTATATAGGCGGTGGCGTTGTTTAAATCACTGAGAAACAGTTTGAGTATCGAAGTAGCATCAGCATGCCTAGACTGTAACTCCTTGTGCACGATGTCAAAAATATGATATTAGGTTAACTTACATATATACTGATCTTCCTGACTCGTATTAAGTTTCACTTTAGTTCTGATTTGTCATGTTTTGTTTTACATAATTAGTTTCATTTGCTTATTTAAATACTCATAGCGCCATCAAAACGTCACAAAACAGCAAGGATAGCCGAAGCAAGCTGGTAACACAGATTAAGTCTCGGAGGTAATACAGTTTTTGGCCGAGAAACATGGGACAAATATAAATGGAATAGCTCGATAGGTTTTTGAATATTATACTCGAGAACATTATACGCCATTGAATGAAATATATGTGCGTTTCTCTTTTTTTGTAGGCCATCTCGGCATTTGTTAATGAAAACCATTGAAAGAATCCTTTAGTTTAAAGAGCCTCCAGCTAATGATAATGTTGCTATTAGTGATGACAGCTCATTTGATATTTCAGCCTAGCATGATGAACACAAGGCAAAAATGTACGCAAAAGTTTGATGTCGCCAAATTGAAACAAGAGAATGTAAAACACTGTGCAGTGAACTAGATACAATCGATATAAACTCCGACAATGTCGAGGAAAACTTGGCATCCTTCTGAGACTGTTCTCATGTTCTCAACTGGATGCAAAACTCTCGGTCCCACCATGCGTAAACAAGTCTGGTTTGATGAAAACGATACTGCCTTACAGCGATTTCTGAATTTCAATCATCAGCTACAGAAGACCTGCTTAGAACATAGCACTTCATCGTCTAAGAAGGCAGCCTTCAGCAACATTAAGAAGACTGTCCAATACAAATTCGGGTAATTGAGAGTTCATGGGTGAGCAATAAGACAGGTGATATTCAGTTGTACGCAAACACGAAACAGGAATTCTGTCTTGCTTTGAAGATAATCTGCAAGCCACAGTCATCAGAAACATACACTATACCGAGTGCTGAGAGCGTCACGCTTTTCGCTGACAAAGATAAGATAAGACAAGATAAAGTAAGATAAGATAAGATTTATTAAATCATCCAAACAATTGGGAGCAACCTTAATCAGAATTTTAAAAGTCTCTGGGCCCATAACCCTAAATCTGCGCACGTTTAGGCTTGCCATTTTTGCCAAAAGTAAGAGTTAATGATAGCTATTTGTGAAGTCATCATACTCAAATCTTAGAGCACGCCCTTGTTTTTCTTTTTCAAGTTTAGTTGTGTTCCTATCACTACCGAAATGCCAGGCTAAGGATTAGAAATTGAAATTGGAGAGGATAAATGTATGCAAAATTGTCAGGTTGTTTAGTCTACTTAGCTTGTGACCAAAGACAGACAGTTGCTCTGAAGCTTACCTGCATAGATTATTTACATGTGACTCGATTTGCACTTGATAGTCAATGTCAGTTCCTAGTAGTTTAAGTTTCTTCACTGTTTATGACAGCACTGCTTATATTTTTATAGGCTACATGTTGAGTGTCTTTTTACCCACGGCTAGTGTTTGAAACTTTTCAAGATTGGCTTGCAATTTGTTCCCAGCGAACCAGACAATCAGAATCTTGCACTCGGCTTCAAGAGTGTTAAACAGTGTCAAAATCCGGTGACTAAAGGATAAGGTTTTATCGTCGGTATAGTTATATAAAGAGCTATGTGTACTTAAATAGAAGATATCATTGAAAAAACATTAAAAAGTAATGAACCTAGGATCGACCCCCGATGAACACCTTTTTGAAATTTCAGTCCAACTACCCGGCAACTTAATTTGCTGCTTTCATTCGAGAGATTGCTCTGTAAAAGTCCTATTGAGTTATCTATCATACCACAGTACCTTAATGTGCAGAAAAGAATATCATGTGGGAGACAGTCAAAGCCTTGTATAAATCCACCAAAATATTTGTTTTAGTCAAGAGCCTTCCTGCAGTCTTCAAGCAAACGTAACTGAGTTGTCTGGGATCCATGACCGTTATGAAAAGAACCCAAATGTTTGTTACAAATGTTCTTAAAAAAATATGCTTACTAGGTCTTAATTGATTTGTCAAACAGTTTGGATATGATGGGGAAAATGCTGACAGATCTATGATTAGCTTTATCGAGAGAATCAGAGGAATTTTTTAATCGGAACTACCTTTAGACGATCAAAAAAAATATTGTATTGTATTGTTTTGTTAATAAGATTTGTAATAAGGCTCACAAGGATTGGCGTCCAAGCTTTAAATAGTTTGACAGGCATTCGATCCCCACCAATAGCTTTTCTAAACATTTAAACTTATTGTATTTGCTTCTTCATGGTAAACTTCCTTAAATTCAAAACATATTCACTTTAATATTTTTAATAGTCGTCCCTGGGCTAAAGGGTCATAAAGAACATCTTTGATAATATATAATACTAAATTTACATAAAAAGTATTGACGATTTCACGCATTTCTCATTATTAATAATTGTTGTACCCTTGGCATGAATGCTGTTATCTTGGCCAGCCTAGCATTTATTAGAAAAGTATGGCTAAATAATTAACCCAAAATGCCTAGATTTAGTGCCCCCTGCACATCTTTAAAAAGTAACCTCTCAGAGGCTTATTCTTTAATTTGTAGATGTGGAGATGCATAACAGACCCAAGGCACCATCCAGTAGACTCGCAAATGTAAAATAGGCCCAGGGCACCCTCCAGCAGAATTGGAGATTTATAATAGCTCCAATGAGCCCTACAGTAGATATGGGGACGTAGAATAGGTCCAATACACCCTCATGTAGATGTGGAGATGTAGAATAGGTGAAATGTACCACCTCCCTTCCCCCGTAGACTCGCAGATGTAGAATAGGTAAAAGGCGCCCTCCTCTGGATGTGGAGATGTAGAATACACCCAATATGCCATCAAAAAGACTTGTAAATGAAGAATAGGCTAACTGCGCCCTCTTGTAGACTATAAGCTGTAGAATATGCCCATGCGCCCTCCTGTAAAAACACAAATTCAGAGTAGGCCCAATACGTCCTCCTATAAATGTGACGATGTAGAGAATATGCCCAATATGCTTTCCTGTTAGAGGTGCATGGTATCACATGTATAATGATGTCTTCTTTCCAGTGGTCCATACCACGATACTGTTTTATTATAGTTTCTATCGGTAAGGAATTACGGAAATTCCAGAGTAATCTTGTTACAGAGATTTACAGCAAGTTTTCATCTTTCATGACAAAATAATTAAAAATGTATTTTCTTTAAAAAAAAAAGTTAAGTTTGTTACAAATTAAATTTATTAAAAATATGTCAATATTGCCAACTTGTTGGCCAAAGGGAATGTTGTGAACGATATTCAGGCAAAATCCACTTTTGAAAAAAGTTTCGGATTTTAAAAAATGTCATTTGTTTGTCATTTACTAGTGTATGTTAATGTCTTAAAATGTGAATTATCCTAAGATCTTCACGAGATTAGTTGTTTCTGTTTGAATGTTACGTAATTTCTTAGGTACACTAAATATTATTTCTTTTGTAGAGAAATTAGTTTATGTTTACTGGCCCTCTCTGATAAATATCTTGCCCGAGTGTTGACATCCTAAGTTTTTCTGCCTATTATATCATTAGTAGATTGTAGGCTTCACTACAACACTTCTGTTTATATCAATAAATACTTTAATGGCAGTACAATGTCTTTTACAGGGAGTAAGCTGTAGCCTGAGTTCAATCACCCCACTTTATTTAGTGTTTAAGCATTAAACTTCTACAATGATTATCATGCACATTGCAAATTCATCTTGTATAAGGTACTGACCATCTAATTTGATTAGTGGAGGAGGGGCTGCGATTTTGCATTGAGCTGACATATTTTATTTAATTTTATCTCAAGACATTTAATTCTTTTGTCAAGTAATGGACACAATATGGTGTTACTTTGCTATATTCAGAGCAAGATATGTTCTCAGCTACTGACAGACAGAAATTTAACCATACAAGATAGTCAGGCCCCTGTCCCAGAACATTAAAGTGTTGGTCCCTAATATAATTGTGATATACAATGTGGGATAAATATATTGATATGTTCAGAAATATCATGGCATAATGTTGTACAAAATGTGTGTGGTATCCAGCTCTACCTTTTGCAGATGTAGAGATGTAGAATAGGTCCAATATACCCTTCTTGCAGATGTGGAGATGTAGAATAGGTCCAATACACGCTTCTGAAGATGTGGAGATGTAGCTTAGGCCCAATCTGCTCTCCAGTAGATTCGCTAATGTATAATTGGCCCAACGCACCCTACAGTTAATGTGATACTGAATAGGTTCAAGGCAACCTATAGTAGACTCACATATAGACTATACCCAACGTGCCCTCCTGCAGATTTGGAGATGTAGAATAGGCCCAATGCGTCCTCCTGTAGACATGGAGATGCAGAATGGGCCCAAGGCACACGGTGGCACATTGAAAGAGGCAACTGAGACAGGAGCTGCAGTAGTTCAGTGGTTAACATGCCATACTCTGACATGGTGTGGTTTCGAGTCCTACCATCATATCGACTTGGGTTGGCTATTGTGGGGTATACCTTCAAATTCAATAGCCTAAGTGTTTTGTTGTGCCATAAAGCATCAAACTAAACCAATTACTGACTCCATCACCAGAAACATTTAGAAATATATGTAAATATCTGTATTACTGTGTTTAATCAATATATAGAAAAGAAATGTACCGGCGTATACATAGATGACTCATAAAATCAACAAGTCATAATAACAAAATAATAACAATTATAAAGAAATTCATTGAGACACAAGCATCGAAACTTTATTGCTAATTTGGTTGTTTGAATGCAGTTTTCTTTGGATTTTGATTTTTTATTAACGTAGCTTTAATAATTTTTCAGTCATATCGCTATGATGTCTGCAGTGTGAGTTTATAGTGATGTCTAGTACTGGGGCATCATGCCGCAGACATGTAGCATGATGTCCCACCCAGTCACATTATCCTGACACCAGGCCGACCAGTCCTAACACTAACCTCTTAATGCTGAGCGCCTAGTGAGGATGCTGTTAGTACCATTTTTGTATGTCTTTGGTATGACTCGATCGGGGATCGAACCCACGACCTCCAGCATCCGAGGTGGATGCTCTAACCACTAGGCCACCGGAGCGGTGTTGAATACAGTTTTCTGTGGGGTAAAACTACTTTTATTTGTGCAATACTTATCTGCTACTATCGCATTGCTTACATTTTCTGAATGCTAAGTCCACAGTCCAAACGAAATAATTCTTAATGAACATGATCACAGTCTGAACACGATCACAGTCATAGCCAACGTAAGACCGGTATTAGTTAGATTACTCCCATGAAAAAATATATTTTACCTGCCACTACTGCATAGCAGAATTTAAAAGTTATGATGGAAGCAGATGGTACACAAACAAAAACTGTTATTTAAAAAAACAAAACAACAATCTCACCCTTATGGAAGGAAAGTTCGCTAATAAAAGCTGGCACATTTCATGATTACAAGCAACAAGTAAATAACTTCGCTCTGGTTAGTAAAGACTCAAGGTACATGAGTGAAATAGTTGTGTCAGGCCACCAGAAGACTGCTCTCATAGTGTCATCCATAGAGGAGTAACTCAAATAGGACCGAGATGCAGCAATAGCCCTCACCTCATGGACTTTAAAATGAAACAATGGTTCCTCTCTGTGGAAAGGCTGGTAATCTCTCCCGATATTTAAGATAATCCACTTAGAAATGGTGACCAACAAAATATGAGGAACCCCTGAAAGGTAGAAACAGACAATTTTGATCCTTACATTTTCCGTTAGAGGAAGCCAAATAAAACCGTATGGCCCTAACTGGACAAAAGAGACTATCCTGATCATCCCCATCAGAGAAACGAGACTGGGAATTTATAATACTAACTGCGACTGTGGAAGATAGTCGATTCTTAGTGAGAAACCCAGGTTGGCAAAGAATACAAACTGGATCATAGTTACCAATGAATCATAAACAACCTTTCCAATTGAAAAGACACTCCTCATTGATGCTAAGGAGGGAGAAAGACTGTCTTAAGGGTAAGGTTCTTGAAGGTCACATTACTCAAAGGATTGTAATGGTTTTTTGATAATATTCAAAGAACAGGTGAAAGTTGCCATTTATGCATTAATAACAAATATACTGGTCTCTGAAACTCAAAATACCTGATGAAAAATAAGAGAAGAAAGTCCGCAACTTCATGTTAAGGGGGATGACTAGGATACAGAACCGTCTACAAATATTCCACAATCTGCATCATAAACTTTGGAAGCAGACTGCCTCATAGCCTGGGCAATGCAGTTGACAACCTTGATTAAAAATTGGTATTGGCAGATTGATGATTAAAAATGAATCAAGTATGATGGTGTAGAATCTATGGGTTGTTGTACATAAGAGATCTCCTGAGTCACTCCTCTGTGGCAATCTCCTGGGCTAATCTACTAACTGGTCAAGTGAGTCACTGAACCATGATCGCTTAGGTACACTACTACTGAAGGGTTGTTTGAGGTGACTATAAAACAAAACATTATAAGGTTGACACACCCATGTAGGACCAAGACCACTGCCCGATTTCTAGGTATATCTGGAGAATCGCGTATCCCCGAGACCCAAGTCACAGAAGGACTACTCACTCTGGCTCCAGGTGAGCACCCCATCCTGAATCTGATGCGTCTCTGTGCTGAAAGGAGTGGGGTTTGGAGCCGTGAATCATTACTTCATTCAGGTACTGATTCTGATTAAACCTCCAACACAGTCGATGATGAAAACTGGATCTTAACAGAATTCGAGCTGATAACAAGTTCTTGTGCTGTTTCCAGATGGCTTAGAGCAGGAACTGGTGAGAGAACAAGTCTCCCACAAGGGGAAATATATACACAGCCAAATTTAAAGAGTTTCGGGGGGGTGGGTAAAACTGAGCTGTCAACTAAGTCTTTGCCATATGACCTGCTATAAGGAATATAATCTAAGTTGTCATGTCTTGTTGGAGCAAATAATCCCCGCATACGTGAAGTCCTAAGAAGTTACGACAGCTGACTTCTTTAGGTTGGGGATGAAACCCAGATGAGTCACCATCAACCGATAGAGTGTCCGATTGTTTAGGTAATTATTTTTTAGAACAGTGTTCATCGATCCGTCGTCGAAATACTGGAGGATGGGAATCCCTAAAAACCTCATGTGAGCCAATACTAACCCTATCAATATGGTAAGGGGCCTGGAAACAGAGACAAGGCTGAATGGAACAGCCCAAAATTGAAATACTCTTTGGCTAAGAAAACACTGAAGCAATTTCCTGTGAGGTGTCAAGATGTGGATGTGACGGTACATATCCTGCAGATTTATGGACTATGGAGACCGCCCAGCTGAAGGACCTTACAACATTCCTGACAGAAGCAATATTCTCCATCATTAAGCCGTCTACACGAAAAAACTGTTTAAGATGTAAAGATTTATGAGGAGTCTATCTTTTCCACCCCTTTTCGACCCCAAAAAGGATTCTGGAATAGAAATCTGAATTTGATTATATTCCATCCTATTAGCTGCTTCTAAGTTTTGAGTGATGAAAGAGAATGGGGATGATGTTTCCAGAAGCGAATCTAGTATCCTTCTTTTAATGTGGAACAGACTCACACATCATCTGTGATGCCTGCCCAAACCACTGAAATTAGGGATAGTCAAGATTCTACTGAGGTGCTGGGAAGATTATGCTGCCACAGGAGAGGATGTAATTACATATGGCAAAACTACTTCCCTCCTTTAGGAAGCGAGGGGAGTGAAGATTTTCTCCCATGGTCACTTCGACTGACCTGTCTAACAAAGGATGGGCATGAGGGAGATTTGAACAGGGATGCTTGTTTGTCCGTTGAGGTAGACCCTGGTTAGAGTGTGCGTTTCCAGACCAGTTTCAACTGGCCTGAAGTGGAACCCAGGGACTGGTAGCCCTCAAAAGATTATTGCCATTGCCCAGCAAGACCTTAGACACCACTAAGGTATTATTCCTGTGGAGAAAAAGTTCCGCAGAAAGCGCTATTCACATGAAGAGTGCATGCCTTGACGTTTTTGCCACGGCTTCCAGAAAACAATGAAATACCTCTGAAGTCAATGATTCGTCTTTAAGAGACAAAAGGATGCAGCTATAAAGGGACTGACTTGGAAGGCAATCATCACTAAGGTTGAAGCCTTTAGCTCCACTGTCTTTACCAATAGACAATGCCAGGTCGAAGCTCGTAGCCTCACTTGGGATGCACCAAGTGTGGAGAGTTTTTGAGGCCAAGCAATGGAATGAACCAAACAGCTGATAAATGGCCTAAGATTAGATTGGGGTAGGCCATATCATTTCTTTTGTTACTTAGCAAAAGCTCTTGAACCATAGCAGAGTGCATGAAAAACTGAAGATCTGAACTAGAGTAGAAACCAAAATACATCTCCAGACTGGAGAAGATCTTAGTGTCCTATACCCCAGGAGGCTTCAGACACAAAACTGAAGGAAAAAGTTTCTTTCCACCTTATCAAACTTCAAACTTCCTTCTACTCCAACACCGGACATAACGGACAAGGAGCTGGGGACATGAATCAAAGGGATGGATCAAGCACAACCAACTCTTCTGTGAACTCATTTGATACCATCAGGATGAAAAGGATATTGTCCTGAAGCTGCGCCTGAGATAAGACTGGATGATCCAGCTTTTTTCTCTCTCTGGAAACCGCTATTTCAAATTAGTGTTTGTTGAATAGTGTAACTTCTCATAGAAGATAACGGGAACTAACCCATTTGATCTCCTCCTGGGCAAATGGGATAGCTGATCCCTTCTCAACATTCTTTTAGGAGAGTGGCAGACTGCCTCCATTTTGTTGGTTGTGGTTAATGATGACTGAGCAGGTCCATGGCATCTGATGTCCATCATACCTTGAAACTAAAGCAGGGATATCAATGATGTAGGTGAAGTAGACTCTCTATCAGGTAAGGAGGAAATCCTCAAGTCCAATAGGGTTTAATGAAAATGTAAGGAAGGGGACAATTCCAATCCAGTCCCTTTTCCCAGAAGGGAAATCTAAACCCAACTCCTTATCCCCAGAGAAATGGATGGTAACATAATGATGGTGAGGGGTATCAACCCGATCCCTGTTTCAATATCAACAATCAAAGCCCAGTGTTCACCTGGTCAAACAGCATAGTCCAGAGACTGGTGATCAGTGCTCAGGGCTCAGTAAATGATAGCTGACCAGTGCCTGATGACAGCTGATTGGTGGCCAGTGACTGATGATCATTGACTATTGCTTGGTCACCAGTCAAAGACAGATCTGTCAATAAGGATCTGACAAACAAGCATGCCTCAGAGTGAGATTACTGCTCTTTCCTGTCAATGGGGAGGTGCAACTCACTTGTCAGTCACTGGCACTATGCTTATGTTGGGATGGTGCTGCTCATTTCTGCCAGTAAGAAGTTACTCGCTCTCAGGCACTTTTCTTCCTTACATAGAGGCCAAAGGACTATTCTTCATCAGGACTAATGACATTGGACTAAGCATCAGGGATGCTTGGCCTTGTGGTAATCTCTGAATTATGGAGATCACTCCTTATTTCTGCCCCACATGAGTAGTTCACTTTCCTAAACCAAGAATGGATTCAAACCACTCCTGGGAACAGAGGTCGCTATCTAGTGATGATGATGATGACAAGGAATACAAAGTCCCACACTTGATCTGTCCATAGATAACATAAAGAACATCTGTCCATGTGTTCACAGCCAGGCAGGTGTTGTGCGTATTCCATGGGGGTTTCTAATGCCTGCACTTACTCACACCCAAGAACATATTAATCTCTATAAAAGAAAGTAACAAAAAAGAAGGCAACAGGGAACCAAAGAAGGATAGGTAATCCTTCCCAGAAATCTGGTTACTAAGAAGGGCTTACGAATAAACAAGAAGCACCAGTTGTTGAACAAGGTACAAAAACCCTTCAAAGTTAGCAAAAGCAGCACAATACATTAGAATGATGCATGAACTAGGAGAAAAACACTCTGTTAACAGAAAAAGGTACAAAATTGGCAAACAAATATTTAAAAAAGACAACAAAGGAAAATTTTGACTTTTGGTAAAGGTTGCTCAAAGTCCATGGAAAATAGAAACATACTCCATATGTTGGCTACGACTTAAGATTCAGATACGGCTCATGTTATTTTCAATTCTGGTTGCCCAATTACTAACTGGTGAATAAAAATTTAGCTTCGGCTGAGGTAAGTAATGCAGTAGTAGCAGGACTATTAATGCATGGTTTCTGCATACTGCAAAGTTAGAAAATTTCATTGGTATTCAATTTATCTGCACTGTTTTAGCCACAAAATCTTTTTCAAAATTGTCTTGTGCATATAAAATGGTGAAGATGAGAAGGATGTAAAAGTCCAAAAACTATTTTACTCCTAAGAAATCAGCTGCATTCCTTATTTTATATTAAATCAAAGACAATACATTATTCATACTTTAGTCCTGCAAACATTATCAAAGATAACTAAAAATTAAAAAAAAATACTGCTGCAGCCATAACCACTTATCAGTACTTTCTTCTTCAACCATTATAAGTTTCGATGATGATCCACTCACCTCATTCACAGATAAGAATCAAAGTTAAAAATGTAAATTCCCTGCATTTGTTTTTAGTTACAATATTAAATACAACCTGTCTCAGATTTCACCAATACAGTACATTTAAATTTATATGTAGATTATAGTATTGTTAGTAAAGTGTGTACCTGGTCTAAAGATGATACAATACAATGCAATACACAAGTTGCCAAACTTCAAATTGCCTGGTCTATACAGTGGTGAAACATATGCTTGGCAATTCTTGGTCCTCAGTATTTGATCCCTGGAGCCACTGTGTGCAAAACAAAGTGACTGTGCAGTGTTGGTTTTCTTTATATTCTCAAGTTTCTTTGTCTCTGTGACCATCTCATGCTATCAATGGACTCTGGAACACTGAAGAGTTCCTTGGAGAGGCTGATAAAATATATCATTATCACAATGCTCAATGACTAAATTTCATTAGATTTTCTCCCTTGACTTTAACCAATAATTCAATTTTCTCCTTACAGTTCAGTTAATTTGTACTTTACATTGTCCCATTTTAAAATAATTAAGTTGCCTGCAGACACAGTTTGTCATACAATTACTCTATTTCCAGATGCCTGAGGGTCATTACTGTCTAGATAAAAACAATTAGTACCGTTTTGTACTTATACGTCAGATCCAACTGCAAACTGCATAGACAAAGATCTGCTTTCGCATAATGAGCTGGCAAGTCTTGGTCAATGCAGTTTATTAGGAATAATCAGTGAAACAAACAACACAGGACCTGATATGCTGGCACATTATGCAATGGCAGATCAAAGTATATGTTGTCTGCAGTTGAATTTAACTTATATGCAAAGCTGAAGTATCACTTAATTACAAAATATATTTCCCTTAAAATTTGAAATAAGGTCAACTGTGGGTCTGTAACACTTTGAAATCTTGTTAAAAAAGGTCAAAGGTCAATTACTGATCAGAACTTTTATTATAATTATTATTAATGGCAAACTCAAAAACTATAATACATTTTTGACCATATTATTCAAGCTGTAAGTGTTTCTGAGTGAAGGAAAACATTCGATCAATTAGGACGGTGGAGACCAATTATTTACCAGTGTGAAATATGATGAGAGAAAACAAGCCTGACATCTAATGGCGGTCTTGTGTTGCAAGGAGTTACAAGTGGGTCAGCCCCTTCTAAAGTCAACTGAGACTGAAATATGACCTATCAAGTGTCAGGCTTCACCTGTCAATCATTATGTCAAACATTTAACAAAGCTAACCAGTCAATAAGGTAATGAATGAGAACAACCTTCTCACTGGCAGCTAAACTCAAACTGTCACCTCGCAGCGTCTGCCTCCTTTTCAAATGTATTATTTAAAATAAAATGAAGGGCAATTTTAGATCAAATTTAGATCACTATATTATTCTAAATTTCAGGTTTAAAAAAAGATATTGATGTTTTATGATCTGAATAACAACATACAAGCCATGGGCAAAAGACTTTAAAAGTATGATGGTAGCTAAACCTCTGTTTCATGTGGTGTGTGATAAAACATATCATTTATAGCAGGCTGGATGGCTTCCTCTGCCTGACGCGTAGGAGCAGAATCTGAAATTATACCCTCCTTGATCATCATCTCATTGCGAACATCTGTTAAAGCAAAGCCTAGAAGGTTTAGTCCACGCCATGTATTCTTGTTCCAAGCTTCAAAATTCTCAATTCTCCAGCCAATTCCCCATATCATGTCATAGGGGCTAGCTTCCACAAGCGTTCGAGGGTAAGTTGAGAATAGCAAATTCCTTAGATGATCATTTTGGGAAAACTGGAAAAGAAAATATTATATATGATATTATCATTATTGATTTCTCTTCTGGGCAGCATAACTAAATGAAAATAAGTCAAATGTGAAATGTGTAATAGTTACAATGATCTGTAACTAAAACATAGTTCCAAGAAGGCATAAAAATATGAAGTATTTTAAGCAGCAAATATGAAGTTTATAATCATGGTTACATTGCATTGCGGAATGCTCCATTTAAAATTACATTCATCACATATTCTGACATAAACCAGTTCTGCACAGAAAACTAAAGAAATTACGGGTAATTCACTTATGTCAATATACCACTGCCTCTCCCGTATTCCACTTGTACCCAGTAATTACACCAGTCTCTCCTATATTCTACTTCTACCCAGTAAATATCTCATGGATCAGTGGTTCTTTCCGGGGTTTTCCCGGGTTCTTCCTCCATCATTAATATTGGCCGCCATGCATAGCCCTATCATGTGCTGAAAAATGGCATTAAACCCTACAACAACTACCCAGTAAATAAGACACAGCTTCTCCCATATTCCATTCTACCCATTAAATATACCACTGTCTCTCCCATATTCCACTTCTACCTGGTAAATATACCACTGTCTCTCCCATATTCCACTTCTACCCATTAAATATACCACTGTCTCTTCCATATTCCACTTCTACCTGGTAAATATACCACTGTCTCTCCCATATTCCACTTCTACCTGGTAAATATACCACTGTCTCTCCCATATTCCACTTCTACCTGGTAAATATACCACTGTCTCTTCCATATTCCACTTCTACCCATTAAATATACCACTGTCTCTTCCATATTCCACTTCTACCTGGTAAATATACCACTGTCTCTCCCATATTCCACTTCTACCTGGTAAATATACCACTGTCTCTCCCATATTCCACTTCTACCCATTAAATATACCACTGTCTCTCCCATATTCCACTTCTACCTGGTAAATATACCACTGTCTCTTCCATATTCCACTTCTACCCATTAAATATACCACTGTCTCTTCCATATTCCACTTCTACCTGGTAAATATACCACTGTCTCTCCCATATTCCATTCTACCCATTAAATATACCACTGTCTCTCCAAATATTCCACTTTTACTTTGTGATGGAGTTGATTCCAGAGTTAAAAAAAGGAACAACTCTTCTGAAAAAGTTGCAAGTACAATGATTTGTCAATATGCATAGTTTCTCATGATGAACATAATGTGAACTAAGTTGTACAGCAATCCATAAAAAAAAGTGCAAGAGTAGCTGCATTCACAAAATTATGTCAAATATTGCATCCAGCAGTAAGCCAAAATGGACAGTTTGAACTCTTATATAAATCTGCGAAGCACAAAATTTAACAAATGTAATTCTTAGGATGAAGACCATAATATCAAGTTTCACAACGATCCATGCAAGATTGCATTTCAAACTTTGGGACTTCATGCACTAATGAGATTGTGTCATACACTGCATTACCACATGTACTCACTTAGAAGTCAAGCCAAACAGCCAGCAACAAAGATCTTCATCTGCTGTAGCATAATGCGCCTGCAGACCAGGGTATATGTTGTTTGTTTTATTGATTACTCCTAAAAAACTAAACATACCCAGATCTGTCTCTGCATTATGCAACAGCAGATCTAGGTCTGTGCAGTTAACAGTTGGACTAGACTTATAAGTGAGTATACCCAGTAAACTACGAGACAAAAGGTCCAAAAACTCTCCCCAAACATTGTGGGAACAAAGTCATTTATTGGTTAGTGCAGCTTCTGGTGATGACCATAACATTTACCAAGTTTCAGGGCGATCCAGGGGGATTAGTTGTACTAATGACATTATGTCTTACACTGCTACAAGATAAAAGGGACAATAACTCAAGAAATCATTGAGGAAGGATTTGGTGATATGTGCATCATCGGGTGATGACCATAATATTTACTAACCTGAATATTTAAATGCTTTTCTGGCAATACATAAAACTTTTAGATTAGTTGTAATACGAAGTCCTAGATAGAGAGAACAATACAAAGACAGATATGAGATTATACTCTGTTGTAGGTATAAAATGAGGTATTCATCTTGCATGATGGGTACCTCTGTTGGAGGTCTGCACATCACCAATACCAATGTTCTATAGCATTCAAACTGCATCACATGAGAGTGTACAGCCAATGGTTCAATAAGATAATCACTTTCTGTAGTATTCAGTTTTCTCATTATCTTATCAAGCAGCCAGCTCAAAATTAAAACTACATGGCTAAGTCAATGCAAAAAATATCACAAAAAAATACAGTGATAAAAATGTTGATGGCAACAATTTCAGAATGTGTACGCATCAATGATTTATGACCTGGCTGCTGACAACTAATAAACAGTCTGAGCACTATGTCAACAGAGTGAAATTGGTGTAAACAAGCCACATTATGTTTGACGTCTTACAATGAAAGTAAACAACTTGATAAGAGGTTTCTCTCAAAGATGAATTATTTAAAAAATTTTTAATGTTTGGCTTAATCCCCTTGTTCTGATGCACTTAGAGATTATTTAAATATGCAACAACAAATACAGATATTGATATAGTGCAACAGATGTACTGTTTTTTAAGTCATTATTTCTTACAGAAATATATAACTACACCATGTTATATGGGAGACTGTATCTTACAGAAATACATAATACTATGTTATATGGGAGACTGTATCTTACAGAAATACATAACTGTACTGTGTTATATGGGAGAATGTAACTTACAAAACTACATAACTGTACTGTGTTATATGGGAGACTGTATCTTACAGAAATACATGATACTCTGTTATATGGGAGACCGTATCTTACAGAAATACATATCTATACTGTGTTATATGGGAGCCTGTATCTTACAGAAATACATAACTGTACCGTGTTATATGGGAGATTGTATCTTACAGAAATACATGATACTCTGTTATATGGGAGACTGCATCTTACAAAAATACATGATACTCTGTTATATGGGAGACTGTATCTTACAGAAATAAATAACTATACTGTGTTATATGGGAGACTGTATCTCATAGAAATATGTAACTACAGTGTGTTATATGGGAAACTGTATCTTACAGAAATACATAACTATACATTTTTATATGGGAGACTATCTTAAAGAAATATATAATACTGTCTTATATGGGAGACTGTTTCTTACAGAAATACATGATACTCTTTTATATGGGAGACTGTATCTTAAAGAAATACATAACTACATTGTGTTATATGGGAGACTGTATCACACAAAAATAAATGACTATACTGTGTTGTATGTTAGACAATATCTTACAGAAATACATAGGGAATAATTTCTTCTCCTACATTAATAATGGATATATTTCATTGTGTGGTACCAAAAACATGATATTTTATATCAAACTTGCTCCAGAATCAAAGTTTAGGAGATTAAACAAGTCTCTGGCACAACATGCTTACCCCACCCCCTTTTTGTCAATATACTCACTTTCATAGCCTGATTATAAAAATATACTAGACTTAAAAAAGCAGTAGGAGTTAGCTGACCTAATCTGTCAGAGTAAATGACATTGTTGTCATTCTGTAAATTATTTGACCCCATCTGTAAACAATGCGAGTCTAATTTAGCAATGCATCACAGCAGGTTGGTCATTGATGTCAAAGAAACAAGGGAAAACAACTTTTGAGAAATGCAAACATCATCTGGTCAGATTTCTTTATCAAAAATTAATTTCCATGTCTGAAATGTAAGGCAGTTTCTATTTATTTGTTCTAGCTCACAATGTACCTGTTTTTGTCATTGCAGTTACAACTTTTGTAGGTAGACACAATCAAGCATCACATGGCATGATGGGATATCTTATATTTCATATGTGAAAATACAAGGACATAATTTTCACATGTGAAAATATATGAATGAAATAAGCTATTATAATAAATAACTATACTGTGTTATATGGGAGACTGTATCTTATGGAAATAAAGAACCATACTGTGTTATATGTGAGACATTCTTACAGAAATACAATTCTATACTATGTTATATGGGAGACTTTATCTTACAGAAATACATAACTAATCCATGTTGTATGGGAGACTGTATTATACTGAATCATTTTAAAGTGAGGGACCAGTGTACTCTTTATATTGTTCAACCTAATTAAGATTATTTATCATTCTCCAGACAAATGGCATGAAAACTGGAGGATATTACTTGACTGGTGATAACATTATACATAACCTTTATTATGAGAGTGTGAAGCTTAACGCTTGAAAAGATATTGTGGAAACAAAACTTGTATCCAATGTTATCAATGTATGGTTCAATCTTCTGACTATGCCTTATGTTCATCCAGCTGTGGCTTCAATATATTTACAAAATGGTTACCAAGTCTTTGTTAAAAGCATTTACAATGGTTACCAAGACTTTGTTAAAATGCATTTAGACTGGTTACCAAGTCTTTGTTAAAAGCATTTAAACTGGGCACCAAGTCTTTATTAAGAAGCATTTAGATTCGTTACCAGATCTTTGATACAACACATTTAGACTGATTATCAAGTTTCTATTTAAAAGCATTTACACTGGTTAAAATCATGTCATGTGATGCAGAAAACTACAAGTTAGCAGTTTGTAACATCAAAACAGAACTACAATTTATGTATACATGCATTCTTCTTGTGTGCTTTAACAATAATTGTAAACAATTTCAGGGCATAATATGCACTTAAATGTGACTTTTGATCATTTTAATACAATAATGCATAAATTGACAATAGCAAATTAGAGCAAAAAAGGAAGAAGTTCCTGTTCAAACAAAATTGTGCTTATGTCCAGTACTTCTCATCACCCAATAAAATTATACTTATCTGAACTAGATAGAAATGATAAGAAAGCTGGAAAATTACATGATTTCATTTTCAAACAAATTATTTTCATTTACAACATTTCCATCTAATAATTTAATTCATAATAAAAGTCCCTTGACATTCACAATCTTTTTTAAAAAAAACAAAAAACATTATGATCGATAACATACAAAATATGTTAAGAAATCAGTAGAGAAATAAATTCTAAAGTATCCAAGTCTTATAGTATATGAGAAAATTCCTATAATTTCACATCACAATACTTACCATCATTATAGTAGCTTACTTAAGAAACATTCTTCAAATTTCCATAAACTCTTCAGGCTGTTCTAGTGATATACACTTTGAACACAAGGAAATCTTTCAATGTAGAGTAGTCAGTCATAAATGCAACTCGCAACTCTGCATCATTTTCATATCAACTCTTTGAGTAATCAGAGTACCCTGGCATATATTTAAAAGAATCTGCCCTCCCTGGGCACAATGCATATTTAACTAAACAGCCCTTATAAAATACACAAAGAAAATTGCATGCTGGTGAGTGAATTGTTTTGAAAATATGACACAACTAATGAGATCACATCAGCTTTCCACAGCTGAAAGCCTGAGTAGATGATTTACAGCATGTTGTAAATTGCTAGTGAGTTTCCGAGGTTATAAATACTTTATGCTGACTTTATCATTTTCTGCCAAAACTGCATAAGTTTTGATATTTAATAAGAGACAGAAAACCAGTCTTCATTGTTATGCCCTAGAGTTGATAAAGATCACCTATACCTGGTAGTCATTAATGACATCATGATGCAATGATTACTTCATAGCAAAGGTTTATGTCAGTTTCTGAGAATGTGCTCAGTATGCAAATGTCACTTCTGTATTTAATATGGTGTGTGTATAATCTAACAATTCTATGCTTACTTACAAGAAACAGATCCCCAATGTGAAATTTTGTAATCATATATATACTAATCATTCATAGTACTACTCATGTGTACAAGAGTTATGTAGCATGCAGGGTTATGTAGTAATAAGAGTAATGCAGTAAACAGGGTGATGCAGTAAAACAGGTCATGCAGTAAAAAGGGTTATATGGTAAAAGAGTTATGTATTAAACAGGGTTATGTAGTAAAATGGGTTATATAGCAAAGAGATTTATGTAGTACACAGGGTTACATAGTAAACAGTGTAATGTAATAAAAAGAACCAAATATTAAAAAGGGTTATGTAATAAAAAGAGTTATGTAGTAAAAAGGGTCATGTAGTAAAATGGTTATGCTGTAAAAATGGTTATGGAATTAAAAAAAGCTTTATGTAATAATAACAGTAATGTACAACATAGAGTTATGTAGTAAAAAGGGTTATTCAGTAAAAAGGGTTATGTAGTAAAAAGAGTTATGTAGTAAAAAGGGTTATGTAGTAAAAAGGTTATGTAGTAAAAATAGTTATGAAGTAAAAATATGGGTAGTAAACAGAGTTATGTAGTAAAAAGGGTTATGAAGTAAAAGAGTTATGTAGTAAACAGGGTTATGTAGTAAAACAATTTATGTATGAGAAGTGTTATGTAGTAAAAAGGGTTTTGAAGTGAAAAAAGGTATGTAATAAAAAGAGCTATGTAGTAAAAATGGTTAAGTAGTAAACATTTTCTGTAATAAAAAAGGTGGTAAACAAATGGATTTATTAGAATACAGAACTGTATAAGCCAGCTACAATCACATAACTGAATAAAATATCTCCAGACTGACTCATGCTCTGTCATCATTTCATACATATAATGTAGCAAGACTTTTTTGTATGGTTTTTACCTTTTCCCTGTTTGCAGCCTTTACAACATGTATACAATGTAGATTCCATCTCTCTTCACTGAAGTGTTTCACCTGCCGACCCAATTTCTTCTGTTGTTGAGGATCTTCCACCCTCAGAATTTGTTCTGCTATATCATAATCCCGAAACAAAACTAATTGGGAAGATAAAATATATTATTACCACGTAGCCAAAATTCTATTTATAGGACTGGTTAATTGTAAAGTTACAAAATTATGTATTTCTGTTAAAGATTATTCAAGTCAGGTGTAAGTAACTCACATGTTGACTGCAAGGCACAACTGGGTAAAAGAGAATGGAAGACACCCTCTGTTTGATAACTTAAAATGAAAATATCAAATTATGATCCAAATATATACACTGATTTTATTATAAAATGGTTTTAATATATCAATAAACAAAGCCACTTTGTAGTTCATTTATCAGTGGAAAGTATCTCCCACTTAGGCATCAAGGATCTCTATGCAGCCTTTTCATCAATCTTTGATATATGTATTTCACTCAACCATTTAATAAAAATATAATCTCCAGTATTTGCCAATAAATGATGACTCCTGGGTTCAATATTCCCTCAAAAAGAGACTGGTTCCCTCTCTCCCAAATAATTAGTGGTGTTAGACCTATAGCCTATCGTGTGCTATTTATAACTGTTGACATCAATCAATCCATATCCACAAACATTCCTCTTCAAGGCTCCCTGCCAAAGTGAATTGTGTTTTGCATTACCTGTTTTTGAAAACATTTTTACAAATTCATTATTTTTTTGGCAACCTGCTAGAGTTTACAAAATGTACAAAAATTTAAATACAATCTCTTCCTTTAACACTCACTATGAATGAGACAAGGCAGCTTGCTTCTTATGTGTATCCCTGTCTACATGTAGCATATATCCCAATCTTATTGCACATTTCAAAGGAATGTTAACAAATGGAAATACCAGTATGTAGGTTTCTTATCCATGTAAAATATTTGATTTAAAAAAAAAATACAAAAACAAATTATGGACAATATACACATCTTTGAATAAGTTAACATAAATCAGCTGTATCTATATTTTCTTACTAAATGGGGAATGTCTGCCAAATGTCTATGCAAGATATGTGCAAGTTCACCAACTGATAAGGAGATGGAAGGTAATCCTTGGAATCCCATACTTGTGTTACTCATCTGTTCATTTTTAATGTCATTTAGAATATAAGTGTCCTATATTTTGGTGTTCTTTAAATCTCAATTTTAACTGCTATTAATTATGAGCAGAAAAAGGCAGTTTCAACCAAATGCACTGTTTTACCTGAGGTGGATTTTAAAAAATCCAGAAAAAGTTCTAAAACTTAATTACTGTATGTACTTGCTTAAAATTCATGTAAACTGCAAACAGTATAGATCCTGATCTGTCAAAGCATAATGTGTCTACAGATAAGGGTCTATGTTGTTTGTTCTACTGATTACTCCTTACAAGCTACACAAACCCAGATCTGCTGGGGCATTATGTGATCTGGGTCTGTGCAGTTTGCAGTTGGACTCATCTTATAAGTGAGTATAGAGAGTACACATGAGATTACAACTAATTTATTGCTCCGTTTTCTTTTAGGTACATGCCTCCCTTTTCATCAATGTGACCAACTGATTCCAAATGTAAAGTTCAAATATGATAAATCATGCACTATGTTTTACAAATGATAAAATTAATTTCTCACAGACAGAAGTTATTGACAGACTGCCTGAAACATGCAGTAAATAGGGGTTCAAACAGCTCTCCTAAGATTAATATGACCAAAACAAGCAAACGTACCCAAGAATATGCACCTGAGAACTTGTTAAGCAACATTACAAACAAATGCATAATTTATGGCTGACGAAATGAGGAAAATGTGGTAGGATGTATTTTATCTGGTTTAATTTTTACAGGATGGAAATTTTCCTATAAGTCTAACACCACAAATGTTATATCCATAGCTAATTAAGGCTAACAAATGAATAGGTTTTGTCTTTGGACACAAGCTTGTGTTTGACACATTATACCAGAGGTGGGCAAAATTCAGTTTTCAGGCTGGATGCGGCCTGGCTAATATTTTCTATCTGGCCCACTGTGCTGGGTCTTTATACAACAGATTGTGAGGTAGTAATGTGTGGCCTGTGATAACTTACCAACCTCTTTTGAGTTGCCCACCTATGAAAATTATTGCCCACTGCTGTTTTATACTATGGTTAACATTTACTTTTTACAACTGACATGAAATCCATATACTCTACACTGACTATCTGAGAAAAATGGATCACTTTAATTTCAGGTTATATGAAAAACAGGACCTGGATAGGTTTTAATCATTCTATACTTTTCTCTCAATTATATGTATTTTTCTGCCAATGGTATGTTGAAAAAGTTGTAATATCCTTACTAATAAAATAAAATTATCTATATTCTTTGATAATCATTGAAGACCTGTTCTTATTTCTTAGGGCTTCAATGTTTCCTGACAAACAGAATGGTTCCCCTCTCTTCCAAATACATTGTGTAGATATACCTACAAATGAAAGGTCAAGAGCACAGTCAATGTGAAATAGCTCATTAAAGTACATATGGATATGTATCTACTTTACCTCTTTATGTATCCCAAAAGAGTTGCTGCCCTTGAATTAATGTTTTGTATAGTATCACACTTGTATGGAAAGTAAATGTATTTTCTGAGGGCATGGTACATACTTCAGAATTACTGTAATGTCCATTACAATTCAAATTCAATTAAAATTGTGAAAACTAAGGAAGTAATTTCTATAATTACTTATTTATGACTTGCATTTCTGGTCTTTTGAGACCACTCCGTTGGCCTAAGTTGTTAGCACCTCAAATGCGGGTGGTTGTGGGTTCAAACCCCAGCCAAGTGATACCAAATACCTATAAAAATGCTAATACTAGTTGCCTTGCTTGGCGATCAGCATTAAGTGGTTAGTGTTAGGACTGGTCAGCCTTGTGTCAGGAAAATGTGACTGGGTGGGACACGATGCCACATGTCTGCGGCATGATTCCCCAGTGCTAGACATTACTATAAACTGCCACATTGCAGATATTTTAGTGATATGTCTGAAACATTTTAAAAATTATGTTAAAAATTCTAATCACACACACATACTCTGGTCTTCTGAGATAGAGAACATTTTTTGTGAAATTTAGTTTACAAAAAGTTGTTTTTAAGTGTTTTTATAACTAGAGGAAAATGTACACATATGCACTGTGTACAAATGCATTCTGGGAAAATCAGGAGAAAATAACCTGCATAATATTGTTAGAGGACCCTGGAGATGACCACTACGCACTGGTGTCTCAAATATAACTACCAAAATCATACAAGAATATGTTTTAATCCAACCCTACAATTTTCTTATGTTATTTTATTAGAAATGTACTAAAATAAAATCACACCAAATACAATGATGTATACCTGCTTTACTTAACATCATGTATTGTTCTGCTGTGACAAAATTCCAGTCATCCTTCCAAAATGGTGAGTCATGCCACTGACTGAACGGCGATTCCTTTTGCCAGAAGAACTCAAACTCCTCTATAATCCCATTTTCAGCCATTTCCATCAATTAAGCATAGTCACATCCTCTGGAGTATTTTAAGATTTCTTTCTACTTAACAAACATCTGTATCCCTGATATGAATACTTCAATATCTGTAAAGGACCTGAAAGAAAACATTAAAATGCTACAAACTCAAAAACCTAAAACTCTCAGGCTTTATTTTTACTCTAGAAACTATCGCAATCCAAATTACTATTTATTTCAAAAACTAGGTATCTCATAAATCCAATAACATGTAAATTTTATGGAATATTTGATATGCATTGTAAGACATACCATATACAGTTTTTCAAAGTAAGATTCATCTCATAAAGTATGATATATTATTGAATTTATGAGATATTTTTAAAATTATGTAATATATCTCATAAACTTTGGAAGATTTTTAATCAGATTGATGATATCTCTTATAAAGTGTTTAAGATATCATGTATACATTATAACATATCTAGGTTTTAGAACAAATGAAAATTGGATTGTCATAAGAGACTTCAGTGATGTTATTGAGCTGTATGATACATCAAGCACCTCTTGATATATGATGAGACAATATGTATAAAGTCATTCTGGACATAAGACAAGACTGTTTCATTTATAAGTAAGGTGTTAGTAGAACAAGTATCAACAGTTTCTATGTAATGACCCATGGCTCAAAGTTGTGTCATCAAGAACTATCAAAGGATTTCATTTACACACCACTGGTCCCACCCCACCCCCATACCCTTAACTGATACGTTTTAACACTCTTAGACTTGTTAGTCACATGATTTTTTTTTTGGAGCTACCATATATTCTTGCTTATAAGAAAAGTCCAACTGCAAACTGCACATAGACCTGCCATCGCATAATGGGCCAGCAGATCTGGGTCTGTACAGTTTGTAATGAGTAGTCAGTATGATAAAACACAACAGACCCTGATCTCCAGACACATTAAGCTATGGTATATCTGGATCTTCGTTGCTTGTAGTTTTACTTGACTTTTAAGCCAGGATATACGGTATTTCAAATTTATGCAAAACATCACCCACCCTCCAGTCCTACCCAACACAGAAATTCTACAACTTCTGTGAACATCTATAAACAGTCTCCAAGGTCTGAATTTCCAGTCATAAAGTATATAAGGAGTATGAAGGGTAACATGATCCCCACCCACGCTTTAAAAAGAATGGGCATAGTTAGAGAACCACTGTAGAAATAACTGCCCTCTTAATCTAAAAAGGAAAGCTACTTACAGAACCACTTTTAACATAACTCCCCACCTATGCTCTGAAAGGAATGTGGAAAATTGCAGAACCACAATGGATATAACTCTCCAACTCTGCTTTGAAAAGAATGTAGAATATTACAGAACCACTGTGGACATAATTCCCCACCTCTGTTTTAAAAAGAATGGAATTAATTACAGAAACACTGGACATAATTTCCCACCTCTACTCTGAAAAGAATGGGATTAATTACAGAACAACTGTGGACATAAATTCTCACCTTTACTCTGTAAAAAATGGAATTAATTACAGAACCACTGTGGATATAAATTCCCACCTCTACTCTGAAAAGAATGAAATTAATTACAGAACCACTATGGACATAAATTCCCACCTCTACCCTGAAAAGAATGAGATTAATTACAGAACCACTGTGGACATAAAATCCCACCTCTACTCTGTAAAGAATGGGATTAATTACATTACCACTGTGGACATCAATTTCCACCTCTACTCTGAAAGGAATGAGATTAATTACAGAACCACTGTGGACATAACTACAAATATGAGTGTGATGTTTATTTGACATACACAAAATGCGGTTTTTACTTTGTAAACAGAGCCTGTCCATTATTAACAAAGTGAAATCCTAGAAGTCAACAAAAAAAATGTAAAATGTTTCCTGGTAATGGTGAATGATTACTCCAACACAAAGCCACTGACAGTCAGCATCTACTGCAGAAATCTTTACAAGTTTTATACCTATTCAAATGCATGAGACCTAGGTGGACCTGATATTGCTCACCCTGGGTTATATAACTTAGCAGCTGACTGTTTCATTAGTAGGCTTATGTAGTACTGTATGAACGCAAGCTACGTAAACTACCTTCCAAACTTTATGCTATGTCAGATTTACCAGTTTTACTATAATCTGACAAATTCCTTCCAATTATAAAGATATAAATAATATACATTGCTTCTTGCACATAAACAAAGTCATCAAAGAGAAAGACACAGTCTCTTGCACATAAACAAAGTCATCAAAGAGAAAGACACAGTCTCTTGCACATAAACAGTCATCAAAGAGAAAGACACAGTCTCTTGAACAGAAACAAAGTCATCAAAGAGAAAGACAGTCTCTTGCACATAAACAAAGTCATCAAAGAAAAAGACACAGTCTCTTGCACATAAACGAAGTCATCAAAGAGAAAGATACAGCCTCTTGCACATAAACAAAGTCATCAAAGAGAAAGACACAGTCTCTTGCACATAAACTAAGTCATCAAAGAGAAAGACAGTCTCTTACACATAAACAAAGTCATCAAAGAGAAAGACATAAATATAAAACAGTATTGCTCATAAATGAGGTTATGAAAGAGAAAGACATAAATATAAAACAGTCTTGCTCATAAATGAGGTTATGAAAGAGAAAGACATAAATAATAAAGTCTCTTGCTCATATATAAAGTCATCTAAGATAAAGACAAATAATAAACATAGTCTCTTGTTCAACAGTGAAGTCATCAAAGATTAAGACATAAATACTAAACATAGTCTCTTGCTCAACAACGAAGTCAGCAAAGAGAAAGACAAATAATAAACATAATCTCTTGCTCATGTTACATGTTTAGGCTCGAATAAACAGTAACAAAAAGGAGGTATTAACACCGCCACTCTAAGAATAACTCTAAATATGACATTATATACCAAGTCGTGCTGGATGAAATAGAGGCTGAGACACTACATAACATACATACCACACCACTCTAGTATAACTCCTAATGTACACCCAGCCTGACTGATGTACATAGCAATATAATGGTATCACAGTTTCTTACATATATGTCCAGAACTACTTCGAATACAACAACATCATAATCAAAATGAAATGATAAACAAAATAATAGATGTGAAATCATATGAATATTACGTGCGACATACTAAAACAACTAGCCGGCAATACTGAAAGTCCAAATTCAAATTAGATTTCAGTAGACATGTTATTTAGTACTGGTAGTAGGGTAGGGTCCGAACAACTTTCGTTTTTAACTCCAATAGACAGACGAACAACAGCAATCGGCAGGAACAACTTATAGTAGACTCGTATATATATATATATATATATATATATATATATATATATATATATATATATATATATATATATATATTACCATTATTGTACAGCTTGTTTAGGTGGTGTTCTCTACTTTCCTTTTGCAAATGCGGTGTCATCTCATTTCTATGCTACGGTGGGTGTTTAGTTTGTTGGCCTGTTGCATTACATCCCGGTTTTCTTTGTTTTGTTTTGCTTTGTCTTTTTATCTTTTTCAAATTACATCTTTGCGCAACTTACCCGTAAAATCAGACATGATAATAATAATTCCATACCTCAGTGCTCGGAAAAAATGACTTAAAATGTTATATCCTATTTTGATGATCGTTCAGCCGAACATTGCGAGTAACCACTGCGACTGTAAGTTAATGAAATTTCACATTAACGTCTCGAAGTATAGATAAAATTACCTAATATGTTTTTGCGAAAGAATAATTAAACCAATTTCTATAAACAAACAGAGAAAGGTCGCTTATCAGATACATGTTGAAAAAGAATGGTCTGTGTAGACGTACTCCAACATTTTGTAGTTGGAGAAGAGCCATATTGGATGCTAAGGTGTTATGTCACCCGTAGTTTACCATTTTAAAAAAATATCATCTACTCCTATGACAAATCATATGATGCAATCAGAAATAGAAATTTAAATTAGTTTAATGAAAACTAGATGATGCAGATCGTGTTTTGTTTATTTTCTTTGTTGTAATGTTGTTGGGGTTTTTTTTGGGGGGGGGTTTGTTTTTTTGTTTGTTTGTTTTTTTTGTTTTTTTATCTGTATCAAGCGTCGGATCTCATTTCTGTATCAAATATAGATTCTTCCATAACTGAGAACTCTGTCAGATCATATGACAGTTAAGGAGCTTGATAAACAAGAATTCCACGTGACAGTGATATACATCTCTCGCTTCTTGAGATTTCAACATCATTTTATTTTAAACTTAGCCTACTTCTTAAAATCTGTTGTGAATGCAATTCGCACAGTAAATTAGCGTATCACTAATTCTGCTAAACGCTAAATTATATTGTAACACTCCCTGGGACTTTGAGAAATTGAAGGAGGCAGCCTCACTGCAATCATATTGTTAAGAGCGAAATCGTCAATGGTCACGATTCGATGCCCTTTTAAATTATAATATTTTAATATTCTCCTGTACATTTAATATGTAGGGTTACACATAAAATAAATCGAGATTAGAACACTCACTGTAACATGAAAGTCAAAAGGAGCAGCTGGCAGCCGCCATTGTGTTGGGCGTGAATTTACTTGTTCGAAGTCGTTTTAATTCAGCATATATATATATATATATATATATATATATATATATATATATATATATATATATATATATATATATATATATATATATATATATATATATATAATCACATTCCGCACTGGATTAGCCAAATATAATATTTGTCGGACTTTCACCCAACCAGACTCGGATAATTACTCTAAAAACTTTGATTGGACGACAGCCGACATTTTCGATGGAATGAATTCGATTCAATTCTAGACCCTTTTGTATTCTACTTTCATATCATTTATTAAAAGTGAACAACCCGATATAGATACATCATCCCACAAAGACGACGCAGGCGGTTGGTCACATTATTGATAAGTCCTATTTTTTTAAAAATAAGCTATTTGCGCGATTTCTTACTGACATTTGATAGATAAAAACAGTACCAGAATTAGCCAAATCGGTATGAAAATTGATATTCATTCCCAGATGCAAAATCTTAATGTAAAATACCTTTTGTCTAATACGAGGCATTAAAATTAAATAACAATAACACATATCTATTGGGGCCCCGAGTGGCCGAGTGGTCTAACGCGCTCTCCGTTACGGATCACTGCCATCTCAACTCTGTCTATAACACTGTATACTGTTGATCGAGAATGGACACAAGAATATAACACTGTATACTAAGGTTTTCAGGACCCCACACATGGGAGTGTGTTGACTGTTTACAAACGCGAATATACCTATGATGCAGGTATAGTTGAATGGTAGAGAACATTGTTGTCAGATGCTGAAATTCATTTTCTGACAGACAACAATAAACATGTTTGATAGATTTAGGTCTTCCTGCCGGAAAACAACGGACACAGGACATACCATTGACATATTATGCAGTTTATGAAATAAACTGATTTATGACTAAGTACCTCTCACTTGTATTTTCAAGTTGCGATTATTTCAATTTGTATTGATTGATAGTTTAATATGTTACGAATCTCTGATCTTAAACTAATTAACAGAAAAAGCGTTACCAACAAGTTTAGTAAAAATTAAAAAAACGATCTTATTCTCCACGTTATAAAATGAAAATTTAAGAAGTACTTTAAAACAAACGTCTAAAAGAATATAATGATCTGAATGAATTCCATGTCTTGACTGTGCTGATATGCCAATAGCCTTGAATATGATGATTTGCCAGCAATTTTTATGTATCACAATGATAGAATCCAGAAAGTATTTGAATGAATTCACAATAATCTCAAAATATGTTTTTAGTCCAAGTAGTCATTAAGCACATTGTAATTCCAATAAATAATTTAAATAAATGATTCCTTTCAAATTAAATATAAACACAACAGTAAATACTTCTGAAGACTGAAATTAAAATAGGAATAAGATTAGAGATTTTTTAAATCACGTTTTTCTCTTCAAGGTTCTGTGTCGAAATACACACCTACTTCATCTATGGCTCAATACATCCCCACCTGACATATATCGCAATACAGTTTAATCATTCTAAAGGAAAATTACAATTGTGGACAAAATATAAACACGGTATAGGTATTGTTACGACCTAATACTTTAACTACGTGACAAGAAAGAGCGATAACCAACTAATTTTTGTAAAATTTAAAATATAAATTTATTTCCCTAAAATACAAAGTGAAAGAATTCAGAATAACTTACAATGGTTAATGAATTCCTAAATCCGAATAGTTATATCAATTCCGAGTGATTCATTTAATCTGAAGCCATATATTTATATACATCAAATTTGTTTATTTTAAAATGTATAGACATATATAGCTAATCCATGTGAACCAGAACTTCCTCCATTTTCCTTCCATTATAATGACTTGCCATATTAATTAATTGTAAATAGACGATCGTGTTTCTTTTTCCACTCGAATGAGTCGACTTTTTTTTAATAATAGTATATTTGGAGCCTTTTGAGTATCAGCGACATCAAGTTGACCAATTCTGCTTTATACAATCCCGTAACTGTTTCTTAGTTTCTACAATATCTATTAGATCTTAAATATGTGTCAGATCATCTAAAAACAAGTATTTGGTGGTGGGGCGGCCTGGAGTGGGTGACATAATTTTTTGTCCATGATTGTAGATTATATTTTAAGATAATGACCACTTGTAAAGAACCTGTTTACTTGGGTTTGATTTCATTATATTGGTTTTCCTCTTCGAAATTCGATGGTCTACCTGATTTCTGTCAAGTTGGTTCCTAAAATTTAAGTATACAAACCTCACTTTGTTATGGTCATCTTATTATGTCTTAGGTTACATACATCCGAATTATTCATTCCTATGTTAACAACTTTCTAGTGGAATCAGTCTTTTAGTTGTGTTCATTTATAATGTGAGGGGAATTATTTATTTTAATTATTGGAATTAGAAACGCTCATAGATTTTCTGACTCAAACATTGCTTGTATATTATTGTGAATTCATTCAAAGATATAGTGGACTATACCATTCTGATATATCAAGACTGGTGTCACATCGGTACATTCGAGGCTATTTGTAAATCACAACATTCAAGACCTGGAATTCATTCGGAATATCACTATAATTCATTTGGAACTCTATTCTTTGGACTTCAGAATAAACTTTGTAGATTATTTGTGATTTAAGATACAATACTATAAGTTCCTTCTAAATGTTCACACCGCATTCTTGGGAAATAAATTATTTATTTAAATTTACTAGAGGTGTTGGTTTCGCTTTTATGTTACTTAGATTAAGACCATATAGTCGTAACACTCTCCGGAGACAAAGATATTTTGACAACATATACTCTATTACTACATATGCGTTAACCTTTACAATGGCATAAATGATTAGTTGACTGAAAGTAGATTTAAAAAATAAACAAAACAATTTATCATGCGACATCAAATTCTGATCTTGCTGTTTGCCTACAACATGCGTTTAACAAAACTACTTAGTTTTGACAACTTGTCCACCATCAACCATGGAAATTACAGATTCTAGTTTCTTTTAACAGTTCATAGCGAACTACCTCAAACCAAAATGGACTTTTAGACAACAAAATTATTTTTCAGTAAAGGGCCATTTTTAAAAGCCCGCACTGTATTAGTACCTTTCGTAGTGCTCTTGACGCTATGAACTAATAGAACCTAAATGGTTTTAGCTGTGGATCTTTAGCTGTAGATCTTTACAAATATTAATATGGGTCATCGTGCTAAATTAAAAACTGTATATCAAAGATATCAGAGAGAATGCACGGGGTGGGACTTTTTTTTTTTTGTTTTTTTTTTGTTATTTTTTTTACAGCAAAGACAAAAAGCAATGACAATTGTGTTGGAAGTAAAACAATGTTATTCGTTACGAAAAGAGAAACAGAAGGAAAGAAACAAATTTTAACGATATTTGAAAACCAATCTTATTACAAGTTAATGACCTGACCGGTGCGGTAATTTTTTTACGTTGTCGAACAAAAAACCGCTTGTTGTAATACAGTGATAATGCTACATTTTCATTTTGATGTTATACATCGCGTGATTTCATGACTTGAGTAAATTCATCTCTTTATAATTTTCCTTTTCATTGAAAGAGCAAATTTTGCACATTGCCAAAATAAATTTTGCTTGATCACACTTTTTTTGTTTCGTTATTTGCCAATTTGTGTTTCGGTTTTGTCCGTTTAAAAAGAAATAGATGATTGAAAGGCAACCCTCAAAATTCTCTAATCCGAATGCATTTTATCTCGTCCTTAAAACGTTAATGAACAGCATTATACATTTGAGTATCAAACACGTTGTCCTTTTGGATAGTAACTAGTGTGATCGACTATAGTGTCATTCTTCTGGTCAATGCATAGTTGTTTTTTTTCTTCAAAATAGACGATGAATAAATGTCAGTCACGAATAGTGTCAGTCTATCAACGTATTTGCATCTCAAAGTTGTTGCGGTAAAAGTCATACTTCAACCATACGGGTAACTAACTATTTCACTGTGAAGCCAGCAAAACTTGAGTTAACTAATCTCCTTTCTGGGTTGCTTTGTCTTCTTCTTTAAATCACAAAGTTATCGTCTGTAGCAGTTTTCCGTGCAAAGGATACTCTTTCAGTCATTTGCATAGGATGTTTTCATCTGTATATGCATATATCTTGTTTCATTTTGTGAGAGTTTTCTTTTGCTTCTCGCGTCAAGTCGTTGTGTAGGATGATAAAACTATTATGTAGAAAGTGTCATGAGATGAGTATTGCTAATGAATTTTAGGTAACAAATGATGACTGGATGGGATTTTCATCAGGTGCATACAAGAAAAATTTAGCATAAACTATGGTGATAAAATATGAAAACATATATGACATGCATATATGTAACAAAATTAGTCAATATGGTAACATAAAAAACAATCATGAAAAATCAGGTAACATTAAGAGCAGCACTGGCTGAGATATGCATCCCAATCAATGCCGGATAATAAATGAACGGATTATAGTCAAAGAGATTTTACATTTAAATCATCCTTACACAATAAATCGATGACTTCTAGTGGTATAGATTTTACACTAAATTCTAATCATTATTGTTGTATTATGATTCAGTGTTCAACCAATTTATAACTTTCACTGAAATTAATTTAACCTTTAAAGTCAATGAATTTGAGGCGAATATATTTTACACTTCAGTCTAATTATCATCGTTGTTGTTTTACAGATTAACTCAGTTTGTCAAATAAAAAAGTCTATTTAAAATAACCTCATATAATAAATCACAATATATTCACAATTATCAAAGAGGAGTATTAGAATGCAGAGAAAAGTATAGTAAGCGAGAGACGAAGGAAAAATGAAGTCATGTTGAAGTTCAAAACAACAACTTGTAAGATTTCGATACAACACATCATATCTAATGGATGAAGATAGACCTGAATGGAACGTGCCAAATTTTATTATAGATCAAAGGCATTAAGAACAACAAAATACAGCTTGGATTACAACCAAGACACTGGAAAAGGCAGCAAATCCAAATCAAGAACATAATCATTACAAAATGTGCTTATGAGATTTAGAAATTCAAGTGGTAAACATCAGGTTATCTACATTTGTTTTCGGCCAGGTGAGGAAAAATAGTACAGAGAAAATTCAGGAGTTTAACTCAGTACTTGTGCAATTGGAACATTCAATCAGACCGAACAGAAATTGAGAGAAAAGAAAGAAAGAGATTTCTCGACAACTTTTAGAGCTATTTTAAACAGAATTTAAGATAAGGTAAGAAAATAATTATGTATTCTTTATGTCAGACTATATATTCCATACATCTAAATTAAAATATAGATATAAAGTAAAGTATTTTAGACATAAAAGATCATATATACCTTATTTTAAAGTGAACAAACAAATACACAATAATGGACTGTTCCCTACATTGTTAAGATTTAAATTTATTAGTACATTTAAAGAGCAATTTGTTCCATCTACTAATAATACGATAATTGACGCCCATGGCTGTGATGGAATGTTTTTCCCTAATTTTATTTTATGGAACTTTGAATACAGTTATGGAATTAATATCTTTTAAACTTCGACTTTTTTACTTTAGCCACTTTTAGTTCCATGGTAGCTCAAAAGATCGCGATGAGTTAAAAATTTTCCAGTATAATAACTAACTAACTAACTAACTAACTAACTAAATAACTAACTAAATAAATAAATAAATAAAGGTTGCAATTCAACCATTCCATCAACATTACTTATTTTTGTGTCTATCGACATCTCTTCATTTTCTTACATGATTACGCTTAACCTCATTTCTAAATATTTTTGTACTTCGCCTCGTATAGAAATAAACCTGCTTTGATCTTTATGAGTAAGTGCATAAACCAGTCAACATTGTGCTGTATTTGTAAGCGTTTTTTTTTTCAGTGGGAGAAATATTTTTCATGCAAAGTGTTTTATGTTTTTAGTTTGTTTGCTCCTGTTTTATTTTCTTTCTTTTTATTTTTTGTAATTGTTACTTTTGGTTGGTTGGATGGCTTGGAGTGGGGTGGAGTCTTCGAGACTTTTACATGTGTACATGATTTGATATGTATATACAAATATATACTCCAGTCATAGTGTACTGTATTTGCAAATAGTCTCTTTGTATTGGGAATTGCTAAATAACAAGTAGTTGAAACCAATCCTTGAAACCTACCAAATATGCCTTGTTCCAACCGCACGACAATTTAAATTGTAGTTTTTCAATATTTTTTTTTTTTTATCTTACAGTGGTGAGAGTGCCAGAATTACGACCGGAAGGTGCGCATTTGGAATCCAACAATCGGTTCAGCCTGGGTCGGCTACCACGGTTTGTCAATGATCAAGGCATTTTTCTCCAATCGTCTCGGCAATTAAAAAAACTACTTGTGTTACTGTGCCGTAAAATACCAAAATTCAACGTTAATGGATGAGTAGCTGAACATATCAGGACATTTTTGTCTTTGTTGGCCGAAACTATTTCAAATGGGATTACGATAATTAAATCTATTAGTGCACAAAGAAAACGAAGGTTAATGATATTTGAATTGGGAATTTTTCGAATTTCTGGTCAAGATGATTGGTGCCGTTCTGAGGATCTAAACGATACGATTCAATAAAGAGCAGCTATCTTTCAATGAATAATACGCAAATGTCGTTTGATTGGTGAAACGCCCTAAACACGCGTAAAGTGATGCACTTTTAATAGATTTAAACACACAATAAAACACTTTTTATTGAAAGATGTCAAAGTGAAATAAACCTTAGTTTAGATCAATTGAGAACTCGGAAAATTAACCTCTTTGTGTCATTTAGAAGCCACATCTTTAATCCTGTTCGTCGCTACAAGCCTTTTTAAGATATCAAATACTTTAAGAAAGATAAATTGTTATGTACTTTTGAGATTGACATATGTAAGGTGAAGTTGTTTGCATTTAAAACATGCACAATGGAGAAAATGTTCGCATACCTCTATGCTTCTTTATGTAATGTGGCTGACATTTCTTTGGATATTGTACTTGTGGAAATTGTACATGATCTAAGCACACTGCTACCTAAATTACTGTTCCCTTGTGCTAAAAAAATCTGCCCGAATCAATCTAAATTACACTATCTTTAGAAGAAATTAAAATAGGTATAAAGGAATTTTGCCAGATTAGACAATACCAGTTTCTGAAAGTTCAATGAATGAATCACCAAATACATTAAATCTATTTTAAAAAAGTGGTCAGCTCTTTTCTTTACAATTTCAGGAAGTGAAAATGCGCAGGTGGAGCTAGCAGTGTTTTAAAAGAAGCACATCTGGAGTTAAGCCAAGCTGTATACTGTATAACCCTATTACATCCATCAGTCATACACCAAGATAAATGGAATTAAATGTTATTTGAACAATGCCGAAGATATACAAGGTCTTTTTTTTAAATAGCCAGTATAACCAGTGAGGACACCCAGGGAAATACTTTTTCTTTAAAATTCTAACCCATGCAAAAGATGAAACTGTAGAGCGCCACCTTATAAACAAACCCATGTGCTTCAAAGATCATAGCATCACTTAATCTTTCCAAATTCATCCCTTTGGTATTTATATCAGTTTTGATCTCTATAACTTGAACTAACGGTGAATGCGATGGCAGACTGTTCAGATGGACGTTGCAGTGCTTATGTGCAAATCATGGATAATTCTGTTTATGAGACTCGCTCCAGGAAGAAATATACTGAACTGGAAACAGAAAATGAAGGTGATTGTACTGTACATGGGAATTGTGGTTTAAATGCTTTTTATGACGCAGATTTGGTGAGTGATGAGCCTGACAATGCAAACAAGGCAGATCTATGCTCGCAACCTCAGTACACGAGTACACAGAATGTTGATAATACATGTTTTGACAGAGATGCCCAAGATTCGAGTCACCGTTGTAACAGCCCAACATATCAAGATGTCATATCTCAGGTTCCCAATCAGGACTATATTAGAAGACTTGATCAGGAACTAGATAATCTACCCAGAGACATGTATATTGAGAAATTGCTAGAGGTTTCACACGACAGTGAAGATATTGTAACCTGGTACAGGTCAGTTTTATTTAGTAGAGCACGAGGTTTTCCTGGCTGTCCATCTGGATATTTGGTTGTTAGAAAAAACAGAAATGGTGTAAGTAGTTTAATAAAATATACAAGGGATTGTTATTCTTTAGCTATATTTATAAAAGGGGATCCTTGCGAGATCGATTCTATTTTTAGCAAGAAGAAATCAAACCCTAATGTATAAGCTGAACATTGTGAACATGACGATGAACATAGTTCAGGGCAAGCAGAACAAGTGATTAATTCAGCAAGACTCTCGCTAGCGGAAATCAAGAGTGATTGCGGTCATCTACAACAAACTGTTGTTTCGCTCAGAGAAGAGATTATATCTCTGAAGGCAACCCAAATCACATTGGTGAATATGAATGACCTTAATGCATTCCGTGCTGATGTAAACAATAAGGTACAGGCACAATCTCAAACAATGGAACTGCTCCGTAATGAGATTACGTCACTGAAAACTACTCAAAGCGTGTTGATGAAAGAAAATGAAACTCTCCACACCATCACCGAGCAACTTAGAGTTAAGCTGATGAAATCTTTGAGTAAACCCATGTCTTATGCGGATGTCGTTCGCACGAACAGTCCAGCTGTAAGTAACCTATCATGTAGTCCCAATGGATGTGGTGATAGCTCTCCATCAGTTGCTGCTCAGAACAAGATTCATGTGTCTAACTGTTCATCTTCCGTCTTGATCGACTCTAACAAAACTGGTTGCGATACACACTGCCGCCTATCAAGTGAATCTCAGAACAGAACTGCAGTGTCCAACTGTTTGTCTCCCGTGTTGGTTGAGGCTGACGACTCTACACCAGGTACAACGGCAGTGGAGTCACGAACCGGTGTAACGGCCCAACCAACTATGGAAAAGAGTGGGGTCAGTGCTCTGCAAACTCTGGTTTCAAAAAGTTCGGATATAATTTCACAGACTTTCGTTAGAAGACATATCGCCCCCTTCGATGGAAATATCCCACAGATTTATAAAGCCAGTGTTCATCCTGATGTGACAGATGTTGTACGCACACCCATTCAGAATCAAAATAAACTGTTAACTTCGACTTCGACCAGGATAGAGAACGCTAGGCATCCGATTACTAGCAACAGTAATGTGAAAGGTATAGACTTGAAAACCCCTCCTAGCAAGATACCTACCGTTATTGGGGGTCAGGTAGAAAGACCTAGATCATTTGGTAAATCAGGTTTAGAAATAGGTTCAGAGAGTATTGTTGGACATGAGGATGTTGATGACAAAAATGAGAATGTTGTATTTGAAGGTGTAGTTAGACGTAGAACAAGGCGCTTTTATGTGGGTGGCATTGGCGTCAAATCTACTGCTGAAGGCCTCGGTAAATTCTTGAAAGAATACGATATAGATCCGTTATCCATAAAGTTTATCCACAGTAGACGTAATTGTCTATCGGCCAAGCTGACTGTATATAATTCAGACTGCGACACTGTTGAAAATGATGTAACATGGCCAAAAGGTGTTTATGTAAGAAGGTGGTATGGGAATCAATCTTGGCGAGACAGGTTTAGCAATCGCGATCAGGAGGCAAATGAAGGTGCAGGATGCGATATTCTGTGACTAGGGTGACAGTTAATTGTTCATAAATTTGCCATTATGTTCTGTCGTAAGTTAATGTGTTTTGTCATCTTTGTCATTTTAGTCCTGCTTTCACGATGCATAAGTATTAATATGCCTATATTGCAAGTTAATACGAATCTTAATATACTGACCTGGAATGTTAGAGGAATTATGTCCTCTGCTCTTAGCTTTAGTGCAATGCTGGATAGATATAATGTTGACGTAGCTTGCGTAACTGAACATAAACTATTACAGCACATACTTCCATTTTGCGATACTATTCGTTCTGATTATAAATGCACTGCTAAGGCAGAGGATATTTCCTCTAATTGTATGTTAATAAAATGTGGTAAAGGAGGAGTTGCAATCTTCTGCAAAACTTCTCTCATGAGATATGCTAACTTTATAGATGAAGTTAATAGTGACAGAGTTGTTGGCATAGAATTCAAATTTCCCGATATGCAAAATGTATATATTTTTTGTGTATATATGCCGACCCTATTATATGGCATAGATTGTTACAAAGCGCAAATTGAGTTGATTCAAAATCTCTATGATCAGTACTCACAGCTGGGGGACGTGTATTTTACTGGTGATTTCAATGCAGTAGCTGAACCAGCCACTTTCAGAGATTACAAAGATAGAGTATTTCATGAGTTCTTGCGATATAATAATCTAGTGAGTGCTGGACATTTAATAATATGCACTGGTTCCCGCTATACGTTCACCCCAGCAAGAACGATGATTGATCATTTTGTACTGTCGGATCAATGCATAGGTAGATTACGAAGTGTGCACATTGTTTCAGATCACGAAGAGCACGCGATATCTGACCACCTCCCTATCCTTACTTCCCTTCGTACAGTGACCTGTGGGAGAGACTTCAGACAGTCTATGAAGAGAAACAACATAGCCTGGAATAAATTAAACGCTGATATCTTGAAAAACTATCAATCTGAGCTGGACCTTCGCCTGAAAACTTTAGATATAGATACTATTTCGGAAAATGTTGATGGCTTTTACCAGCACATTGTTAATGCAATACAGCAGTCAAGCGACATCGCGCTTCCAAAGTCTAAATTCAATTATCATGCCAAACCATACTGGTCAAATGAACTCAAAGAAGCACATAAACTTCAAAGACAAGCTAGGTATACTTGGATAAATGAGGGAAGACCGAGGGGTAGTCAATTTAATTCTTACAGAGAATATAAAGATAAGAAGAGAGACTTTAGAAACGTTCAAAAACTGGCTGTGGAAAAATATATGGGGGAGGTGTATGAAGAAATTGAAAAAGCACATGAATGCGATGTGAGGCACTTTTGGAAAATGATCAACATTAAGAGAGGGAACAATACAAATTTTTGTCAGGAACTATCAACTGATGGAGTTTGTGTCCGTGATGATGATTCCATCGCAAATGGCTTTGCTAGATACTATGAGGACATTCACACGCCGAATTTAAACCATAGTTTTGACGGAAACTTTTATGAATTTATAGAGAGAGAATTAAATCGGGGTCTACAGGACGAAGTAAGCCATATCGAGGCCTTACAGACCAGTATCAGTTTAAATGAAGTAAGAGAAATCATTAAAGGTCTAAAGAAATCAAAAGCATCGGGCCATGATCAAATTTGCAATGAACATTTGATCTATGGCAGCGACTACCTCATCGAGTGTATGACAATTTTATTTACTCGGATGATTGATCAATCTTACATACCTGTAGATTGCAAAAAAGGGTTAGTAATACCACTGTACAAAGGTAACAGAAAATCAAAGAACTCCCTCGAAAGTTACAGGCCTGTTACTTTACTGCCTGTTATCTACAAAACCTTTGAGAAAATTATTCATGAACGTTTGGTAACTTGGCTCAAAGATACTAATTCTAGTATACCCAGTTCACAACAACATGGTTACCAAAAAGGTTTAGGCTGCACAACAGCGAGTTTTGTGCTGTTGCAATCAGTACAATATAATGTAAACATGGGTTCACGGGTTTTTGCTGCTTTTCTTGATACAAAAAAGGCATTTGATACCGTGTGGCACGAAGGACTGCTTTTTAAATTATTCACGTTGGGAATTACGGGTAAATCCCTTTTGATATTTTTTTAACATGTATACAAATTTACAGAGTAAAGTTCTTGTAAATGGGCAATTTTCAGATTGGTTCTCAATTGGCCAAGGAGTGAGACAAGGGGGTGTTTTGTCAACCTTGATGTACACAATATTTATAAATGACTTGCTGCTACAGTTAGAAAATAGTGGATTTGGAGCAAAGATTGGATCCTTAGCTGCGGGAAATCCAACCCTAGCTGATGATATTTCACTTTTGGCTATATATCCTAGCAATCTACAAAAGCTGTTAGATATAGCATACGACTACAGTAATAAGTGGCGATTCGAGCTTAGTGTTACAAAGTCATACATTATCATTTTCGGACCCCAATACAAGAATTTTATCAATATGAAATGGTATCTTGGCCCGTCATGTTTGCTGGTTACCGATTCGGCAACACACCTGGGTCACCGGCTTAACTCAAAGCTGACGTCGCATGACGCAATACTCGATGCATGCAAGAAAGGGAAAAAATCTTTTCACGGTCTGTTTGGTATTGGCATTAAACCGAATGGTTTAAATCCTTTGGTTGCTGCAAATGTAATTAAAAAGGTAATTTTCCCTTCAATGTTTTATGGAAGTGAATTATGGTGTAACATTTCAAAAAGTGACCTCGCTTTATTGGATAAAACTCTGAGGTATGTTGCCAAACATTTACAAGGTTTTCCAATACATACAAGATCAGACATTGCCCTGGGAATGCTAGGATGGACATCAGCGCAGTCCGAAATTGATAAAAGAAAATTGATGTTTTTACACAGATTGTGTTTGATGCCTAACAATGTACATACTAAACGTGTGTTTAACGTTGCGTTATTTCACTTCATTCTGAGCGGATGCATGTCAAGCTGCGGGTTAATTTCAAATTTATATTATACCTCAAAGAAGTTTGACTTGCTCGGGTATCTAACTGATTATTTACATCATTCTGAAATTCCAGATAAACATAATTGGAAAGAAATTGTAAGGTCAAAAATTGTTGGTCTTGAAAATAGCCTCTGGAGAGTTCGTATGTCTAATCAAGCAGATTTTGATAGATTCTCTTCGATACACGAATACTTACGACCTGTCTCAGTGTGGCAGTCGGCTAAAACTAGACAACACACTAAGGTATTTACATATGTAGCTAAACTATGGGCTGCTGTTCCACAAACACGGCTTGATATGAGTATTAGATGTGGGAATGTTTATACAGACTTGATACTTCATTGTTGTGTTAGTTGTCCTTATATGTCGAACTTTCGAAATTCTTTCTGGGATTTCCTTACTGATAAATTTCCCCTGAACCTGCACATTACGTTATTTAATGCAGAAGATGAGCTGCAACTACAATATCTTTTAGGTAAAAGGTTACCATCAGGAGTAATCGACAAAGAAAACTCCAAGCTATTCGTCCTGTATGCAGCATACTTTGTCATGCAGTGTGCAGCTATCTTCTGTAAATAAGGTACTGAAACTTGCAACTTATGAGTTGACGAACACTTTGTTGATTGATATTGCGTAAGAATTTGTATTCCAATATAGAACTTTTTTTTTTTTTAAATATTTATTGATTGTATTCAGATGATTTATTTTTATATCATGTAATCTTCCATGGAAGGAAATAAAGATGATGATGAACCTCTTTGTGTCATTTAGAAGCCACATCTTTAATCCTGTTCGTCGCTACAAGCCTTTTTAAGATATCAAATACTTTAAGAAAGATAAATTGTTATGTACTTTTGAGATTGACATATGTAAGGTGAAGTTGTTTGCATTTAAAACATGCACAATGGAGAAAATGTTCGCATACCTCTATGCTTCTTTATGTAATGTGGCTGACATTTCTTTGGATATTGTACTTGTGGAAATTGTACATGATCTAAGCACACTGCTACCTAAATTACTGTTCCCTTGTGCTAAAAAAATCTGCCCGAATCAATCTAAATTACACTATCTTTAGAAGAAATTAAAATAGGTAAAAAGGAATTTTGCCAGATTAGACAATACCAGTTTCTGAAAGTTCAATGAATGAATCACCAAATACACTAAATCTATTTTAAAAAAGTGGTCAGCTCTTTTCTTTACAATTTCAGGAAGTGAAAATGCGCAGGTGGAGCTAGCAGTGTTTTAAAAGAAGCACATCTGGAGTTAAGCCAAGCTGTATACTGTATAACCCTATTACATCCATCAGTCATACACCAAGATAAATGGAATTAAATGTTATTTGAACAATGCCGAAGATATACAAGGTCTTTTTTTTAAATAGCTAGCCAGTATAACCAGTGAGGACACCCAGGGAAATACTTTTTCTTTAAAATTCTAACCCATGCAAAAGATGAAACTGTAGAGCGCCACCTTATAAACAAACCCATGTGCTTCAAAGATCATAGCATCACTTAATCTTTCCAAATTCATCCCTTTGGTATTTATATCAGTTTTGATCTCTATAACTTGAACTAACGGTGAATGCGACCTTTAAATATTATGTAAAATCAACAATGCATAACCAATTATATACATGAATGAGACTATCTGGTGTCCGGGTCAATGTTTTCTTAATGTACTTTTCACGTCAATCGACTAGTTTAAGTTCACAAAATTACGCAAGCAATTTTAAACATATTCTTGTCATCACTGACTGATTAAGATTTAAAAGAATAACCTGAACGTGACTAACCTACACAGATTATTTCAACGTTTATGTTTCCTTATCATCTTGTTTTTCAAGGATACAGGAAACCATGACACGAATGCAGTGGAAACAGAAAATAATTAAACTTGGCGAAGATTTAATATTCAATGCAGGCTGGAAGACTCGATTTCTCTGTGATGCTGAAACTGCTATTTACGGAAATGACTGGAGAAAGACGATAGTTACAGGTGTTATGTCGATAAAGTGGAGATATTAACTTTATTGTCACTGTCCTGATATCAGATTTTATTTCACGGACATATTTTCCATATCCCTTCGCCAATTTTATGTTACGAACGCATGTTAAGCAGAGGCTTAGCAAAAAGGTGTTATAGATACAAGCGTACAAATATTCTGAAATATGACGCAATTATCCTTTCACTAAATATTCTTCAAGACACAGTTACAAGTTTTAAAAAAATGCTTGACAAATGTATACTTCTTATAAGCCCATTCTCTATACTTTCATTCTTCTCTGAAGATTTCAATACAAGTACTTCCTAGCATTCTCTCTTATAATGATTTTATGTATCTCCAGGTTAGGTAGTAAACCATTTTGCAACGGTAAAATCTGAATGCATTTAAATGCATTTAACAATAATAATAATAATAATAATAGACAATGCCTTTATTTGGGTTATGTAGGCCACTGGCCCAAATGTCATAATACGTTAGACATTAACAAATAATAAGAATGTGGGAAGCTCGGGATGCAGTTGAAGATGATAATGAAATGCCATAGTCCTTCTTCTGTCCTTCTATCTCTATGTTATTTTGTCTCCCTCTCAAATAAATTGACAAAGTAGGGAAAACAAATTATTTTTTTTCTCTCTCCTTCTCTTTAGCATATTTCTTTTCTTCTTTACCTCTTCCTTTTTATAGTTTGCTCCATTTTCTTTTCTTTTTTCTATTCGTCTGATGTTTTCTATTTTAGTTAGCAAATATTGTAAGATATATGAACACTTAGCACAGAGGATGAATATCGTTTTGATCTTTTAGAAACCTCATCTATATATGATAGCTTAAATGACTGCATGCCAGCGCGTGTGTGCGCGCGTGCGCATGTCACGTTTTGTTTGCTGTAATTAAGTACTTAACCTATTTCGGATTCAAATTTAATTTTGCATTTTGGAGGGTGGTTCGTATTTTCTTACTTTTATCACTGTTTTCGACTTTGTTCTGATATACCTTTTAATTTCAAAGCTATTCTTCTTTTTTATGTTGCCTTTGATCAACTCTGTTATGAAACACCTTCATATGTGCAAGTACACTAGATCACCACCAGCTAATAGCAACATTCTTGAAATCGTTCACACACATGCACACCATTTTAACAAAGATCAGAAATCGGATAGTGGTGACTTTGAAGTGACTAATTTTCGTAACTTCCAGATATTCCACAAATAAAATCTTCTACGACGCTGAAATCGTAAATTCTACGCCCATAAAGCATGATCCTTATAGGATGAATCCTCTCATACAAAACTATCTGAAGAAAGAATTTTAGTATTTGCTGGATAATGACTTCATCAAACCAACTAAATGTGACTGAAGTTCACCATGCATTCTAGTGACAAAACCAGATAAGACTTTCCGTATGTGAACTGGTGACAGAAAACTAAACAGTGTCACTAAGAAAGATTCGTTTCCAATCCCAGAATCGATGACTACATTGACAGAATTGGAAATGCCAAATATGTCAAAGCGTTAGACTTTTTTTTAATGGATTCTGGCAAATTCAACTAACTGAGAGAGCAAAGAAAATTTCTGCATTCGTGATTCCAGAAGGACTTTGGGATGAAGGGTTCCCCCAGTTCTTTCCAACGTTTGATGAATATGATAATATCCTATGTAGGAAATTGTGATAATTACATCGATAACGTCATCATCTAAAGCTACATCAGGAAAGAGCAGACAATCGTCTTAAGTAAAAGTGAATTTTGCCCTGCTTGTGTTACCGTTGTATGAGATGTCGTTGGATATGGTCAAATAAGACCTATAGAAGTTAAGGTTACGGCTATTTGTGAACACCCAGTGCCTATCAGTAAAAAGCAACTGATGAGATGTGTGGGTATGGCTGGATATTAATTGAAATTGTACTCTTATTTTTCCATGATTGTTGAACACCATACCAATTTGTTGAGTAAAAACACCAAACTTCGTTGGTCAGAAATGTGTCAGGAGGCTTTTGATAATGTAAAGGCCATATTCAAAAGTCCACCGGTTCCTTAATCTCCAGATTTCACTAAGTCATCAAAATGTCTGTAGACGTGGCGTAGGGGTTGGTGGAATACTGTTACATGAAGATAGCAATTATGTGGTATTTTTCAAGCAAATTGAATCCGCACCAGAAAAAGTATTCCATGATAGAGAAGAAGTGTTTGACGTTGATGGTGGCCGTACAGCACTTTGAGGTGTTAGTGCAGTTCTTTCTCCAATTGTTGTCTTCAGCGATCAAAACCCCATCACTTTCATTAAGAAAATGAAAAACAAGAATCAGACAGTTGTGTTGGAGTTTTCTGTTACATGCATACAATACTGATGTTAAACACATCAAGGGAATGGAAAATTTGATTGCAGATGCACTTCACGTGCATAGAAGTAACGTACTGCATTGTTTTGTATACTTAATTGTATCATTCATATTATTATGTAATATTAATTATATGTATCTTTAACATGCATGCCCAAAAAGTTTTATACCATAAATCTTTCTTTCTTGAATGGGGAGGGTGTTACGAATATCTATATGACATCATATAACACAATACGGAAGTCGTTGAACACGTTTAATATCACTAACCTTTTACTCCAAACTTGAAATTCTCACTCAGAATGTAATAATGCATTTTGATTTCACAAGAATTTTACGTTATTGTTGAAAAATACCACTTCATAACTTTGTATTATATAATCATTATTCTTCTTCACTATTTGGTTCGCATTATACGTATTAGAAATTGTTTGCATTTCCAACTTGAAGGATACTAGTTAACAAATGGTAATTCAACAGAAAGACTCGTCATTACAAGGAATGAATGTTTAGATTTTCCTTGTGAACGTTCATATCAATTTATAACTGTCTTAGTTCAAGAATTTTCCTTGTGAACGTTCATATCAATTTATAACTTTCTTAGTTCAAGAATATAGGTCCAACAGACTAATTAAAAATTTACAACAAATTTCCACTGTCAACATGTCATGAAAATGTAGGGGTTGTTTTTGGTGGTGGTGGTTGGGTAAATTAATTTTAATTATGCAATACTCACTAGTCTGCGCATTAGAGAACGGGAGACAGATATCTGCAACTCAAAATACTTAATGAAATCAGAATGTTGCGAATCTGAACCAATTGCCGTGCCCTGGGAGAATTGGGATCTGTTGGAAATGATAGCCCTACAGCCCTTGATAGTCGATACTGAACATATGTTGGTATAAAATAGGAACAAAAGAAAATCAGCAACGGAAGTTACAGAGGTACAGCTAGGATCAACGATTTTCCTATTGCACCAATCACATATGTTCCAATTGGCATTATAGACCTCGGATGCAAAAGCTTTTTCCTGGCCTGAATGATTCAACTAGCAACCCGGAGTAAAACTTTGTTCTGGCACATAGATCTCTTGAAATGAACCAAGCGTGAAGGTGGAGAATCTGTTGGCTGCTCCGTAGGAGGGAGTCGATGTGTTGCTACACAATATCCCTCCTGTAAGGTACAGACTTGAATTGATCTATCTCCAGGTCTAGAAGATCGTTAAACACTATCGTTGGCGTTGGAGAGGGGCCATAAGAATGATATGAGAAATGGAAGTTCGAGCATTTTGTAGAACGTGATGTAGCAGTCAGAACGGTGGGAAAGAGTACGCGAACAGACTAGCCCACTGGAAACTGAATTTGTCCACCGATTTTTCTCTCTGATCCAGGACTGGAGAAACCTAACAAGGAAGTCTGTTGACAAACTGAAATAAGACTTTACATTTTTAGGTTGTTGATGTGAAGGGATGATTCGTTTCGAATCCAATGACCCTGGATAATTATGCCCTCAGTATCTAAATTAGCGTCACAATCGTAATCTGATGCTGCGAAGAATAATAAGGAGTAGGGGTCGGGTGCATGAACGTGTCTATTTACTCAAAGTGTGCATAATACACAATAAATGTGCGCAAGAATAAAACGACGGTCAAATTTCAAGTGACAAGTGACTGTAGATTTGTGTTGAGCGTGTTTTTTTTACATCTGGGGTGATGTCCTGAACCTTTGCCCCCTCAATCCGGCCCTGTCCAGTCAGGAACCTGTCCCGATTCATCCACCAGCGTAAATGGTGATGAAAATCTGGTCCTAGAGGAATCAGAGCTGAAAATCTGCGGTTTCTAACTTGCGAGAAAGGGGAACTGTACAGGCTGCATATTGAAACATCATAAATGATCAAGATCCGCAGCGGTGTTCAAGGTTCCTAACTGGAGTAGGTAAAGCGAGCAGACAAGACTGTTTTACTCGTTGACCCTCTAGAAGTGCCAGGATTTTGTCTATCCAGTATAGTGGGACCCGGCCTAAGTTCTGTTTTGTGAAAAAGTTCATCCCCACGTAATAAAACCTCCTCCGATGGAATTATTTCCAACTTATTAAGGTTGGATAAAAGATCCAACTGCGTTTACTTTAACAACAACGGAACAGGTTCCGATGGAGGGACTGAACCTGAACACTGTGAATCCACCAGTCGTAGAAATACTGGAGAAGAGGTTTTCCGGTACTACTCCCATAACTCGGGTGAAGATCCTCAGTGCCAAAGCGATTCTGAACGACAATTGCGTCCCAGATTGAGGAGGCGGTACCTATCTTGAAACGTTCCTCCAAAAGACACCGGTTTAAAAGTAATAGATCGATTAGGATACGAAACAGTTCGCTTTCTAGGTGACCAGGAGGATTCAGGAATAGGAGGCTGAGAGTTCGGACCCTATCGACTACACCTATATGCAAAAGGTTGCGCACTTCTTTCCTTAATTTCACCAGAATGGGCTGGTGAAAGAACATATGGTAACTTGAGAGAGGGAGTTGTTCCCGAAACTGAATCGATGACCCTTCCTCACAAATAAAAGGACACATCCATCATCCGTGATGATTCACCAAACCTCTGAAAAGAGGCCTAAACAAGCACCTAATGGGACGTTTGGGAGACGAATGCACGACAGGAGATGGTGTGAGTCTCTATGGGCTACACCCCACCCCCTTCCTGCTAAGGCTGGTTAGAGAATTTCCTCACAAAGGTTCGTCGGCGATCGCGTTTCGAACCAAACAGTCGAGGAGTATGTTTCATTTGAGGTTCCGGATTGGACTGAGGCCGAGGCTGTTTTTCTGAAATTTGCGGCTGGCCCTTGTGTGCGGTTCGCATTTGTACGCTTCATGGCCGATTGCATTGGGTCTGGATCAGGTATGAAAGATCTATGTTCATGATCCTTCAGATCGTGTGAAGCCACTGGGAGGGATGAGTGCTCCAAAGTGGGTTCAAGCTTCCAACGGAATCACCTTTAGGTTATTGCTGTGGTTGGGATAGACCTTCGAAGAGTCGAACGCAACGTCAAGGCGGATGTAAAGATCAGCAGATAACGCCACTGAGACAGAAAGCGCATGCCATGATATGCTGTCCGCAGCCTCCTTCGGCAGACAAAATGAAGAAGCTGAGAATTGATGAGCACAAGAAACTTATGTGACTAATATCGCGCATTATGCTCAAAAGCTTCAATTTATTAATGGGAAGGCATGCCCGAACTCCAGTTGAGATACCCACTTGGGACAAACCAGCGTGCAGTTGGGGAGATTAAGTAGGCCAGTTCGTGTAATGTACCCGGTAACTCGAAGCAGATTCCATTTGTATCCAGACAGATGGAGGAATGGACCACCTCTTATGACGCCAAGCAACGTCTGGGCCTGTCGAAAATCTGTGATATTTCCTCAATCATGGCAGAGTGAGGAAGAAACAATAGGTTGCAGTCGAGCACCAGAGATCGTTTCCAAATGAAAGGGTCTTCTTGGATTGTGAGCCAGATGGTATCGGACACAAGTCTGTGGGTAAAAGATGGAAAACGAGACCACTTATCTTTCTTGGATGATACTATGCCTCCAACCTTCCTGGTGGGTACCACCTGACGAGGTGATGGTCAAAACACTAACCGCGGCAGTAGCACATGGAGGTATAAAGGACCAATAACCCTGAGGTAGAGTCCCCCACATCCCATAAGGATTCACTAAGGAAGGGGCGGGTACCAATCCGACTCCTTTCCCAACTTGAACCTGGTGGGAAGACTCCTAATCCTGCACTAAGTGTAATGGTAGAGTAGGGAAAGGGGGGGGGGGCCTCGGTCCGATCCCTATCCCCATACCGTGAGGCCTCTGTGTAATGACCAGTGAAAGGTCAACGACCGGTACGAGATGACTGGTGGCTAGTGACCTGTATGATCTGACTATCCTAACTATGTAACCTCAGAAAGTGGCCTGTGGGAGAAAGAAAGACAAGAGTGAGAATCAATGTCACATGCACAAACAAATCAGAACATTTGCTACATGTAAGAGGATTTATTTACTTCATACAATTTGGAAAACAACAACCTTCAGTCAAAATACAGACGGGTACTTTTTTAATTATCTCAATCTGAATCAGATTTTTTTAAAAGCAAAATGAATGGAAATTCTTTTAGTGGTCTTTCATGTTTAACTGCCAGTAAAAATCATACACCTGTATGATAAATCCTCTCAAGTAAAACAAAACAAAATATAAAGTTACAATTTTCTGTATTTTGCTATGTATGAAAAATAACTCTTACCAACAATTAAAAACAACATTGCAGGTAAAACAATTTCACTTCTGCATGTGGTATGTTAACCTTATACAATGGCCATACCACTACATATTTGTACTTGCAAATATTTTAGTGCAATCCATTTAACATAATCTTATTAGGACCAAGACCAAAATTTGTTACATAGTGCTGTTATAACTGTAAACTTTGCTGAATCAGATCCATTTTCCTATACTATATAGTCAAACCATCCCCCAAAATAATACCACCTTCAAGTTTGTTCAAATTTTCCATCTACCAATTAAAACCTGATTTCCCCCAAACCAATCTGAGAGGTTTTACCATACAGTCAAACCTGTCTAATGGTCACCTGTGCATAGCAGCTATCTGGTCCAAAAAATCCTTCTAATTTCCCACTGGCACATTTCCTACATGTAAATATCTTGTGTCTAATGATCATCTGCTTTCTGCCTCCCCAACAATGGTATCCTTTCCAACACTGTTCAGTGACCACTTTATGTATGCAAATTAAATTTTGTTTCATAAGCAGTGTTCTGTACTTTGGGTTTTTATTTAAATAAAAATATTTTAAAATATCCAAAAGAAATCAGTGCTTATTTTCCAAACATTAGAACTGGGAAGAAATCAGGATTAAAACATAAAAAAGTAAATCTGTAAAAAATGGTCAATTTTCATAATCATTCTTGTTTTTTAAATGGTATTCATGCACAGATTTGCATTTTGGTCCATGTTTACCCTTAATAAATAATGACTTGATTTTTTTCCCCCTAGACTCAGCACAACACTTAATGGAGATGATGAGATAGGTGGGAAACATTAAATGCTGCTTGATTTGCTGACCTCCACTTTGTGTCTGTTCTGTGTTTATAGGACATAACTTCTCCAATCTCACAGTCATGCAAAGCAACAATCTTGTAAGGAGTATATTGTGGGGGAGAAGGATAAATGGGTGTAAATTTGTAAAAGAATATATTTAAAAGACAAGTAATTTTTCAGTGAAAATTGGTATAAACCAAAAAAGAACACTACAGATGAGCAATGTATTGTTTAGATAAAGGTATATCACTTGAACTGATGTGTAAGCATTTCATATCTTGATTATACACACTGTACTCCAGTCATCCTGCTAGCCTAACTGAAAGGTGCCAATTAGCCAGGTTCAAAAGTGAGACAGTTTTCATCCATACAGGAGAGGTTGAAGCAATGCATTGACTGGATAGTGGAAAAGGCAGTCATGTAGTTACAACAAAAATTAGCCTCTGAGGAGCTCAAATTGAAGAGATTGCTAAGCAAAACCAAGATATTATAGATGACTTTGACTACAGAGTTCATCTCTAAGAGATAAGAGTTGCATCCCTTTTCATAAAGGTCATGGGGCCATTTAATATTTAAAATTTGGCTGTAAAGGCAGGCAAAGTTTCAGTTCATGGGTCACAAAGAATAGCCTTATATGACTTGTTTCAATTCCATATTTTTCATAGGCTTCTCACATAACAAATCTCTTTGGATCTGCGTGTGCTGAGCGACTGGTTTATCTAGATATTGTTTTCATGTTATATGTTTCCAAGCTTAATCTATACAAACTGGCTGACCAAAGAATCAGTCCTCTATTTTACAATCACAGGTAAGCTGTCAGTCAGCAATGAATTAACGTTTTGTCATGGTGCACAAAACATACTAAGATGAGTGATTATTTTAAGTTAGTGATGGTTTAATTATGACGGATTAAAGTGAGCAGGAAACAGCAGTCTTGTGTGGAACATAAATTTGGGACAAAACAACATATATGCTCATTTTATGATGTTGTTGAATAGTGCACATAAATCTAACTTGATAATAATAATAATAATAATAATAATAATAATAATAATAATAATGATATTCAGTGAATGGTAATTATTCAAAAAGAATCTAAAAAGTGTACTTTTGTACAAAGGTCACATATGTACAAAAGCCAGCTCTGCCCTTACCCATGGATGGCTGATATTGACAGATTTGACTGTATTTGCAAACCTTTCATTCTACACTAATCAATGTAAATCCAATATAAGGTACTAACAAACACATTCTATCTATTTTTCCCAGAGACAAAAACTGCCTCTTAAAGCATCTCCACTTAATAAAACTTGAATAAGAGTCTAATTCCTTTCTTAAACTGCAATACTGATAGAATCTTGACTAATGTTTTTATTGATAAGCCTCCTTGAGTACTTACACATTCATGGGTGTATACACATCCAACATAAACAAAAAAGGAAAAACTGCATGACAAAGTTAATAAAATGCAAACATAAAAATGCATATCAATCACAAAGTTCCATTATATCCAACAAAATTCTTGATGGATGCAGCATGCTATAATAAACAATTCTTACTGAAACATTTTCCACTTGCCTGATTGTACTAACTTTCGAATTAACTAAGATTAACTTCTTCATCTCAAACAATTTCACAATGTAAGCAAAATGTACTTTTAAATTAACATTTAAGACCAGTAGATTTGCTGTGAGTGTATAACTTTCATAGGAACTGACATGTGAATAAAATGTGCACACTATACTGAATGCAGAATATTTAGACTAGTACTCTGTATTACATGCTTTTCATATTATACAGACAGAAAAGCACTTACTTTTTGACCTGCAGGTACAAAAAATTAATTTATCAAACAAGATGCAAGTTAAATACAGCTTAAATAGGAATAGATTACTCAGAAGAAGCAATAAAGCTTACATACCTTCACCCTAATTTAAAAAAAAAATTAAGAAGCTGACACTATAAGATTATCGTCCTGTAAAAACAGAACTTCTAAGACTTAACAAAATCCTTTTAGCTAAATGTTTTGATCAGTAAGCAAGTGCTTACAGAAAATACCATCAACAAAGATATAAAATGTAAATACACTGTAAAAACAGTAGGGAGATAACTCTAAAGGTACTAATCTGACAAAGTTAAATCTAGTATGGATTACAAACTTTTTTCATGATATAAATGCATACCAAGTTCCATGAAAATACCAGTTCTTTGAATGTGATGGATGGAAACAATCTGTAATAAAAATGGGGATAACTCATAAAATACCTGATCAAAAAGACTATTTTTACAGGACACATTGTCAAATCATGATAAAAAGCATACCAATGTTTAAATAAGGTATCTCAAAGTATTCATGAGACATCAGGCATATAACAGTCTTGTAGAAGGCAGACAAGATGACTCAAGTATATGATCCCTGCCCAACTTTGTTTGCAACATGTACAAATACCGTAATTACTGAACATGATGTAGACCAAATAACACATTTCAAAACATTATCTTTCACATACACATTGTTATTTACATTTACATATTATATCTGAAAATAGCTTAACATCAACAATGATATTACTGTTTTAATATACATTAATTTCAACAATGATATTACTGTTATGATATACATTCCACAATAATAAGCACAATATTCTTTGTTACATGTTTGATGACACAAAATGCAAAACAACACTTAAAATAAAAAAAAATAACTGAAATAATAATTTAATAATTATTAATAATTCCTGCTCCATGCAATAACATTCCTTATTCATGTCTCTTGCAGAGATAGTGATACATTACAGTGATACATAATGATACATAGAGATAATGATACATTACATGTCAATCAACCGAACTTTGCAAACCTTTTTCTAATTTATGTGACCAATTGCTAGGTTATCAAGAATGTACCACTGTATCAAATAATTAAATTTTGCATCTCTTATCACATTTCTTTGCAAGACTGCTGGACTATCATGGATATTCAACCATGTCAATCAATCTCATTAAACAATCTGTCTCAATCGTGTGATCCATCATTAGGATACCAGGAATGCACCACCGTCATTGTCATAATCAGAACTGGCTAGTCTCATTATTGTAATCTACCACCTGATCATCATGGATGTACCATCATGTCAATCAACTAACCCAGTACTTCTTTTCATTCCTGTAATCAACTGTCTGGAAATCATGGATGTCATAACACATAAATCAACCTAATTATGCACCTTCTTATTTCATTCGTGTGACCAATCACCAGGCTATCATGGATGTAGCAACATGTGAAAAAAACATATTACCTACTTATTTCATTCTTGTGAGCAATCACCAGGCTATCATGGATGTAGCAACATGTCAAATAAAATAGTACCTACTCATTTCATTCTTGTGAGCAATCACCAGGCTATCATGGATGTAGCAACCTGTCAACCAAACATATTACCTACTTATATCTTTCTTGTGACCAATCACCAGGCTATCACAGATGCAGCAAGATGTCAAATAAAATAGTACCTACTTATTTCATTCTGTGGCTTAACACCAAGCTATCATGGATGTAGCAACATGTGAAGCATATTACCTACTTATTTCATTTTTGTGACCAATCACCAGGCTATCATGGATGTAGCAATATCTCAGTCAAACATAATAACATATTACCTACTTATTTCATTCTTGTGACCAATCACCAGGCTATCACGGATGTAGCAACATGTCAAATAAAATAGAACCTACTTACTTCATTCTTGTGACCAATCACCAGGCTATCACGGATGCAGCAACATGTCAATCAAATATATTGCCTACTTATTTCATTCAACTAACCAATCATCCGGCTATCATGGATGTAGCAACATGTCAATCAAATAAAATAGTACCTACTTATTTCATTCTTGTGACCAATCACCAGGCTATCATGGATGGTGCAGATGATTACATAATTTTTCATAAATTCCTCAAGCTATTCCAAATATTGGAAATATGTTTACAGTAGAAACCTGTCTGAATCTACTTCCACTAATCTTTTCCATTTCTCTTCCTTAAACTTAGATTTTGTAAAAGCTTTGATTGTTTTGGAAAAAATCTTTTTCTTCAGTTAAGATTCAGCATTACGAATTAAAGAGAAGTCACAATATATTGAATATTCTGAAAAGAGTCTTGTTTCATCCGTGATGAAATCTGAGGAAATCTCAACTCTTGCCTTTCAAAAATAAAATGACTCCTTAACAATTTCAAAAATATTAGTCAATTTTTTGTCATCTTTTTAATTATCTGATAAAAATCCCAACACTGTAAGAACTACAAGGAAGATAATGCAAAATTTCAATTGAGAATACTGTTTAAGAAATTTAGTGAAAGCAGGGTTTGACCCTAATTATTGAATTTTTTTATTCATCTGAATCAACATCATGCACATGCTGGAAACAATTTAAAAAATCTCCAAATACTTATTTGATTATCCAGATTTCTTATTATCTTAACTATTTCCATGCCCCCTAAAAGCTAAAATAACTGAGGTTCTACTCAAGGCTACCTGTTTAACCAGACTCTCTTACATTTTTAGTAGGTCTTTGGTATATGAAGATCTAATGAAATATTTCAGTGATCATTTTTACCAATATAAAGCATTCAGAAACATTGTAGAAGCAAAAATACAAAGACATTTTGTCCAGTTTAAAAAATTTTACTCAAAGTTTATGATATCATTCAAAATCAAATCAAAAGCATGATTGTTGTTGTTGTTGTTGGGTTTAACACCATTTTTCAGCACACGATAGGCTATGCATGGCAGCCAGTATTAATGGTGGAGGAAGAACCCGGGAAGAACCACCGACCCACAAAAAGCTACTGGCAAGCTTTCTCACATACCCACATTGGCCGAACCCTAGACTCGAACCCACACAGACAGAGGTGAAATGGCAGCAATCTGCAACAGAGAGCGCTTTAGACCACTGGGCCACTTGGGGCCCCACTTGAAAGGTTGAAAGATTATAATTTAACATCACTTTTGTAAACAGACACCAATACTGGCTGCATGTCCCAATCAGTCAATGAAGCAGACAACATTGCTGGCAGCATGTTTCAATCTGCCAATGAAATTGACACCAATGCTGGCAGCATGTCCCAATCTGCAAATGAAACAGACATCAATGCTGGCAGCATGTTTTAATCAGCCAATGAAATTGTCCATGCTTACAAGAAACAAAATGGACAGTGTTCTTTTGCATACCAGGGCCCAGCAACACGGAATGAATTGCCCACTGAACTTAGACACAAAGACACAGTGATCCCATTCAAGAGTGCTCTCAAAACTCACTTATTCTGACTGCAAGAACGAACTTAAAGACCTAGTAATGTTTCCTACCTTAAATATTCTCAGCATGTTTTTTTATGTTTTCTAATTTCATGGTGTCTGTTTTTGTAATCATATCATTATATGTTTTTTTATCTTATAGGTGTTGTCTAATGTTGTAAAGTGCTTAGAGCTTCTAAAGATTAGGTGCTATACAAAGTCCTCATTATTAGTATTATTAGCTGATCATATCACTTTCCCAATTGCTTTAAAAACTGGTAGTTATCTTAAATTAAATCTCTGATTGTAAAACATCAAAACGTTTCTTTAAAAAAACATTTATACAAATGAATATGGGCATGGTCTGAAGTAAACAGTCGAAAATTAACTTTAATATAAATATTGACACTGACAATTTAAATATGATGTAAGTTGCATTTTTCTGTTCATTGATTTTCCAATGTTATATTCAGGTTAACTTTGCTTAACATCAGTAAAATAGAAAATATCTATTTGCTTATAGTTTGTAACTGACTGCTCCAAACGTTTCTTACATTCTAGACATGCTTTTGAATTTCATGATATTCAAAACATTACATTTTTTAATTTTAAAAATTCGCAACTGGCTGCAAAAAATGCAACATTTAGTATCTGTCTTAATACTAATGAACAAGATGGATGGCCAGATGAAGGAAAAAACTACATGTAAGAAACATCATCTAAATTTAATATTGGGTACATATACTGATAACTATCTGATTCAAATAGTCATGTACTGTATACTCGCCTATAAGTCTATTAAAACTGCAAACAACAAAGATCCTGATCTGCCATAGCATAATGCACCTGCAGATTAGGGTAAATGTTGTTTGTTCTACAGATTATTCCTCACAGACAGACTCAGATCTGCCAGCACACTATGCAATGGCTGATCTGGATCTGTGCAGTTTGCAGTTGGACTCATCTTATAAGCAATTATATTTGTTAAGGTGACTGCATTCCTTTGTCTACAAGGCTGCAGTAAGGAAGAGTATCACTGTTTTAGTGCCATATGGTGGATTCTCTTAATTATCACCAGACTGCAACACTACCTGCTCGATTTCATTTTGCATTACAGAAAATCTACAATGATCAATACACATGAATGTAATCCTTGTCTAATTTTCAAATATTGTTTCCTAATCATGGTGGTACTCTGGTTTAAACTTTGAAATTGCTGGTACTGATTTAAAGGAAATTATTTACATTTTAAGAACATTTGTATAATACTGTATTATGATTCTCTGTGTATTTTGACCACAGTGTGCAGTGCACAGAATTCAACCACTGATGCCCAAGATGTGAAAATCTGCAACCCATGGCAAAGTACTTTGTTCATAATTCAGTCTTTCAAAAAATGATGGATGACTTATGATAAATCAAGATCATCTGGGAAGATACTTTTAATTAACATATAATTTGGGTTCTGACACTCTGGAAAGTTCACTAATGGAAAACAAAATGTAGAGAATGTACAGGGAAACAACTGTGCCCTGAATCATGTCAGGGTCCCTAAATGGGGGATACATGGCACATTAAATCTCTCGAGGTGCACAATACTGATGCCCCAAATCTGAAAATTCCTCCAACACTGCATTGATATTAAGAAAATTAAAACTTTACAAACTTTACAAACTTTAATTGAAGATTTAAAAAGTAAGAAGCTTGACATTTAGTTTTGCATCATTTAAGGTGTATTGGTATTAGGCGACATTTGCTAATTGAATGCTTATGTAGTCACCCTAAGATCAGCCTCCACATCTGCATCCGACCCTGACTAAAGTTGTGGACTTTTATTTATTTGTCTACATCTTCATTTATCATCCAGGTGGATGATTTCTGGTACAAGTATTGCTAACTATCAGTATATCAATGTTTTCACAAGAATATATCAAATTAAACTCTTGGTGGAGTTTTTGAGTCTTAGAATCTATACACTAGGACTTAATTTATGGTTCAAATTTCAGGGCAAATTCTTGCATACACCCATGTGATCTTAACATTAAAAAAATTGCCAAGTTATTATGCATACCATTTTCAGGTCTGTGACTTAATAATAACAATTATAGGGAATATATTGCAGCTTTGCAATGGGGTAGGGAATCCATAGAGTCAAAGAATTCATGACTTTGTTAAAGACTTTGGAGGCAAATTTCTTCTTAGAGACTCTTCAGCTTATTGTCTAGTAAACTTGAACAAGGAATTAAATTCATTCCTTTACTACTTTTCATGCTTGAATTTTTTTTATAACATATCTTATCAACTGATGGTTTTGTAATTAAATTTGCACTTATGATGTTTATTCTTTGTAGATGTATTTCTAATGAATTGTTGTGGTGTATACATGGAATCTTCTCATGCTTTGCCTAGGGTATCTAGGTCACAGTTAAATACAAGAGAACCATTATTGTCTTGGTCATTTTTCAGTCATTTCAAATATTTTTTTGTATTTGGACTCGATTTTCATATTACTGTTTTCAATATTTCCTCACTTAAAAACTAAAACTAATGAAGACATCATTACTGCTGATATCTATGACTGCAGTTCATTATACTAATTAATATGGGTCCAAACAGTTATGTTGTTGTTGACATGGGTTTAACACCATTTTTCAGCAAAGGATTGGCTATAAATGGTGACCAGTAAATTTGGTGGAGGAAGACCCTGGGTAAACCCCAGGATGATCCACCAACCCACAGGAAGCTACTGTCAAGCTTTCCCATATACCCACATTGGCTGAGCCCAAAACACAGTTGAGATGTCACTGATCTGTAAAGGCATGTGTCTTACACCACTCAGCAACCCAGGACCATTTCAAGCAGTTAATTAGTTAATTTTTGTGCTTATGATGGTGTGTTGTAAAACACATATCGGCTTTTATAGCATAGAATAAATATTTATGAAGATAGTTATATGGTACTTCACGAGGACAGTGATGATGACTGCTGTACTGCACATTCTGAGAACCATCTGAAACTGTCAAAGAATAATGTGTGAAAAGACATATACTTGCTTGTTAATGGCATATAATTCAATGTAATTTTCCCCATGCTGTATTAGTTGTAGGAAAACAGGAAAATGAAGTAAATCTGACATAAAATACATTCCTTTTTATTGCCAATTTCGCATAAGACATTGACTGACAAAGCACAGCACTGTAATGTAAACTGTTGCTAGGTTCTCATGAAGCATTTTACAGTATTGTTGCCTGATGCTAGTCATCATACTTGGGACCCAGGGAAAGTACTTTTAATGCATAGTAGTCATCCACAGATGCAATTTAGAATTTTGAAATCTTTAAGTACAAACTTTGTGAGTGACCAGAGCACCCTGGCATATGCCTTCCCTGGGTACCATGAACATTTAAATGAAACCATCCTGCAGAAATGTCAATTTCATTTCAGAATTTTTGAGGATGAAAAATGTATTTATCTTCACATTTAGCTGAAAATACAGATTTAACTACAGTTAATTCGTCTAGATCTAGATCTAACTGTATCTACAGCTAATTTGTCAGGCTGTAGGAACTTTAAATATCCAAATGTTATTTCATTATTAAATTAGCTAACTTATGGTATTCTCTTTTAACTTTGTAATTTGCCAATCAACTTTCCCTAATATGTTTATGTATTAATTGTTGTGCAAATGATCAAACTCACCCCAGCCTTGTACCAACACCATCAAATTTATGACAGTTTGTGTTTCTCATTTAGCGTAGTAACTCGACCTCTAAATAGCTGAAGATATTTTTTTTAAATGTCTTGAAACCCTTGTGACTTTTGGGGATAAATACATGGTCAATGCTTTATATTTCTATCACTATATAATGTTTCTTTTATGTTCTTGCGTACTACATATCATTTTGAAATCTCCATATTTAGCACATTTTTATTCCTTTACCTACAGCTATCTTAGCTATGAGAATAAAGAAATGTGTTATCTCTTTTCAGGTTTGGTCTGATATTGGAAACATGGGAGAAGTGTTTGATTAGCTTATACTCACCAGCAGTCAGGTGGTGATAAAAGGGCTTCATCAGGAAATGTCCAATGTACCTGGCAGAGATCACCAGGATTAGTTAAATAACAACACTGTACCTCAAAGAATTTGCTTAGATCTTCATCAAAGAGATCAATACCACTGCTCAACTAGGTAAAACCTTCATGAAACTATTTTTCTCTTTTCTTGTCCTTGACACTGAAATGCTTTGCATTTTTGCTATAAAATGTAGTATGTCTGACATAATAAACTTGTAACATAGCACTGATCAGCATTTCTTCAGTTTTTACAACCATACAAATTTCAACAGGTATACTGCATTTTGCCTCAAAAATCACAGTGGGATATCATGCTTCACTGCCCCTGAAATATGCTACAAGCTGCACAGGTGCCATTTGTCTTAAGTGTCATTACATTTTAAACTTTAATAGGGGCCAAGTAGTCTTTCCATGTTATTGATGCTGACTGCATGAGTTTGACTCTCAGCTCAGCTAATGTGGGTAACTAAAAAAGCTTCAAAGTAATTTCCCATGGGTCAGTGTTTCTTCCCCTGACCTTCCCAGGTTCTTCCTCCAAAAATATACTGACTGCAATATACATCCTATCATGTGTTCAAAAATGGTGTTAAACTCACATACCACACCATACTGTACTTACCAATCTGACAGTTTAATACTTTTGATTTATTTTGGAAAAGTTTATTTATACCTTTCAAAAGTAATTTAAATTAACATATTTATTTAAAATTATATTAAAAATTAAAATGATATTAAAAATAAATCATCACCGCTTGTTCATTTCAAACTGATTCTCAGACATAAATTATTTATATTAGAGATAAGTTTTCATTTGTGAAAAATTTCTTAAAATGTTCTTGGTACTGATTTTAAAGAAAATGCTTACTCATTAAAATACGAGCAATATGGTGTTGATCTTGTCTACAATACACAATAATAATCCGGCACTGACAATGACCTGGAAGTGAAATCTTTTACACTTGGCATGTGCTTTGTTTATGATAAAACCTCTTCTGATAACACACAACAAGAATTTCACTGCAAGTTCATCTAGGAAGATTCTCTTGATTAATATATGATTCATATGGATTATGACATACTGGAAAGTTCAGTAGTTAAAAAAAAGACATAGAGAATATATAAATAAAATATTAGTGTTCACAATCAGGGAGACTGTTGTTCCAAAAATTCCATTCAATTCTTTTGAAGAAATAGACAGTTTGTAGTTTTAAAGATTAGGTGCAAGTAAAACATACTAATGCATCATACACTTTCAAAAGCCTTGCATATGGCAATCTTTAAATAAGAATTATGTTTAAGAAACACAGACCCCTGACAAAAGCTGTCAAAATATCAAAGGCCATAACCTGATGGTCCTATCTCCCCACCCAGTGCCATGCCTTAAGGTTAGGAATGCTACAGGAAATTGTAAGAACAAGGTCTTGATATATATATATATATATATATATATATATATATATATATATGTGTGTGTGTGTGTGTGTGTGTGTGTCAAAAGAGGGTGAAAAAAACTATGACATACTTATTAACTCCAGGTGCATGATATAAGTACACAAGCCAAGAGATGGTGTGCTACAAGGTGACAGGTAAGAATGTGGCCATGTTATATTCCAAATGTGCTTTTAAATTTGATGAGGTGCTAATGAAATAACAACAATAAAATTCATCATCATCAAAAAGCCCTACTTACTGACTCAGTGTTATAGCCCATGGGAAACCATGGTACAGGATTAGAGAGTAAGAGAAGTTACAATATAAGAGAAATAAAGAGAAATATGAGATAATATATTATTCCCACTGTGTTTTGAACTGAGTGAGGTGTCATCTTACTATTAGAAAAAAAAATTATGCAAAGTGGTATATTACTTGCTGACCTCATGACTCTGTCCAGGAAGTAAATCCAAGGGACTACAGGAATGTAGAAGAAAAGGAGTTTGGAATCATACAATATTCCAGATCTATAAAGATTCTTATTTTAAATAAATAATTAAAACATTAGTGATGGAATCAAACTGTTGCCAAAAGAAATCATTAACCCTTGTTGGCACACCTAGGGATAAGACCCAGGACATAAAAGTAGTAAACTACATAAGGTGTGTGATGTTATATTCTGAACATGCAGTGAAATGGTTATGGAAATATACATGAAAAAGAAATCTTGAACAAAAATTCAGATCAAAATATGGCCCCACCCAGGGGCAGGAGTGGGCATGAGAGAGGAGGATAGAGTGATAATATATTCCCAATACCAGGTGAATCAAGTGTGGGGTTTACTGAAAGTAATATATAAAAAAAAGATTTAACCCAGAAACAGATGTGTTACTGGGAAAAAGGGGGAGTGTAATGCTGTTATATGTCAAAATGAAGTCAGTCTTGTAGGGAGTTTATAAAAATAATTGTGATAACATAAACTTTAATAAATAAAATTATAAATAAGATGTGTCCCCATCATAATTTTTCATCACACTGAGGGGGAAGTAGAGAATGAGTTTATATTATGATATTATATTACAAATATAAAGCAAAGTGTGCATGACTTTCCTAAGCTAGAAGCACTGTAAAAAAAACAGACCAAAATGTGTCACATATAGAATTACAGATCCCATGAGCCCATCCAGAGGCAGGACTGTTACTGACATGGAGATGGGTGTAATGGTAAGTGGGGCTGATTATATAATAATGCTATATTCCAAACATGAAAGAAGTGGTGTGTTTGCTGCATGAAGTTAACTGGCAGAGGGGTTATGGAAACAAAAGTGATAAAAACTTGAATAAAAATAGGTCACAATTTCCTGATCCTGACCTTACCCTGGAGGAGGAGTAGTAATGAAAGAAGGGGATCATATGGCATTCCAAACATGAAGTAAATTGGATGATGAGTTACTGAGCAAGAAGTGCTGGGAAAAATGTATCACCTAGTCACATGCACAAACAGAATTCCTAAACACCTGATGCCCCCATCTCAAGGCATAACAATATTTTATCCATTGCTTGGATATTAACATTTTGTAAAATACATGCATATATAATAATTTTCTTAAATCCAGAAAACAATGTAACACTAGGAAACAAAACTGTGTGTATAAAACTATAAGACCACGATACAAGTGCCACAAATAAAGGTGTATCACTAAATTGCTCAACCTACAGTACAGACCAAGATCTGTTGTTATATAATGCATCACGACATTAGGGTCAATGCAGTCTACTTCGTATCACAAATGTGAAATAGAGAGCATAGATGCATTGGTCAATATGTAATATCATATCAGAGCTTACACTCTCTGTAAATGGGCATACGTAACAATACAAGAGTTAACATGAACATGTTAAACAATGTAATAATAAAGTGTTGCATTTTCTAAATAACAAAAGAAAAATAAACAAACATCTGTCATGCATAAGCAAAATGACTTTAAGACTAAAGCACATAAAAGCATGGGGTAATGGTTGAAAATGCACACTAATTAAACATTATGTAGATAATTGTCAGTTTAACTCCCTTTTCTTTGAAAAGTATGGGGCATTCTCAAGGGCAATACATTGGCTGGTGGTATATTCATCAAGCGTTTTCCACCAATGCCTAGTCCTTATTAATTAAAAAATGATTATATTTCTGTGACATTTTCAACATTTTATTCAGACTTTACACAGATGTTTGAAACCACTGCATGAACAACATAAATCCCATACAATTGAAAGCAAGTTGTATCAACATAAAAATCAAACAGTATTGTACAACATTTCATGGAGTCATTGAAAACTATATCTTTGGTGAGCTCTTATATGTGTAATCTTATAATGCTGTAATTCTCAATGCATTACAACTAATTCAACTACCTCTAAATTTCATACTTTACAACTGGAATAATCTATTATTTATACTGTCATTTGACAGAAGGATTACAAAATAGTATTCAAAGTCTATCTGACATCTATCCAACATGCCATAAAATACTCCTTCTGGCAAATATCCCATATGTTTCTGAATATATTCTGAACATGCACCACAAAAATAAAACTCAGCTTCTTCAAACTTTCTTCTTGCAGCATTTCTCAATCTAAAGCTAACTGAAACATACATAAATTAAATCTATTTTGATTTTTTTTAAATTTCTATCTCAAACAAGATTTAGTTGGTTGACATAACAGTGTTTATAGTGTTGTAGTACTTCTCCAAGCCAGCTGTTCATGTATTTCCATGTTCTACTTTACATTTTCCTTCACCAGCTGTTCATGTATTTCCATGTTCTACTTTACATTTTCCTTCACCAGCTGTTCATGTATTTCCATGTTCTACTTTACATTTTCCTTCACCAGTTGCAGAATCTTCTTGATAAGATAGACCACATCATGATTTGTCTGTGAATCTTCAGCTAATTTTGTAAGGAGTGCTGACCCTCCTTCTTCCTGAAGCATTAGGCAGTATCTGTGGCCTGTGCAAAAATAATAATGATAAAAAGAATAAGAATAAATACATAATTCATATGAACATAAAGACTGCTGTTAAGAATGATTGCTTGTGAGTGTTTAGCTTCAAACAAATTTATACTTTTACATAGTTCTGGGTCCAAGCAATCCAAAATCACTTAAAAATGAATAGTTACATCTGCATTTTCTTGTGCTACACTTATTTAAATATGATATCTTTCCCTAAGTATAAGACATTACAACAAAAAGTACAGGAAATAGTGCCTTAGTTACCGACTATACCTAAACAATAAGAATGAGTATTTAAAAATTCACCAAATTTGTGCAAGATAAAAATAACTGATTGCTCATTTCAAGTACACTTAGAAAAGTGAAAGTTAGTGAGTAAATTTTGTTCTCACTGTCACACAATTACTGAGCTCACCCCAGAATTCTGCCTTTGAAAGAAGGCTGATATGTGGCAGATTGTAAACTGCTAATGATTTCCCAAGATGTCATGTACTTTTTTTGTGGACACTATGGGGGGGGGAGGGGTTCGGTTGGTGAGCCTGCACACACACACACACACACCCAGGGGAAGGGAAAGAGTCAGGAAATTACAAGGTGGTATAATTTCTCTTAATGTATAAATTCCTCTGTTGAAACTGAAATCTTCATATGAATCACCCTGTATATGCATTAGCATTATTTTGTTGACAATTTCAGAATTACGCTGTATAAGCATTAGCATTATTTTGTTGACATTTTCAGAATCACCCTATATATGCATTAGCATTATTTTGTTGATATTTTCAGAATCACCATGTAGATGTATTAGCATTATTTTGCTGACATTTTCAGAATCACCCTGTAGATGTATTAGCATTATTTTGTTGACATTTTCAGACTCACCTTTTAGATGTATTAACATTATCTGGCTGACATTTTAAAACTTAATATGTTGCTGAATGCAGTTTGAATGTAAGTCTGTGAAGAGAAACTGTTCTCACAGTCTGTAGCATGGACAGGGATGTGCATGGTAAGTTATTCTAGCTTTAACACAACCACGGCCTTGGATATTTTGACTCAGATTTGTTTCTTGTTCTTTGAGGGCTTCATCACACGCAAAGTTCTAATGACTCCAATCCTAAAAAACTTCAATTGTTTCTGTTCAATCAGAGGTCCCCAGAGAATACATCTTAAATACTGACAGCCTCCTACTTATCAATAACATGTCTGTTATCCTGATTAAAGTATCAAGTATAGGCAGAGGAAACTGTAAACTTATCACCAATCATTGACTTCAGCACACTTGAATGGGTTTCTGGTCATGTGCAGTCATGCAGTATGAAAGTTGTTGTTGTTCTAGGGTTTAACGCCATTTTTCAGCACAACATAGGCCATATATGGTGGCCAGTATAACTGGTGGAGGAAGAACCCTGGAAAACCCAGGAAAGAACCAGCGACCCACGAGAAGCTACTGGCAGGCTTTCCCACGTACCCACGCTAGCCGAGCCTTGGACTCGAACATGTGCAGACAGAGGTGAGATGGCAGTGATCCGGAACGGTGAGCGCTTTAGACCACTCGGCCACTCGGGGCCCCCAGTATGAAAGATGCATCGAAAAGGCACACAGGCAAACAAAATAATCACCATGATAATCAAGACTAAAGCAGATAATCTTACAAAGTAAAACAAGGCCACACTTTGCTAAGATTATCTGTACATGAAAGATTTGTATTTCCGGGCATTCAGGCTCACTGCATGAGCTTTAACACATAACTATGTTATACTGAGTGACAGATGGTCATAATATACCTATTTCAAAATGAGTGACAGTCACACGTAGCTATTTTAATACTGAGTGACAGATGGTCATAATATACCTATTTCAAAATGAGTGACAGTCACACACAGCTATTTTAATACTGAGTGACAGATGGTCATAATATACCTATTTCAAAATGAGTGACAGTCACACACAGCTATTTTAATACTGAGTGACAGATGGTCATAATATACCTATTTCAAAATGAGTGACAGTCACACATAGCTATTTTAATACTGAGTGACAGATGGTCATAACATACCTATTTCAAAATGAGTGACAGTCACACATAGCTATTTTAATACTGAGTGACAGATGGTCATAATATACCTATTTCATAATGAGTGACAGTCACACATAGCTATTTTAATACTGAGTGACAGATGGTCATAATATACCTATTTCATAATGAGTGACAGTCACACATAGCTATTTTAATACTGAGTGACAGATAGTCATAACATACCTATTTCAAAATGAGTGACAGTCACACATAGCTATTTTAATACTGAGTGACAGATGGTCATAATATACCTATTTCAAAATGAGTGACAGTCACACATAGCTATTTTAATACTGAGTGACAGATGGTCATAATATACCTATTTCAAAATGAGTGACAGTCACTCATAGCTATTTTTATACTGAGTGACAGATGGTCATAACATACCTATTTCATAATGAGTGACAGTCACACATAGCTATTTTTATACTGAGTGCAGATGGTCACACATACCTATTTCATAATGCATGACAGTCACACATAGCTATTTTTATACTGAGTGACAGATGATCACACATACCTATTTCATAATGCGTGACAGTCACACATAGCTATTTTTATACTTACAGATACAGTAATTTTATACCAAGTGTCAGATGGTCACACATAGCTAATGTCATACTGAGTGATAGATGGTCAATACTGCATGATTAATGCACCCACACAGCCTAGTGGCATCAGAGCTCTAATTGTAAGTATAACAATTGTATAAAAAGTATAACAATTGTAAAAAAATGTTACCTTTTATTACTGCAGTTACTACAACAGTATAAAAGATTTTATTTTTTATTACTGTAATTATTACAATAATATAAAACTATTGTCTTTTTTATTACTGCAACTATTCAATAGTATAAAATGTTTATTTTTGTATTACTGCAATTAACATAACTGTGTAAAAATGTGTATTTTTCATTACTGCAATTATTACAATAGTATAAAAATGTTTATTTTTTTATTATTGCAATTAACATAATTGTGTAAAAATGTGTACTTTTCATTACTGCAATTACAATAGTATAAAAATGTTTATTTTTTTATTACTGCAATTAACATAATTGTGTAACAATGTGTACTTTTCATTACTGCAATTATTACAATAGTATAAAAATGTTTATCTTTTATTACTCAGAGTCATCTTAGATATAATCTCTACCAGAGTCCACTGTACTTTGACACATTGAGATAACAGGTTGCGTCATATCAATGATGTAATTATGATGGCCTTAGAAGTTACACAGTAAGGATTGCTATCACAAAAAAGTAAACTTACTTAATTACCATAGTGACAAGTCAAAAGTCATAATTTATTACAGTTATGTCAGTGTGTTACAATCAGAAGTACAGTCAATTTTCATAGGTGGAACTTTTCATTAAGATCTTGTTAAATATAAATGAGTATTCCAAAAAATATGGTTTTCTCACATGTATCTGCATGCTTGTCTGGATAACCCCTGTATCTGGCTTTCATGTTTGACTGGATAATCCCTGTATCTGATTTTCGTTTATGTCTGGATAAAAACTATATCTGACTTACATTCTTTGTCAGGATAACCTGTGTCTGCCTTTCATGCTTGACAGGATAACCCCTGTATCTTATGTTCATGTTTATCAGGATTACACCTATATCTTACTTTCATGCTAGTCAGGATAATCCCTACAACTAACCTTCATGTTTGTCAGGATAATCTCTACATCTGACTTTCATGCTTGTCGTGATAATCCCTACATCTTACTTTCATGCTTGCTGGGATAATCCCTACATCTGACTTTCATGCTTGGCAAAATAATTCCAACATCTGATTTTCATGCTTGTTGTGATAATCCCTACATCTGACTTTCAAGCTTGTCAGGACAATCCGTGTCTGACATTCATGCTTGTCAAAATAATTCCTACAACTGACTTTCATGCTTGTCACGATAATCCCTACATCTGACTTTCATGCTTGTCACGATAATACCTACATCTGACTTTCTCGCTTGTCAAGATTAACACCGATATATGACTTTCATGCTTGTCAGGATAAACCCTGTATATGATGTTCATATTTATCAGGATAACGCCTATATCTGACTTTTACATTAAGTTTGAACATTGTTAACCATAATGCTTAAGTAGGCAAGACATGAACTCACATATAACAATTTATAAACTCTATACTTGTAGGAAGACTAACCTTACAGTTTCAGGTGAATGCAGCCACTATGTTGAATATATTTGACTTTCCAACACTTTAACACAAAATTAGAATGTTCTGACCATGATACGTAAGTCAGACCGACAAGACTGGAACTCTATGCATATCCATGCATAAACTTTTAAAGAGTTTCATCTGAATGCAGCAACTAATTAACAAGATATCTGACTTTCAAAAAGTATGATGCAAAATATAAACAGTGTTGATGATGCTACCAGTGCTGCTAGAAAAGTGACTATAATTCACTATGCAGGTAAGACATTATTTTCTAACAAGAAAAAATATTTTCTGATTACCTAGTATCCAAATTTTGGGGTCTCCATACATTTCTCTTTAAATTTACTAGTGATCCAAAGATACACATTTTCCACTCTGCTACTACTATTTACAGCAAAGTAATACATGTAGCATTTAAAACTCTTTACTGACAACAAAACGTTCCAGAAGGTGCGGTTAAAAAAGTTTCCCCATGATGGCAGCTAAACAGTAAAGAGAATACTGCACAATAATTTCATGGGCTTATCTGGACCAACCAGAAACACATCAAATGATATGTTCACATGTTAAAATATCAAAAATATGAAACTGCACACACTATAAGCAAAGTGTACAGACTATGTGATATTATGAAAATATGATGAATTTTCTATCACATGGTGCATCTCAGGACTAGGCACTTTACCCCTTTTACCATTGTACTAAAAACTCTTTAATGTTCTTATGTGCCACAGAACATCAACAAACGAATCAAATAAAATCTGCAGTCAAAGAGTATATCCCTCAGTTCTGGTTCATGAAATGGTGAATAGATGCGCATCCATTATTCATGGTTTAATCCCTATTCTGTTTTTTTTCTTCCACATCAAAGACAACCGAGTAAAAACCTTTGAGATAACAAATGAACAAGTGAAAAACTATTCTTTAACCTGTGAAAAATTTGTGTTACAAGCTGTAATAACTCATACAATAAAGAAAAACATATGGAAAATACCCCCCAAAAGCCATGCGATACAAATGAAACAATCAGTGCAAAAATGAACTTACCATTTTTGGTACAGACATGCTGTATGGCCCAAACAGCCCATAACTGGACAGCAGGTGTAGCATGACAGTTTAGAAGGGGAAAGAAGGGCTTGAAAGATCTGTAACAAAATTGTCCAGAATCAGTTTATATGGGAATATACAATGTTAATAAAATTGTATGCTAAAAATCAAAGATATGAAAATATGTAAAATGTCTACTTCCTGAAGACTTATTTTAACCCTGAGTAATCATGTAATGATTGCAAAACTTTAAATCATGCACCAATGATCCAGTTCACTGATATTAATAATACTGAACTTGCTGGTATGGGAGGTATCTATGCTGATATATTTAGGCTGAGAATCATGACTGTTTCTGGGAGTTCGTACCAGTAATTTCTTCAGTACATTTGTGTCCATTACTAAAGTGGTACTTTACATTAGGTGACTTTTAGTGAATGGAACAAAATGTCAAGCTCAAAAATTATATTTTTCATCTTTTGATAACAGTTGCTCTGTGAGAAATATAAATACAGCAACCTCAATGACTCAACATTGAAAATCTTGACACTTTATGTGATGTCCCATGCTTCCTGAACCATAGCAATAAATCCTTTATATATGTTATGTGTTTTCCTGGAATGATTGCAAATATAAAGTTTTGGAGGAAAAAATTATTTTAAAAAAATGTCACTAATTTTTTTTGGTTTAACTCTTAATCATTCTGGAAATGCATAGGGAAGGGACAAAGTGACTACACCCCTCCTGCAGGAGACTACCACTTAGGCAACCTATGTGATATGATTTGGTTTTTTGGTTTTAATTAAGTTTATCAGCATATGATAGACTATACATGGTAGCCTTATGTTTGGTGGAGGAAGAACCTGGGCCCAAAATCCCAGGAAGACCACACAACCCATGCAAAACTGGGCAAGCTGAGACTCAAACCAATACAAATAGCGGTGAAATGGCAGTCGTCTGTAAAGGCTACTGCCTTAGACCAACCAGTCAATGGGGGCCCACAATCTATTAACCATGTCTGGTGAATTTCCAAAGAGCAGTTTAGGAGGATAAAAGAGTTGCTGGTGGATGGATAGAGTGATGGATAAACAGCAAGACAGAGGGTAATAAAATATCGAATCATAGGGATGGGTATAATTAAAAAAAACACCAGGGTGTGATAAATTGTTCCCTTCTACAAAACTATAAGTATTCTCCAACAGCTGTTGCAAACATAATTTTTTTTACACAAAATAAATTATTATTAAAATACAACAAAGTGTAAACTCCTGTGACTGGGCATCAAAGATATAAAACAATTAAAAAAAATATTCTTTCCAAGTTATCAAATTTGTGGTATTAAAACCCAAGATTTTGTTTTTCTTGGTTTGAATATTATTCTTCTAAAAAAATTTGCATCAGAAGATATAATTTTCAAGGCGACTTTCCATTAAGCAAGAGAACAAATTGTAAGAGTTTTAAAATGGCTGCCATGGTGACCATACCGAATGTCAGATCAACACCATTTTCACTTCGGACCAACTAGATACCATAATAAATCTTATAGTTTGATAAGAATATATATTCAGTATAAGTAGTGACAACAAGATTTTCAAGATGGCCACTGTGGCAGTCATATTAGATATCTAAGCAACACCGTTTTCATTAAGGACAAGCTGGACCTTGAAATAATGTGCATGTAATGTTTCATGGCGATCCTACAATCCTCCAAATGGGTTAGGAGGAATAAGAATTACAAACTTGTGCTAAAAGAGAGATGGGTGACCGATGAGGGACAAGCCATCCAATATAAGCTTTTCTGGTACTGTATTATCATCAATTTTTGTGGGGACCAATTTTCATGGTTTTTTTTGTTGCCCCAAACCACAAATTTAAACCCCCAATGAAAAATTAGCCACGTAGGCAGATGGCACCCACCCACCATTTTCTGACAGTGTTTCATTCTCAGAGATTAACACAGCTACTAGCATTTGATAAATCAAGATCAATTCTGTAATCTGGTAACTAAATATTAGCTTTTACATGAGTCTGTTTAATTTTTTTATTTTAACCTTTTGAAACAAGAATTACAAATCATTATATATTTTTCAATGCACACGTTCGATAAGGTATCCGATAGCTGTAAATTTACACTCACTGCCTTTAATTGATATGTGAGGTAAGGATAGAGAGAAAAAAGAGAAAAAGCTTAAGGTATTCAAACAATAGTAATATTAAAAATGAAAGAAAAAATAATACAAATTAACAGTATGTGAAAATTAATTTAATACTTATTCAAATCAATCCTTCATTCAAGTACAACTGTTGTTGAAACATTTAAATCATTCTGAGAGCACATTTCATTTTATCTATGCATTTTAAATCCAAAAGAACAACAATCCTGTAAAATATTATAACTATTTCTTGAAACACTATTATTAATGAAACACTATGTATATACACTAATTACAGCAGAGTATTAAAGCTCACACTTAACAGATTTTTGGACAAAGCCACTGTATCAACATCATGTCAATCAAGTCTTTTGGTACTCAGGTAAATAATTCCCAATTTGCTGAGTTAAACAAGTCAAGCTTTCTCAAAACCACTGATAATTAGGTCTGATCTTTCACTCACTGTCGCGTGAGCTGCAATTATCCATTCAGCGTGAATTGGCTTAATTAATGAAAGGTTTACTAATACTGTGCACTGATCGTCAAAAGTAACATCTTTTTATGTAATGGCATCCATGACCTGTTTAGCATACCACTAGTGTAAGTGTGACTTTAATTCTTCTTTAATAACTGATTGGCCTAGTGTTGCTGGCTGCGTCAGCTTCCTTTGATGTTGAGCACTCAAACGAAAACATGGTAAAAGCGATTAATTTTGACAGGTGTTTTATTTGTGCTCAAAGAGATGAAAGTATTGTTTTAGTGTTGCTGGCTGCATCAGCTTCAACTGATGTTATTCACTTGGTGGAAAACACGGTGAAAATATTGAATTTGCCAGGTCTTTGATTTGTGATTATACAGGAAGAAGCATTCCTTTAAACATTAAAGTGACTGCCGTTTGCATTGGCATAGCTTTTTTTTCTTTTGTATTCTTTATTTTGGGTATTTGTAGAGGTTAAACCAATAAATTAAATACCTACTAATAAACAAACCTTGACAGGCAAAACCATGAATTTAAATACCCACAAAAATGCCTTATTTTCCAAAACCACAAAAATTGAGCCAACGAAAATAAATGATGTTACAGTATATGACCAGTAGGCCTAAAACTGACAAAATGACTGCTGAAATGCAAACTGAATGCAAATTAAATGCTGAATGAATGCAAATGAAATGCAAACAAAATGCAGATTTTATTGGAATATAAACAGACCCAAATAAATTAACACAACAAACTTTTTTAACCAAAGCCAGTAGAAATGAAATTAATGATCTTTTGTTGTTGTTGTTGTTGTTGTGGGGTTTAATGCCATTTTTCACCACATGATAGCTTATGCAGGGCGACCAGTATTACTGGTGGAGGAAGAACCTGGGAAAACCCCAGGAAGAACCACCGACCTATGAGAAGCTACTGGCAAGCTTTCTCACATACCCACACTGGCCAAATCCTAGACTCGAACCCACACAGACAGAGGTGAGATGGCAGTGATCCGTAACAGAGAGCGCTTTAATGAGCTTCTTTTGTTGTAAGAGTGTGATACCAATCAAGATGCACATCATCAATTTATCGATTCTAGTATGAACAGTGGCTGAGAAATGAACACTAAACAGAAAATTTAACCCAAATCTGTAAACCATAACATATGGGCCATAAGTACCTACTTTTGGTAATGAAGTTTCCTCCTTATAATTGTTGAAGTGCAAAGGAATTACATGACTGCTGCATAAAACAAGTAATTCATGCACTGCTTATTAAGAAGCATTCCCTCACAAAGATTCATATTTCTGGATAGGACAGTATATACATATCATACCAAAAAATACTTGTGTGGCCAACTAAATGCATACTTAACTTAAACCACTAACTTCTAAAACATAGGTACTAGTGACCTTTTTGTACAGGTGTGATAATAACAGAGGTGTATACAATCATACAGTTGAATTACTCTAGCATGAACAGCTGAAGCACAAATGTAACCTGTCAGACAAGAAAGAAACAGCAGTCATAGGATAACTCAAATATTATTATCCAAATTATCCTTGATTTGTTTATTCATAAACGTGCCAATAAATATTTTAACAAAGTAAAATTCAAAGGTCACTAGGTTGGGTTCACCAAAGTTTTTTTGGTCAGGCAATGAATATAGGTGTCACCAACTAAACTTAATTCAAAGATGACTATAACCTAGTTTACACATTTATTATGGGGACAATAAACAGAGGTGTCATGAACTAAGCTTGTTTGGTAATTATGTTTTCCCCAATTATTTAAACACTATACAGACACAGGGCAGCACAAGATAAAAGTGTTGTGAAAGTTTATCACACGGAATTTTATCAAATGCCATATAACTTAACAACTTTCCTAGGGTCTGTACCATAGACATTACACCAGTCCAACACACCAAATGGTTTCTTACTATACTGTATCAGTGTCAGCACATCATACCTTTAGAACAAAATACTTGAAGCCTGGCCTGAATTAAGAAAAGTATGATACTAAACACAAGAACTGTAATTATCATCCTCCAAGACTTATTTGGAAGAAGAATCAAATAAAACTTCACCATCTGACTCTACCAGAAATGCCTGTCAATAAAGTGTTGTGTATTTTGAGGTAGTATGCCAGCTTCTTTTTGGAAAAAAATAATGTTGTTGGATGAAATTCTTACATATAGTTGTCTGGAGAATAAGAAATATTTTTATAAACAGTTACTTTGAAAGGAAACTATTTAATCATGATAGGATAATACTAACACTAAAGCATCAGAAAATCTGGAATCCCCGCAAAAAAAAAAGTTTCTGCTACATTTAATAATTAAGTATATCAATGTTTTCTTTCCTTGTCAAAATGTATCATATCTTCTCTGAACATATCATTTCACAAATATATGACTACCACAATCACATTAATTCTGGGGGGAAAATGTCCGACAAGACATAGAGCCTCAGGTCTCCTAGTCAAAGCATAAGAAACCCTGCCAAAATGGTTGGCACATATTAAAAACTTCCCTTTATTTGCATTCCCTAAAATATAAATTGTCAAATATTAACATACCACATCTTAGACTAAATTGCCAAACTTTTACTTTTTTCAAAAACTGCCATCTGTATGGAAACTATGGAATCAAGCAAAATAAATGTACAAATGGCCAAATTTTTAAGAACTATTATACATAATGTACCTTCATGTTCATTAGGGCTGTTCCAGTAAAACATATACCCCCTGGGGGGAAGGCACTTTAAAATTCAACCAACCTACCACAACAGAAGCAATTTAAAAAAATTATTATCCAATGTCAGATATGTTTTAATAAAAAAACACTGCCCCCTACAGAAGCATATTTTTAAAAATAATTTCTGGCTATGGGTTAGTGGGTAGTAGAAGCAAACTTAATATTGGGTTGGGGACAGAAACAATTTAAATGACATCTGGCTGAAGGTAATCTACTGAATTCTTATAGATCATATAATCTACTGCATATCTGTATTTGTATTCATTCATTATAATCAATCTTTTGTCCTTTTGTTTGCTTGTCTGTCAGCCATGTATGTCTCTGATACTGTGAAATCAGAAATTAGGTTAATACAACAATGTCCCTCACTTTTTTCAGTTACAAGTAGGACAAGCTCTCAAAATATTCTTTTTACTAAAATCTTACTTTCATTATCAACCAATCAGGGACAATCAAACCCATATATACTCTATTTTATCTTCATTGATAGTATGGTTCTCATTCTCTCATATCTGTATCAATGCAAGTCCTTCAACAATTCAATGGTTGTAAGACTTTTTCGACCATGCTGACTGGAAACACTGTAAGATAATGTTCAAGTAACAGAAATACCATGGGATAACCAGAGACCAATAAAATCAAATCAAATAGTCAAGTTATCTCCCCTGTAGGGATGCTGCCAGGATTTCAGGATTTACTCCAAGTTTTGTGTGTGTGATCTCCAATGAGGAAGTGGTGGTCTGAGGAATAGCCATTGTTAAATATCACCCTAACACTTAATATGTCACTCTTTCTTACTGAAATCAAAATGCTCAAAGAGTTGTAAAGCAATTATTACTGTGATGTCATTGGGCATGGTCACGTGGTTGTGGTGTGGTCTTGTTTGGGATGGCAGAAAGACCATAGGCTTACTCCATATTTGACAGCTAATTACGATGATGTCAAAAGAATTACAAAATTTCTAACAATTTAGTTGGACTCGGATTAAATACTTGATTCACAATCAGTGAACAGGTTCTAAATTTGATGTTGTTATTTTTTTTAGCCATGTTCCCCCATCACATTCAAGATTTGAATATACCAAAGGTGAAATTAGTACAGTTGCATCCTAAATTATTGCATCCTAAATTACTATCATGGCTACTTTGAATGCAATTTGAATGTGAGACTTTAATGTCAGAACTCATAGCTTCAGTGATTTTTGGGTTAAAAAAATGAATTTCTTCTCAAAACAACTCAATTTGGTGCAGATTACATTGTTTTTTAATGATACTGTGAGAATTGTTGATGTGTAAAAATTGCACAAGAAATGAACGTCAGATCAGAGAATTAATACAACTAGGAAAATACTGATAGGAATATGCAGAAATAATGATATTATTATTTAAACATTATATGTGGTGACAATATGAGTGCTGGTTCTACAACTTTGTAAAATACATCTTGTACAATTATTCTGTTGTTTCTAACAACACTGTCATATGGCAATAATTTCTGCACACATGAAGTTGACCAACTTTTTACTTTAGTCCCTTGCCAATTAAGTTTTAGATTTTACAACAAAATTAAGCACATTTTACCATTTGACAATAATACATAATTACAAATATTTAGATTGCAAGAAAATAGAAGTTACAATTTTATTAAAAGTACTGGTACCAGTAAAACTAAAGGAGATGGTAAAAAAGAATCAGGATGAATAGATTAGTAGTGTAGTAAAGAATCCATATATCAGGATGACATCAAGTATTTTTTCATCAATGTCATCATTAGTTAATGACACTGCTTCAAAATGTTGTGTACTAGATAATAGGAATCCAATCTGTAATACAAATACCAAATGATGGCTTGGAACTAACTGCCAAAAGGTCTGCAGAAAATATCACCATGCTCAAAATATGCATAGGAATAACCAAACATAAACAGGACAAATTTTATCCATCTTGCTTTGAGTTTACACAGATCAGAAAGTCCCTTATGTTTAATGTCATTTAATTTTTGCACACAGAGAGCATGTACTTCATTTGGTAATACATCTGCATGATATGAAAGTTAGTCTCGTTATTCTTTTGTTGCCACAGTGGTTCTGCCAACTAGAGATCTACACACACGTAATTATGTTGTATGGGGAATCTCTGATGTTCCCTATGAGCATTAATCTGTTAATTTTTTCTGAATTTAATATGATCCTCTTCTTCTGTGTATGAATATTATTCTGTGCTGAGGTCTCTTTTCACTGCCTGTCTGAAACGCATATGCATAACTAGCTTGAACAAGTTACTATTCTTTATGGTTGTGCAATCTTCAACTTCTCACAGGTATGGCCCCATGGGTATTCTTTCTTGGATATCTCTGTTCCAAAAAGAAAAGTTTTCCAGAGGTCTCACTAGGATTTTAAAACTAGGAGTCCTTGACTCTGATTTTAGTAAAAATAGGAGTCCCACAAGCAAAAGTTCCAGCCCCCTCCCAGAAAACTATGCAAATTGTAAGAACTATTGGTTGCCATTGAATTTAATTTCTACATTCTTTTTAACACTGACATAGCTCTTGTTTGTCCATCAGAGTGAGTCTGAATTTTACCAATCCAAGGAAGGTCTTATTCAAAGCACTAAGCTAGGCATCACACACTTTCTTACACTTGGCTACTGTCCCATCCAAACTATTAGTTCTAGCAACTTTAGCACTCTCCTGAATCTCATTACAATCTTTGTCAGTTTGCAGCTGAACCCCAAAATACTCATTCAAGCTTAAGTCTCAACATATCATGATTCCGAGGTCACGTGCACTGCTTATTCCATTACACTTGGAAATGAACACAATAATGAAAACTAAAGTTGTTTATTTGATGTACTGTTATAAATGACCACATGTACGTCTCTGGGTCTTTCTGCCTCTGAATTCAAGCACTGTAAATATCAGTAGATTTTCCCACCCAGCTGCCAGTCAAAGCCTTTGATCTTGCCACCCAGCTATTGCAGCATGTTCTCTTGAAGTACTCTTATAAAGGTGACATGTACAGGGGGTGGGGGGCATTCAGCCACTAAATTCTGTCATTGTAAATATCAGCACAGCTAACTGATCAACACATTTTCCCACTATGCAGGTGGCTGAAGCAGGACTCTCAAGTCTTTGAATTTTGTTGCCCACTTAATACATGCATACAGAAGACTCTTGCCTAAGTGATTTTCTGCGTTCCCAATAAAAAATTGACATCCAAATACGCGTGATTAAGCATTTCCGAGACCTCTGAGTTTTCACTAAGATGAACTCTGCCAAAGATTCACTTCCTTGAATCAGAGCTTTGCAGCCTCTTATGCCAATTTTTTCTCTTCAATAATGCTGTATTAGGATTTTAAGTAGAACATTCCCATAGTCTGTTTATTCAGACATGGGTATCTTGAATAAATATAACCGGCATATTGTCCATCAAAACATGTACATCAGACTTGCACTCAACATCAACTTTGGGCTCAAAATCACTCAATGGTATTTCCAGTGACATCTTCCCAATGTCCAACAGATCGATAGACATGAAATTCATTGTCATCATAGCTATCACCAGCCAGTATTTGCTGACTGAAAACGTCGTCTGAAGACAAACCCTGTTGTGATTCAGCCAATTTGGTTTCCTGTGTGGCCCTTATTTGAAACACGCATTTGTAAAATTTCCGTGATGAAAATAAGGTTAAAACTACCATAAAATGCTGTTCCAGGGCCCAATGAATCAATCAAATTTAGTTTAACAGCCATTCATGTCGAACCAAAGTATCCAGCTATCTGGGTGTCACATTAAGTGCTGCGAGACCACTACTTGCAGCACAAATTATGTTGCAAAATGCACTTTTAAAGTTAAAAGTTTAATAAAAATTGCATACTCGTGATGCACGTTTTATATCTGTGACACTGACATAATTTGCAGAACGTGTATCACTGCTTTAAAAGTACACAAAGTCATACAATTTACGTGCACTCACGTGTACTGGCATAATTTTCTGACCCAATGTTTTATTCCAGTTAGACAACTAGGAGGGGGGTTAGATGGGATTTAAATATATATTCATTTTTTTCTGATAACCCCACCAGCAATTTCTCATTTTGTTAACACAACCCACAACAGAAGTGATTTTCCTAACCAACCTTCCACTGTCAGAATCAAAATAGTTTTTTTGAAGTGCCATCTACCCGTGGGGATATATATTTTACCGAACAGCTAAAATGACTTCTGGATAGGCAATTAAAAATTTACATTGCACATAGTCTCTACACCTGCTTAGCAATCAATATTGTTATTTGAACTTATTACTGAATCTAAAACAATCCAATATCTCTTGTCTTTTTCATATAGAGTTGCATACCAAATTTTAGTTTCAATCCAAGAAATCCTTCAAGAGTAACAGAATGGAAATATCTGTGATGGAAGGGGACACTAGACATTATAAGTAAATATAAGTAACACTATACACCCTCGTAAAAATACAGTGGGGCATTCAAAAGTAAAAAAATATCAATTGCATTAACCACTAAAGCAGATTTCAAGTTGATATTGTGTATCTGTGTCATTAATTGAAGATATGTATATATACCACACTAATATGTCTTGTTACATTGTTGCATAACTTGAAATGTATCTATTTTATATAAATGGATCTGTGTATGTCTTTCTCTTTGAGCTCGTGTAGATTGTCACCTCATTTGTATCACAACAATTCTACTCTTCTTACCTGTATGCTACCATTTCTCCCTGGGGCTGTTCCCATGACAGGACTAAACGATGCTGTAAAAGAAAGTTAATCTGTTCATATCTAATGTACCAGTAATAAAGATTATGTAGGCCTGTTGTACAAGCAATTTCCACATAACATATCATTTCTGAGATTTTAATACACATACTTTTATATGATGCTTATTTGGTGCTTGCTAATCTAATATTCCTTGAAAGAACATTATATATTTGCCCCAGGAAATTCATCCAATAAAATTAGTTTTAAAGTATGTGGACATTTTTAGATAAGGTAAACCAAGAGATGTGATACAGTTCCAAACAGATTGATGTCATGCAATGTCTCAATGAAAATATTGGAAAATGTGCACAATGCCCTGTAGAACTCACCTTGATACTAAGAGAGTATCCTCAGGTGATTTTGTCATACCCAAGTCCTGCTTGATGAACTTGCTAGCAATGTAGCTTAACTTCAAGGTCAGTTTAAAGGTACGAGTAAGTATCACTCACCTACAATGTCATGTTTCCCCATTATGTATACAAGCATAAATGATATTTTTCAAGTCCATGTACATAAAAAGATGGGGACAAAATCATACTGAATTTCTTCAAGAATACTGTTGTGATTCTTTAATATATAGTTCAATATCGGGGAAAGTTATAATTTTTATAAATACAGTGAATAGGTCTGGTCTGGTGTAAAAATGTGTTAAATAACATTCTGTGCCAGAAATAAATATCAAACAAATAACAAAACAATAATGTCTCTAATTCAATATCCTACAAAGATATGAGAAAAGTAAGTTTATCTTAAAATTCACAAGTTACTCTTAGTAATATACCTATATGTTTTATGCTGAAATATACTGTAGTAGATACAGCTCAACTACTGTGTCATGGGCTCCAATTTTGGAAAGCATTAATGCTAATAGATATGCCTTTTCCGTTGGAATTACTGCCCTCTAACATGATATTCTCTGTTTGTATTGGTTGGTAAGGCCCTAAAAAGTTAGTCTTGCTTGAGACCAAGTGAAAATAAAACCAAATTTTGAGAAGATTCAAGATGACGAAAAAAAATTATTTTAATTTTTGTTGAAGTTAAGTTAAAGTTTTGTTGAACATTATGCATCGTGCACAATTTAAGTCCATGAAGCCTTTCAAAAGTAACAGTGTGGAAAGCAATGCTGCAACATGTAAACAGACATGGATGTAAAGTGAAGGGTTGGACATCTGTGGCCAATATACTATATACCCTCTTCACAGAATATGGGCAGAGCATAAATAAGATGGATGTGTTGCACCTTCTTGTAATGTTATACTGGAAGCTTCTCTACTAAGATAACTGTAACTCTATCAAAGTGTTATAATGCCTTGATATCAGGCCTGATAAATTCATAGATAACACATGTAACAAAACCAGAGATCATACCAGATCATCTAAAATATCATGTCTATCTGTCTCTGCTATCAGCCATTTATCCTCCCCATCACTGGCCAGGTGAGCAATAATTCCTGCTGCAAAGTAACTCACATCAATCTGCTGGGCATGCAGGAGATGTCTGAAGAAAAAGTCACGTGTTATATTTCACTTGCAAAGCTGCATTCTTACTTAGAGATAATTCTGGTTATGTATAAGCCACATTTTTCAATGATAAAACAGTATCATAATATCTGAAGTAACAAAAGAAAGTGAATTTTATGAAATGAAAAAATGGAATTCCAGTGAATGAAAATTTCCTTGAATGATTCAAACTGCTATAAGTTATGATCCCTGAGGAGGTAAATACACTAAAACAAAACTGTGATATGGAAATTAAAGAATCCTTCATATGCATCGGAGTCGGACAGTAAAACTACAACCTGAGGGTCAGAATTTACATCAGACACACAGCCTTGACAAATGCCTGATGCAAAATAAAGATGACAATATATCAAATTTCTTATTCAACACCGATGCATCATAAAGGATTATTTTGCTCACATTCCAAAATGGAACATTTTGTAAGTCAACAAGGCAAATGATGAATACTAACAGAACTTTTAAACAGCAAAATGCCAATTGGCCATTTTCTTACCTAATACAGAGCATAAAAAAAGTTAGATTTACACTGAAACATTCAGTGTAAACAGTGACATTCAAATATATCAGCATTCAAACAACATTAATCCAGACCATCGATGTAACCATAATCCATAGCAATAAAAATTTAAATTTAAGGTAAAAAAATAATATTTGCTCATTGGTGATGATAGTATGATTAAATGATACAGCAAATAAATAATGCCATAGTCCTGGATTCAACTTTAGCTGGACCTGATTTTCCCTTCATAGATAATAATAAGACAATAAATTTAAAAGCAGCAACGAAAAAAAACAATTACAAAAAAAAATGTTTCCAGCCTGAAACTGCACTACATATTATGTACCTGTAGCTAGGAAGGTAAGTGAAAAATGCCCCGTTTACATGACACTACCATCAACCAGTGCTGCTTTATGATGTAAATGTATCGCAATTTAATGTTTACCCCAAAATCATTGTGAAAGTATGGTCTTGTGATTATGGAAATCAGGCTGAGTTTTGTGTACTAGGCTTGCAGCAGGCAGATGATCATGCGATGAAGGATAGCAGTTTACATAATGAAATACTATTAGAATCATTCACATGCAACACTGAAGGATAGCAGTTTACATAATGAAATACTATTAGAATCATTCACATGCAACACTGAAGGATAGCAGTTTACATAATGAAATACTATTAGAATCATTCACATGCAACACTGAAGGATAGCAGTTTACATAATGAAATACTATTAGAATCATTCACATGCAACACTGAAGGATAGCAGTTTACATAATGAAATACTATTAGAATCATTCACATGCAACACTGAAGGATAGCAGTTTACATAATGAAATACTATTAGAATCATTCACATGCAACACTGAAGGATAGCAGTTTACATAATGAAATACTATTAGAATCATTCACATGCAACACTGAAGGATAGCAGTTTACATAATGAAATACTATTAGAATCATTCACATGCAACACTGAAGGATAGCAGTTTACATAATGAAATACTATTAGAATCATTCACATGCAACACTGAAGGATAGCAGTTTACATAATGAAATACTATTAGAATCATTCACATGCAACACTGAAGGATAGCAGTTTACATAATGAAATACTATTAGAATCATTCACATGCAACACTGAAGGATAGCAGTTTACATAATGAAATACTATTAGAATTATTCACATGCAACACTGAAGGATAGCAGTTTACATAATGAAATACTATTAGAATCATTCACATGCAACACTGAAGGATAGCAGTTTACATAATGAAATACTATTAGAATCATTCACATGCAACACTGAAGGATAGCAGTTTACATAATGAAATACTATTAGAATCATTCACATGCAACAGTGAAGGATAGCAGTTTACATAATGAAATACTATTAGAATCATTCACATGCAACAGTGAAGGATAGCAGTTTACATAATGAAATACTATTAGAATCATTCACATGCAACACTGAAGGATAGCAGTTTACATAATGAAATACTATTAGAATCATTCACATGCAACACTGAAGGATAGCAGTTTACATAATGAAATACTATTAGAATCATTCACATGCAACACTGAAGGATAGCAGCTTACATAATGAAATACTATTAGAATTATTCACATGCAACACTGAAGGATAGCAGTTTACATAATGAAATACTATTAGAATTATTCACATGCAACACTGAAGGATAGCAGTTTACATAATGAAATACTATTAGAATCATTCACATGCAACACTGAAGGATAGCAGTTTACATAATGAAATACTATTAGAATCATTCACATGCAACAGTGAATGATAGCAGTTTACATAATGAAATACTATTAGAATCATTCACATGCAACAGTGAAGGATGGCAGTTTACATAATGAAATACTATTAGAATCATTCACATACAACATTGAAGGATAGTTAATTTCCACTGAGGATTAGAATTTGTATTAGACACAAGATTCTGCCTTGCGTCTGATGCCAAATTTTGATCCTTTGCATCAGACATGAGGCAAAGCCCTGTGTTTAACGCAAAATTCTGACCCTGAAGGTAGAATTTTCCTATCTTACACCAATGCATTATGAAGGATTACTTTTCTCACATTTCTAAATGAAAATTGGGGGAAGAAGACAAAATGGCATATTGTGACTACTGATGAAACTTTCAAACAGCAAAACAACAAATATTTCCTGACCATAAGATTGAGTGTAAAATGTCAGAATTACACTGAAAGAGTCAGTGAAAACTTTAAATATTGTTTAAACATAACAGTGTTAGAAGAACAGTAGTTGTGACTGCTAAGGTAATAGTAATACAAAGGCCAAAACTCTGTACTGCTGAGCTTATGCAAGGATACATATGTGACAGATTAATAAATACAGTCCACTTTTATACATAAAATTAATTAAGACAAATAAAACATTGACACAATCATCATCAACTTTGATCTAAAACTGATTTAACCTTTATAAGGAATACTGAAAATATGAATTTAAAAAAAATAATTACAACAACAACTTAACTTACTGTTAATCTGTACAAATAGCTAGATCAATCAGTGCAAAATGTCATTTGCTTTACTCTATCTTCACAGTATGTATATTGCAATTAATGATTATCCTGATTATTTTGAAAGAATGCTCAAGCTATGATAAAACTTGAGATCTGGCTTGTCTGTGTACACTATTATCACTGTAGAAGTTATGTGATGGAAGACAGAAGTAATGTGATGGAAGATATAAATATCTGTCCACCAGTGTTCTACACTAGAAAACATGATCATATACATAAAGTAATGTAAGAACAAAGATGTCCGACACTAAACCTAAATGCTCTGAGTTTTAAGTATCTGTATATCCAAACTATGTAAATGAAATGAGAATAGAAATTGAAGGAACTTACTTCACCAGGAGGAGGAAGTCTGTGCGCATGAGACTTTGACGCAGTGCTTTTACCTCAGCAATATTATTCTGAAACAAATTTTAAACACATAGTAAAACAGAAATTGTTTATCACTTCCAAATAATTGAAAAGCAGAATTAACAACAGCAATAAATTTAAAAAAAAAAAAAAAAAACAGGTAAAAGTGGGCACCATATCGCTCACCTGATATGCATTCAAATAATGAGACAGGTGCCCATGAGGTGAAATCTTCATGTATTTGGTAGAAACTATGGTATTTGACACACTTTTAAACTAAAAGTAATACGAGTTGAACCAGATGGTTAAATGGTTATCTTTTGTGTGAATGTGAAAGGTGTTCATACTAAGATTCTATGTATCACATTCGGTCTGATATAACAAAGTAGTTTGGGACAGAAAGTTGTTCTATGATTTTAGTAACAACTAGCCACACTTGATGGGAGAGGAGTATCATTTAAAGGTTTTTCATCCAGCTGTTATGGTGTTTGTGTGTGTGTGTGTATGTGTGGTTTGGATTTTTACTGCAGCTTTACAATTTTTCAGTCATATTGCAAAGATGTCTGCAGTGTGGCAGTTATAGTGATGTCTAGTACTGGGACATCATGCCGGACATGTAGCATGATGTCCCACACAGTCATATTATCCTGACACCAGGCCGACCAATCCTAACACAAACCACTTAATGCTGAGCTCCAAGCAAAATCAGTTTTCAAAATGGATGCTACGGAGGCAACACTGTTACTTGGTGAGCCACTCCCAACTGTTACGAACACTCCTATCAGCCATTCCAGAGAATTGGTTCCTAATGATGTTAGACATAATTTTGATGGAGTATGTATTAAGAAAGATTCTTACCATGACTGATAAAACTTGGATAATCCATTCTGGGGAGGAGGTTTAAAATAGGTTTTCTACTATTGCTTTGGAAGCCACATGGTTACTAGGGAAGGTAACCCAAAGATATTGGTATGTCATGTCCCAATGAAAATTTCAACTGTGGAAAAAAACTGGCCCAGCCTTTGTTTTAAAAAATTAGACATTGAAACAAGCAGACACATACAGGACATGGGACTATTCCATAAGCTTACATTACAAGAGTTAAGTGTTACCTTTCTAGAGCATGTACCCTTTTACAATTTAGTGCAGTAAAAATTCTGAAATGGTGTACCCAATAGTCAGCAACACCTAAAGTATGATCACAACACGCTGCATGACACACAATGGCACAGTGGTAACTACCCAGAGAAAGATCACACAAAACTGCACGACACCCAATGGCACAGTGAATATTACCTAGAGGATTATCACACCAAGCTGCATGACACCCAACAACACAGCAATAACTACTCAGAGGATGATCACACCAAGCAGCATGACACCCAACAACACAGCAATAACTACTCAGAGGATGATCACACCAAGCAGCATGATACCCAACAACACAGCAATAACTACTCAGAGGATGATCACACCAAGCTGCATGACACCCAACAACACAGCAATAACTACTCAGAGGATGATCACACCAAGCTGCATGACACCCAACAGCACAGCAATAACTACTCAGAGGATAATCACACCAAGCTGCATGACACCCAACAGCACAGCAGTAACTACTCAGAGGATGATAACACCATGCTGCATGACACCCAACACCACAGTGATAACTACCTAGAGGAGGATGTTGTATTTAACTTTTTGACAAATTTATATTTTTACATAGTTATGGGTTCAAGCAATCCAAAATCACATAACAATTTAAAGGATATGTGCGAGCTTTTGCACTATTCTTAGCTGAAAATGTACGCCTAAGTATGCATAATTACATATTAATTTATTTTAAAAAAGTAACATATTACAAAGTGTTCATAAAAAACATCTGAACGAGTATTGTAAGCATCCCTCAAAATAACACATGTTGAAGCTCACTAAAAATACACAAAAGGAGGTGGATCTCCCCAGGGTCACAGTACTAACATACAAATAGGTGAGAGGTAATGTCACACCTGAGGTCATTTTAAACTGCATTGATTTTGCAAAAGCAAACACCCTTAAACACAAAACTTTTTAACCATAGTTATTGAAGCGTGAAGTAGAGGCCACACAGACTCATTTTTTGGTGGATGGATGCTGCACTTACAAAATGGATCTATACATAAAGCTGCATGGACCCGACTACCAAGAGTGCATAAGAAATTGATTTAGATGCAAAACTTAACCAATGTTGAATGGATGGACAGAGTGGCAAAGGTTACACTATATGAACATTCCACACTGGTGACAGAGCATGCATAAAAAAATGAGTGTGTGTGTGATTAGGATTTTTAACATAGCTTTAACAATTTTTCAGTCATATCGCTGCTATATCTGCAGTGTGGCAGTTTAGTGAGACCTATGTGAAAAGGAAAATTGTTCAAAATATGACAGGCAATGAGATACTTACCAGTAATCCCAGAATTTTGGCTTCCACATTAACCCTTGTGTCAACTTCCATTGTACTTACAACCTAATGAAACAAGAATATTAATGAATAAATAGTTTGTTTTTTCATGAATGAACAGTTTTCTCAACAGTTATCATTCATTCTTAATGTGCTTTTCAAATGAAGGGCAGAAACTCTTACAAAAAACTAAATTTTACTAACTCATAAATTGTTTGATAAAGGCCATTTATAAAAGTAAAAAATCAAGAAAACATACTGTTTATACTTGCTTATAAGTCAAGTCCAGCTGCAAACTGCGTAGACCCAGATCTGCCATCGTATAATATGCTGGTAGATCAGAATCTGTGCAGTTTGTTACATAGACCCTGATCAGGATTAGGATCTTTGTTGATTGCAGTTTGACATGACTTATAAGCAAGTACATATGGTAGTTGGCAATCAAAGTTAATTTTGAAGAAATAATGATATAGACAAGTGGCATATATGTTAGCAGACAAAACAGAAAGCACTAAACTGAAAATAAAAGAAATCACAAGTCCCATGAAGTATTTCTGCAGCCCAAAAAGATAAGACCATTTCTTATTTTTAAGTAAGAAGGGCTGAAATCATATCTTGTATTTTGAACAACAAAGATTTTCAAATTGGCTGCTGTGGTGGCCATATTGGTAGCAACAGTGGCATTATTTTTTTTTTGATATAGGTCCAACTTGAAATCATTATAAGTCTTCTGGTGAAAACTTCATGTCAATATGTCCATCCATTTAGTGAAAAAAAGATTTAATGATGGCTACTGTGGCAGCCACATTACATGTAAGATTGGCACTATTTTCAATTCAGACCATAACATGTCTTTTGGTGAAAACTATTTGGTGATGTGGCCATCTATTCAGAAGTAGTAACAATAATAAGATTTTCAAGATGGCCACCAGAAGGAGTAATGATTACATGAGTTTCAATATGGCCACCAGAAGGAGTAATGATTAAAAAAATTTCAATATGGCCACCATAGCGCGATGTAACCTCATTAACATGTGTGGTTCTTGTTCATTAAAGAATTCATGTGAGAACTATCTTTAAGAGGCTCATATTCCAAGTTTAATCAAAAGCAGATCAGAAACATGAACTCTAGAGTAGTAACAGTTTCACCCAATTGGATGCAAGATCACCTCAAGAATATGGTGGAACTTGCTATTATCAAATTTGTCTAAGATCCCTGATGACATAAGCACAAATTCCAAATCTGATAAAAATCAGATGGGAAACATGGCCTAGCTCAGCCAATCAGATGGTGCAAGAAGAACTCATTAATATGCAACGATCTTATATTTAAACTTATCTGATATACTAATGACATAAACCTAAATTCCAAATCTGATCAAAACTGGATCAAAAACATAACCTCAATAATACTAACAAGCAAATGTTGACAGACCAACAATGTATGATGTGCATTTGTGGGATAGGGGACCATCCAGAAATTCACTTGGCCTAAGAGCAAGGAGAACTAAAAACTGCAAGAAAAGTTGCATCGACGAGATTATTTCCTATACTGCATCCAGCTGCAGGACAAAAAGGGCAATAACTCAAACAAAATTTGCAAGAGCAGAGTGATTTGTTAATATTTACAACTTGTGAAGTTGGCCATCAGCATGAACAAATGTCAGCGTGGTCCAATGAAAATTATTCGACAAGTTGCATTCATGTAGCAAATATAAAAGTCTGTGACAAGTTTGGTTGTTGTTGTTGTTGTTGTTGTTGTTGGGTTTAACGCATATTTCAGCACACGATAGGCTATGCATGGCGGCCAGTATTAATGGTGGAGGAAGAACCCGGGAAAACCCCGGGAAGAACCACCGACCCACGAGAAGCTACTGGCAAGCTTTCTCACATACCCACATTGGCTGAATCCTAGACTCGAACGACAAGTTTGGTCTAGTTGTATTTGGGGGATGGGTGGAAGGACAGATGGATAGACTGAAGGACAGACAGACATTCAGATACCTATATGCCCCCACTTTCTATCATTGATGCTTACACCAAAAACATAATACCATTGTTATTGTTGTTGTAGGGTTTAACGTCATTTTTCAGCACAAGATAGGCTATACATGGCAGCCAGTATAACTGGTGGAGGAAGAACCCTGGAAAACCCCGGAAAGAACCACCGACCCAGGAGAAGCTACTGGCAGGTTTTCTCACATACCCACATTAGCCGAGCCTGAGACTCAAACCCACGCAGACAGAGGTGAGATGGCAGTGATCCTTAATGGTCAGCGCTTTAGACCACTCGGCCACAATACCATTGTAAAAGTGATATAAATATGTACTGAGTACGTTTTACAAGTGAGTCAGGTAAGAACAAAATGATGATAATGCTTACATAATTCCAAACAACAATTACCTGCAACATGCTCATGAACAGCTCCAAACCTCCTTCATTCAAAAATGTGTGACATGTAGGGGGCGATTCATCTGGAGAAAAAAAAAAGTAAAAATGTGATCATCATATTTATAATTTTCTATAATCAGAGTCAATAAGAATAAAAGCTTATTAATAAATAAATCATTGTTGCCTAAAATCATTATATTCTTGTCAATATTTCTTTAAATGTTTCAAAATAACAATACAGCAAACGAACTGTAAACTTCAGGTGAAAATTTAGCATCTCAATAAATTTAGCATCTCAATAAAATATGCAATCTTTTCATCTGTCAAATCTAAGGACTTCTAAATTTTCAATGTTGTAAAAGTGGAGCATATTATTAAGCAGACTGCTAACAAAGTACTCTACCCATTTTTAACTTGTTTTTTATCATCTCTAATTATCTGACAAGATTAAAACAGAAAATACAGTCCAAGCAAGGATGTAATTTGTCTAAATAATGTCCTACATTTATGGATTAGACAATATGAAGATGTTCAAAATGTAAAATGCAAAATATTGCAGCATATCTTTAAAATTTAGAGCAAAGAGGATCAGTCTATCTTATAATCATAGTTGATATCACATGTTAAAACAGCATTCAAAGGTATGTTTTAGGACTTATGTTATGAAATGATTTTACACAAACTGTTGTTGTTGTTGTTGAAGGGTTTAACACCATTTTTCAGCACAAGATAGGCTATACATGGCGGCCAGTATAAATGGTGGAGGAAGAACCCAGGAAGAACCATCAACCCACGAGAAGCTACTGGCAAGCTTTCCCACATACCCAAACTGGCCAAACCCGAGACTCGAACCCACGCAGACAGAGGTGAGATGGCGATGTTCCTTAACGGTGAGCACTTTAGACCACTCAGTCACTCAGGGAAAATACACAAACTATAAGATTGCTAATAAAAACAACGAAGTCACTATACAGGCAATCCCTATATCTAGCTATCTGTTATTGGAAGCATGATAGAAAAGATGATTACCAGTCAAGTTCCAGAGTGCGCTGAGTGTAAACTTAAGAGTGATGTCAATCTGCTGATTTTCCATCTTCTGTCTGACAAGCTGAAGCAACTTCTTCATGTAGCGAGATTTGGCACCCAAAGTGGCAGTCTTGTCAGTGGAAATCTGCAGCAAGCAAAATTGAATATGAAGCATTAGTTATGGGTGCATCACAATAAGCCCTGCTCAACATGTGGGCAAACAAAAGTTAGAAGTTGGACATTCAGGGGCCATAACTCATCTAAATTATGTTGTGGAAGCATGAAATCCAACTCCTTAACAGTCTTTTTGTACAAGCAAAATGTAATGTAAAGTTAAGCTGATCAATAAAAACCATAACAATGTCCAAAATGGTTAAGACAAGGTCTAAGAAACAACATTCATATCAAACTGAATGATTCTTCAGTTATACTATTTACAATCAACACCCAATATAAAGATACAAAGTATATAACCAAGGGCCATAACTCTGTCCAAAACTGAATATCCAAAACTTAACCTACGAAAGACACCTTTATGTGGTGTAAGACATGATCTTCTCACCCAGTTAAATTATAATAATTATGTTGAATGGTCCATGGGCTATGATGGCTGCAAGCAATGCTATAAGCCTCTGTATAAAGACAAAAATTTGCTTGATGATCAGCACAAATTTGTCCAAAATGGAATAGATGAGTCTAAACATATAAAAGACACATGAAAGTCTATGACTTACACTCAACAACAGAAGAGAGCCAACAGTTAACAACACTAAGCTAATGTCTTATAGTACAGTACATGTGTATGATTTCTTCCTTAAAATACTGTTCATCAAGCTGCAATATCAATTATTTTCTGACAACCATGGCAATAACACAGTAGCTTAAGATTGGTTTGGTTTTGGAGACATGGTTTGGTGGCACAGCAACACAAGTAGATTATTGGCAACTGGAGTAAATGACAACCCATGATAGCTGACCAGCCTGGTCCAATAGTTGTATTCAAGACTACACCCATTTTGGTCAAGAGTCCAACACACTAACCATTCATAACCACACCCATTTTGGTCAGGAGTCCAACACACTAACCACTGAGCCAATGCAACTCTCCTTAAGACTGTTAAAATTAAACTTAGATCCCATAAATTTGGATTAAGTCATCATTCCAAATGTGAAGCAAACACATGAGCAACTGCACCTTGCTCAGTGCAGTTGGCAAGCAATGTCAAGTCTTGTTTTCTTCAGAGCCCATCAAAGTGTGAAGATACTAACTTTAATAACAACTGAATCACTTCTTTGTCTGAACCTGCCTTATCTAGATGCAACTTAAATCATTAGACTTTACTAAATGGTTCATCAATCAAGAATGATTCATGTTGAATGGAAAATTGTGGTTCATGTGTAAATGAGTGAAAGATTGACCTAACTATCCATGACTTTAAGAATTTTAGACTTGTTTAATTTAAATAAACCCAGGACTATTTACCTGACAAACATTTATGTGTACCAGCAGACTCATTGACATGATATTGGTTCCTTGTTTTGTCTGAAAATCAGTGAAGTGTAAGCTTCAATGCTCTGCAGTAATTAGTGCATGTACCTAGAGTTTCAATCATAACTGTGCTTCAAGCAATACATCTCAATATCTACTCCAGGAACTTCAAAACACAGCTGCTCGGATCATACTTAGAGTACCATGATCAGAGCACACCTCCCCACTGCTCTGTCTCCTACACTGGCTATCTATTCGATCCAGAATCAAACATAAAATTTGTTCTCTGTGCTATGTTTCATTGACAGACTCCAGTCCAACATACCTATCTGACCTCACCCATGTGTACACACCAGCAAGATACTTACGCTCCTCCCTCTGACAATCGTATAATCATTATTTCCACTATGAAAACAAAGTCATATGGATAGCATTCTTTTGCATAACTGGGCCCAGCAACATGGAATGAATTGCCCACTGAACTTAGACACAAAGACACAGTGATCCCATTCAAGAGATCTCTTAAAAATCACTTATTTTGACTGCAAGAACAAACTTAAAGACCTAATAATGTTTCCTACCCTAAATATTTTCAGCATGTTTTTTATGTTTTCAAATTTCATGGTGTTTGTTTTTGTAATCATATCATTATATATGTTTTTTTATGTCATAGGTGTTGTCTAATGTTGTAAAGCGCTTAGAGCTTCTAAAGATTAGGCGCTATACAAAGTCCTCATTATTATTATTATTATTATCTAGTACTGTATATAAGTTGAGGCAAACTGCACACAACAAAACTCCTGATCAGCATAGTATAATGCACTAGAGATCAGGGTCTCTGTTGTTTGTTTTACTGATTACTCCTAACAAACTACACAGATCTAGATCTGCCAGCACAATATCCAATGACAGATCTTCTGTGCAGTTTGCAGTTGGACTCAACTTATAAGTAAGTACATATGGTATTTAGAATGATGTTGTTCAATGAGATTAAGCTGGCATGGATAAAATGAGACATGCTTTCATGAGGATCTACATTTTTGGATAACAGTCGTGCTTCAATGAAGAATCGACCTGAAATAAGTATTATATCTAATTTTCATATACAAGTACAGTTTGGTATTCTTTCTTTCATTTTCAATAATAATAGTGTTCAACATGTTATGCATTTTCTCATTTCTCTCTATCACAACATATTGATTTAAGAAGACAGTGAGTGGAAATTACAGCTACAGGATACTGTATGGATATGTGTGCATTGCAACAAAGTCCTTTATAATTGCTTTTTTAGTTAAAATAAAACAAACACATGTAAAGCTAATACTGTACTACCAGATTAAGAACAGATACTAATTTTAAAAATGGGTTTGTTGATCTCTAGGAATGAAACATGATGACAAACTGAAGGAGAGGATGTTCTTTATATGTGGCTAAAATTCAAGGTTCTAGGCAACAATGCAATTCCCCAAAAATTGGTACCCCAAGTAAATTAGTGTTACTACTGTATTTACTATGATCAGTAGATTAGACAATCATGAGGTGTTATTTTATTTGCAATAAAACCCAAGGTATTCTGAATAAAGTGAGTAGTTGCCTAAACATTGGTCTTGTGATTTTCTATATTTTCAATCCATTCTGTGACCTGTTGAGAATATTTAATGTAAGCTCTTAAAACCTCTTGACTGAAGAAAAAACAAGATGCAACTGCTAACCTTTAATTCTTTTATAAATAAATACTGTATTTGCCAGGACACAAGTTGATACTTTTTATACCAGAAAATCTCAGCTTTGTCTTATACTCTTAATTAATATATTTATGAATTATCACATTCAAATTGCGTTATCATGTCACATGATTTTCATAAGTAAACAAAAGATTCTCTAAAACTATGTGTAAAAAGAATTTTTGTTTTGTGGAGGAGATTGTAAATGAAAAATATGGGACCCGACATGAAGGATTTAAAAATATTTACACGATTATCAGTATTAAATTCACGTACATCAGATTAATTGCACTAAAGCAGCATGCACTAGTAATATAGTTGTTTAAATCTCGATTACATAAATGTGTATTGGAAAGACAAGTTAGAAAATGAATAACCATGACAAAGATATTCCATTGCATTTTTCTTCTTGTACCTCATGATCAAATAAAATATGCCCAATATCAGAGACAAAGAGAAAACAAAACTGTAAAATATATTAGCATCAGTGATGCATTTTCCCTATTGCCTGTAACCTGAAATAGGATATAGTTACTCAAGTTTTATTCAAACAGTGTAGTGAATTTTATCCTATCTGTAACTCAGTAAATTTTCAGGTCACTGTCATTAAATGAAGTTAAAATTACCTAATTCAATTCAAATAATTTACATGAAAATGAATTAGGTACCTTCAGCTACATTAAATGATGCTGACCTTGAAGATTTACAGAAAGAATAAAATTTGTGATGCAGTCTTGAATGAACTATAGTCAAAAGACACGGCTGAGGTTTTGATCTGGATATGTCTTATACTCAGCACTGACTTATATGGATGAAGAATGGAAAATTTACAAAATTTGCAAATTTGACTTATAATCTGCATTGATTTGAAGGTCCGCATATATGGTAGGTGTTGCTTACCTTAGCTGCAAGAATTGAACATATAGCCACAGACATCCTGTTCATTGAAGGATCATCAAAGGTACATAGACACTCCATTACCAGCTTAGCACAACGATAACGGTCAAACATCTGTACAATAAAAAGCATATCAATAAATTCACACTGACCATCTCCTATGACCAAGTAATCTACTGGCTTGAATATGCAAAGGTTGTCAACATAAGCCGGAAGCCTGCATTTTATTTTACATGAATTGCTGCCTAAAATTCCAAAATTTTGAAAAAGTTTATCTTAAACATTTTACAATACATCGCCAATTGCACTGGAGACCATCAAACCAATTAAGAATAGCATCTTCTTCTGTCTGATACTGATAGTTCTATGCCTAGAAGATGCTTGCTTTTTAAAATTTGGCATTAATGAAAGAACTTGCCTGACAATTGATTCAATATACATCAAAGAGAACCATAAAACTGTTGCTATGTATGCTTAATTTGTATTATTTGTTGGCTTTTCTTAATGATTAAATGTTATATACATTTGTATTTTGTACCTGACTTTGTCCAAAATCAAGTTCACTGTATAGATGACCAGGGACATTTCTTTAACAAACAACATAATACAAGGCTAAAATGTTCTCTATGATTGTGGATTAAATATTCAGATCATTATTAACGGAAACATCTTTACCCGAATTTGAGTTTAAAGATACAGTTTTGATTCTGAACTCAGAATCTTCTAGAATGGTAAATTCCATTAAGTGCCAGTATTTTCAGAATATGGTAATTGAGACAACTGTTAAGTAGAGTGTACATAATCTTGTTTATCTCAAAATTACTCATTCTTGCCTTAACCTCTGAAGCAGAATCAATCATATTGTTGTGTCCCATTTTTCATTTGGAAGGATTTATTTATTCAAGCTATTATTCACCGAAATAAAATATTCTTGGACTGGAACATTAATAATTATAGTGAATTCAGACAAGGACATTGCTGAATTACATGATTATGACACACCAAAAGACTGTTAGCACACTGTCACAATCCAGGCCACCAGCACATTAGAACATTAGAAACTAGTGATGTTTAAATTAATTAGGCCACAATTCAGATACCAATTTTAACCATTTTTCTTAATAAACTGAGACGAATATTCATTTGTGTATTAAAATTAACATCATAAAACAGAATAATTAACATCACAAAACATATAATTAGCATTATAAAACACTGAATAATTAACATCATAAAACACAGAATAATTAACAATAACTTCTAATGTATTCTTTAACATGCTATAAATGCAGTGCTTCCCTTATGCACATCTGTGCATCAGACATAAAAGTCTGAAAAGTCTCATGCACATTTTTGTTGCTGTGTATTTTAGTTAAAGTAGTTTGACAAGAAGCCAAAGTCTTCTGAATACATTTCTTAGTGCAATTTCATAATTAGGCCTACAAGGGAAAATATGGGACTTGCTTTTTAACATGCATGATCTCAATCAAGTTCAGTCTCTTAATGTTGTAGCTTTTTTTCATGAATAAGTGAACCCATCATGTACATGGCCAGAACAAGATGCCTTCACTTGTTGATACACCAACACCATTTCAGTTTATGAGGGGGAAAAGCAAGACCTCCTTAACTTCCTTCAGTGGCACTGACCCCAAGAACAACCAGAGAGAAGTTTTGCCTCTTGCTCAACCCACTCCCCACTTGCAACTTTTCCAACATCTTCTGCTAATGTATTTGTTACTGAGATCCCCGAGCATAGGGTCTCTTGAAAAGAATACAATTGCCCCTGTCAAAATAAAGTAACTGAAGGGCAAAGTCAGATTCATTTTTTTTTTCTATTCCCAATAACAGTGGCCGTATCTAATGGCAGACTGGTATCATTTGTACAAGTTATATAATCTAATTTTGGAATTTATGGTACAGCAATACTCTAAAGGTTATATCATACAGCAGCAAGTAAAGTGCCTTGCCAAAAGACACAGCAAGGTAGACAATTCAGGGTGATATGATGATTGGAACCACTGACCCACAATTAAACCTATGTACAAATTTAAAGGGTTTACAAAAGAATATTTTCTGTCAAACTTAACCAAATTCTGTTCATCAATGTTTGAGAAAAAAAATTTTTTTAAAAACAAAATTTGTCTATTTTTAGAAACAGACTCTGCTTAACTCATTCGGCCCCAGAGGTTTTTGTCGTTTTCGCCTGAAATGTGCATAGGAAAGACATTTGGGGGGCTATTTCTGAATACATTGTAATACATCGGCTTTCAACTGATGTTCCATGAGATGAATGCCTAGTTGTAATAGAAACATCATTTTCCATTGGTTATTATGCTTGCGCATGAGCAGAAAGGTAAAAGTTGGAGTTTTTTGTTTTTTGCATAATGGACCCATCATTTTCGTATGGAAACCGCTCTTTATTCCAAATGCCCACCTTATCCTAGTTTTTGCAAAGGATCACCTGTCTTTGTGCAGTTAAGACTGGTCTGCCTTACATCTGAGGCCAAAAGGTCTAAAATCCGGAGACAAAATCGCATTCCGACCACAAGCGAATTTTGGGTGGGAAAAAAACCGGGTCCAAAAAATGAGGTTTTTCCCCCTGTATTTTGTAGTGCAACTAGAACTTCCAGATTATTTGGTATCATTTTAGAGCTATATCTGTCTGCTTTTTTTGTATTACCACCCACATTGGTGTATCTTAAATGATCTTGATGCTGCAGAGCTCGGAAATAGGGTACAGCCTCATCACGCCTACAGACGAGATCGGGGCTGAATCGGTTAAGGCAGACTGACACATTTATACTATAGTTTCTCTATGAGCAATTTTTGAGAATTCATTTAAAATGTTTTCTAATTTTTACTGATGGTATGTATATCTAATGGAGGACTGACATTGCTTTCTTCAAATCTGAAATGCCGTTATGCCATGATGCTTTGTCAAATTTGGTCAAAATCTGCTAAGCAGTTTCTGAGATCAGATCATTTATAAGGTTTTTCTCATTTTTCATCACTAGCGGCTACATTTGACAGCAGCCAAGGATCATGTACACAGGGATGCAAGACCTCTATTGCAGGGTACTTTCTGTCAAAATTGGTAAATTCTGTCAAGCAGTTTTTGAGAAGTTCTTTAAAGGATATTTATAATTTTACTATTAGTAACTGTTGACAGACAACTGGGCTATATCATAAGCCCACTTGGCCTTATGGTTAGGCACACTAAAAATAGCTCTAATCCATTTTTATTTACCAGTTTCTTGGTCATACCGTGTTTCATCCTTTCATAACAGTCCTCACAGAATGCATTTTACAGACCACATGCCAATCACTAAACGAGTTACTTCTTGTTGTAACTGACAATGAAACAAAATCATAAAGTTTGCTCTTTGACAAAGCAAGTTTATGTTCAGATATTTAGAGAGACATTTGTAATCTTCATTATGGTATTACAAGCAAAATGATGTCATGTTTGCATGTCAGTTGAAAGTTAATTCTTGAAATTATTAACTAGTCTACATTGTCTGAAAAGAGAAAATGGTAAACTGTATCTAACAAAAAGGAAATAACTCTTTATAAACTATTCAAAAGAACTTAACTCGTGTTTTGCCTGTTGGATCACATAATGGGAACTTACCACATCTTGTAGAATCCTATCACTGCACAGGGTCAGCAATGCATTCTTCTGAAGCTGAAAAGGGAATGGTATATCCATTGATAAATACAGTAGCTTAAAGGTGAACTGGTCATGTTAAACTCATGCTGGTGTACAGTGTTACCAAGTGAAGTTCAGTGACATATGGTGTAATTTTGGCAATGTAACTATTAACACCGACACCACTCAAAAACACATGCAAAACTGCAGTGAATTTGACAACTTTGTTAATTACTTTGCATATTTTACTCTCCCCATAAGGATTCTCAGCATGATGCAAACTCAATATCAACCACAGTCTAACAGCATAATGCAACATAAGCCAAGCTATATATACCGTTTCCTTGATAACTCATGAACCAGCTTATAATGCTGTGAAGTCATCAATCCCATTTTTTTTAACTGGAAAATATTCACAAAATTATTACCTATTTGTTTAATGTGAAGTAAATCGCAATATAAATTGGTAAATGAAGCCTATATTGATTATCATCAAAAATGGTGCTTAAGTATCATGAAATTTGCAACTTTTAATAAACATTCATAAATTTTTTGTTCAATTTTCTTTCTTAACAACATCCTCAGTACACTGGAAATAATATTTGATGAAATGTTTATCAACAAAAATGTTATTAATGCCTACAACAATTTAATAAATAAATACCAATAAAGTAAGTTTTGTCAAGTAAAATTTGTGCCTTATTTCTGTCTTTGAATTTAGTTTCAGTGCAATTATCTTATATGTAATATGCCTTTTTGTATCCAAACAGGAATAATGTCATTCTTTTAGCACATCTATGTCCACAAGCATATCTGTAACAAACTAATTAAAAATCACCTTGTTTGATCTCCGACTTGCAGAAGTGTTTGTTGTACTCCTACACTCATTTACAAGAAGACAGCATTTGCATTATCATATTAATTACGTCCTTTTATGAATTCAAATAAAGTGGGCAAAATAAAAGAGAAGTTTACATGCATGCACATCCTACTTGCATGAGCTAACAGTCACGATGATTTGTCAGGTCAACTCATTTCAAATGATCAATTGAACAGTTATAAATATTTTATTGTGTAAGTAATATAATTAAACTACCTTCAATCAGCCTACTCACTGACATGTGAGCAAAGATAAGAAAGCAACCAAACAAAATCAGTACATGATAAATAAAAATCATTATGGAAAAGAGAGTTCCTGAGATTTTTGTTAACTTAAAATTCCTGAACTGGCACTCAGCGATTTTTTTTCAAAGAATGAAAAGCTTCCATATTACTACCAATGAAATCAAAGCATCTCTATTTTATGAATGTAAAAAAACAAGTTTGATCACTGAAAGTTGTTTAACAAAATAAACTGGTTTTTAAGAAAAGGAATCTTGTTTTGTTGTGAATCAACAACAGTATGTGATGGTTTTTAAAACATCTTGGAATAATGTTGTTAATCATCTTTCGGGGGGCTGGGAATCTAAATAAAGGTAATTACACAAGAAAGTGAACAACTTTATCAGAAAAATTTATCTATTGATAATTATTCCTAATGTGATTATAACATGAGAATTCAGCCACTGAATAGCTCTTTCCCTCCCCCAACATCCCATGTTTTCTCAATGTCCTGCAGGGACGACATCCCGAGCTTAATTTTCTGAATTCCCTCAGAAACGCGCACATAATAAACTAGGGCATGGTGTATTTAGTACCCATGTATAACTGTGTAACTAACTGTAAATCAGTGGTAGCTACAGAACCTAACTGGGCAATGTTACCAGTGACATAAAACTTGGATCTGAACCAAATGCAAAATAAATGCAAATGAAATGCAGAACAACTACCAATGAAATGATCATTATTGCAATATGAAGGAGAACATGAATGTAAAACACAGAAATTAACTATAAACAAAAACAAAATGAAATATTTGCATTTCATGAATAGATTTAAAATCTATTTATCTGTATTTTAGATTCCCAATAGACTAGCATGGCTGAAAACCATTCTGTATGACAATGTATAATCAAATTCTTTATTCTTTACAAAAAATGTTCAATTTTTAACTACTTACAAGCCATGAAATTGTTCTAGCAAATGCCATTGCAATGAAGACATCATTACCTATAGATTGTACAGCACAATTTTTATCTAACAAAATTTATTAAAATAAGAAATAAAATATTCAGCAAGAATACTTTTGCATTTACAGCAGTTGCAGTTGCATCATAAACTCAATCATTTCTTTTGAATTTCATGCATTTTCTGTTATATTTAAGCACACAAATAAGACAGGATATCAAAGCAATATTCTTTCCACTGAATACTATCAGGAATGGAATGAATGAAAATGAAATGCAAACAAAGTGCATATGAAAAGCACATTTGGTAACATTACCTATTACAGGCCTGTATGCAGCTATGAGTAGAAATGGTAAAAGCAACTTAGGAATAACACACTTAGTGCATTTGCCCATTTTGGGACAATGGAAAGCTTGAAAATTAATTACATACAAAAAACTCTTTAAATATAAAAATAATAATAATAACAATAAAAACAAACCTCCAAATATCACTATAACCAAATAACAATATGATATCTAAAGCAAATGTTGTCCTTATTTCATTATTCTAACTTGTTAAAGTATCAAAATCTAATGTTAATAAGAATGTCACAATCTCTACCAGACATAATAACAACATTTCCCTAATGTAGGCCTGACAACATAGTATCTGATATGCCTCAGCCTGCATATCAAGCCCATCATTAAATACATTGCTGTACAACCTTTGACCTTGAAAATAAGGTTAAAAACTTGAACACTTCGCAGAATTTTTGTCAGTTGTTAGGTTGATTTTTAATGGCATTTTCAACACATTATCATGCCAAGACAATGGCAACTACTGGTAAATTGCTTTTGCTAGGACAGACTGAGGTGACCCTAGCTGGCCTGCTTAGGGGTTGATCGGTCATCAAAGCGCGCTTAAATCAATAAATCAACTGTCTTAACTCATAATGATTCATCCCAAGTAAGAAACAATCCATCAAGTGGTTTAGAGAACACAAACTAGTGAAAAACACAAACCATACCACGTTTTCTATGACTGACCTTAAATTCAAGCTCTTAGAGGTGGATGCTCTAACGAGTAGGCCACAGGAGCGGTGTTTTAGAGGGATAGCAGCATTTGCAGAATGAATAGACTTAGAGTCATAAAAAGTCACACCAAGTATAATGAGAATCTATTTTGGGGTTAAGGAACTATCAGATAATAAATTGAAGAAAAAAACTTGAACCAATATCTTAACAAAATGATGCAGTTTATGAAGCTACTGCTGGAAAAAGTAACTTGCTTTCCATTAACGTTGACAAGACAAAAATGTATGGTGTGTATTCCAAATTTAACAGAAATAATGTACCTTACCAATTTTACATCATGATCAGAGGAAAGTGGTTATCATGGATACCTCTAAGAATTTTAAGCTTTTAAAAGTAATCTAACTAGCGCGTGCACTTAATCATCAGAACAGCTTTCTGCTTTTCTCCAAGACATTAAATGACTAGGTCCACTTTTGACTAAAGTTGTTCCACATCTAATTTTAATGATATTTATTTACTGTATCTACTATATGAGTATCTCATAGAACAGGTTTGTTTTTCTTTGTGGGTATTAGTCTCTTCTGTTTTTAATGCAAAATGACAATGACGTCAAATACAGCAAACATCAAATGATATGCTTCAACGTCACGAGTGACACATTCTGTCTGTACTATTATTGTATACATCGATGTGCAGGAAGAAGAAGTTTATATTCTCTTTTCTGTGTGTGACCACTCTGGTGACCTATTGGTTAGAGCATCTGCTTCTGATGTGGGAAGTCACTGGTTCGAAGCCTGGCCGAGTCATACCAAAGACTTAAAAAAATGATACTAACAGTTGGCCTGGTGTCAGGATAATGGGACTGGGTGGGACATCATGCTACATGTCTGTGGCATGATACCCCAGTGCTAGACATTGCTATAAACTGCCATGCTGTAGACATCATAGCAATATGACTGAAAAATTGTTAAGGCTCAATTTAAAAAAACACACACACAAACACTCTTTTCTGTGTATGTTTTTCAACACTGACATGTTTTTTTTATTAATCATATTATTTTAAAATTTTCTTTAACATTTTCTCATTCACTGTAAAGCTTGTTGCATCAGGTGCCAACAGTTCTCATTAGTATCACTGGAATTGTTTCTTCATGAAATTAATCATCTTATATGAAAGATTTATTTTAGTAATGTAGTGTAATTAGTTTTTCTACTTATAGATTACTAACAGATATTGAAGCTACTGCTACAGAAAAAGTAATGGTACTGTTTCTTCACTTTCATATCAGACCCATTCACATCAAACATCTTCATTAGTAATGCTGTTAATTCTTTACTATTGGAAAATATGGGTACATACTGTAAGGGTAGGGTAGGATGATTTGAATGGATATATATTATGTGGAAGTAAATTATTTTAAGGAAACATTAATGCAATAACACTCGTTTTCATCAGAACAATAAAACCTCCTCTTTCAGAGAGAGAGAGAGAGACACACACACACAATGTGGAGCACTTACACAAATTTACACACACACATTTGCTGTTTCATGAAAATAATATTAATGCAACAAAATAATCTGTTGCTTATTCTCACCTTTGCTACATTTTTTAAATCATGTACATTGATAGCTGTTATTTCCTATGTGTTGAGCGTGAATATTCCACAAAATGTGAAGCAACCATTACAATGTAAAGCAAACGTTTTTGAAGTTTTTTTAAAAATGACATGCATTTGAAAATCATGATATTTATTAACAAAATATGCAATTATTGTACATATGTACAATGTGTGCATGTAGGTGGTTACGTTGGTTGTTGTTGATTTTGTAGGGTTTAATGCCATTTTGCAGCACAAGATAGGCTATACATGGCAGTCAGTATAAATGATGCTGGAAGAACCCAGGAAAGAACCAACGATCCATGAGAAACTACTGCAAGCTTTCTCACAAGCCCACATTGGCCGAACCAGTGACTTGAACCCACGCAGACAGAGGTGAGATGGAAATGATCCATAACGGTGAGCGCTTTAGACCAATTGGCCAGTCAGAGCCCCGGTTATGTAGGTAAGTATATGTGTACATGATAAAGAATAACAACTCTTTTCAAATCACAGCCTTCTCTTTTAATTCCCATTCATCCAGCAAAAAAAATTAAGAACCCTTATTCAAGTCCATCAATCAATGTTTGGGTGGTAGAGGGGTGCAAATATGAAAATAAACAACAAACAGCAGTGGGGTATCAAGTTTTTAACAGATTTCATATTTGAACAAAACTCTTTGAAGATGACATAAATAGTCAACTGTTTCATGAGACAAATGCACAGTTATTTAGTCTGTCAGACAAACAAAATGATCGATGAATAAAAATCAGATGAACAGGCAGATGGACAATGAAATGGATCCACTTCAAGAGAAAAAGGATGAACAGAACAAGATGAATACAAATGGCTTAATAGGCAAAAAGTGATTGGATGAACAAGCAATTGGTAAACAAATGGATGAAGGTACTAAAAGGCAGACAATCTTATAGATGAATCAAATGACAGAAGGATGTACAGAAATGGGTGAACAGTTAAATATATGTGCCCATACATGGACAAACAGATGGTCGAATTGAGAGGGTAAATGGACAGAAAAACATATAGACTTGAAAATGGAGTTTTGGACAAGAAAAGCAATTTATAATCTGATGGAAGTGCAAGTGAATTTTCAAATAATTCTACAGTATTTGTTCAAATAAGCATCTATCAGATAACAAACACCCAAATTGTATGTAAGACAGTTACTACTTCTGAGTCAATCTGCTCATTAAAATTCATTTTTGGCAAAGCCCTTTGATGGACAAATTAAATCAGAAACACAGTAACAGGGTTCTACTGACATAATATTCCAACATTTAGTCGCATCTTTCATGCAGATGCCCCAATCCACTAACACCCCAGGCATCTTGTATTAACACAGGACCTGTTTTGAAGTGTCGATTTAGTCATTATGGATGCCTTAATTTATACAAAAGCAGTCAATAAAAGCATAAAAGAGTCCTATTGTTACAGTGCTTATCTGAATGGACTTTCATAGCCAAACCATATATTATTTTAACTGAGGTTTGCAATTTGTGGGAGGTGTGGGGAAAGGGATCTGAAGCATAACGAGAAAAAAGTCACGTTTGATTGTTTTCAAAGGTAAGTATATCTAGAATCATGAGTTAAGCTCACATAATACTCAGTCTAAATAATTTACTACAATTTTTACATGGGTATGTGGGAAAGCCTGATAGTAGCTTCTCGTGGGTCGGTGGTTCTTCTCTGGGTTTTCCAGGGTTCTTCCTCCACCAGTTATACTGGCCGCCATGTATAGCCTATCTTGTGCTGAAAAATGGTGTTAAACCCTAGAACAACAACAACAACAATTTTTACTCCAATGCATCTAATAGTCACATATATCTCACCTCTTTGTACAAGTATAATAGGGCTAGAGGAGCAGAAAACAAAGCTTATCCAATCAACTTCTGTCATAAATTCAAAATTTTAGTAGAATCAGTAATACTTAAACCTAAATATTTATTGACCCAATCTGTTCACATATTGAATTAAAATTATTTTTGAAAGTTTGATTCAACTATGTGAACTCCTGCTTACATGGTATATGAATTAAAATGAGTTAAACAATTAAATCTATAAGCCTGATCATATTTTTATTTCTTCCAAGTCAGCTTAAGAAATTTAAAACTTTCTGTTGTTTTGTGACCCTTGGATGATCTTCTGAAGAGCAATGAAAAACAAGTATCTTTACTTTTAATATAGATCACATTTACAACCCATCTTAAGTTTTTTCATATTATGTCATCATTAGTCTTTACTACCACTTGACTATATATCATTATGAATGTGCTCTATCTTAAATATCAACTGCGTTTTTCAGCATTCTGCTTCCATTCACCACAGGACGTCATGATCTTGGAGCATGCCTACAATGAGTTACCAAACTAAACTCTTTATTATCAAATAAAACTCTTTTCTATACTGTAACAATTTATTACTGAGGTAAGTCAGTCCACGAAAATGTTTTTTAAAAACCAGATTTCATGGCCATGTAAAAGGTAAAGCTAACGTAGTCCTTTATCCATTTGAAAGAGAGGAAAAGTATCTGATCTCTAAATATACAATTCAATTTCAAGTGACAACCACCAATATTTTCAAAAAGCATCAACAAGATACACATAACTACATTGTATTTACACAGAAATTGTGAGCTACATGCTTTGTCCTTCAGCAGTAATGCTGGTACACAATGTCAATAATAGCACATGTTCACATAGTTGTGTAATGTGTAACTTTGTGCCATCTTTGATTTTGACACTATGTACTCTGGTGTGAACTGGTTTCAGTGGATGCTCTATAAAAATCAAGGCTAATGTAGGATCAACAGAGAATATCAATTTCAAGCTTAGTAATGGAACCATTCAGCACATTGCAGAAGAAATCTCTATATCCAAAATCATTCTCTCTAGCATTAACTAAATCTCTGTTGTTTTAGTTTGTATACTTACAGAAAGCTGTGGATATCTAATCTATTATACTGTGGATCTCTATCAAGATTAAAATTTTAACTTGTGTTTCTTAAGTAAAAAATATAAGCATCAAATTCCAGCAACAAAACAGTTTCTTTTATCTGATATTCAGGCTTGTTTTATGTTGATTACTCTGCAATTTTTGTGAAAATGCATGCACTGATGTATTTGTCTGTCTTGAACAAACCTGCACACACATCTTCAGTCATCTCTGTCCGTCTTTCTTTCTCTTTAGTGAACAAAAACTGCTGATGCACTTCTTAAAAGGGTCATGCTTATGAAGAGAACCACACTTTACAAAGCAACCAATCAATCTGGCATATTTTCGACAGTTGATGCATATTGAACTTTTTTCATCCATGACCACTACTGTTAATAGGTTTTTGTAGAAAATATATTTTGTACATGAATCATGAAAAATAAAAAAAAATGGATTTTTTTGTTCTTGGCAGTTGTGTGCTGCTCTCTCTTTTAAAGAAAACTGATATTTTGCATTAAATGAAATTGCCAGTTTATATTCTATTTTCCTTGATGCTGAGACTGTACTTGCCCACTCATTTAACATCTAATCTAAATTCTTTTTGCTATACTATTTACATTTGATTTACATTTTTTCAATAATGGTTAATTAAAAATAGTGAACATTTAGTTTTAGCTGACAGATGCAGTGCAGTTTTCAGTAACAATTGGGAACCTACCATATATACTCACATATAAGTCGTCAAACTGCAAACAACAGATCCTGATATGCCATTGCATAATATGCCTGCAGATCTGGGTCTATGTTGTTTGTTTTACTAATTACTCCTAACAAATTACCAAGACCCAGATATGCCAGAGCATTATGTGATGGCTGATCTGGGTCTGTTCAGTTTGCAGTTGGACTCAACTTATGAGTATATACAGTACCAGTACTCTCTCACTGACTTGCATGCTACTAATACTTAACTATTAAAGTACACTTTCATCAGACTTTTGTCATTCTGGTTTTAATTTTCCCTTTGACTAGCATATGCGAGTTTCATCAGTTTTTAATGTTAAGATTTTATCAACATCTTTATGCACATTCATCAAATTTTTATAATTCAAAACTGTATGACAACATCTTAATGTTTGCATGATAAATAAACTGCCTAAAGATACTGCATACATAAATATCATTTACTGACCAGTTTTGGGGTAAATTATAAGCAACTACTAAAGTGTAATGCATTCTCAACACAGCAACTAACAAGTTATGGTAATAGGTATTACTATGCAAACATTTTGTTATACTTCAGATCTATTTTTCAAGTTTTTCTTAATCCATGCAACAGTTGGCCATGCCTTGTGTTAATATGTTCACTGTGGCAAATTGACATGGTGCAACCATGATGTATGGTTTACAAGGTGATTCCTGATGTTCAAATGCCATGACTCTATGAGTTTTCACAATGTAAATGTGGAGGGACTTTCTGTTAATCTTCACCCCACACCTCATAGCAATGCATAGAAAAATGAAAACTTAAATCAGCTGTATTCTGTCAGTACAGTGGCCCCTCATGATAAGGTGCTTCAGTATAACATGGTCTACAGTGTAATTCAAGAATACAACAGCATGGTCCACAATATGACACATGAACAGTATAAAATGGTTCCCAATATATAGATGGGAATAGTATAGCATGGTCCCCAATATAATTCAGGAACAATATAAGCATGGTTCCCAATATAAATATGGGAACAGTATAACACGGTCCCCAAGACAACACAGAAGCAGTATAACAGGATATAACACAGGAACAATATAACATCGTCCCAGATATAATACAGAACAGTTCTGGATCCAATCACACTAGATACCTTTTACTTCTAAACCTGCTAATCAACTAAATTTTACTGTGTGTTCTTGGGTTATTAAAGACCCATGTAATATTATTTCAGCTAAAGTATACCTTACCAGAATGTGGCTTAGCAAATAAATAAAGTATTACACAGCTATGCCTGAATATTGGACTCCTCACTGATAACTTTGTACATTATTAATGTATAGTTCTAATGAAGAACAGTACAGTGAAGGACTACTGTATTGTGATTGTCTATCAACTAATTCTCTACCTGTTGGTGATTGGGGAAATTTTCCATGGCATGTATTGTGAAATTTTCTATCAACAAATTTTCTACCTGTTGGTGAGTAGGGAAATTTTCCATTGCATGTAGTGTGAGATTCACAATTTCCTTCAGACAGGAAGGGTGAACTTTCTGTCCCACTTCTGACTTAGACAAGTTGTACAGACAGGCTGTAGCTGCCATCTGAACCCCAATCTGACGAGGGTGATTCTTCATGGCTGGCAATACAAGCTGTAAAAAATGAACAATTGACCATGTTTATAACAAACAACTAACAATCACTAACATTAGGTCATGATAACAAATTTCTATCAAAAGAAACAAGTGCAGAGATTCAAGTTTCACTTCATTTAAGCATTTGTTTTTTAAAAAATGCACTAAATATGAGGTTCATTGTTTGACCATGTTTTCAAGACACAGAAGATGTATCACTGAAACATCAACCACAAAACTGCAACAAATACTATTATACAAATTGATGCTGCCAGGATTTTCTCTCTTCCTTTGTCACAAAACAATGAGATAGTAGAAGAAAATTGGTGGTGGGGTGTGGAGAGGAATTCACCATTGTTTATTATTTACCCAACACTTAAATATCCATATCTCTCTCTTCCTGTTCCACTCTGGTCTCTAAAAAAATCAAAATTATCCAAATTTCCCTTCTACTTGTATAAGTATTAATCCGTTAACTATTTTTTTAGCTTACTATGTTCCTTGTCTATTTATCCACAGTGGTTTTTTTGCCAAGACCCCCCTCTCGCAGTCTTGTGTCTGAAGAAGCATATGCATTGCTAGCTTAGTATACTTCAGTAAACTATGAAACTATTCTTTATAGCTAGTTTTGTAGAATTTTCCACAGTTCACAGATACTGACTGCTCTAAAATGCACGTGATCTGGTGACTCAGCATGACACTTAAGAGTTCACATATTAAAATTCAAATGCTGATTTCTGACATGAATGGGTTACTGTTTTGTTGTTTTGTAACCAAATGTACTGTAAGAGCCAAGATTTCTGAAAATCTGCATCAAATTTTCATTTCTTTTTATGGCAGTTCATCTAACTCTACATGTGACATCAGTTTAAAATTATCATCCTCCACCTGGCAAGAAACTCCCCGTCATCCTTCACTTTCCTTTTACTGTCAGAAGCTCTGCACATTGGTACCAGCACTGACTTGAAGTTGAAAAGAAATTTTCCAAACTGAAATGCTTGACTCACTTTCCAGATATGAACCAAAAGTATGCAATATGCAAATATGAGGAGAGGGTATCAATCGCAGAACAGATACAGTACACGTTTCCTTACTATAAATGATTAGTGGGACTTAAAAGAATTCTTTTGTATTAAAGAACATCTGCATACAATGGAATGGACAGAGGTATTTTGATCAAATAAGTTTTCTTACCTCTTAATGTTTATTAAGGTTCTTTTCTATTCAGTTTATTTTAACATTTAAATAAAAGTTTTATACTGCACAGAGTGCATTTTATTTGTGCGACTCTAAACTAAGTTGCTTTCCATGTGTGTAAATTCTTAAAATTGTAGCATGATTTGTGCACTCACATGCTCTGGCAGCATCTTGGTACATGGGTCTCTTTCTACAAAAAACTTGGCTATAAAAATTAATTTATGAATGGACACTTTGACACATTACTGTTGTAATAAAAGTCATATAGAAGTACATATAGAGAGAAAATGAAGGAACAAGTTTATATGAATTACAATTGATCTATGAAAATATACAACAACATTTAAACAAAAAGCCAAAGTTGTATATTCTTGTTAATTCAATAATGAGTTGCTAAATTTACCCAAGTCTTTCCACAAATCCTGCATTTTCTTAAAATCAGTAAAATTACCCTGGGTATCAATAGCAGCAGCAACAGCATTAAAATATATTAGTCCTTCATTTATAATTAAAATTTTTTTTATCTTGTTTAGTGTTTTACTTTTTCATTGCAGTACATTACTGCAGATCAATTGAGATAAACTTTTAACATCTTTACGTAAATTTACTCTACGCAAAAGATGATACAATCTGACTTTAGATTCAAATGGCTGAATCATCTCTCTTAAACCATAATGCCTCTTCCATAACAAAAAAAATATCATAATGCCTCTTTCATAATAGACTCTGGTAGTTTAGTTAGTTACTAACAGAAGTTTTTGACCTGGAGATCCTGGTTGGATTCTTAATAGGTAAATTTTTTTCTTCTTTTTCTTTCTGTCCAAAATAATGATTTCAATGTGCCTTGTTTACATTCATGAAGTTTTGTTAATTTACAATAAATGCATATTTCTGCACAAGGCTTTCTGAACGTGTCACTTTTTAAATATATAATAAATAAAAATATAAAAATATTCAGTATACACAATTGACAAAATTCTCCAAAAGAATCATCATACCACCTTAAGTGCCTCCATATTGTTTTGACTTTCATGTAACTGAGACAATTTGGCAAGACTGAAAGATTACATAGTTAGGCAAAATCTTACACTGAAATTATTGACAGAAAGTGGTAAAGAAATGCTCTGTGCACTTGGAAAAGGCTGAGAAAAAGTAATGACAGACAGACATTGCTGTTGAAGAAACTGTTGAGAAAAATGCCATATGTCTATGTAGTGATGTCAAAAGTGGTTACACTGATGTTAGTGGTGTATACAAAGCTGACGATGAGGAAACTGATGGACAGTTTGCTTATGGCTGTGACTCAGAGACCAACATGGCTGAAGCACACTAAGAGATATGCATCGGATGACATGTCTAGGTGACAATGAGAAAAACAATGACAGCAGAGTTCGCTTGCCTGTGACACAGTGACTGACTTAGCTGAAGTACACTTAAAAGAAACATATATGGCACAAATGGGTTTTCCTGCTTAAGATAAGACAATGAGGATGGCATATCCAGCACTTGAACCAAAAGAAAAGAAACAGTTCATGACATGTGACAGGAGATGAAACAAATGACGAAACATGCTCTCCCAAAGAATAAACAACATCTGTAGATCAACAGTGATATTATCATGAAGAAGAAACAACATCTGTAGATCAACAGTGATATTATCATGAAGAAGAAACAACATCTGTAGATCAACAGTGATATTATCATGAAGAAGAAACAACATCTGGAGATCAACAGTGATATTATCATGAGCATCACAACATCAAAACTTTTTTAATAATATCATCATGATCTAAACTACTACTATACATACTCGTTATTAACATTGATCAAAATGCAAAACTGCATAGACCCAAATATACCATCAGATAGATATGTATTTTGCTAGAAGTAATCAGAAGAACAAGCTAGAACCTAATCTGCGGCCTCATAATTTGATGGCAGACATGGGGCTACATTGTTCTTAGTTGGATCTGGAAGGTAAATTTTATGACAGTATCAAATATGATATTCTTTTCATAGGTACTAAATCTACCAGGCTGATTTCATCATCTTCCACCATAACTTTCATTCCTGGAAAAGGATCGTAAAATTCCAAGACTAATTTACATATCTATCAACTACCAAGAAAGTATGCTCTTTTTCATAAATAGATTAGAGAGATGGGGATAACTGTATTTCTACCTTAATAATATCTTCCCTTGGCTCCGACATTGCCTGGGTAAAACTAAATAGTGTATATAGGGACCGCTGCACGTAGATAGGCCGATTTGCGTATCGTCTCAAACTTTCAAGAATCTGCTTTTCATCCGCTTCACCAGTAACCTATGACATTGAGAAAAAGAAAACATTTCAAGAAATACTGAAAATGATGACTAAGACAGATGCTTGGATAAATGTATGCCCATAACAATTCTTATTTTAATTAAAGTAAGGAAAATACTGTACTTGTTTATATGTTGGCACCTTTGGAAATATTTATCACATGACAAGCATTACAAGAAAAGAAAATTAATTAACAATATTGCAAAGAGAAACAAAAGTTTCACATTATGATTTTTGTCTACATGCTGTAGCCATGACAATATAAAAGGCAATGTGACCAAATCAAAATGGACTGATGCACCGATGAAGATAAACCCACTTTTAAAAGAAATATTTATGGTTCAAATTTTACTCTTTACTTGCAAATAAGTTTTGGATAATCAACTGCATTAGATATATTGAGAAAATTAAATAAGCCTAAATCTGAATTCTTTTCTTTATGACACTGCTTTCTGTCCATCAAACATTTATATGATATGCTTATTTCAATCTATTACATATGCCATTATGGTGACAAAAAGCCTACACTATACAGAAAACAAAATTATAATTAAAAGAGCCATCTTTAACCAGTTTTGTTTTACAAATAAAGTGATATGAAGAATGTGAATGCTGGATCAAGAAACAGGAAACAAAGATTCTGGTGTGGGGCCCTTGCAAAATATGTAGGTAGCACCTCTTTAGAGTTGGTTTGACTGAATATTTTTCCATCTATAAACTGATTTATTTTACCTGTCAAGTACAATTTTAATTTACTTACTGTTATGTCTCCTTTAATTTTTGACTCCTGATCACCTAGGAATACTGAGTATTTGCAAGCCGGAGTCAAAGCAAGTCCAAGATATCGGATACCAGGATGAGACTTGAGAAACTCTCTGTTGTTGGAAAACAGAAAACAAAGAAAATTAAAACAGGACCAAATTTGCAAACAATAGGCTGATAAATTATGCAGTCACATAATAACTTCTGGCCTTTTCTGAAATGACTAAAAATACTGCAGTCCCACACTATAATGCCCCTTAGTATACTGCTGTCCCCCCATGTAACACATACGGTAAATGAATCCCATTATATTTACAGAATTTTGCTACTATTAATTTCACACTGCTCTTTTAAGCAACTATAATGTGATCTCACATTATTAAATACTCTATTTTTGTGCTTTTATGCACTTCCATGACACAATCTTGATGGAACACCCCTCAGTGTAAAGTGTCATAAATTGTAACACATGTAACCTTTATGGCTGCCATGATCAGTTATAAAGAAGGAACACTGTACCCTTATCTAACATTTACCCTCCATGTTGCAAAAGATACCATACATACTTGCTTTTAAGTCAAGTCCAACTGTAAACTGAACAGACCCAGATCTGTCATCACATAAGGCATGGCAGATCTGTGGTCTGTGCACTTTAAGTAATCAGTAGAACAAACAACATGAACACTGAGCTGCAGGATCTTTGTTGTTTGCAACAGAGAAACTACAAGTAAAATTGGCTTTTAAATGATCAGAAAAGTACTTAAATCATACAACTGAGACAAGTTTGGAATACCTCCTTTACGATGATATATGCTGAAGTGGCTGAGCATGATGCTGAATAAAGAGTCAGCTTTCAAAACACTCAAGTTGTTCACCTTGTGATCATTTGTACAAAAGTGGAGTTTGTCAATATTATTTGTTCTTTTCTAACACAACAGCTTACTCTGATGAATTCAGTTTAAAGAAAAGAAATGACTAACAATTAATCATGACTGCTGAAGATTAAAGTAACTTGTTGAGGGTAAGAACCATTTTGTATTGATTCACTTCTTGTACCAGTATGGCAAAATTACTGATACACTGATGAATCGATTAATCCTTTCCCTTTTAAGTTGATCTTGGACCTTATTACCCCAAAAACTGATAGTTTTCTACCTAAGTGTAAGCTACCCACAAGGTCTGGTGAAGATATGAGCTGTAGAACTGAAACAGACAGGATTATAGTACAATAGGCTCCGACAAAAGGTGGTTGCATAAAAAATGACTTGAGGAATTTCTCAAATTTAAGGAAATTCTCAATGATTACCAAGAAATAAAACAACATTAAACTGCTTGATATTATGACTATATTTTAATCTGTAATGCCTGCTTAATGTTCACAGAAAAAAAATCAAAAATCCATACCATGCAGTAAGAAAGATATTTAAAAATTTTAACTGATGGAAGAAAATGCAAGATGTTTAATGAAACTGGGCCTTGATATCGGTAATTCAATAGTATGTATTTTCAAGAACACCTCAGCCTATGTTTATGGATAAGTTTAAAGGTTTTAATTTATGCTGAATCTGTAAACAATTCCTTAAAATCTATTTTTGTACAGTCATCCTTGATTACAATGTGTTAATTGGGATACTGATCTACCAACCATGGCTTCTATCACACTAATGGTAAAGAAAGTGATGAAAAGTTTGTCAATCTATAGTAATAATTTAAGCTTAAGTAAATTCAATATATTTTTCCATTTCATGGTAATTATACATATATTTTTGTTAAACAATTATGTTTTAAAAAGGAAATAAAGATATAATACTAAGCTACACATTGTTTCCTTTCAAAACATTGTGATACATATGACATCAATTCATGTACAATGGTTTCTATTTTGGTTGCAGGGTTCTGTTATGAATATTGAATTTGCATTCTTTGGTAGTCATTTATTTTTTAATTTATTTCATGATATGTTATGGGATATTTAAAATTGTATTTTGTAACTGACCTTGTCCAAAATCAGTGACAATTTTTTACACAACATTGTTTATCTTTTTCTGATTGAAGGATAAATATTAGGATTATTATCTTGGTCTGACTCAGGGACATTCTATTTATCACATTCTTTATTATATAATTTTAGTAACAGACCTTGTAATTGTAACTGGATTGTAGCTTGTAAACATTTGGAACCTTCTAGACTGAAATTTTCCATTAGGCAATGGTTTTTAAAAAATAGAAACTGCTAGTTATGACCTAGGTCAGGTAGAGGTGTATAAAATCTTGATAATGGAAAAATTATTTATCCCTGCAATAATATCTGAAGCAGAAATCAGCTTTATTGGTGTGTCCAGTATTTCATTTCGACTGGAAGTTATTTATTCACTGGAAATATAAAGTGCTCATCTAAAATAATATTTCTGGAAATAGAGGCTTGGATTTATAATGAAATTCAAATAAGGATATATTCTTGGATATTATTATTGTGATTCATCAAAAAACTAATGGCACATCATTAATATCCAGGCCATCAGGATTGGATTTATTTCTGGAATACCAGTAAAGTTTATTCAGAACTTGATTCATTAGGACTTGTGTTAGAAATTATAGGATTATTTTGAATTTAATCTGCAATACCGTAAGGTTTTTTTTTGTTACATTTTCTCTCTGTATTTTAGGGAAATAAATAATTTTTGGAATTTTAATAAACTTGTTGCTTATCATTCTTTTTTGTTACTTGTTCAAGACCAGAGTTATAGGCATTATAATGAAAGGCGTTATAACAAGGGAAAACTTTATTTTCCAATTTTCTAAATAATGTCCTTATTGTGAAGTGTCCTTATTTTCATAAATTTTGTACCAATCAACATCTTCAAATATTAACTTATTGCAAACGTTTTGAAATAAATAATTTTGTCTGCCTGAATGTATTGTCATTCATTTAACTGATAATTTTTGCTTCTTTGATTCTTTACATGGTTGTATGATCCAAGGACTGTTCTTTGAAAATTAAAAGTCAATAATGATTTGCAAATATTCCTTTTTCAGGTGTAACTTGGACATAATAATTAGGAAGGGTATAAGAAACTTATTAACAAGGAATATAAAGTATTATTATAAACTGAAATCACTTATCAACTGGTATTGCTTACTAGAGGAGTCAAACCCACAGCCCAATCATTTACAGCGGTTTAAGACTCACTGCCATGTTGGCAATCCTTTTGAAAATATGCATTTTAATTATAATTAGTGATAAAGAACTGTCCATGCTTATGCAGCCCACCACATTAAGCATTTTATGTTTTTTTTCCCTCAGCACAGAGCTCCTGACCTAATACGAGTTTCGGCAAACATGAGGATCCAAATTATGTATGAATACATATGGTACTAATCCCCATTTTTTTTAAAAACTTAAACAATACAGAGTGACCCTGACATAACGCGAATTCCAATATAACATGGTCATGCCGTGGCTCCCGAAATTTTGTATATTCATTTGCACATGAAAAAATATTTTTTGTTCAAAGTTCACGAAATAGTGTTAAAAAATTTAATATCATTTTGGGGAAAAGATATCATATGAATTCGAATATAATACAATCATGGCGTGGTTCCTGAAATGTTAAATACATGTAACTGTATTTTTCTCGTACCGGGAAAAAAATATTTTTTGTTAAAAAGTTATGTGAAATAGTGTATAAAAAGTTTATCATTGTTTTGGGAAAGAGATCGTGTATGAATTTGATTATAATACAATCGTGGCATGGTTTCTGAAATTTTTAATACATGTATGTGTATTTTTCTTGTGCCGAGAAAGAAATTTATTTTTAAATACGAGAAATAGTGTGTACAACGCTTATTATCATTTTGGGGAAGAGTTCACGTATGAATTTTAATACAAGATCATGGCATAACTTCTGAAATTTAACAATTTCACCATGTTACTTATTATTGATCCATGAGTAAAGCCAGTAATTTGTCTTTGTCATTGTCTTCAATTAATTCTCTATACAATCGTTGCTCAAACAGCAGCCAACGTGTGTTTCTTCTTTAACTGCATACACAACGAAGCAGCAGACAATGCGGTGGTTGATAAAAATTCTCACAATTTAATAAACATCAAAAAACGAAAGCCGCCAACATGTTTGCAGAGCTTGGCAGTGTTATCAGATGGAATTAGTTGACCAATAAATAATGTCCGCTATATTAGCTGGAAATTGAATTGGTATGAAATTGTACATATGTTCAACTTACAATTTTTTTTATAAAAGTGACTCATGACCACTGCAGGCCTACTGCACTTAGTTCTTGGGTTTTACATGTGTATGGTGTTTGCTTATGAACTCATTCATTTCCTATTTTTTTATAAAAAATATTTTACCGTTATAAAAAAGCAAGTTCACAAACGCAAGTAGTTTCTGCACTTTGTGCAATGATTAGTATAGTAGTTTTCACACATTTCTTTTGATATTCACAAAATCTGAAGTAAGTTTTATGCACGCTGAAAAGCATGTGTTGATTGTTAATTATTCTTGCTGTAGTCGTTCAAATGAATAGGCATACAAGCGTTAATTATTGGAAATTTACAATTGATAAATGAACACAGAAATGCGTACGAGAAAATTTTAGCAGTATGAATTTGTACAGACACTGCTCATAGACCCTGGAACGTAATGAATCATACATGCACTTCATGTTTCTTAACCTAATTTTGCTGTTAATTTTTCGCAATGAATTCAGACACATAATGATTTGTGACAAAATTATTGAATAGTTAAAATATGTATGCAATTTTCGCAATGGAATTATATGTATTATGGATTAATTGCAAGCCCCAACGGTACAATATCAGATGCCAAGTAAATGGTGTTAATACTCTGTTCATGCTATATATTTCTGACATTGAATTCAGACAATTATCTGTGACAAAATTATTGAATATTGTAAATTTGTGTGCAATTTTTCAATGAATTACATGCATTATAGATGAACTGCATGCCATGATGGCACGATAGTAAATGGTGTTGATACCCTATTCATCATATACATTGGACATGAATATACATATATGTGCCAACGAGTTGTTCTCTGAAAAAAGTAAAATACTGCAAAACCCAGCATTAACGCGATCCAATTTTTGGACCTCAATTATTGCATTATAATGGGGTTTCACTGTAATACAAAATTTCCAAATTTTAGTCATGTGTATTGCAAAGATTTGTTTTGTCAACTGATAAGATTTTTAAACAAAAATAATTGAGGACTAGGGCATATTGTGAATCACCACAAAAAAATCCCTGCTTCTTAAAGTTTATATTTTGCATTAAACTTTGTCTTCACTCATACCCATCATCACACCATCATCTTTGCTGCCTTAAACTTACATTAGGAGTGGTTCTTTCAGTCCTTCCTTTCCAGATATATCTAGTGATGCAAGTTTAGGCAGACAATGTGTACGACTAAGCAAGTCAGAAATCTTGAATTTGGAAGGATGGAGGTTGATCACAGACTGAACACTCTGATACGTGTCATCGGACACATCTAAATGCACCAGTTTTGTGAGCTCACACAATACAGATACAATATCACAGGTATGAACTGCACGCAGCTGATACATAGACAGATACTTTAATCTCTCCTTGCATTTCCGAAGGGGTAAAATGTCATCGATAGCAGTACTAGAAATGTCCAAGCTTTCCAGGCATGGCAAATCTTCTGCAATTATTTCCAGTCCATGCTTGTTGAATTCTGTGTTACTAACATTTAAACTTTGAAGACTTCGAAGTTTTGAAAGAGATACAACTACACAGAACTTTGTACTGTTCACAAAAGTGCTGTTTGAAACATTAAGAGTTCTCAAATTGGACAGTGTCCACTCACCTAGACAACCTATTACATCATTCACAGTCACACTTTTTAACCCTGTAATTTCTAACTCTGAAATTTTGTGAGTCTTCAATATCCTTAAACCTTTGGTTGAAAGATGCGCATCCTTTATAAAGACCCTTTTTAAATTCATTACGTTAGGGTCGAAGAGTGAGAGAGTTTCATCAGTGAGTTTCCCCTTTTCACAAAAGGTCCGAAGAAGATCCTCAGATATGTTGCCATGAAAGAAGACATCAGAGTCCTTGAAGGTAAGTTTGGTCAGGATGGAATCTGGCTGCTGGAATGTGTCACACAGTGCGGCCAAGTTGTCGCATATGAAGTCCAGGCAGCATTCCTGAAGGCTCATGGGCATGTCATACATGATGGCTCTTCTAATACGCACTTTCTTCTAGCTTATGGTCAGGGCAGAATCAATCAAATCTGCAAAATGAAAATATACTGGGTTAGAATTTATCTTTTTTTAAATAATATACACACTTGCGTATAAATCAAGTCAAACTGCAAACAACAAAGATCCTATCTGCCATATAATAATGCACCTGCAGAACAGGGTATATGCTGGTTGTTCTACTGATTACTCCTAACAAATATCTGCCAGTGCATACTGGTACTATGTCTGCAGTGTGACAATTTAACGTGATATCTAGAACTGGGGCATCATGCCACAGACATGTGGCATCATGTCCCACCCAGTCACATTTTCCTGACACCAAGCTGACCAGTCCTAACACTATTCTCATAATGCTGAGCGCCAAGCAAGGCTGCTGCAAGTACCATTTTTATAAGTCTTTGGTATGACTCAGCCGGGGTTAGAACCCACGATTTCCTACACCCAAGGGTGGACACTGACCACTAGGCCACTGGAGCGGTCTTGCACAAATAAGAAGGAATTTCCTGAAAACCAAGAGTGTGGTTCAAATTAAGATAAAAACTAATTTTTGCAGAATTACAAACTGATCAAGTAAGATACAACTTCAGAAGAGGATATCTCAACCAGTTCTGTTGATGTTATAATTCTCACTAATCATTAAAGTTAAACTAAGTATGACGCAAAGAGCTACGTGACACTGAATATGACATGTGGTTTTCTGCAGTGGATTCTACAATGGGTTGAATAGGCAATGTGCTGGGAAAGAATCGATGCTTAGTTATACAACTATACTTATATCAGTGGTCATATAGTGACATTTGTCACACTGGGTAAATTTGTTCTTATTGTGGTACAGTGGCCATTTGCTAAGACATGGGATGGTAATATGCTTTAGAAAAAATGATACAGGATTGTGTTTAATCTGGCTGTTGGTTTACATATAGGAGAAATATTAGACCAAAGTCTTATATTTTTAAAATACTGCTTTAACCAATTACTGAGATACCAAGAAAGTGGTTCGAGATATAAACTTAAGACACATTAATAAATACGGTATAGAAAATTAAATAACCAACTGCAGTAAAATAGATAAATAGATAGATGTACAACATGTACAGAAAGATATGTGAGCAGAGAATATGAAAATATTCCACATTGTTCATTTTGGGATCATCATAATGTTTATAACTGAAATTTTTTGTAATTATTATTACCAAAATTAAATGTACAATTGTTTTATTGTCTTTGACATAAAATGCTCTTTATGGATGGAAACACACACCCCTACCTTGTTTCAGGAACTAGTTTCAAAGAAGTTCTATGTGCAAGACCATGACGCTGATATTTTACTTTTGGGCATCCAGGTCTTACTGCCAAACTAATGGCACTGTGTAGCGTGTTTTGATGTTGACTAATATCATAAGGAAAGTCAAATTTTCAGGAATATCTCACACAAATGGCAGCCAATAACAATGCTTTTTTACAAAGTGAAGTCATAATGTTTTAGTCTGACTTGACTTACCCTGGTGTCTTTTCTCTAATAAATTCAAATTCTCACAAAAGAAATGGACCAAGTTTCACTGGCCTACATCTCAGTTGGCTGGAATGTGATGGAAGCCTGGAATGCCATAATTGGTTAAGTTGAAGTATACTTCTTTAACGAAATGAATAAAAATATATTAATATTGAAGAAAGTGTTTGGATAGCTTCGTTTCATTCAAGATTTTTATCATCTTTTTAACCAATTTCAGTATTCCCAGCTTCCATCATATTCCAGCCAACTGAAATGTAGGCCAACGGAACTTGAAAACATGTCCATTTGCTTGTGTGGAAATTTGAATTTAGTAGGAAAAAGACACCAGAATATGTAAAGTCTGACTAAAACATTATACCTTTACTTTGTAGAAAAGCGCTGATATGAGCTGCCAAATGTGTGAGATATGTTAAATGACATCAGAACATTCTATACATCACTGGTATTTGGGCAGTGAGACCAAGATGCCCAAAACATAAATAACAGCATCGAGGTCTTACATGTAGGACTACTGTCAAAGGTTTTCAGGCCTGACAAAAATCCATTTATTTACAAATAGCTGTTCTAGAAAAACAGGTCATGTTCAATTATTGTTTCTCAAAGTTTTATGCAAAGTCCACTTCTCATTGCCACTAAGTGTCAGTGACATATAATTTTCACTACAAAGACTCCATATTGCTGTACCCTACGTCAAAGTTTCTAGATGGAAACTTATGGATATTTGTGTACTACCACAGGAGTCTGATGTTTTATCAATAAAGTACAATGAAATCTCTGACAACATGAAATCACTTTATTGGTACTATAAATTAACACAAGGAGTGCAAGTGTGACCCAACCCTCCGCCTAATTCGACTTTTCTCACATGTCTTTTATTGCTTGAGAATCACAAGAATACTGAAAAACTACACATATCCATTCAAAAGACAGTAAGTAACATACCAACGCATAAGCATATGCTTTTATTTGTTTCTTTAATGAATATTTCAACTTAACCTGATTTCAGCATTCCCAGCTTTCATTGCTTTACAGCCAACAGAAATGTAGGCCAACCAAACTTGAAAACAGGTCCATTTCTTTTGTGAGAATTTGAATTTATTAGAGAAAAGACATCAGAGTAAGTAAAGTCTGACTAAAACATTGACTTTACTTTGTAGAAAAGCGTCGTTATTTCAGTTGTCATTTGTGTAAAATATTCCTGAAAATTTGACTTTCGTAACGATGTTAGTCGACATAAAAACACGCAACACAGCACCGTTAGCTAGGCTGTAAGACCTTGACGCTCATGACATAAATATAAGCGCCAAGGTCTTACATGTAGGACAACGCAAATCGTAGCCTGAATTATCAGCGTTTATTCTTAAACAGGTCGCGCGAGCAAGGAGAAAAGTGTCTTCCCTTGTAGTCAGTATATAGTACATGTATGACAGGTCAATTTTAAGCAACGACAAGAGCCCCTGTGGTACTCAATTGTGCATTACCAATGTTCTGTAACACGTTTACTGTGAAATGAAAATGGCAGTTTTGATTGAATTGTTCCAGTTGTAAAAACGTTAATGTTACAATGTTAATGATGCTCCTTTGATTGTTAAATACGAAAACTTCTGATTGAAAAATTTAAAATATATGAACATACCATACATTCTTATGAATAAGTTTGACATAAACGCAATTCATGTATCCTTCGTATTATCTTGTCACCTTTCCGGAAATGGCTACGAACGATAACTCTCATGATAATAAACGTGCGTGACATAAATAAGAAATCTGGAAACTAATAAGACGGTTCCACGATCTAAAATACGGAATAATGTAACTCGATATATATATACATATATATATATATATATATATATATATATATATATATATATATATATATATATATATATATATATATATATATATATATATATATATATATATATATATATATATATATATATATATATATATATATATATATATATAATTTTATGACTGAATAGAGAAAAACAGTTTTATTAATATTTTTATTATGCATATTAAAGATATAGAAAATAAATAAATTTAATTTTAAAAAAATGTATAACATGTATATCTTGATATATTATTGATGAATGTTCGATATTTCATCAGAAACCAATTTATATAATAAAAAAGTATGGCGTGCATAATACTTACTATCAAGTATTTTATAAATAATTAATCATAATATACTGAAAATTAATTTAAAATTTCACTTTCATTTTTAAAGAATTAGTAAACTTATTTTTATGATATTAGTTTATACTTTCACCAATTAAGTTATTCTGCAAAGTAGAATAATATAAAAATATTCTAAACTAATCGTAAACAGGAGACATAATTAAAAAAAATAGAAAATAAACAAGAACAGGATTAGTGAATTTCGTATAGTGTTTGTGAATTTAGACCTTCTGGATATACCATATTAAGATGGTGCGTCCAATAGGTTTCCTTTAGCAGACGTTCCATCTCAGAATCAGCTTTAACAATAGGTTGAAAGGAGAAATCTTTCAAAGTATGGGAAATTTTGCTAAAATGTGCGGCAACATGAGATGAAAAAGATTGATCTATATAATTTTTTATATCTGATCTATGTTGGTTTATACGTTTATATATTTGTTGACTGGTTTGTCCAATATATTGGATGCCACATTTTTTGCATGTGATCAAATAAATAACATTTGATGTTGCACAATTAGTATCACAACGCATATTAAATGTTTCTTTCGTATTATTACTATTGAAAGAAGTATTTTCATTAATAAAAGAACAGTGTGAACATCTAGGTCTATTACATTTAGATGATGATCCTATTTTATATGATGTTTTTTCTAATTTAGAATTAGTTAGGAAATCTTTTAAGATTTTTAGTCCTTTTATAAACAAGTGTGGGTTTTCTTTTGTGTAGCGATTTAACACTTGCTTTACATGAAAATTTTAATAAATCCCAATATTTATTGATAATCTTACCTATATTAGGCATTCTTGGATTATATTCAATAACAAAAGGAATGATTTCTTCATTTATATTTTTGATTTTACATTGTAAAGATTCAAGTTGTGTAAGAGAAGATACTTTTTGGAAAGCATTATTAATAATGTCAATAGGGTAATTTCTATTTAAAAAATGCTGACCTAACTCCATCAAAAATTATCTAAAAACATCATCTGAAATAATCCTTCTATATCTTTTTGCTTGACTATATGGTATCCCGTTTTTCCATGATTTAGGATGGCATGAAGAATTTTCATCATATTGATTAATATTCATGTTTTTAACATTAACCATGGTAGCAATGTCATTATTTTCATTTTTCACATCTACGTCCAAAAATGATACTATAGTTTTAGACACATTGAATGTAAATTTTATTGTTGGATGTAATTTGTTTAAACTGTCTATAAAATAATAAAGGTCTTCTAACGAAAAACTCCAAATCATAAAGATAAAGTCTAAAAATCTTAAACATACATATGGTTTTAAGAGACATTTATTTAGAAAATCTTTTTCTAATTTTCCCATAAATAAAGATGCATAAGCAGGTGCCATAGGACTGCCCATTGCTGTTCCCATTTTTGGGAGATAGTTTGTATTACCAAATTGAAAATAGTTATTTTTTAGCACAAGTTTTATCATATCACAAACATGTTCTTTTGATAGTTTATATGTATATTCATTTTCTTCAAGATAATATTTACATGCTGAATCAATACCATCATTGTGTGGTATATTTATGTAGAGTGAAACTACATCAAGTATAACAAGGAATGAATTTTCAGTTAGTTTCGGTAAAGATTTCAATTTCGTAATGAAATCAAAAGTATCTTTGACATATGCAGGTAGTGATTTCATCAGTGGTTGTAAAATGTGATCAATATATTGCGATATATTATTTGTAACTGAGTTATATGTAGAAATAATGGGTCTACCTGGATATCCTAAAGGTAGTGACTTATCAACCGTTTTATGTTATTTTGGTAAAATATAAAACTGAGGTGTGCATATTTTATTTGGGTAGATATCTAGTTCATCATATATGGAACAACTATGTATAGAGATTTGATCAATACCTTTGCTTATTTTTTTCTTTAATTTCTTTAGAAGGATTATAGTAAAGTTTTGTATAATATTCTTCATCATTTAATTATCCTTCTACTTACAATCCTCCTTATTCATTGTTACTATGGTGCTAGACTTATCAGCTTTTTTAACAATAATACTTACGTCTTGTGATAAGGTATGTAAAGAATTTAGTTCTTCTTTAGATATGTTTGTAAAATGTTTTCTTTGAGGACTGCTATTAAAATTTATTGTTTAGTTGCTTCAATACAAAAATTGAGGCATGTGAGAAAGCCTGCCAGTAGCTTCTCGTGGGTCGGTGGTTCTTTCCGGGGTTTTCTGGGTTCTTCCTCCACCATTAATACTGGCCGCCATGTATAGCCTATCGTGCTGAAAAATGGCGTTAAACCCCACAACAACAACAACAAAAATTGAGATAAATATCTCGTCCACCAGAAGGTGTATATGTCAATTCTTTTTTGTTGAAAAAAGGCTTATTTTGTAGATGAAAACTACTTTCATATTGTGAATATGTACATGATTGTGGGAAAAATTCTTTTAATTTTAACAATCTTGTGTATTTGAAAAATGCTTCTGCTAAATTCATATTATCATGCACTTTGGTTCTCGGACAATATGATAATCCCTTACCTAGAAGAATGTAATCACTATTAGTTAGAATTCGCTTAGAAATGTTTAACACAGTTTCTTTTCCTCTTTCGATTTCCTTTTTTCTTTTCTTTTCTTTCCTCCATCTGTTCTTGTTTTGTATTCTAATAAATCTCCTATTCTTTCTGATTTTAGTGTTGTTTGCAACAGATCCTTGAGGGTTTCTATTAGTCTTTGCATTGTTGCCATAATGGTTGTGTTGGATTCCTATGTAGTTTTCTTCACCCCATTTTTTTTACTGCATCTGCATAGGTTGCCTTTTGTGTGCCTGGGGCTGTTTAGTTTTTTGCTTGATCATTTTTGCAATTGTTTTGAATCAGTCTATTATTTTTTTCTGTGTGATTTGGTTGATAGGTAATTCTTGCTGTTGGCAATGCTTGTTCCATTTCCTTTTCATTTCTTAGTTGTTATTTATTTCGTGCGTGATTCTTAGTTACTGCATGTTTATATATATTCCAAAGACAATCAAACCAGTAATTATTGATAAGATATGGCACAACAATCACAAAACAATATTAATAAAATAATTATTGTTGCTACAATAATATACGCCAAGATTTTCCCAGTTTGGCCTTCTTAGCCTATTAGTAAAACAAGTAAATTGTTTGCATTTGAAGGGAAAAATATGAAAGAATAATAAATTTTTAAAAAATTTATACGATTAAAGAAGTTTGAAAACGATGTAGAATATTAACATAAGGATTTCTTATGTTGGAATTCCAATAAGGCGGTTAGTGTACTCTTTATACAATTGCCTAAATATCATCAAATGACAATATCTGGAAATTCATTTTGATGGCTGAATGTGGTGTTCATGGAGATGCAGCAGCATATGTACCAGTGTGTACTGTTTTGTATAAGTAATACAGGTGGGTATCAATAGGTATATGTGCAACTTGGGGGTCATATCATTTGCATAAGCACTCATAGTTTACCATTTGTGAGTCACTGGTGGGGGGGGTTGTATATCATGTTGTATAGATGCATAGATGCTAATAGTTTAACATGCGGGAGTCACTTGGGGTCGGTGGGTGTAATTTCATGTTATAAGTTAACATGCGGGTGACACTTGGGGGGTCAAATGATAATCTTACAGGAGCTCATATGTTTAACATCGGGGGTAAATCGTTAACATTGCTAGAAGAGACTGACCTCAATTAAGGTTACATAGTAACATTGCCTCAGCATGCTTCACTATAGGTACATATGGGAAGTCATACTTTAACATAGATTTAACATGTGAATCAGAATTATATTATAGGGGACAAAGTTTTTATAGTTTCAATAGTGATTAAAGCATAGTTAAATAGGTCTATAACCTTAACATGGGAATAGCATTATTTGTTTAAAAGTGTTTTTACAGTCAGGAGTGCTTATGGGGTCGGGTCTAAAGTGTTTATAGGGTCAAAAGAATGTATAGAACAAGAGAAATTTTTAACTTTGTGATTGTCATAGGCTGTATCCATTTTGGAAAATTTATGGGGTTGTGTACGAAATATAATATTAACATTATTAGATACTTTCAAGTACACTTTTTTAGTACTATCCAGAAACCACTTATGGGTTACAATTCAAACACACACCTTGTTATCTGGCAATCATGTTTTGATCACAATCTTACACACTGCATATACAATCCATCACCCTCTCTTTGATTACTATCCAACACTTATGAATGTCAAAAGGAACTTAACATGGGAAAAACAGAATATACAGTGTATACCATCAAAAGGGGTAAAAGTGTAGGAGGTCTATGAGAATTTAAGATGGGGATATTTATCTGCAGACAATTAGTTAGTTTCCTACTATTCATTTACTATGTTATCTACTACTGAACACCCAGTAAACATTATCCAAAATGCCTTGTACAGTGTTTAATATCCTAACACCTACTGTCAGAGAAAAAGGACACTATGTAAAAGAAAGGATGAAATCACACAACTATATTATCCAACACACTGCCTATAGTATCCAACACCCGATATATATACTAACTGAAATGACTTGTGTAGTGTCTAAAACACCAACACCAACTCTCAGACGAAAAGGGTATGATGTAAAAGAATGGTATGAAATCACACCAACATACTATCTCACACACCACCTATACTATCAAACACCAATATTTTATATCATATCAAACACCAATATTTTCCTACTCACTCTTTGATTGCTATCCAATACACTGTGTGACTGAACAAGACCCCTTACACTTTCCAACCCATTAAAAAGGTGGGAGTGTTTTACACTGATTATATTTACATACTAGTTCACTCAAGCCTACAATCACATACACACACTATCATACATACACAAGCTAGGCTGGATGGCAGACCTGATTAACTGATCTTGAATTTTTTGACAGGTGACCATGTGTGTCAGATTACTGTATGCACCATGTACTTCTTAACTAATTGTTGCACTGGTACATGGCATCCATAAGATGCTTTATTGTATGCACTGCATACTTATCAAATTTAATTATCGAGAGGCAGAAACGGGGTGGAGGTGGCATGAGATTTGCTCCTAGATGTCACCATAGGCTCCTCTTGATCCGGGATTGTAGAATTTGATCCTTTATTAAAATTTAAAAGTGTCATCTTGTATGCACTTTTAAAGAAAGGTCTATGTACTTCTGGCTTGTTGTTAATAGAGATTAGAGTTTTATCAAGTTTTGAACGGTTTCTACCATAGCTTTCCTTGCTTGGGACAGTCTTAAACTAAGAAGCATTGTACATTGTAAATGGGTTGAGTTTGTAATTTTATTCAGTCTATGCCACCTTGTATAGCTGGTACTGATGGTTTTGGTATTTGAAACACCTTAAACTGTATTATTTACATGGGCCAAGTTTAATAATTCAAATCAAGCACTACTAATGCTACCTTTATATAATTGCAGCAGGGTGATATTTACTGCACTGTGCAGTGGGCTGTGATGGTCTTGGATTTTGGACCACCTTATAGTTCTCTTTTGTTTTGGGGTCAGGTAAGTGGATGCTATGATTTGTTTATGTATTGCAAACCAACCATTGCCGCCTTGTGCGGCGGGTCCTGTTGGAATGAAGATTTTACCACCTTGTACACTTAATTATTGGTTGCATGTTATGATAGTACAGATTAAATGGTTGGCGAGAGAATAGTGTGAAAGTTGTGGAGAGTGTTACGTGAAGCGTTGTTTTGTGGTTATGTTGCATGCAACAAAGTCGAGGTGTTGAACTGTATTATTTGTCGGTTTGTTGTTTATGTTGCGATCAGTGTTGTTTTAGTTATGGGGCAGATTTTGATTGTAATTATGTTGAGGTGTGCCCATATTAATCCATCTTAGTAGGTGTTGGAGTTTCTACCACCCCCGAAGATTATCCACTAGACAGCGCACCTGTATAATGAAGCATTTGACATACGCGACCATGGGACCGTATGGCCAATCCCCTCTCCGATGGCTGAGCTCCCCTTCAACTAGAATAGACCTGTGAGATTAGCCCATTTTAATTATTTGTCCCATTCTTTGTCTTGTTACGTTTAATTTAAAAAACAAAAAAATTCTCAGCTTTGTAGTCGTTCAAGGGAGTCACTAATTATAACTGCTTTTGTTGTCTGGGTGTTTGTAATAATTTAAGTGTTCGTTTATTGCCCGGAACTCGACTATAAATAGAGTAGTTATTGGGTAGACTTGCCTCCAAAATGATGCCCTCAGTTGGAATTACGACTGCTGCTGCAGTGCATCTTTGGTCTGCTGATTTTGAACCATCTGTATAAATTTTGCTATATCTGCACAACTACCTTTTAGCTCAGAGAGGATATTTTGGTCCTTAGTTCGAAAAGTAGCTGTTCATGTTTTGTCCTGTATGTAAGAACATCAAGTTTTACTTTCTGGGTTTTACATGTCTATGGAGCTGGGTCGGGAGGATTTACTCTGTTCTGCCTAGAAGTTGGAGATCTTTAGTTCCTTTTGTTGCTCATTGATCTTTTTTTCCCACTCGTAGGTTTGAGAGCAATTTGTGTCTAAAGGGTTTATTTCATCTTTTGGTGAAAAGTCCTTGTAGGATGAACATTGTGGATTGAGATCCTTTTGCACACCTCAGTAGTTCCTCTCGTCTAAGTTTGAGAAGTTTTTTTCCTGCTAGCGTTTGTAGTTCCTCCCGGGAGCAGCTGCTGAGTGTACCAGTACAGATAGCAAGAGCTTGATAATGAATTAGGTCTAGTTTGTTCAGTAGGTTGGTGTGGGTTGAGGCGTATGCCTGTCACACATAGTCTATTTTTAATCGAAGATGTATTCTATATAATGTAAGACGTGTTCTGTATATTTAATGTGTTGTTTGTTAGGTTTTTAAACTTGGACTTGATCTTGTCCAAAATCAAGCTCACTTTGTACCTGACTGGTAACATCTGTTTTTTGGACAATAGAATATGTAACTAATATTTGTCCTATTATTGTGGATTAAGTATTCAGATTATTATTAATGTAAACATGTTTATCTGAGTGAGAATCTGGAACATTGGCATTCCCCCATCAAATAACCTCATCTACCTGATGTTTAACACATTCTTTAGTATACCTTTTGCAACAGATTTTATATTGTTAACAACTTGGAATGTTCTAAAATGGAAATTTCTATTAAGCGACAGTATTTCCAGAAAATCATAATTGTGACCTAGGTCAAATAGAGGGCTTTATAACCTTGTTTACTTGAGAAATTATTAATTCTTACAACAATATCAGAAGCAGAATCATTTGTATTGCTGTGTTCAGTTTTTGATTTCAGTGGAATTATTCAAAATAGTATTCTCTGGAAATAATAAGTGCTCATTAGTATTCTTGGAAAGAAACATTAGTTTGGAATTTTAGTGAATTTAGACAAGGTGATCTTGGATTATATTACTGTGATGAATTGGAAGATTGTTAGCACTTCATCACTCTTCAGGCCACTGGTACATTAGTTCAGTCAAGACTACAGGCATATCAATGCCTTCCAAGCTGGATCTTATTTTGAACATCACTAGAATTGAATTAAAACTTTATTCATAAAGACTGGTGACAGAACATTTTGGACTTTTTGGAATTTAATTTAAAAAACTGTACATTCTTTTTAAACTTTCACTTTGCATACTAGGGAAATAAATTATTTGTTGAATTTTACAAAACTTGTTGGTTTTTCTTCTCTTTTCTGTCACTTAGTTTAAGACCATAAATTCGTAATAGAGAAATGGGCACTCATCCTTTGAATATGAACTTCAATAAAATATTTTAAAAAATTGTTTTTGAAATTGAAATTAATTAAGTTTCTGAATTTTCTCTGTTCAAAGTATTATTTCACATATTTAATATATCAACAGTGAAACAAAACTTTTACAATGTCATCCAAAGTGGAGAACTTTATTTTAAATCCTACCCAGGAATGGTAAGAATCCTTGAAAAATGAACTACTTCAGCTTGCCAGACAACACAATCTTTCTGAAGTGAAGGCTTTAATTTTTCTAGAGTCTTTTGGTTTTTGTCCTTTGGAAATAGGTTTTAGGACATATTGTCAGGTGAACCTTAAAGTTGCAGCAAAAGAGCTTCTGCTTGAGGTTAGAGAACAGATTCAAGTACGTAGAGAAATCTACGGTTAGAGTTTAGGAATTGTGTCCATAGTGAAGTTGAAATCTAGCTTGATGAGCAAGAGGAAGAAACTTTAGAAAATGCTACTTGTACAGCTGATGACTATTCCTTGACTCACAAAGCTTCTCTTGTCAGCAAGTCTTCCACTCAGCAGTACTTTCTAAAATGCCATTTCAGTCTCAAATGAGCACTACCAAATCTCAAACTGGCACAATTTTTAGGAATCAAGATTCTGATAAGACTGATCAGAAATCCTCTTCCTACGTGCACATATCTCAAGAAGAAATGGCACGTTATTTCTTATTGCTACAAACTGAAAAATAAGCATGTCGAACAGTTCTACATCACTCGAGTGATTCAGCCAATCATATTTCTTGTAAAGAAATTTAAGGGACAAGGGAGCTTCTCAAAGTCATTTATTATCAAGTACCTTGCCTTTTTCTGAGAAGTTTTCTTCTAATGAAAATGGTCTTATTCAGGGAGTAGAGTATAGTTTTTTAATGTTCCTCTCCATTGTGTAAATATGTCATCAGACTTAGTCTCAGGACCTGTGACAGTCAGAACAGTGAAGTCTTTACCCATCAAGCATATTAATTTATAATTGGGCAATGACCTAGCTGGAGATATGGTTGTGGTTAACCTACTTGTAACTGACAAACTTTGTTGGATCAGAAATTCGATCCTGTTGAAAAAGAAATCCCTGATTTATGCTCAGCTTGTTTAGTTACTAGAGCTACGGCAAAGAAAGCTCTTGGGAATGATGTTGATCAGGAAATTAATCATTTTGCTGACACATTTACTGGTCAGGCTTTTGATGAGGTCACTTTTGCTCCTGGTATAGAACAATCAAAAGGCATTAATCACAGTGAACATATTTTTACTAATTTTCTTTATTCAAATCAGGGAGACAAATGATAATAACTCATTGTCAAACAGGAACAAGATCCTGAGATCTCCTGTTTGTTGCAGAGGGCTATTAACAAAACTGAAGCAACACACGTACCCATTTGTGTTTTTGTTACAAATGGTGTTCTTATGATGAAATGGAGACCACCTAAGGTATCCGCCGGTCACGAATAGTCAGTAAACTATCAAATTGTTGTTCTTATGTTGTATAGACAGGAAATTCTTAGTCGAACAGATGAAACACCTTTGGGGATCAATAAGACTTATAAGATCCTGAGTCATTTTTATTGGTAGAAAATTAAAAATTATGTTTGTAAAACTACAAATCTTATCACACTCATTAAATGGTAGAAAAACCCAATCAGACAATACCTAAGGCTCATCTGCAACCTATTCCTGCATTTGATAAACCATTTAGCAGAATTATGGTAGACTGAGTCAGTCCCTTACCTAAGACCAAGTCAGGCAGCCAATACTTACTGACTATAATGTGTGCATCTACAAGATTCCTAGAGGCGATTCCTTTGAGGAATATTAAAACTAAAACCATTGAGAAAACTTCAATAAAGTTATTCTGTTTACACAATTTGGCCTTTTTAACGATGTTCAATCTGATCAGGGGTTAAATTTCATATCTGGAATTTTCCAGCAAGTTATGCATGAATTAGGCATCAAGCTATTTAAGTCTTCTTCCTAAAACCCTGAAAGTCAAGGGGTTTTAAAAAGATTTCATTAAAAATTTGAAAAATATGATTCAGTCATATTGTTTTGATATCAAAATAGATTAGGACAAAGGTGTTCATTTACTGTTGTTTGCTGTTAGGGAATCATTTAAATAATCTTTAGGATTTATCCCCTTTGAACATACTGTCTATGGACCACTGAAGCTGTTAAAGAGAAACTTCTTTAAAATTAAGATTCATAAATTAATCTACTTGACTATGTTTTTACTTTCAAATGTAAGTTGTCAAAGGGTTGTGAAGGTACAAGAACTAATCTTCACTCTACTTAGTAAAAAATTAAATTGTGGTATAAAAGAAATAAAAAGGAAAGAAGTTTTCAGATTGGTGATCGAGTTCTGGCTCTCTTGCCCATATCTTTTCAGGTTTAGTACTATGGTCCTTATACAGTTGAAAAGAAAGTAAATGACTTCAACTGCATCATCAATATTCCTGGGAGGCAAAAATAAAAACAACTTTGCCATCTAAATATGTTAAAGGAGTATGTTGATAGAGATAGCCCTGTTAATCATGCAGTCAATTTAGTTGTACTGTCCCATACAATGAGGATTTAAGCAATGGAATGCAATCAGACTGTAGTCACTTTGGTGAAACTAATCTTAAGAATTCAGAAATAATGAAAAATCTGCACCAGAAACTTTTACATCCACAGCCACAAGAAAAAAGTGAACTAAAACTAAACCAGCTATTATTTGAATATGAGCACTTATTTCATATGTTCCAACACAAATGAAATAAAATCTACCATGATGCTGAAAATGTAGATTACACACCTGTGAAACAGCATCCATACAGGATAAATCCTCTCAAATAGGAATGTTGGAAAAAAGAAATTCAGTATTTGCTGGAGTATGATTTCCCAGAACCAAGCAAAAGAGCTTGAGTTCACCATGTAATCTTGTGCCAAAAGCAGATAATACTTTTTGCATGTGCAACAACTATATAAAAGTGAACAGCATGACCAAGACAGATTCATTTCCATTACCAAAAATCGAAGAAATATAAAACATGTCACCAAATTTGACCTTTTGAAATGATTCTGGCAAATTACACTCATGGAAAGGACAACAGAAATTTTGGCATCATAGCTCCAGATGGCCTTTATCAATATAAAGTGATGCCATTTACGAAGAAAGGCTTGCCTTGTACTTTTCAACATTAAATGAACATGATTACTTCTGGTCTAGACAATTGTGATGATGTCATTATCTACAATGATGCCTGGAAAGATCACAGAAACAACTAAGACATTCTTTGATAGACTCATTGATGAAAAATTAATAATTAATTTATCCAAAAGTGAGTTTTACTGTGCTTGTATTACATTTCAAGGACATATTGTGGGTCACGGACAAGTTAAACCTATATAAGTTAAGGCCAAGGCTATCTCTGAACTCCCTGTGCCTATTTTTAGCAAGATGTCCTGATTTTGTTACATCCATGCAGTACCTATTTTTAGCAAGATGTTTTAGTCCTCTCAAAAAAGAATTTTACATGCACACTTGTTTAACTCTAGGGATAACAATCTTTAAGATACAGATCTCAACAGAAAACTAACCATGGTGTGAAAGTTAGACATTTGGACAGATTACAGTGACACTATATTTTCTTTCTTTGCTTTATGCAAATTCCCACAAAATCTTTTTATGTATTATCCACAGTATTGTAATTGCTATTATAAACCCTCATCCATCTGTGTCCAAAAACATGTATCAATAATGAAAACTATATCTCTTTTATTTACACCAATCTAAAGAAAAATAGAATCTATAAATATGACAGTTTTTCAATCCTTTTCCATACCTCTTTGTTCTGACATTTAATGTTTTATTTTGTCTTATTCATCCCCTGAGTTACTCAAATGTTGGCAAGTTATCTGTAATGGAATATTTCACACACCTATGTGAATTGCAATAAAAATATACAGTTGAACCACAACACTGTTGTACAATACAAAAACTATGTATTTAAATACTCAAAGTGGAAATTATAACAATAATATTCAGATTAAAAGTATATATTATCTCCCTTTAACAGGTCTTTTGTTCCTCAATAATATCACATGCATCCCTGGGAGTGAAAAGGTATATCTGAAACTTAAAACAAGAATAAATGGTAATGAAAGTGTCATATTAAGTGTATGAGGTATTTGTTTTTATCTCTAATTTAATTACTCACTGTCTTGGCATTTCATAATAACCAAACAAATCTATAATTTTCAAACTAATAAATACAGTTTTACACAAAAACAATAGCACACATAAAGGATTCTGAAAATCACAATAGGAAGAGAACAGGAAAATATGGTAAATTACTTAAATGTTGCATTCTTTAGCTCAGCAATGTAAACAGATACCTTGGAACACTGGCAAGCAAAATCATGGAAACATGTCATTGTGTAGGATAACATATGAAAACTTGTACAAAATATATCATAAAAGCATCTCATTTTGTTTCTGTCTCAGTATAACGTGGCTATAAAATCAGTTTACGGTAATTTCACACATTTATATGTAACATTCAAAGTTAAAAATAACCAGTGTAAGGAATAATCATACAAGAACAGACACCAAAATACATTTAGCACACATCTAAAACATCTTTTAAAAAAGGTTCAGTTTTGTAGTGTAAGACATGGAATAGACATGCTAGTGAATTTTTCTACATCTCATCTCATACAAAGCATTCAATCTATAAACAATATTCAAGTTTTAAATAAATTCTCAGAAGTTAGAAATTAGTCCCAGCCTTTAGTTTATATAAAATAGGTCCCTATGCTTTGACAAAGTGTTGCTTTCAAATGAGACAAGTACATTTCAATAAACTGCATCAATTATAATGAAAAGAATCAGAGTTAAAGGGTTTTAAACTTGGAATATTTATGCATATACTTGATTTAATAAAATGTTAATTCAGTTTGTATTGGTACAACATTCAGTAGGTTATCTGTAATATTTAAACTATACTCAAAGCATCTATTATCCAGGTCAATCTGTATTCACAAAGCATCTATTATCTAGGTCAAAGTAATAAACAGAAAGTTACCTGTTGTTACAAAGCATTTATTCTCTAGGTCAAAGTAATAAACAGAAAGTTACCTGTTGTTACAAAGCATCTATTCTCTAGGTCTAAGTAATAAACAGAAAGTTACCTGTTGTTACAAAGCATTTATCCTCTAGGTCAAAGTAATAAACAAAATTACCTGTTGTTACAAAACATCTATTCTTATGGTCAAAGTAATAAACAGAAAGTTACCGGTTGTTACAAAGCATCTATTATCTAGTCAAAGTAATAAACAGAAAGTTACCTGTTGTTACAAAGCATCTATTATCTAGGTCAAAGTAATAAACAGGAAGTTACCTGTTGTTACAAAACATCTATTCTTATGGTCAAAGTAATAAACAGAAAGTTACCTGTTGTTACAAAGCATCTATTATCTAGTCAAAGTAATAAACAGAAAGTTACCTGTTGTTACAAAGCATCTATTATTTAGACAAAGTTATAAACAGAAAGTTACCTGTTGTTACAAAGCATCTATTATTTAGGTCAAAGTAATAAACAGAATGTTACCTGTTGTTACAAAGCATCTCTTCTCTAGGTCAAAGTATAAACAGAAAGTTACCAGTACTCACAATGCATGTTTTCTCCAGTGTCAGTCACTAACAAAAGGTTAACAGTACTCACAAAGCATTTATTCTCCACATAAAAAAAATATTTGGGTGTAATCATAAACCTGCTATATCTAATATTTTTGAATGTCACTGTTTTATTTCTTCTTATTGTACAGTACATAAAACACCGTAACCAACTTTTAAATTTACCTTCAAGAATAAGTAACGAAATCCTCAACCTTTATACAGTTAGTCTTGATAAAAAAAACAAAAAAACAAATCAATTGTAAAACAAAAAAAATAACAACGGGTATGATAAACAATTTCCTCAAATAAATATACTCCCACCTCTCCCACACCCCATTCCTACCTCATGATGGAGATGAGTCTAGTTAAAAAAGGGCATAACTTTTGTGAAAATAATACAAGTACAATAATTTGAAAACATTCATATCTTCCAATGATGACAATATCATCAACCAAATCTCACAACAATCTACAAAAACCTGCAAGCGTAGTTGCATTCACAAACGTTTGTCATATACTGCACCCAGCTGTAAGTAAAGAAGGGCAATAACTCTTGCAAAAATCAAGGGATCAAAAGGATTAATTACTATGCACATCTTCAGATGATGACCCTATTATAAAATAAATTTCACAGCAATTCATAACCTACAAGACAAGCTACATTCAAAAGATTCTGTCGTACACTGGATTCAGCTGTGAGACAAAAAGGACGATAACTCTAACCGGACCAAAGTGATTGCTGTATGTGCATATTCAGGTGATGACAATAATATTAACCAAGTTTCATGGCGATCTATCAAAAACTGGTGAGCTATTTGTATTAATGAGACCATGTTATTCTACCAGAGTAAACAGACAACATATCTAACCAAATAATTGTGGAAGCAAAGTGATTTGTTAATTTTAGAATATTCAGTTGATGACCATAACATTTACATGGCAATCCATCAAAAGTGCGGAACTAGCTATGCAAAGAAATTGCGCAGGACAAATGGAAATGGAGATTACAGTATGCCACCACCTCTATAAAGGTAGGGGTTTAACAAATGAATACATGGAATATATTAAGATAATTATTAAAACTTAAAAAATAATATTAATGAAAAATTGCAATACTTATTGAAATAGATTTGTGTGCAATATAACACACATCCCATTACAATATTTCATAATAATAGATAAAACAATATGTATACAGTGTGCAAGAAAACCTGAAATAAATACACAAACTTAACCAAGAATGTACAAATAATGTACATGTACATACAAAAATTAGCCCCCACCCTCCTTAGGTCTCTCCCCTCGAAATAGGTACTATGAACCCTAATCCAACTGCTGCATAGGATCAAAGAAGAATAAATGGTTGATATGACAAGGCTGTACCTTCTAGACATGAAGATGGCAATGCCGGTGCTGACTTTATATTTAGGACAATAAGTCCATTCTACTACATTCTCTAAATTTATTAAGTATTTATGAATTGAGGCCCCAGTCATAGTTCATGTAGCTGACTTTGTAGTTTTTACTTCTCAGGAGTTCATCCAGCTGTGATTTCTTCTCTCCATCTCCTATGTGATTTGCAATCCATTGTAAAACCTGCAAGCAATGACAGATAAATAAATTACTCTGTATCAGATAATATTTGAACATTTTAGTCACCATAAAATTGCATCAGTAAAACTGCACAATTACACAATGACAAAGCACCGAGAAATGTCACAGTGTAGTTTCACTGAATAAGGCAAAGTCTTTATATTTATGAAACAAATAGTCTCAAACCCATGTATATTCAAACACTTTTGAAACACATGAAACTAGAGCATCAAATGAAAACTCATATTTCTTTCTTTTACTAATGACAGTTTAGCAGGACCAAATTAAAAAGACATGCTCTTTAAAAGCAAAAGTGAGCATACTGGAAAATCTTGAATAAAATCTCTACCAAATGATATGGTAGACTACAAATAAAATGTATACAAGTCCTTGCCATTATGCACCAAACTTGACTGAAACCCATCAAACTACAGTTACAATTAACGGAATCAGCTGGGACACATTTTAAAAGAAGAAAACACCAAATGTACCAGATATTTAAATTTGTAGCATTTATCATTCCTCCCGATTAGAAAACATTTTTATTCATAGGTTTTTGTGCACCTTGGTCAAGAGCAAAGTTTTTGCCACTTTATGAACTTTGGAAACCTTATCTCAGACAATGGCATGTTTTATGAACTTTGGAAACCTTTTCTCAGACAATGGCATGTTTCACACACAAGCCATATCCCTTATAGGATGGGCGTAATGAACCAAATCCTGAAAATCCATGAGAAATGACAGAGTAACACCTCAGATGACTTCAGTATCTCCCACTACAGCTTTGATGGAGAAATGAGTTTTGTCTAACTCCAACAACTACATACTGAAGTGTGATGGCTAGCAAGATGTGAGTTAGTCAGCAAGGCCAGGCTTGGTCAAATTAACCATTACAACTCCAACAAGACATGATATTATTTTCTTGACTTCGCTCACCTCATGGAAGTCATGTGACTTCCAACATAAGCAAAAAGATGGCTATTCTGGACATGGAAATGGATACACTATGCCAATTGTGGACCAAAACTGTGGCTATGGTGTCAAACATATATGCAATTTTAAAAAATGGAAGTGACCATGTCAAATCTTGCTAACAAGATACAAGTGCTGACTACAATAGCTGTTGATTCAGTAATAACGTCACAATTCGGTCAGTTTGACGAGGCCCTGAACATGAAATTTGGTCACTTTCACATGGTCCTTGACTTAAAATTCAGTCACTTTGACAAGGCCTTAGAGCTTAAACTTGGAATTCAATCACTTTGACAATGCCCCAGACACGAAATTCAGTTGCTCTGACAAGGATCTGCATTTTGAGTTTGATCAATTTGACAAGGCCCTGGACATGGAATCAGGTGATTTGACAAGGCCCTGGACTTGGAATTTTGTCAGTTTGAAAAGGCCCTGGACATAGAAAACAAAGAAAGACAGGTGAACTTAGCTGTTGTAATGGAATTTAGTGCTAAGCTAATTATGAAAGAGAATCCAGAAAGGTTGGAAATGATGATGATTATTGATTTGTAGTAGCAGAATGCGTTATAACTCTAAGGTCTTAAAATAAGTAACAAAGTAACAAAAAAGGTGTTAAAACCAACCAGTTTTGTAAAATTGAAAATATAATTTATTTCCCTAAAATACAAAGTGAAAAAGTAAAAATAACTAACAGTATGCCAAATGAAATCATTAACAGTCCTAAAAGTTCTATCAAATCCAAAAGTATCGAGTAATCCAAATAAGTTCCAGTCATATTCCAAATGATTTTCACCAATGTAAAGTGCACTACTGTATTAGTAAAATCATGATGATAAAATCAAAAAACATTTTAAAATGAATTCACAGCAATTCTGTAATATCCATAATTCCAAATAGTCTTAACAGTTTGAGCACTTTGTACTTAAAATGAATAAATGAATTAAATAAATGATTTCTCCCAAGCAAACAACGAATGAATTAGTATTGTATTAGTGAAATCATGACGATATAATCACAAAATATTTTAAAATGAATTCACAGTAATTCTGTAATATCCATAATTCCAAATAGTCTGAATAGTTTGAGCACTTTGTACTTAAAATGAATAAATGAATTAAATAAATGATTTCTCCCAAGCAAACAACGAATGAATTAGTATTGTATTAGTGAAATCATGACGATATAATCACAAAATATTTTAAAATGAATTCACAGTAATTCTGCAATATCCATAATTCCAAATAGTCTGAATAGTTTGAGCACTTTGTACTTAAAATGAATAAATGAATTAAATAAATGAATTCCCCCAAGCAAATACAATGAATTATCTTCCAAGACTGACAATAAAACTAGGAATGCCTAATTCCTATAAATTAAATTTTTATATACACAGCTAAGACTTAATACAGAATGTCACATTTTCCTTCTAGAACAATTTCAACATGTTATGTATATTTGATTTAATTTAATTGATTGTTTGTTAGTTTTAATTATTTTTATTCTATTACATGCTATTGTGCCTAAGAAGAATTCTCCAGATCTGCTGGCCAGACACAATCAGCAACACCGATCTGTGGCAGAGAACCTCCCAGCTTCCGGTAGAGGACGAGATCAAGAAGAGGAGGTGAGGTTGGATAGGACACACCCACGTAAGCTGCCAACAAACATTACCAGACAGGCACTGAAGTGGAACCCTCAAGGCAAGCAGAAAAGGAGCTAACCAAGAAACACCTGGCAATGTGACCGCAAGGCAGACATCATTAAGATGGGTCACACATGGATCCAGCTTGAGGGGATGGCACAGGAAAGAAGCTTCTGGTGATCTTTTGTGGGCGGCCTATACCCTGGCAGGGGTGATGGGCGTGATGGGCAAAACTGAACTGACATGCTATTGTAATGTAACTTTATTTACTGGATTTGATATTGTTCAGTTCTGACTGTTTTTTTCTATTCATTTTAGTCATAACAAGTTGATAGAGACATCATATCTAATGCTGACCTAGTTCCTGACCTTGATTCAGAACCAGTAAGAGTTGTAACCTTTTTATTTTTTTCTATTCTTTCTCGGAGTAAGATTCATAAAGTGGAATCGAGGCCATACTTGGAGTACGTGACAAATAACATGTATCAATTAGGTTTTTCCTGAGGATTGACCCACATCCGGGCATCTGTTTTGCATTGTAGCTAGATTTGTTATTGAAGTTTTGAGAAAGAATAGTCGGTTGTGTCTTAACACTTGAGAAGTTAAAGTGTTTTATGTTGTGACCAGTTTGGGGCTAATTATTTTCTTTTCTTCAAATTATTTGGATTTCAGGATTTTTTCTCTGGAAATACTAGTGCACTAAATTAATTCTTGGACAAAAACATTTATTGAAATTTACATAGGATTCAAAAATTGAAATATTATTTTCTGTGATTCAACAAAGAACTGTTGATACATCAGTATGATGCTGACCACAGAATACGTCATCGCCTTCCATTTTGGATTTCAATGGGATTCGAACTCAGTTTCATTAGGTCTTTTTATTAATGGGGCTTCTAGTTTTTAATTCTTGGATTATTTTTGGATCTGATTCATAAAAGCTTAAGTTCTTTTTCTCATTTTTAATTTGTTTGTCTAGGGAAATAAATTACTTGTTAAATTTTATAAAGCTTGTTGTCTTCATTTTTTTCTTGTTAAGTTTTGTAAGAGCCTAAACACATAACAATGTAAGCATGATGGGATGTTAACCAGTCAGAAATTAGGTCCGTCTGGCCTTTCAAGAACTCATGTCCTGAAGTCAGATCATGTGATGTTTACTTGGATTAATAGGACATCTCAACCTTGAAATCAACAAATGAATTTATGCAATTTACAAAAATGACTCATCTTTAAAGTGCAAATTAACAATAACAGAGAAAATTAGTATTTAAAATATTATTAACTAGATGACCCTCACAAACTATGATCATGAAAATAATACACATAATGTGCATATACATAACAAATGTTTTTGTACAAGTAGCAAAGGATGAGCTCAAATGTAATGGGAAGCTGGTTCAAGTATTACATAAAGTTCCACAAAAAATTAAACCTTTGCAAAACAAGCAAAGACCAGGCAAACAAGACAATTTAAACATGTTGAGAGTTTACAATGACATCTGGAAAATGTCAAAACATGCAAAGAATAGAGATGTGTCATTAAAGAAAATGTAAACTTAAGTTGGACAAACACTGGTAAACACTTTAACACATTAACCCCTGGCGATGAGTTAACGTGGCAAGAAGTAGGAGCCTACTGCTGAGCTCTGTAGCATCAAGGTCATGCAGGGATGGTCCTGGCTTTTAAAAAGCTGTCGCCAAAATAATCGCCAACCTCAATATTTTGTCGCCAATTTTCAAAAAGTGTCGCCAAAACAAGTAGTGTACATTTTTCCAAGTGTTAATTTAGTCTATTAATGTAACAGGCAATGAAAATTACAAAAGATGGATTAGTTAATACTTTAATTACAACAAGCATTAACAAAATGTTACAAAGTGTTACATGAAGATCCGTCGCGATTTTAGGGCTGCCCACTTGTTGAATGCAGTTTCAAAGTCTAATTTTTCACATCTGTACATGCTGATTCTCATTAAATTCTCGAGAGATGAGATGCAGAGCTTATTTCTGATGTCAGTTTTTATGAGGTTCATCTTACTGAATCCACGTTCACAGTCTACAGTGCTGACAGGTGACACCAGTAGTCTCTCAGCAGCCCCCCCACCTCTTTATGGCTAGCTTCACAAAGCTTGTAGCGAATTGCTCCCTAAATCCCAAGAATGATCACTGAATGCTGTATAAATTTTCTCGACAAGAAAAATAGGATCTCCAATCCCACGAATAAACTTACACGAGTCAACACCTGGCAATATTTCACCGTATATATAAGCGTAAATTCACACCCAATTTAGGGATTCTTTCACTCCTGTATTTTGAGAAATAAATAATTATTATTAATTATGCAAAACTGTTTTTTTTTTTTTGTTTTTTCTTTTGCTATTTCTTGTTGCGGAGTTTAAGTCTCTGCAGCCATAACACGGGACTGATGGCAAAAGGAAAAGATCAATGAGTAAAATGCTGCACTGGCGACAGATGTAATTGTGATTGAGATTTTTTCCATTTGCTTTGTATTTATACACAGTAGTCGATACTTCAAAGGTTATCAGTTTTCTATGAAGGTTCAGCAAAACTATTGTATTGGTATATGTATAAAAAAAAAACAGAAGGATTAGCCAACAATTAATTGTATCTGTTCTATTCGCGTCTTCAGAAGTGGGTCAGTTGTAGGTATAGTGCAGTAGCATGATTGACTTTATTGCAGCATACAGTACTCAGCCCAGATGTCAGCATAAGCAGATTATGATGTAACAATGCACTGTAAAGATAGGGTTGTCAATAAGAACAAAGGATCGTGTGTGTAACAGATTGATTCCAATGCATTGCTTAGTCAAGTTGATGGCTTCCTTTCGTTCTGGCTTTAAATTTATTCAGTCCAAATCCATGATTGTATGTACAAATCAAATAACCAAAAAGTATGTCGCCAAAAAAATCACCAGATGGGACATTTTTGGCGCCAATAAGGAAAAAAAATCGCAATTTGCGACATTGGCGAAGCCCAGGACGATCCCTGGTCATGTATAATACACTAAAGTGGGTGGTATTATAGAAAGGTAGACAGATGCTGCTCTACAATGATGCCAAATAATCTGGAAGTTTAAGTTGCACTACAAAATACAGAGGGGAAAAACCTCATTTTTTTAACCAATTTTTTTTTCCACCCAAAATTTGCCAGCGGTTGGAATCCGATTTTGTGTCCAGATTTTAGACTTTTTGGACTCAGATCTAATGCAAACTGGTATGAACTGCAAACGGACAGATGAACCTTTGCAAAAAGTTGGATAAGATGGGCATCTGGAATAAAGAGTGGTCTCCATAAAAATATAATGGGTTTCTTAAGCACAAAAAAATAACTCCAACTTTTACCCTTCTGCTCATGTGCGAGCCAAATAGCCAATGAAAAATGATGTTTCTAACATAACTAGGCATTAGGTTATTGGAAAATCACTGGAAGTTGATGTGTTAGGATGTATTCAGAAATAGCTCTCAAAATGTGTTTCCTACTCGAATTTCAGGTGAAAATGACAAAAACCTCCAAGGGTTAATGTGTTACGGGTATATGTGCTGTTAAAAAATACTCATGAACAAGTTGCAGTACTTACAGTGGGTTTGTCATGTATATTCTCAAACTAGCATCATCCTCTTCAGTGACATGTTTTAGGCACAGCGAGATTATATAGGCAGAACTAACTGAAGTGTGCTTCTTCCAACTCTGTCACTGACTGGCAATTTGAAAACAGTCTCAGTTAGCAGATCAACAAACCTGATAGGTCAAAATAGGCTGGGATTCAACTGCCTACAAGCAGCAACATAAAGGAAACCAATCAAAAAGTGGGCTAGAGCAATAAAGGAAGTTGGCATTTTTTAGTCTATCCCCTGTTCATCAGTAGTATATTCCCAGAACAGGATCATTCATAGGCAGGCAATCACTGGACACAGGCTTGGGTCATCTCTTTTCTATGATAGATATTCTCAGAACTGAGGAATGATGGACGCCAAAGAAGACAGAGCTACAACCAAACAGAAAAGCTCCAAAACAAGAGATGGGGTTTCCCAAATACAGGAAGAATCAGTAAAGTCATCCCAATCCATCAGTATTATGCATACCAGTAATTGAAATACATTAGATGCCCGTCATATAAACAATACCCCAGGCAAGTTTTGGAAGGATGGCAAAATATTACATCTGATTCTAAATACTGCTTGTTGTTATGAAACAGAGTTCAAGCAACCTGTCTAGACATATTTGCCAAAGCAATTTCAACTCTCTTCAATTAAAACTTTCTTGAAATGGGCATAATTCATCAATTAAATTCCACTTCTGGAGAATATCTGTAAAATATTTTCATTTGGCATAGAAAGGATGGGTCTGTAAGACTTATTCTGGTTTAAAACATTGCAATTAATGTATCGAGATAATGAGTTTCAAAATGGAAACTTTAAAAATAGCTATTAATAATAATGTGCAAAAATGCTTCTTTAAGTTGGTTGAAGTAAAGGATGATTACAAACAAGAAAGTAGTTGCATTGCCAGTGACCCAGGAATATATCTGAATTTACTAACTTGCCAAATGGTTCATAGTCTGCACAACAAGTATTCATGAAATGGTTAAAAGTCTGAACATCATTTATTCATGGAATGGTTTCTAGTCTGCACAAAATGTATTCATTAAGTAGTTTGTAGTCTGCACAATACATATTCATAATTCATGAATGGTTTGAAGTCTGCACAACATGTATTTATTATCCATGAAATGGTTTACAGTCTGTACAAAATGTATTCATGAAATTGTTTGTAGTCTGCACATGTATTCATGAAATGGTTTGTGGTCTGCCCAACATGTAATCATGGAATCATTTGTAGTCTTCACAACATATATTTATGAAATGCTTTGTAGTTTTCACAACATTTATTCATGAAACGGTTTGTAGTATTCACAACATTTACTCATGAAATGGTTTGTTGTTGCTGTTTTCAGCAAAAGATAGGCCATACATGATGGCCAGTATAAATGGTGGAGGAAGAACCTGGCAAAACCTTGGAAAGAACCACTGACCCAAGAGAAGCTACTGGCAAGCTTTTTCACGTACCCATGTTGGCCAATTATGAGACTCAAACCCACGTAGACAGAGGTGAGATGGCAGTGATCTGTTATGGTGAGAGCTTTAGACCACTTGGACACTTGGGGCCCTGAAATGGTTTGTAGTCTGCACAACATGTTTTCATGGAATGGCTTGCAGTATGTATAACATGTATTCATGGAATAGTTTGTTGTCTGCACATCATTAATTCATGGAATAGTTTTTAGTCTGCACAACATGTAGCCATGAATGGTTTGTAGGCTGCACAACATGTATTCATGGAATAGTTTGCAGTCTGTACAACATGTATTCATGGAATAGTCTGCAGTCTGCACAACATTAATTCATGGAATGGTTTGTAGTCTGCACCATATGTATTCATGGAATAGTTTGCAGTCTGCACATGTATTCATGGAATGGTTTGTAGTCTGCACAACATGTATTCAAGGAATAGTTTGCAGTCTGTACACTATGTATTCATGAAATAGTTTGTAATCTGTACAACATGTATTCATGGAATGGTTTGCAGTCTGTACAACAGGTATTCATGGAATAGTTTGTAGTCTGCACAACATTAATTCATGGAATGGTTTGTTGTCTGCACAACATTAATTCATGGAATGGTTTGCAGTCTGTACACAAAGTATTCATGGAATAGTTTGTAATCTGTACAACATGTATTCATGGAATAGTTTGCAGTCTGTACAACATGTATAATTGGAATAGTTTGCAGCCTACACAAAATGGTTTGAAGTCTGTACAACATGTAGCCATGAAATGGTGCATAGTCTGCACAATATGCATTCATGAAATGGTTTGTAGTCCGCACAACATACATTCATGATGCTCCTAAAGAGAGCATTTGTATCATTAAAATGTTTTGCAATAATAATAATATTGGATTTAAAACAGCACCTAATGATTTGCAACTCTCAGAGCTTTAAAATATTAGACAACAAATAAAAACTAATACAATGACAAGATTACAGAAACAAACATCAAGAAATTAGAAAACATAAACAGGCTGACAATAATCAAGAAGTAAACATTATTAAGTCTTAAAGTCTGTTCTTGAAGTCAAAATAGGCGAGTCTTAAGAGCATTCCTGAATGAGATCACAGTGTCCTTGTGTCTTGAATGAGATCACTGTGTCCTTGTGTCTTGAATGAGATCACAGTTTCAATGTGTCTAAGATCTATAGGCAATTTGTTCCATCTAACTGGGCCATGATATGCAGAAGAATGTTGTCCAAATGACTTCTTTTTAACAGTGTGAATAATGAAAATATGAGCGTTGGAAAAGGAGTGTTAAGTTTCAAATAGGGTGTACACATGGGTGAAATCAGATAGGTATATTGAACTGGAGCCAGTCAATAAAATGTAGCATTATAAACAGATTTTGTTTGATTCAGGATCAAACTGGTAGCCAGTAAAGTTTATAGAGAAGGGGGAGGTGTGCTCAGTTCTTTGTACTCTAAGAATGATCCGAACAGAAATTTTGAAATTTTTGTAGTAGATGCTGAGACAATCCAGATAGAAGTCAATTACAACAGCCCAGTCTTGAAAACACTAAGGAACATACAAGTGTTTTAGTGGCATCAACCAAAATAAAATTGCTAATGAGCTGATGCATTTCTGCTCCAGATATGCAGCATTGCAAATGTTACATGTTGGTGTAATGAGAGCATACTGTCGAGAGTGACACCTAGATTTCCTACTAACTGTATGAATTTAACGTTGGTATTGCTGATACTTATTGCTGAGGTAAAGGATGTGAATGATTAAGTCTTTGCATGATTATGAATGTGTAATGCTATTTATTGCATTTTAGTAATCTATATAAGAGAAACTGTTGTTGTTGTTGTTGTGTTTAACGCCATTTTTCAGCACACGATAGGATATACATGGCAGCCAGTATTAATGGTGGAGGAAGAACCCGGGAAAACCCTAGAAAGAACCACTGACCCACGAGAAGCTACTGGCAAGCTTTCTCACATAACCACATTGGCTGAATTCAAGACTCGAACCCACGCAGACAGGTGAGATGGCAGGGATCCGTAACGGAGAGCGCTTTAGACCACTCTGGGTCCCATAAGAGAAATTACATTGAATTAGGCATTCTTAGTAGCGAACACCAGTCTTGGAAGATACTGTTATACTGAGAGGATTGATTTACTTATTTTATTTAATCATCTGCTGTAATTACAGTGCTCAAAATGTTTAGATTAATTGGAATAATAGCTGCCACAGAAATACTGTGAATTCATTTGGAGAATATTTGGATATATAACAGCTGTAATAAAATTACTATGAATTCATTTAAAGACTCTTTGGATTTATAGCTGTTACGGAATTACTGTGAATTGATAAAATACATTTTGGGATTATATCATAGTGATTCTTCTGTACTGTTGATATGTCATTACAATACAGGACATCATTCGGAATACCACTGGAAGTCATTCAGATTACTCAAAATACCTTTGGACTTGATAAAGCATTTAAGACTGTTGAGGATTTCATACACCATACCTTAAGTTCTTTTTACTTTTTCACTTTGTATTTTATAAAAATAAATTATATTTTCAATTCTACAAAACTTGTTGGTTTTCTTTATACTTATTTTAAAACCATAGAGTCGTAACACTTAAATAATTTAAAATGTCATGCTCTGCAAACAGCTTGTGATATGTTTTTAAACCCATGCAAAATCCTCTATTTATGTTGAGACCTATAAATTGGGTATGGTTAACAATATTATTTATGTTGAGATCTATAAAGGAGGTATGGATAACAATTTTTTTGTTTTCAACTAATCCAACTGGCAACATATAAGAAAGGAATTAAATAACATCATGAAAGCAGATACCTCAGTCCAAACACAGATGCCTAGGGACAATAAGCCCATGACCATTTGCATAAAACTTAAAATTCTATCAGAATTTTCAAAAAGCCATATTAAATGAGAATTTCTAACTGCATGGTCTATTGTGATGACTTGTTCTAGACTATCTTTTGCCAGCCAGGGATCATCAATCCGCTTCATTCCACATCAACCACTGGCATATGTAGCAAGCCAACCTGCAGCTCTACTCTGGATGCAGCTAAAACAGCCTGATCCAATCGGATTGTTACTTAAATTTACAGAAGAAAATTGTTGGGAATAATCATAGCACCTGGCACATGTCAGATTTATTTTTCTCTCTAGTTAAGCCATGTCGACATCACAGAAGTTGCCATATTGAATACTGAACATATGTAATGAGCTAGCTCTCCCATTGGTCAGTTTATTTTTCTTGCTACGGGTAGTAACTCTTTCATCCACAAGTGAACACTTGTTCAAAATACACCAAGGGATGATATGTAAGAAGTAGATTGATGACTCGTGGCTAGCAAAGATGGAGTTTAATGCATTCTCACTAACACAGATTACAAATTAATGAAGTTCCAATCTGAACTGAGTACCTTACTCAAACTTGACATATTTTGTACAATAAGCCAGATTATCAGGAAGAAATCAGCTTGCAGGCAAGTATTAATAATAGTCTCAGTCCTGAGGTTATTATAAATTCTATTATAAATTCTAATAATCCTCATGCAGGCATAATCAAATTGAAGATTCTTAACTTTATTTCCAGAAAAGTGAAAGATATCTGACAGTGCTCCAAAACAAGATTAGACAAGAATTCCTTATCTCAGACTGCATAGTCCATGCATTTAAATTACAATATAAATATAAAACAAAGTATTTTAAACATGAAAGATCATAGATATATTGTGTAGAAATATTTAGAAACATCTACAACAATGGACTGCATCTAAAATTGTTAAGAAGGAAATTATTTAAGACATTTAAAGAATAATTTGTTCCAACCATCTATAATCTGAGAATTTAAATGAATGTAAGAGTTCCACAAAAATTTTAAGATTCAATTGTTAGTACTAGATATTGAATACATTATACAAACAAGTTGGAGGCACTATTCCATCCTGGAAGGCCTAATAGAAAACGAAGACTATTCTTATAACCAATAAATAGTTTCCTTTTCATATAGTCACTGAAGTTTGTACACAGGCTATGAAGCCAATATAGCAATAAGATTTGAATAGTCTAATTTTGATAGTCAAAGAACAATTTCTAAATTTACATAGAAGCATGTTTGATTAAGTACACAAAATTCTGTAATGTCTCATCATATCTTCATCATCTGACCAATTGGATTTTAAAATAGGTTGTTGTTGTAGGGTTTAATGCCATTTTTCAGCACAAGATGGACTATACATGGTGGCCAGTATTAATGGTGGAGGAAGAACCCGAGAAAACCCGGTAAAGAACCACTGACCACGAGAAGCTACTGGCAAGTTTTCTCACATACCAACAAGGGCCGAACACGCGACTCGAACCCACATGGACAGAGGTGAGATGGCAGTGATCCATAACGGTGAGCGCTTTAGAACACTCGGCCACTCAGGGCCCTGCCAGGTCCTGCATGTAGACTCCATGTGCAAGGTACTGCCTTTAAACAGTGACCTTAACCCTAACATCAAATAAATGAAAGAAAACAGTGCTGAATGAGTTATTTAAGCTTCATAATGATTCATCCCATGTATGAAAAAGTTTTCTTAAATATATTCATAAAAATCCTTACAGCAAAACGTTTACAAAATTTCTGATGCCACCATATTAAAGTGGTTGCTATGTCTAACTTTCTCACAAACACTGGTTCAGCAAAATGTAGCAGTGTAATAGTAAATATCTGGTATAGCTGTTACCAAATAAAAGAAATTAATTTTTATGTTCATATTTGCAACAGTTCTTGAAAAATAGTCTGATAATCAAAGCTGCAATATGAAGTGATTACAATCAGAGATGACAATGACAGATGACAATTACTGTGACATCAGTGCTACAACTTTTCAAGTTAGAATCAAGAACAACTTTCAGTAGCAATTAATAATCTTCCTCCTCCCCCCCCCCCCATCCTGCTGTATGAAAACCTTGTCCAAATAAGAGTAATCTAGATATGAGGTTTTCCCCTGATTGTTAAAGACTTCAATTGATCCAGCCCTCTGAATGTTTCTACTAGTGATGGCTAGTATCCTGTGGTTCAGCATTTCCAATTTAAACTATTAATATTACAGTTTGTTTCCATGTCAACAGAAAAAATACTAAATGTTAAAATTTATAAGTATCAAAGGCATCTCTCTGCAAGATGCATGATATGTGTACAAGTTTTACTGGGATTGCTGGAACAGTATGAGAATTATACACTTGAAACAAAAATATTAGTGACAGTTGAGGGTAGGGAAATAAAAATGGAACTACATGCAAATACAAGCACTGGAGCATGAGAAATTACAGGCACCCATTTCTGGTAAATCTTAAAGAGAAAAACTAACAAAGACAAATGACTGAAAAGCTACCAACCTCTTCTTTGTTATTCCCAAAGTCTTCCTGATACCACTTGAGAATCTGAGATAGCTTGATCTGACGTTTCTTCATGTTAATTTGACAACCATCATCACCTTCCATAAATGCTGCAGCAGCCAGTTTCAACTGGTCATAAATACCCTACAAGAAATGACAGCAAACAATAGACTTTATCAATGTCATCACAAACTTGGCAGACAAGGGCATTTGAGAGTTCTGTTATAAAAAAGAATGACTCTTTGTCTAATGAAGGTATTTGCAAGTTCAGTTATAAAAAATAATGACTCTTTGTCAGACAAAGGTGTTTGGGAGTTCTGTTATAAAAAATAATGACTGTCAGAAAAAGACAATTAGGAGTTCTGTTATAAAAATAATAATGACTCTTTGTCAGACAAAGGTGTTTGGGAGTTCTGTTATAAAAAATAATGACTCTTTGTCAGACAGGCATTTGGGAGTTCTGTTATTAAAAAATGATGTCAGACAAAGGCATTTAGGATTTCTGTTATAACAAAATAATACCCTTTATCAAATAATTACATTAGACTCTTCTGTTAAAAAAAATAATGACTTTGTCAGACAAAGGCATTTGGGAGTTCTGTTATAAAAAATAAAGACTCTTTGTCAGAGACAAAGGCACTTAGGAGTTCTGCTGTACAAAATAATGACTCTTTGTCAGACTAAGGCACTTAGAAGTTCTGTCATAAAAAATAATGACTCTTTGTCAAGCAAGGGCATTTGGGAGTTCTGTTATAAAAATAATGACTCTGTCAGGCATAGGCATTTGGGAGTTCTGTTGTACAAACTAATGACTCTTTGTCAGGCAAAGACATTTGATAGTTCTGTTTTAAACAGATAATGACTCTTTGTCAGATAAAGGCATTTGGAAGTTATATTACAAAAATATAATGACTCCTTGTCAAAGGCATTTGGGAGTTCTGCTGTACAAAATAATTACTCTTTGTCAGGTTAGGGTATTTGGGAGTTCTGTTGTACAAAATAATGACTGTCTGTCAGGCTAGGGTATTTGGGAGTTCTGCTGTACAAAATAATGAATCTTTGTCAAAGGCATTTGTGAGTTCTGCTGAACAAAATAATGACTCTCTGACAGGTCTGCTGTACATAATAATGAATGTCAGGCTAGGAAATTTGGTGAGTTCTGCTGTACAAAATAATGACTCATTGTGTGGTTAGATGATAATTATTGGAAATCATTTTAAATATTAAAAGTAGTTTGCATTCCACATTTAGGGTAATTCACTCTTAACTTCATTTTCACAATTTCCCTTAAACTTATCTACTGTCATTGATCAAATAATTATCCTTTCTATTTTAGAAACTGGGAAGTCACTGTCCTAAAGATAAATTTACAATGTCTGTCTTTCACTCACTTTTCAATTTTAAAATACATGGATAATAATGATCAATAGCACAGAAACAGCAAGTTTGAATCTAAAACAAGAGGCCCAGGTTGGCCTGATATGATTCGACTGCTGACGTAAAGCAACAGTCAACCATTTCACTAAGCAGGCATATTTAGTACTTTGTAAGCACACAAGCTGGGTAAAAAATATCCCAAACTTTATATCATATTGATTTTACCTATTTTAGTATATCCTGATAAAAATTTATCTTAAAAGACAATGATATTATTAACAGGCACAATGGCATCATTAATAGGCATAATGGCATTATTAATAGGCACAATGGCATTATTAATAGGCACAATGGCATTATTAATAGGCATAATGGCATTATTAATAGGCACACTCTCTTGTTTATAATCCTTGCCGATGTCTAATAACACAAAAATCCTTAAGAATTCACACATTTCCCAAGTAATGTTTACATCTTTTGTACCTTCTACGGGAGTGATCTTTTCTTGACAAGCAAAATATTTATTTGAAAAATTCGGTTTAACTCATTTTCCCCTGATATGAGGATAGGAAACACATTTGGGGGGTTGCTTCTGACTGCATGCAAATACATGTGTCAAAGAGATTTATTCTTAGCTAAATGGATGAAAATTGGACCCTTTTTGTTTTGCTTACTGGACTTATGATGTTCATGACCAGGTCCCTGTTTTTTTTACTCCAATCCTCAAACTAATTCTGCCTTTTGATAAGGTTCATCTGTCCATGTGCAGTATGTACTCGTCTGCTTTAGATCTAAGGCCCAAGAGTCTAAAATCCAGACATAAACTCCAGTTTGAACACTGGTAATTTTCAATCTAAAAACAAAAGGTCTGAAATAATATTGTTCCTGCTTTATTCTTTTACTGCAAGTACAAAGTCCACATTATCACTGAAGAACTACATCTATCTCCTTTTCTATAATACCAGCCACCTTTGGTTATCATAAATGATGAAGATGTTACAGGGCTCAGAAGTAAGGTATTATAACTAACAAGAAATCCATAGATTTAGTGGCCCCTTCACATCTTTCTATAGTTGCCAAGAAATCCTTCAATTTCATGGCCCCAGCACATCTTGCTAAAAAGTATGTTCACAGACATGTATTTGTTATTTGTTTACCAAACTTCTCTGCTTTATATAGTTTTCACAAGCCTGGCATGTACTGAGTGCATTTTGTAAACATTATATCCTTAGCATACATAGCTTTCATTTGTTCTCTTATCAAATAAGGTAATGGTTTCTTATGTGGAAATGAATATATTTTTTGGACCATGCTTGACTATAACATTCAAAGAACTTTTACCAAATTTTCACAAAGTTGAAAAATTCTAGGTTGTTACAAAAAAAGAAGCATCCTGTAAATCAATCATAAATTCAATTCGATAAAAGTCATTGAAACTTCAGTAAGCTTTTCAAATTCTTGTTCCAGAATGCAGAGTGTCTTTAAACCAAGTAAATACCATTAAGTATAGGTCATATATAATGTATTCTTGACATTCAAATTCTGTTTTTTTTTCATCCTATGCTCTGGGATACCTGACTGAACCTGTCTCTCAAGTTTGTAATCATCAACATGAAAGATACTGCCATGAAAAGAAGAAACCAAGTCTATTTTCCAATATGAGGAAATTTATCAACAATTTTATAGCGAGAATTTTATGTACTTCCATAAACGTATATCTTACATAATTTATATTATAAATATCTGGCAAAGTCTAAAAAACATATTCCTTGTTGGGTCTGCATCAAACAGTATGGTATGTTGTCTAGGTAAGGGGCAGAAAAGAGTACATCAGAGTTGGCAAGTCTGTTACATTCAGGGTATTTTTAATCAAAGGTTGTAAAATCAGTGCATTTTCAACGAGTCCAGCGATCACAGATACCACATCAAAACCTTTTGTTGGTTTGACTTAAATGAGCTGCTGGTGAAGATTGTGGGAGACATACATAACCACTGAACAAGAGCAATAGCAAACTGACATATATGTTATTTTGTCCAATTGACATCGGGTATGTCCAGTTATGAGACGGTCATGTTTAGAGTCATAATGTTTTCCTTGTGTCAGTGGACAGAGTACTTCCAGATGGAAATCTAGCTTATGCAGTGTCCAACCTTTTTTCAATGCATTGGTAAAAAATCTTGCATCTGGAGTATTTGCTGGATACTATATCCCCAAAAAATTATGGTTAAATTCCGTCAAAACCTGAGTGACTGAGAAACCCCCTTCACACACCATGGTTACATCAATCAACTCAAAAGGGAAGCCCTACTTACATTATCTGAGTTTGTTTTGACAGATATACAGCTTTTGATATATAAAAAATCATGGCACAGGAAACATTTACAAGGACCAAGTATATTTATATAGATGAGCAGCTCTAGACCAACACACAGAAGCAAAAGGTAACTCTGGTTATATTGGCTGAAATAGCTTTGATAGGTAGGCTGCTCTTGACTCCACACACCACTCTGGCCAAGTACATTTGATAGGAATGAAGCTTTTGGCCCAACACCAGGACAAATGGAATCCCTATTTACACTTGCAGAGTAAGTCTAATAAGAAGGAAGCTTTTGGCCTAACACCAGGGCAAATGGAATCCCTACTTACACTGAATGAGAAAATCTTGATATGTAGGCAGCTCTTGGCCCCACACACTAAGTAAAAGGGAAGCTCTGTTAACATACTTTAAGTAAGGTTTGACAGGTAAGATCCCACACAAACACTAGGGCACAGGTAAATGCTTATTTGGATGAGTAAATTTTTATCTGTAGGCAGGTATAATCCAACAAAAACACCAGGACACAGGTAAATCCTCTGTCTGCGTGGGTTTAAGTCTTGGGTTCAGCCAATGTGGGTATGTGAGAAAGCTTGCCAGTAGCTTATTGTGGGTCAGTGGTTCTTTCCCAGGTTTTCCTGGGTTCTTCCTCCACCATTTATATTGGCCACCATGTATAGCCTATCTTGTGCTGAAAAATGGCATTAAACCCTACAACAATAACAACAGGTAAACCCAATTTAGATGAGTAATTTTCTTTTTGATTGGTAGACAGGTATGATCCCACACAAAAATTAGGGCACTGGCAAGCAACACTTATTCTGGATGAGGAAATTTTAGTAGGTGGACAAGTATGATCCCAAACAAACACTTGGGCAAAGGTAAATCCTATTTGAATGAATACATTTTGATTGGTAGGCAGGTATGATTCCACACAAATATCAAGGCACAGGTAAACCATACTTACTTTGGCAGAGTACATTTTGGTAGGTAGGCCAGTATGATCCAATATAAACACCAAGGAAAAGGTAAACCTTACTTAGAATGAGCAAGTTCTGATAGGTCATCAGCTTTGATCCCACACAAACACTAGGGCAAAGGTAAAAACTACTGTTGATGAGTTTATTTTGGTATGCAGGCAGGTATGATCCCACACAAACACTAGGGCAATGGCAAACACTACTCTGATGAGTTTATTTTGGTATGCAGGCAGGTATGATCCCACACAAACACTAGGGCAAAGGTAAAAACTACTGTTGATGAGTTTATTTTGGTATGCAGGCAGGTATGATCCCACACAAACACTAGGGCAAAGGTAAAAACTACTGTTGATGAGTTTATTTTGGTATGCAGGCAGGTATGATCCCACACAAACACTAGGGCAAAGGTAAAAACTACTGTTGATGAGTTTATTTTGGTATGCAGGCAGGTATGATCCCACACAAACACTAGGGCAAAGGTAAAAACTAATGTTGATGAGTTTATTTTGGTATGCAGGCAGGTATGATCCCACACAAACACTAGGGCAAAGGTAAAAACTACTGTTGATGAGTTTATTTTGGTATGCAGGCAGGTATGATCCCACACAAACACTAGGGCAAAGGTAAAAACTACTGTTGATGAGTTTATTTTGGTATGCAGGCAGGTATGATCCCACACAAACACTAGGGCAAAGGTAAAAACTACTGTTGATGAGTTTATTTTGGTATGCAGGCAGGTATGATCCCACACAAACACTAGGGCAAAGGTAAAAACTACTGTTGATGAGTTTATTTTGGTATGCAGGCAGGTATGATCCCACACAAACACTAGGGCAAAGGTAAAAACTACTGTTGATGAGTTTATTTTGGTATGCAGGCAGGTATGATCCCACACAAACACTAGGGCAAAGGTAAAAACTACTCTGATGAGTTTATTTTGGTATGCAGGCAGGTATGATCCCACACAAACACTAGGGCAAAGGTAAAAACTACTGTTGATGAGTTTATTTTGGTATGCAGGCAGGTATGATCCCACACAAACACTAGGGCAAAGGTAAAAACTACTGTTGATGAGTTTATTTTGGTATGCAGGCAGGTATGATCCCACACAGACACTAGGGCAAAGGTAAAAACTACTGTTGATGAGTTTATTTTGGTATGCAGGCAGGTATGATCGCACACAAACACTAGGGCAAAGGTAAAAACTACTGTTGATGAGTTTATTTTGGTATGCAGGCAGGTATGATCCCACACAAACACTAGGGCAAAGGTAAAAACTACTGTTGATGAGTTTATTTTGGTATGCAGGCAGGTATGATCCCACACAAACACTAGGGCAAAGGTAAAAACTACTCTGATGAGTTTATTTTGGTATGCAGGCAGGTATGATCCCACACAAACACTAGGGCAAAGGTAAAAACTACTCTGATGAGTTTATTTTGGTATGCAGGCAGGTATGATCCCACACAAACACTAGGGCAAAGGTAAAAACTACTCTGATGAGTTTATTTTGGTATGCAGGCAGGTATGATCCCACACAAACACTAGGGCAAAGGTAAAAACTACTGTTGATGAGTTTATTTTGGTATGCAGGCAGGTATGATCCCACACAGACACCAAAACAAAGGTAAACCATACTTACTTTGGATGAGTTCAATCTGAAGATGGGCAGTTATGGTCCAAAACACAGGCCAGAGCAAATGTAAACCCAACTGACATGGGGTAAGTAATTTTTAATAGGAGGGAAGCACTACAACTGGGCATAAGGTAGACCTACTTACAATGACAGAGTAACTTTTGATAGGAGGGCAACTCTTGACCCACGCTCACTGTGGCAAATGAAAGTGCTACTTATAGGCTTTTACCTAAAGGGGGGATTTCCCACTTGTCACCAAAAAAAGTCAAAAGGAGGTGTGTGAGAAAATGACCACAGTTCAATATTTACCTAACACCTCAATATCCATTTCTCTTTCTTCCTGTTCCACTCCATTAGACCTCTACTGGAATCAAAATCTTTAAAAGATGTCACCTGTAGTTGTATAAGCATTAATATCTTGATTATTTCTGAGCTTAATCTGTTCCTTATCTGTGTATGAATATTGTTCTGACAACTCTCCTTGCACAGTTGACTGTATGAAAGGGGCATATACATAGCAAGCTTAGCCAACCTGAACAAGTAATGGAGCTACACAGTGTTGTAGCACAAGATCCCACAGAGCTAAACTGTTTGTGCAAAGAAATGAAAATTGCACTCTACTTTTAATTGTTTGTATTTTAATTTTCTGGATCAAAATCACTCTCTTTATTTAACACTTTCCAAACTCCAGGTAGCCTGTATTTTAAACATGCATTTGTAAAACTTTCTTGTCGCAAGGTCCAAATAATGACATAACACTTGTTCAAGGGTCTAATTTGCCAATCAAATTTGGTTTAATAATGAGTCATATCAAGCTGAAGAACTACAATGTGTAAACAGCAGACTGGTATCACATATGGGCAGCAGCTACATAGCAGCTGAGAACCAGGCTATCTAAATATTTGCCTCCTTGAAAAAAGATGGATGTCATGACATGCCCTATGATACCTCTACTGATGTGACTTATGACATGACAAGCACTTTAAGGGTGAACAGTTAAATGAAAAATTTATACCGTGTAGAGTACATATTTATATGCATGACTTTGGAATTCTTGCACATTACTGCTCTCCAAGTGCATGAATTCATACAAATTTTGCATCATTCGTGCAATTGTGCACCCTGGCAGCATCTCAGTACACTGGCCAAGTAAGTTTTGATAAGTGTGCATGTCTGGACCCAAACACACCAAAGCAAATGGAAGTAATACTTACATTTGCTGGGTAAGTTTTAATAGGTGTTCAGATCTGATCAAACACACCAGATCAAATGCAAGTAATACTTACATCTGCTGGGTAAGTTTTGATAGGTGTGCAGGTTTGGACCCAAACACACCAAAGCAAATGGAAGTAATACCTATATTTGCTGGGTAAGTTTTAATAGGAAGGCAGTTCTAGTCTCCACATAGAGAACAAAGAGATACTTACATTGGTTGAGAATGTTTTGATTGGAGGACAACTTTTGGCCCCACACACCAGAGCAAAGTGGATCAGTGGCTCTGGAGTCTCCAGGGCAACCTTCAAGCGTGGGTCTGACTTAGAAAAGGGTCGGCTAAACATACCTGAAAAAGTGTAATTGTAAAACTGTATCCATTGCATACAGGTATAAAGCTGCCACAAAGGAATCTAACAGAAATATATAATCACAAACACAAAGAATTCTTCTTTTGCTGTTTCATTTATATTTTTTACAAATGGTCATATTTATTTGTTTGTATTAAATTTTGTAATGCATAGTGGCTGGTTTATAAATGATAATTTAAAAATTTATCAGTTTTCATACAAATAGTGCATAAAATCAACAGATCAATTTTTTTAGTGCATATAGTGCAAATAATTGACAAAAAATATACAACTACACTGAAAATCTGCTATATGCATCAATTATGTTTTGCCTAATATGTTTATGTATATTTTCCCTTCAGTACTAGCTGTTGCAATGCAATGTACATGTAACCAAAAAATACCTCAGTTTCTTTTATGTAATTCAGATCCTTCCAAATCATATTAAAATAATACAAGCATCCTTCAAAGAGATTTAAATTCGAATTAAAAGTTGACAAATATTTACAGTACTTCATGTCATCCAGTTTGCGAATCTTTGTTATGAATCATGATAAAATAGTTTCCATAATCATTAGTAAGTTACTGCTTTTCTCACAATGACATGACGATTCTATACAGATGAGCTTTGTGTTATAGAAAGCCAAGAACCTTGCAAATGAAAACAATGTGGGATACAACCAGGACCTAACAAACTAGCATAATACACGTTCCATTTGAGTGATGATGTTTGAGTATCAATACATACAGCTTGTTTGAAAATTCATCATAACAACAGTTCGTATTAGCAATCTCAATCTTAAGATAATTAATACTGATTACTAATCAACTAATTAATTTTGAATTAGCTTTTGCATGTGTGCTGCTCAGTACATATTTCCATTCTTTTTTTGTTTTATCTAATGATATTTGTGTAAATGTATATGTTACACTGTGATGCCAGGTGCTTACTCATTTAAGTTTCCTAACATCTGAAGTATTTGTACTCATAAACAGAAGTGTCTGATCTTTGAATTTAAAGTCACAGCTATCTTCAGCAAACGCAAAGCCAAATGCCCACCTAACTACAGTTAGTGTACATGCACTTACTGATAATGGTAATCTTTGATGGTAAAGATGACTTAGTATTATTTGCAGAACATGCTGAAAGACCATTCTTGGGATTTAAGCTAAATGGAGGTTACATGTGCATAAATACTGTAAATATTTAAATATAAATTATATAGCTTTAAAAGTGAAGGAATATGGCTTATACTTTATTTAAATTCCATTTACTATTAGTTTTCTCTCTGACAAAACTTCAGCTAAATGGAATCTATATTGTGTGTTTGAATTTTGTTCATGACCAGATTGTAAGGGCCAGTCTGTAAACAACATTACATAGCTCCATGATTGTGGGTAGCACTTTAATTTGGGTAAACATGTCTATGTGACTTTTTGACCTTGTTTATAAATTAGAAAATTCTGGAAATGAACTTATAACCCTCGTCCTGGTTTTGTTAATGTGTCTGAGTTTTTATACAAAGGTAGTGATAAACAGAATTGATTAAGTTGTGTTCAAGATTGTTGATACCTTATCACACTGATGGCTACAGGCACATCTGAACATTCAAGATTGGACTTCATTTGGAACACCACTGGAACTCATTTGGAATACTTTATTCTTTTAGACTTGTGACAGAATGTTTATGACTATTTGGGATTTAATTCAAAATAGTGTAAGTTCTTTTTAAATTTTCACTTTGTATTTTACGGAAATAAATTATCTGTTGAATGTTCCAAACCATGTTGGTTTTTACTTTTTCTTCTGACACTTAGTTTAAGACCACATGACACTTCTGTCACAAGATGTAACACTAAGACCACATGACACTTCTGTCACAAGATGTAACACTAAAAATGTGTGCTGAAATCTCTCTCATATTGAGGCATATTTTATTTCTATCACAATGTGTTAAAATCAAAATGCATGCTGAAATTTCTCTCATATTTCAACATATTTTACTTTTATCACAAGGTATTTAAAACAAGGTGCTGAAATTTCTCTTATATTTGGACATATTTTACAATCAGAAGGCTTTAAAATAAAAATATGTGATAGAATACCTATAACTGTGTATTATTCCTTATGCTAACTTATCTATTACAATACACACATATGTAAGCAAATCCAACATATTTTACAAATGCATATTGCTTTAGTGTAATTATATCTGATACATGTGAATTTAATACTGACAGTCCTGCCCATATTTCTGAATCTTCAACACTGTGTCCTTTATTTGTTCTTGCATGAACTGTTTCAAATTATGAAATTTTTGTACTGATTATTTTTTATGAAAAAAAATGAAATACAGTAGATAGCTTATATTATTTACTTAATTAACTATATGTTTCATGCATACATATCAACAGAATCTACTCCATAAAGTCATCCAAGTTTTCTTTCATGAAGACTGATATGAAGCATCTGAACATATTCTGGACTTTGCTTTTTATCACACTCACCCACACCCTTTCTGTTGGCTCTTAGTACGCCATTCTCAATATCCTGTAATGAGTAGGTATAGCCCCCAATAATGTACCTCATTGTGTTGAAAAACTGAAAATGGAAAATAATGTTCAGTGCATGGACAATGGCATGTGGTGAGTAGCCACCTACCTTGCCATCTTTATATCAAGAAAATATAAAAATAAATAAAAAATATATCTGTAAACTTTTAACGAATTGAGTCATACAGTTTTACCCTCTGAGAATAAGCCTGATTGAATAAATCAAGTCATACAGTCTTATACTGTGGAAACAAGCCTAACTGAATGGATCAAGTCATACAGTTTTATACTGTGGAAACAAGCATAACTGAATGGATCGAGTCATACAGTTTTATACTGTGGAAACAAGCCTAACTGAATGGATCGAGTCATACAGTTTTATACTGTGGAAACAAGCCTAACTGAATGGATCGAGTCATACAGTTTTATACTGTGGAAACAAGTCTAACTGAATGGATCGAGTCATACAGTTTTATACTTTGGAAACAAGCCTAATTAAATGGATTGAGTCATACAGTTTTATACCGTGGAAACAAGCCTAATTGAATGGAAACAAACCTGCTTGAAAGAAACCAGTCAAACTGCAGAAATAAGCATAATTGAAAGAAACCAGTCAAACTGTGGAAATAAGCCTGGTTGAAAGAAACCAGTCAAACTGTGGAAATAAGCCTGATTGAAAGAAACCAGTCAAACTGTGGAAATAAGCCTGCTTTAAAGAAACCAGTCAAACTGTGGAAATAAGCCTGCTTGAAAGAAGCCAGTCAAACTGTGGAAATAAGCCTGATTGAAAAAGCCAAGATGGAAAACCAAACAGTAGCAAGACAAGGTCTAGATTTGATTTTATTTATTTTACCCATATGCCTCACACAATGATGTGCTTCATACTCTTAGAATGTTTTGGGAATGAAAAAAATTTCCCCTCCAATTAAGGCAACAATAAGTAATACAACTGAAACTTATTTGTCTTGGTTATTTATATGGGAGTGGAGGGTGAAACCTATAATTCACACTTAAGTGTCATACAGTGACTCTGAGCAGTCAGGCTCCAACCTGTCATTGTCATATCTTACAGTAAGTTCATCCTTCATGCACTTTTGAACACTTTACAAAATTAAGATTGACAGAACCTGGTATCTCATCAGTGCTTCTGATTTTAGTCTAACCATGCAAGCAATGGCTCAAGCAGTTGCAATATGTAGTCAACACCATGCTTAAAATTCAAAGTCAAATGCATAGTCTGACTTCCTTTCAATCTTCCATTTGAACACACTGAGCTTCACTTGAAATGTTTCAACACTAAGCTATAAATGGTCAGGAACACTGTCAATTAGATATCTTGTAAGACTGAGCCCCTGCTTTCAGGTCTGTTAGTTTGTGGATGTTGTGGATTCTGTTTTTAAATTAAGTCAGTCTGCAACTTTTTTAAAGACTGGAGCCCAACATTTTAAAAAAAAATTATAGTCATAGACATTGAATTTCAGACACAGAATAAAAGCTCAAGGATCTCTATCATCAAATCATTAGAGAAATCTGTAAAATAGTTATCAAAAGAACTTCACATAAAAATTAAATTAAAAATGTAAAATTTTAAATAGAATAGTGTTATTACCTTGTGGAGTCGAGACTTTATCCACACATTTAATATATTTACTGAACAACTACCGGGAAGATCTTTCCTAAATTCAAGAAGATTTTTCCAGAATATTTATAAAATATATGGAAGTTATTCCTTAGCGTCAAGAAGACTTCAATATTTACTCACTTTCTGGTAGGAAGAATCCACTAGTGTCGAAAGCAGGGACTGCCCATTCCGTAATGATCAGGGATAAATCATTTGTATTAAGCAAGATTGACAATAACTCAACTATAGTCTGAAATGTTTATCATGAAGTATGGTTGACAATACCTTCCATCTCTGGAACAATCCACTTGGGGGACCATATGTGATATTTGCATGGATGACCTGAGCATTGTAGATGTTGACAAAAAATGCAAGCTTTTCCTCACGGCTTGCATCAGCTATCTGAACCCTCTTTAGCTCCCTGGTCAAACGAATATAGGTCTGGAATTCAGTGCTGCCAGCAATTCCCTTGTAGTTCACTTTCTAAGCAATAAATAGTCAAATGAACCAAAATATTATTATGAGAAAGCTAAAGGCAATGAGTATGTTTTAAATTAAATAATTACGTCTTGTACAACAAAGGACACTGTAGAGGTACCATTCTCTCATTTAAACCAATTATTGCAGCAAATTTTATTTTTTTATGGCAATATAAATATAAATATTTTTGTCAAATTTGGTGAAAAACTCATGATTCTCAGTCATAGCATGCAAGGACATGTATATCCAGATTTTTCACCATAATACCCATGTTGTCCATTTAATTATAATACCCATGTTGTCCATTTAGTTATAATACCCATGTTGTCCATTTAGCTATAATACCCATGTTGTCCATTTAACTATAATACCCATGTTGTTCATTTAGCTATAATACCCATGTTGTCCATTTAACTCTAATACCCATGTTGTCCATTTAGTTATAATACCCATGTTGTCCATTTAATTATAATACCCATGTTGTCCATTTAGCTATAATACCCATGTTGTCCATTTAGCTATAATACCAATGTTGTCCATTTAGCTATAATACCCATGTTGTCCATTTAGCTATAATACCAATGTTGTCCATTTAACTATAATACCCATGTGTTCCATTTAACTCTAATACCCATGTTGTCCATTTAGTTATAATACCCATGTTGTCCATTTAATTATAATACCCATGTTGTCCATTTAGCTATAATACCCATGTTGTCCATTTAGCTATAATACCAATGTTGTCCATTTACCTATAATACCAATGTTGTCCATTTAATTATAATACCCATGTTGTCCATTTAGCTATAATACCCATGTTGTCCATTTAACTCTAATACCCATGTTGTCCATTTAGTTATAATACCCATGTTGTCCATTTAATTATAATACCCATGTTGTCCATTTAGCTATAATACCCATGTTGTCCATTTAGCTATAATACCAATGTTGTCCATTTAGCTATAATACCCATGTTGTCCATTTAGCTATAATACCAATGTTGTCCATTTAACTATAATACCCATGTGTTCCATTTAACCGTAATACCCATGTGTTCCATTTAACCATAATACCCATTTGAATAGATTTAACCATAATACCCATGTGGTCCATTTAACCATAATACCCATGTGTTCTATTTAACCATAATACCCATGTGGTCTATTTAACCATAATACTCATGTGGTCTATTTAACCATAATATTCATGTGTTCCATTTAACTATAATACCCATGTGGTCTATTTAACCATAATATCCATGTGATCTATTTAACCATAATACCCATGTGGTCTATTTAACCATAATACCCATGTGGTCTATTTAACCATAATGCCCATGTGTTCCATTTAACCATAATACCTATGTGGTCTATTTAACCATAATACTCATGTGTTCCATTTAACCATAATACCCATGTGATCCATTTAACTATAATACCCATGTGATCCATTTAACCATAATACCCATGTGGTCTATTTAACCATACCCATGTGTTCCATTTAACCATAATACCCATGTGGTCTATTTAACCATAATACCCATGTGTTCTATAACCATAACACTCATGTGGTCAATTCAACTATTTATACCCATGTGTTCCATTTAACCATAATACCCATGTTGTCCATTTAACCATAATAATCATGTGGTCCATTTAATCATAATACCTATGTGGTCAATTTAACCATTTATACCCATGTGGTCCATTTAACCATAATTCTCATGTGGTCCATTTAACTATTTATACTCATATGGTCCATTTAACCATAATTCCCATGTTGTCCACTTAACTATAACATCCATGTGGTCCATTTAACCATTTATACCCATGTAGTCCATTTAACCATAATATTCATGTGGTCCATTTAACCATAATACCCATGTTGTCCACTTAACAGTAATATCCATGTGGTCCATTTAACCATAATACCCATGTGGTCCATTTAACACTAATACCCATGTGGTCCATTTAACCATAATACCCATGTCATCCATTTAACCCTAATAGCCATGTAGTCCACTTAAACATAATACCCCTGTGGTCCATTTAACCCTAATATCCATGTTGTCCACTTAACCATAATACCCCTGTGGTCCATTTAACCCTAATATCCATGTTGTCCACTTAACCATAATACCCATGTGTTCTATTTAACTATACTACCCATGTAGTCCATTTAACCATAATATTCATGTGGTCCATTTAACACTAATACCCATGTAGTCCATTTAACCATAATATCCATGTGGTCCATTTAACCCTAATATCCATGTTGTCCACTTAACCATAATACCCATGTGTTCTATTTAACTATACTACCCATGTAGTCCATTTAACCATAATATTCATGTGGCCCATTTAACACTAATACCCATGTAGTCCATTTAACCATAATATCCATGTGGTCCATTTAAGTATTTATACCATTTTATCCATTTAACCATAATACCCATGTTGTCCACTTAACAATAATATCCATGTGGTCCATTTCACCATAATACCCATGTGATCCATTTAACCATAATACCCATGTTGCCCACTTAACAATAATAGCCATGTAGTCCACTTAACCATAATAAGCATGTGGTCCATTTAACCATAATACTCATGTGCTAAATTAAACACAAAAACCATTTGGTCCATTTAACCATAATACCCATGTGGTCCATTTAACCATAATATTCATGTGGTCCATTTAACCAAGATACTCATGTGGTCCATTTAACCATTTATACCCATGTGGTTCATTTAAAAATAACACTTACATGGTCCATTTAACCATAATACTCATGTGGTTCATTTAACCATAATAATCATGTGGTCCATTTAACCTTAACACCCATGTGGTCCATTTAACCATAATATTCATGTGGTCCATTTAACCATAATACTCATGTGGTCCATTTAATCATAATACCTATGTGGTCAATTTAACCATCTAATATTCATGTGGTCCACTTAACCATAATATTGTAAACCATTCAGAGATTCTTCAGATAAGTGCTGTGTTAAGTCAACATTATTATTATTATTTATATTTGTCGCACCATATTTTTTGTGAATTTCCAATAGAAAAATGCTATCTGCCATTAACAATCTGTTCAAAGTATTCACATTAAGTTGTAAAATAAATCTCTCAGCTAACAGCAGTTACTATAGCGATTAAAATCATTTAATTTTAACATTTATTAAAAATAAGCAACAGCAATAATAATAATATTAATAATAATAATAATACTGTCAATAATAACAAGGCTACTGAACCTGAAATATGAAGAAATACATAATGGATACCTATACACATGGAATGACCAGTTGCAATTGTCTGTAATAAGTCTTTCTGACCGGTGTTATGTATATTTAATTTAATTGTTTGCTTGTTAGTATTAAATTTTGTCCAAAATTGAGTTCATTTCTGCTTGACCTGATTGACTCTTTTATATATAAAAAAAATTATTTTCATTTTATGTAAACAACTATTAACAGCTTCATTATTCACTATGTGTATGAACTTAATATCAGGATTTTTTATTCAGGGACACAAGGAGTAGATATGTTGATTTGGGTTAGTGTTTTAGTGTTTCCTAAGTGAATTTTACAGGTTGCTGTATTGTAAATAAACAAGGGTCATTAGATCATTCTAGCAAGTTATTTTCCATTAGGTATTGTTTTTTTATTATAGAAAATGCTAATTCTGACCCGAGGTCAAGTAGAGAACTATATAATCTTGTGATTGTGAGGATTCAGTCAGTCGTGCTTTAACATCTAGCACCTTCAAGTTGTATCATGTTGTGACCAGTTTGGGCTGAATTTTATTTTCTTGAACTTATTGAATTAAAAAATGATTATTTTCTCTGGAAATACAAAAGTGTTCTGATAAAATTCCTGGATAAAGACAGTCAATGAAATTTATAATATATTCAAACTTGGAATTATATTACTGTGATTGAACAAAAGACTTGACACATCAGCACTCCATAAGCTATAACAGACACATCAATGCCTTCATTTTTGGATCTGTTCGAGACTTGTACTGAGTTTTATTCAGGTCTTTATATTATTAGGACTTGTGTATATAATTCTTGGATTATTTTGGTATTTAATTCACAACATCATAAGTTCTTTTTCTCATTTTCACTTTATATTCAAGGGAAATAAAATTATTTGTTAAATTTTACAAAGCTTGTTGTCTTTCACTCTTTTCTGTTACTTATTTTAAGAGCATAGACTCATAACACCAGTGACATGTGAAATACCAACGACGTTCAAACTTAGCTAGCTTTGTTGACCAATAGTATTAATGATATTTGAATTGGATATATATATATATATATATATATATATATATATATATATATATATATATATATATATATATATGCAAAGGGTAATAACTCTTACCCATTACTTCCCCTAGCAACCAACAGGGGACTTTACTTTTAAGCTGACAAGAACATCACGAACATGATGCTCACATTGCAGGGAGAATTGGAGGGTACTAAAGTAATGTTATCAGGTAAATATTCTAGAAGAAACAATTTACTGAACAATTTACATTCTCCTTCAAATACGTTCCCTGCTCAGACTAACATCAGGAGAAGAAGTATTAGGAGGAGGAAATGTTGAGCATCCTACCTATATCTTGGGTAACCTTTGGGGGAAGAATGTTGGACTCCCCATTTTTGGGATACCCACTCTCCTAACAACTTGTGAGCAGCATAACCAAAGGTGACAAAGTTTACATCTGGGAACAAGAAACAAATGTAATCTCCTTACCGGTGTGACAAAGACTGTGTGTACCTTATCAATAGTGTGTCTTCTAGATAGAAACTCTTGAAGGCTGACTGTGTATGGCAGCTGAGAGACCTGACAATGTCCCTTATAGACATTATGGTCAAAGGCAGGACTCACAGATTGTTCTGATCTCATCAGCAAAGATTTTGATGTGGCAACTGTTTGGCAAGATGTCAGAGTATGCCATGTGAATAACACATTCAACCATGATGAGAGGGATTGAAGGCTTATGTCCTATTTTCCAGGTTTAAATGGAGAAAGATATGTCTTCAAGCTCCATGAATTCATTTAGTTTGCATCATTTAAGTCTGAGAGCATGTACCGGCTCCTGTTGGAACACCCATATGGCAATACAGGAGAGAGCTCATATGAGGACTTTTTGATTGCCCAATGATGGCAACTTATTTTTGGCAATGAAACCAAGTTGTGACATAAGGATTACTGAGCCATCTGATTAAAAATGAAGATAGGCTGGTTCAACAGAGATGGCATTTTATTCACCGAATCTGCATGCCAAAGCTAATGCTACCAGGAAATATATTTTGTATGAAAAAAGAGCTTCAGTGAGGTCTTGGTTAGCAGGCTTGAATTTGTGAGAATTAAGCCATGTCAGAACCCAGGAAAGATTCCACTTGGGAAACAGTGACAATTCAGGCCTATACAACCTGGCCTACAAAGTTTAGGAAGTCTCTGTCATGACCAAAATCCTCATTGCCATGATTGAAAGTGTCTGATATAGTAACTCAGGCCACCTTTTTCTCATTGAACTGCAAGAGAAAAATCTCAGCTACTGTGGGCTAGAGAGGGATGATATTACTGACTTTACACCAGGCCCTAAAGATGTATCACTTTCCCTCATAAGTCTTTATAGTGGATAGCTTTTATTGCTCATGCAATTCTTTCCATGATCAAATGATTAAATTGCTTGTGCTGCAAGTCCCTCTGTCAAAAAACAAGCATGAAGGAGAAGATAGTCCCTGTGAAGGATGGAACACTTGGGGCCAAGGCTGTCTCAGAAGATATGGCCTGGGCAGGATCTTCCAAGGTAGATCTATTTGTAGATCTAACAGATGACTGATATTGGATTTATCCCAGTCGAAAAGGGCAAAAAAAATCATTTTGCACTTCTGGCTCCTCGATTAGTGTACAATTTTTGCAACTAAGACCAATGTGTGGGTAGGAAAAACCTCACAGACACTCCCAACTGAAAGAAAGTGCACTCAGGACTCAAGCCTCAGTGATCCCATACTGAAGAGATGAAGGTAGGCAGTTTGTAATTCCACCTGGTCAGAAAATGATTGATCATTGGATAACCACAAAGCAGACAAATCTGATGACTTATGGATGATGGGACCATTCTGTATAGAGAATATGACCCTTCCTTGACAGAAAATAAGCCAAGACATTGCATCTGCCAGGAATATGTCTTATCTGGATGCCAATATTGCATTTTGTGCACCAACGGCAGAATTCCCAGACAATAATGCAGAGTTGAGGTGATTTGGTACCACCTTGTTTGAAGAAGTATGCCACGACCACAGAGTTATCCAACGAGAAGAGCATGACCTTGCCCTTAAGACATCCTCTCCAAAAAAGAAATGCCTTGATAATAACTTTCATTTCCAACATGAGACATTAAATGGCAATCAGAGTAAGGTACTGATAACAGCACAGTTATTTCTCTACAGGAGAGAAGACAACACCTCTTGTGATTGGCAAATAAAAAAATACAAGTAAGGATAAAGTACCCTTGTGTGTAACTTATTTTATTGTTATTATTCTTTTTGGTAATTAGCTAAACTAAATACATGTATCAAGGTAGCATACTAATAATGCTAAAAATAATAATACAGGTGAAATAATAACAATGATAATACTACTAATAATAATGCTAATGATATTTGGTTCATAGTAAATAAATCTGTCATGATCCAAGTTTGATTGCTATACCAGCCTTCAAAGGTCACCAGTCTACAAAGGTCACTTCTGCCCTTTCCTATGGATGGCTGCTGTAGACAATATATTGTTACGAGTCTTTGCTCTTAAAATAAGTAACAGAAAAGAGTGAAAGACAACAAGCTATGTAAAATTTAACAATTAATTTATTTCCCTAGAATAGAAAGTGAAAATGAGAGTCCTAGTAATTTAAAGTCCTGAAGAAATCAGTATAAGTCCAAATCAAATTTAAAAAACTTAAGGCAATGATGTGTCTGTGGTAGCTTATAAAGAGTTGATGTGTCAACAGTCTTTTGTTGAATCAAAGTAATTCGAGGTGTGAATTCATTATAAATTCCAGTGCATGTCTCAATTCAAGAATTTTATCAGAGCACTTTTGTATTTCCAGAAAAAATAATCACTTGAATTCAATAATTTGAAGAAATAAATTTTCCAGCCCAAAAATGAAATATTAGACACAACATATAATTCAACTTAAAAGAGATAGGCCTTAAAGCACGACTACAAAAATCCTCTCAGTTACAAGATTATACAGTCCTCAACTTGACCTCAGGTCACCATTAACATTTTCTAAAAAAAAGGACATTACCTAATGGCCTAATGGAAAATAACCTTCTAGAATGATCCTGATTTATACAAAATAAAAACCATACCCTGGACTATGAAAAATTCACTTAGGAAATTCCAAAACCTAGACCTAGACCCAAATAAACATATTGACTTCTATTAATAATAATACTGACTTTAATCCCAAACACAGAGAATAATTTAGCTATGCATTAGTTGTTTACACAGAATAAAATTTAAAAAATCAATTTGGGTCAAAGAGAATATTTGGACAAGGTCAAGTCCAACATAAAATGTTACATTACAATAGCATGTAATAAAATTTTAAAAAAATTAAAATAAAACTAACTAACAAACAAAGCAAATTACATTTAATTGATGCCAAAGATACATTTATAAATTTATGAAGTGTCATGGCATAAATCAAAATTACCTATCTCAATGAGTGATAAGATGTGTGTCCATGAGCTGCATTTGAGTCTCAGCTCATGGGCACCAGTGGAGCAAAAATGAGAAAAGTGGTGCAAATTTTAATGCTATTTCTTCATTATAAATGGCACTAAAGCTAAAGCATGTAAATCAAATTCGTGTATGTAGTGTCACCTGTATATATCCACTGAAACTGTCCCAAACCAGAATCTACATGTAGTGTGCAAAAATAACTTTGGCTTATTATGGAGGTTTAATTAGTTTTAAATAGCTTTATTGTTACTAAATATTTTTTCAGTCATTACAGAGAAGTAAGTCTGGAAAAGTTTCAATCTACAAGCTATGCTAGTGGTAAAAATGCATTCACACATTTGATAATGGTTTAAGTGCCTAACTGTGAGGTCAAAAAGTATGCAATGTTCACCTTTAAATCTTGAGAAAGGAATGCATTATAGATCTTCAGAATCAAAAAATAGGTCATGCTCACCTTTCCATCTTGAGAAAGAAATGCATTATAGATCTTCAGAATAAAAAAATATGCAATACTCACCTTTCCATCTTGAGAAAGGAATGCATTACAGATCTTCAGAATAAAAAATATGCAATGCTCACCTTTCCATCTTGAGAAAGGAATGCATTACAGATCTTCAGAATAAAAAATATGCAATGCTCACCATTCCATTTTGAGAAAGGAATGCATTATAGGTCTTCAGAATAAAAGATATGTAATGCTCACCTTTCCATCTTAAGAAAGGAATGCATTATAGGTCTTCAGAATATAAAAAAATAGTCATGCTCACCTTTCCATCTTGAGAAAGGAATGCATTATAGATCTTCAGAATCAGCTTTCTTATCTCTTCTCCAAGCTCTCCAGCTGACAAAGAACAATAAAAGTTTTTTTTTAAATAACTGGCAATAAGTGTTAAATTATCTTAAATAATGTTTTTAGTCTGTCTCTGTTAACCCAAAATCTTAAGTTACTTCAAATTATTTATACCAATGAAAAGGGGATTAAGAACACTCTGTCCTGCCTGGATAACATGCTGTGAAATATGTCATGTACATACTTCAAAAGAAAAACCCAAAAAAGACTGAAAAAAATATCATAACAAGGTTAAATGAGCTGTGACACTTTATTGCCTTTTCTTCAAACACAATTTAGTTGTTCATCCTTGAAATATTACTAAAATCTGTTACATTTTTAAAAAAATATCCAACTATTAAGTAAATGGAACAACTTAGAAAATTAAATAGCTGCAAATCAGTACACTTTTGATACACTGTCTTAAATTTATGTTCTAATAGATTTTGGAGAAAGAGAGCATGCAAGATATAGATTTCTATTCAGTTTATGGTATATATTCTAGAAAATGTACAAATTTACAATTTCAATATACATCAGGGGTTCCACTTAAGAACCTGTCAGTGTACTCTATTCCCAGATTTCACTGCAATGGATGCCTCAAATGTAATATATGTCCACATTTCCCTGTAGGATGACTAAATTTGTGTTGGTGGACATTCTAGTTAATTCAAACAATTCCAACAATATGCCCAATTAACAGAGTAGGACATCTTTATCAACATGTACCTAAGAGAAACAGTTGTTTTCCTCCCAATTGGTTAGGTGTTATAAATATATTAATCACTTGTCAATAGCTGTCCATGCAATTAATTACAGCAAAAGTACATTCACAAAATTTGAAACAATCTGGCAAAAATCAGGGTTTCTCAAGGCATATGGCTAGAATACTCTGACTGGCTGGAATTTGATAAGGACTCTATGAAGCTCTTTTTCCAAAGTTTGTTGTGCCTCAAAGCATCACATGCCTTTGCTTTTCAGTTTGTACCAGCATCAGAGCAAGTAAAATATCTAGATTCGCTTTTTTTATATTTTTTAAATATAATTGTTTTGTGGTTTATGCCTGGGGTGATTATATAGCACTAATCAAAACTGCTTGCAAACCACCCATTCCAAGTCTTTTTGGTGCAGAATGTCACTGAATGAAAGAAAAAAGAGAAGCCTAGCATAATTGTAATGGCCAAATTCTCAGACATCAATAAGAAATGAGAACAGGTTAAAATGTAAACTATTGTATATTACAAACCATGTAGTAAATATTTTTTAGGTTGCTGGAAAATGCATGGCTATATTATAATTTTAGTCAATTATGTTTCTCTGACTAGAATTACCTGATCACATTAACATTAGGAAATTAATCTCTACTACCTCAAAATCCTTAAGTCCCCAAAAGTCTTTCCTAATATATATATATATATATATATATATATATATATATATATATATATATATACACATACACAGTGTGACCCCGCTATAGTGCACTCTGTTATAACGAGAATTCGGATATAATGTGGTTGTGGCGTGGCTCCCCAAATTTCATATACATGTATGTATTTTTCTTGTGCACAAAAAAAATAAAAAATAATCTTAAAAAGTATGAAAAAAACGTAAAAAGTTGCTTATCATTTTGGGGAAGAGATCGCGTATGAATAATACGAGACGATCGTGGCTTGGCTCCTGAAATTTTAGAAGAAGAAGAAAACGGATATAAAATTTATTCTGGGATCGCGTAGGTCTTCGCCAATGTCGCAAACTTGGATTGTTTTTCCTTATTGGCTGCAAAACATACCATGTGGCTTTTTATTTATTGGCGACATTGTTGGCTGTTTAATTTTTTTTATACAACCATTTGTTTGGAGTGCAGAAATTCAGAGGCCCCATGAAAGGAAGCCGCAAACTGGATACAAAATGCACTGAAATTTATCTATTGTTACATAAATAAATTCTTTGTCCATACTGACAAACCATCTAAACAGTGCATTGTTATATAATAATCTGCTTATCTTGACATCTAGCATGAGTTCTGTATGTTGTGAAATATCTGCTTTTTCGTTGTTGACATTTCTGGTAATGGAGATCAACCGGACGAGGCATTGTCTCGTAATCTATCTTTCATCGGATTTTTGGCCGCTCGCTAGAAATATATATTTTTTACAAAGACTGACATTTGTATGTGGATGGTAAGTATAATTCCTCTTCTTTTCACTCAGAATTAAATTATTCAGAAAACTCACGTTTTCTGTAATACTCCCTATCATCAGAACACCTGCATCTCTATCGTCTGTTGACCCTTTGCTAATTTTCAGATGCATGCGTGGAAGGCAGCATCACGCTGCTACCACAAATGTAAAAAATTTTTTTAAAAATACATCTTACTTATTGGTTTATTAAGTAGGCATGGAGGGACAGTAACTGGAAGTCTAAACAATGGCAAATTCCTGTTTAAAAATGTACCCAGATAAAATAGTTTGCTGAAATTTCAAAGGAAAAAGCTTATCTTTGAGGTTCGCAGGTGAGTACACGGTGTTGATACTCTATTCAGGTTATACATTAGACATTTATATATAAACAGGATTTACGTATATGTACCAATTCATGGTTCTCTAAAAAAAAGTAAACTATTATATTATGTCTTCTCTGTTTTTACTACAGGTGTATTTGTCATTTAATATGCATCAATTTAAGACAGTAACTGTGCCGACAAAGCATTTATTTTACTGTCCGCATTTATTACCCCCACCCGCCCCCATTTTTTTTTTTTGGGGGGGGGGTACATTTTTTTCAGCTAACTGACTTGGTTGCATATAACACGGTACAGTATATATAACGCAGTTGGGTTTTATGGCTCCCAACTACCATGTTATAGGGGGGTCACACTGTGTGTGTGTATATATATATATATATATATATAATATTGGGGCCCCGAGTGGCCGAGTGGTCTAAAGCGCTCTCCGTTACGGATCACTGCCATCTCACCTCTGTCTGTGTAGGTTCAAGTCTAGAATTCGGCCAATGTGGGTATGTGAGAAAACTTGCCAGTAGCTTCTCGTGGGTCGGTGGTTCTTCCCGGGGTTTTCGCAGGTTCTTCCTCCACCATTAATACTGGCTGCCATGCATAGCCTATCGTGTGCTGAAAAATGGCAATAAACCCCACAACAACAACAACAACAGCATATATACTATTCATTCACTTCTTTTGGAACCAATTTTGGCACATTAAATCTTCTTTTTTTTGTTACTTTGTGTATATTTTGATGAAATCCTAGAGAGCCATTTCTTGGCTGAAAATGCAGAAGCAACCAATTCAAGCTTGAGTAGGCTGCCGATCTGAGTTCTAAACAGTCCTAATTTCATCCAATATGCTCATCTACATTCTAGATCATACACTTCTGTAATATTAATATATGTGTAATATATTCCACTATAGGTGAAGTAAAATTGCTTGGCATGTCTTTAACTGGATCAAAAGTGATCATCATTGAAGGTACTGTTGTAGGTGTCTTCATCAAGGGTTGGAATCTCAATGTCCCCCATAAAACTATTCAATGATTCTGAATTTGGATAAATGCTTAATACTTCCTATTTGGAAGATTTAAAGCATGCCCTGTTTTTGCAACACTTCAATTGCCTCTTCAAGACACTGGACCAAACATTTTCTATCCATATTGCACAATATACTACATGGGTGTGGGGAAGAACATTTTGTACAGGCCTGCACTTCTCATGGTTGTCCTCCATGACTATGAAGTGTCTGCACAGTATGTACTAAATGAATTCACATCGCCCTAATGAAAGACAGGAGAAAAAAACAAAAGGTTAAATTGTATAATACTTCTTTAACAAAACAAATAAAAATATATTAATATCAAAGAAAGTGCTTTGTTTCATTTAAGATTTTTATCATCCTTTTAACTGATTTTGGTATTCCTGGCTTCCATTTCATTCCAGCCAACTGAAATGTAGGCCAATGGAACTTGAAAACATGTCCATTTGATTGTGAGAGAATTTGAATTTATTATTGGTCTACCAAGTGATTAAGATATTCCTGAAAATTTGGCTTACTGTTCTGATGTTAATCAACATCGGAACAGGCTACACAGTGTCATTATTTGGGCAGTAAGACCTCGACACCCAAAACAAACTATCAGGGTCGAGGTCTTACATTGTAAGACTAGGTGGTCACCATGCAGGTACAAGGAGAGCTGATGTATGAGTTACTTCCCTTTATGTGTATAATATATAGGCATAGAACAGTTTGGGGGGGGGTCATTTTTTGGGTTGTTTTTGTCATTTTACAAGAAGGACTGAACTAAAAGGTAGCAGAGAATAATTTTCTGATGTTAATGTGCTCAGGTAACGTACTTGATTGAGAAACTTTGATCTGACCTGTGTGTATGCATGACAACTAAAGAAGTATATTCTATATTTGTCAGATAATTCTTGTTTTTCTCTTTAGGACTTATCTATAATCTTTCCTCCTCTCCCTTCACAATGCAACTGAAACACCAAACAAATTATGTACTATTCTTTAAGATCTTCACCTCCTTCTACCACTCCCTGACTATCTCAAATACAACCTCATCCTATCCTTCCCTGAATATCTCAAATACAACCTCCTCCTATCCTTCCCCGACTATCTCAAATACAACCTCCTTCTGTCAAACCATAACTATTTCAAATACAACAGTTTACTTATATGTTCACACTAAAGAAAACTTAAATGATAATACCAATGAACATTTTGGGACCTCTAACATTTAAGACTTCCAAAATCGATACCCTGGAAGTCCTGAACTTCCTGATTCAGGAAATTAGTGGAACCTCATAATATCTTTTGAAGGTCTATCATTAGTCAAGGAGGATGTACAGAATGTAAAGCCTTAGAACACCAAGCATCCAAGATTACATACATAAGGTCTGCTGCAAGTGATTACAGTGCTCTGATATCTACCTGGACGAGCTTCACACTCTGAAATATCACCAGCGTTAAGTGCTGATGACTCATCATCATCTAGAAGACGAAAATACACGTCATCATCTCTGAATGTCTCTTCATCCTTCACCTGGTGGCCAAAGTGGCGGTCAATTAAAGCCTGACCCATCTCCAAAGCTCTGTCACGCTCTAATAAAAGAAAAAACGAAGCAAGCTAGACTATGCCACTGAAAATGAAACTTACTACAATGGGGAAGACAAGGCTTTTAAAAATTAAATGTCCATGATTTTGTCAGCAAAAATATGTGTCACCACAAAAGCGTTTACTGCATTCATGCAATCTATTTTGTTTGAAACTTCAAAATTTCTGTCAAAATAATTCACCAAATGCATTGTTTTACCAAGATTATTCTAAATTGTAAAATATGACACAGAATTACGTACATAAATTTTATCCAAGTAGGCCTTGACATCAATGGGAGAGTACTCTCAGCATACACTGATTTGACAGAAAGCTTGTAGCTCAGCAGCAGAGCTGTTTCCCCGTTTCCAGCATTTGTATGCTATTGTCATTTACATACCACATGTACATATGTGCAACAGTCAAGCATGTCAGACAATCATGCAACTGCAGATCAGTCTAGTAAAACAGTACTTTGTCCATCAACTGGTGTTAATATTATTGGCAGATTAAAGGAAACAAACAAGTAATAACATACAATACGTAACTTTTCAAATACCCATTGTACTTCTATTGTCTTTTTGAAACATCCCTTGTACTTCTACTGTCTTTTTATTCAAGCAAAGATAACAACTCAAAGATTTTTTCTTGCAAACTTTAAAGACTTTAAATTTACTAGTTCTAGAAATTTATAAATTAAAAATGTACTTCCTTTTTTAGAACATACCAAACAGATTTATTATTATGAGGTTAGTGTAGAGACTCTAAACCCATTTACTTTTTATTATTGGAACACTGATGTAGAAACTCCCACCCTGTTTACTTTTTATTATTGGAACGCTGTTGTAGAGACTTCCACCCAGTTTACTTTTTTATAACCAGTATCATGCGGCTACTGGTCCAACAGGCCTTCTTGTGGGAGAGACTAAAACAGTGTCACTTTTCCTTTCATTTCTATGGATTATTATAAATTAAAAAATGTATTTCTTTTCATAGAACTTACCAAACAGATTTATTAATATAAGGCTAGTGTAGAGACCCCAACCCACTTTTTTATAACCAGTATCATGTGGCTAGTGACCCAACAGGCCTTCTTGTGGGAGAGACCAAAACAGTCGCCTATTTCCTTTCATTTCTGTGAAACTTTACAAATTATTTAACCAATGTCTGTGCAAAATAATCTTTTCAAACGTACCCAGCTCTTTAGTTTTAACAAGCCAGTCAACAAACTCCTTGCCACTGAAGGAGTTTTTGTAGACCTTGAGTCCCTGTCGGTGGTCCTTAATAAGTCCACTCTGTCTGAGGGACTTCACCAGCTGGGCATACTCGTCTGGCTCACAGGAAAAATCTCCCAGCCCTGAAATTAATGTAATGCATTCAAGTAAGCCAAATTATACAATGTCCTGAATATTCTTTCTCTGTGACAAGCTTTCATTTATATAAATTTAAGTGCAAGTACATTTGAACCCAAAAATTGCAGGATATAATCCAATACCACATTTTATGTCTAGAAATTAATGTACCACATTAATTAATTTTTCTGCTGTACCAAACCATCAAAATTCTTTGTGCTTAGTGCTCATGGAAATCTATCATCACTTAGTTTATACTAATAATTGTCATCATTCACATGGCTCCATGCTTAGTGCTCACAGAAAGCTATCACCAATGGTAAGTTATACTGCTAATTGTCACGGGGACTATTAAAAGGTTGAGACATTCAGAGATAAACAATCACCATTTCCAGTAATTGTTTAACTGAATGACAATCACTACAGTTACTTGTGTTGCTAGTCCTGCTGTGGAAAAACCAATTAGGCTCATTTGCATAGGCAAAGTACACAAAGTGGAAAAACCCAATTCATGATGAAGAAGCAAAAGTTATTACCCTTCATTGACTTAAAAAATAATGTTTAAGCCATTTTTATTTATGATCATTGGCTAATTTGTTATCAACATCAACATTTCTTATTGTCAGATTTTACTCTATACATAAATACAGAACATGATAATTTCAGTGTAAGAAATGCTAAAACATAGCTGTGATTTAGGTAAAGATGAACTATCTGTGAAGCAAGCAAAACCAAGCAAAATTAATTTCAGAAATCCTGGTTGATGGAGTTTGACTTTGTCAAGTAAAACAGCAAGGGTTAAACTTTCCACATAGTACAAACATCATATTAACATTACTAATTCTGGAGAACATGACATCCATCAATGTAGTAACACCACCCTTCAATAGGACAATGAACTGATCCACCAAACCACAAAATTTGAGTCTTATTCGGCTAGACAGTACCATTAAGTCTCTAATGAGTACACAGATGAACATGAATTATACCTGTATTGTCTTTGAACCCTTGTATGGACTATTGAGAGCAGCCGTATTCCACTTTCCGAAGGATTTTCAAGACAGAAGCTTTGTGTATTTCATTTTATTTTGTGTGTGTGTGTGTGTGTGTGTGTGTGTGTGTACACATGTGCATGTCTGTATCTGTGTAAGTATGATAATGACATAATGCTAAGAATACAAGCTATTTTATTTAGCTTGGACTTGTATTAAATGCTTCAAAGAAAAAAATTATTTTCTTTTATTAAAATCTGAATTTCTGGCCAATAGGCTTCCATGAGTAAATAACTTGTTCTAATTGCACAATGTAAATAACTTGTTCTAAAGGTGCAATGTAAATAACTTGTTCTAAATGTGCAATGTAAATAACTTGTTCTAAATGTGCAATGTAAATAACTTATTCTAATTTCACAATGTCACTTATCTGGGTAATGTGCACTGACCTACTCTTAGGACCAAAAAATACTTTCTGAGTCTCCAGAAACACCAAACACTGTCTGGAAGTCAGGTAGGTAGGTATCCCATGCATTACATAGTATCAAAACACTAATAATATATTAATTTCTCCAGGACAGAGTATATCATGTTGATTTTTCTGCCAGGATAAGCATGGTTATCTCTCTTTTACATTAATATCATACAAGTATTCCAATATGAGTTTCACTGTAAATCCTAAATATAAATTTGTACTTAAACATTGAAGCCTATCTTAAATCTGAAAACAAAGTGGCTGTCTCTCAAGACTGGTAGATTCTCAAAAGAAATCAATATATTACATAATAAAAGTTGAGAATCTGGCCCTGTATGACAGGTGGTTTCTGAAATACAAGGCCAGATAATTCATATGGTGACAATTTGTTGGATATGTTTGTAATAATGGTATAATTGATACAATTACATATCCATTGTTGGAATATGTAAAACTCAGATGAATATCCTATATATTCTATTATGAGTTTTCAACCAGCTTGTAACTGGTCAAAGATCAACCCTGTGAAGAAAGTGTGTTAAACAAGTTACAACCGTTTTTTTGTTGCTCCCAATTTAAACCTTTCATTTCAGTTACACGATGAGTTTATTTGAAAACTAGATCATTCCAACTATTAAGGTCATCTTAAAATGAAAATATTTAATTTGTATTTTATGTGCATTCACTGTAATTATCACTTTTAAAGCCATTTCGCTCTATAATTCTTTGCTGACATTATTAATATATTTGTCAATGACAAATTATTATTTAAATTTAAAATCATGATATCATCTCCATCTTGTTTGTTACATTACACATCAAATACAGTCTTGATAAAGGGGATGACCCAAATTCTGACACTTATTCTATCCCCTAACCCCAGCCAATGATACACTTCTAATATTGCCTTGATGATGGGGATGAATCAAATTATGACACTCATTCTATCCCCTAACTCCAGCCAATATTGCCAGGCTTTATTTTCTTTACTGCTATGTATGTCTGCACATTTTTTGATCCCTTTCAGGTGAGGCCAAAACAATAACTTTCTTGCATTCAAGGTCCATTTTGCTCAATCTACTTATGCCAGCCATTGGTGTGGTAGGCAAAGCCTGGAAGAGGGACAAGGCAGTATGACAAAAGCCTGGAAGAGAGACAAGGCAGCTTGACAAAAGCCTGGAAGAAGGAAAAGGCAGTTTGACAAATGCCTGGAAGAGGGACAAGGCAGTTTGGCAAATGCCTTAAGAGGGACAAGGCAGCTTGACAAAAGCCTGGAAGAGGGGTGATGCAGTATGACAAAAACCTGGAAGAGGGACAAGACAGCTTGACAAAAGCCTTGAAGAGGGACAAAACAGCTTGACAAAAGCCTGGAAGAGGGGCGACACAGTATGACAAAAAAATGGAAGAGGGACAAGACAGCTTGACAAAAGCCTGGAAGAGGAACAAGGCAGTTTGACGAATGTTACAACTGTGGTCAAAATAAATCAACATACCACCATCTTCCTTAGCTGTGCTGGGATCAGGAGGCACTGGGGCACCCTCAGGGGGGTCACTCTGCTGAATATCTATCAACACTGCCTTCAATCTCTCCTTGTCTTTTACCTGCAATGGACATAAGTCTTCTTGTCTACCATAATGGATAATAAAACAAGTAATGCTAGACAAATCTTACAGATAGGATTTCTACAATTGTGTAGAGATGTATTAAAGCAAGTCTAACCTCAAAAAATGAAGAAACAAGAGAATTAATTAATCACTGATGTTCAGCAAAATAAGAGAAATTAAAATATCAAAGATAAACTTTAATTGTAAAGATTAATATACTATAACATTAATGGACAATACCATTTATAAGGTAGAACTATTGTTATGCATATTTAATTTACTTTGTTTGTTAGTTAGTTCTTGAAAAAATCATATTTTTCATTACATGCTATTGTAATGTAACATTGTATGTTGAATTTAACCTTGTCCAAATTTGAGTTCACTTCTGCTTGACCCAAACTGACTTTTTAAATTTTATTCTGTGTAAACAAGTAATACATAGCTAAATCAGTATCCGTGTATGGGTTTAAAATCAGTATCATTATTAATAGAAATATATATGTTTACTTAGGTCTAGGCTTTGTAATTTCCTAAGTGAATTTTGCATATCTAGGTTATTGTCTTGTAAACGTCAAGATCATTCTAGAAGGTTATTTTCTATTAGGTCAGTGCTGTCCAACCTTTTTGACACCATTTGCCACTGACAAATTTTTCTTGAAGCCGAGGGCCACAGCAGAAAACTTAAAAGCAACGACTATAAAAATTATTCACCATTGTTTACCTGGTTAAGTAGATATACATGTACCATGAAAATAGGCCACTGACTCTTTTTTACATAAATGCAAAAAAATTGCTCGAGCTCTAGCAGGCCATTTAAAATCAGCCTGCGGGCTGCTGGTATGACAGAAATGTATTAGGTAATAGTTTTTTAATAGAAAATATTAATTGTGACCTCAGATCAAGTAGAGAACTAAATAATCTTGTAATTGTGAGGACTTGATCATTCATGCTTTCACATCTAGCATTTTTAAGTTGTATATGTTGTAACCAGTAGTTCTGGGTTGGAATCTTTTTTGTTCAAATTGTTGAATTCAAGTCATTATATTCTCTGGAAATAAAACAGTGCTCTGATAAAATTCTTGAACAAAGACATTCACTGGAATTTATAGTGAATTAAAACCTGGAATTAAATTACTGTGATTCAACAAAAGATCGTGAGCACATCAAGACACTAGGAGCTATAACAGACACATCATCGCCTTCAGTTTTTGGATTTATTCTGGACTTTTATAGAATTTTATTCAGGACTTTAAATTACTAGGATCTGTGCCTGCAATTCTTAGACTATTTTGGGTTTTTAACTTGCAATACCATAAGTTCTTTTTTCTAATTTTCACTTTCTATTCTAGGGAAATAAATTGTTAAATTTTACAAAGCTTGTTGTCTTTCACTCTTTTCTGTTACTTATTTTAAGAGCAAAGACACATAACATTATAGCAACAGATGTAAATAAACAGATGTAAGTGAATAACATCATTGTTTTGGTATAACTATGGCAACAGAAGTAACCAAGCAGATATAAGTGGATAAAATCATTCATTAGGCATCTTTGCCTGTCAAGGTTCTAGTATGTTAACATATCTAGACTTTGGCAGTTAGGTCAGATATCTCTGTACTTTGTACAAGCGACAGCTATTGAATTTTACTAGTTGCCTCTTTTAGTAAGTAAACAGATATAAGTGGACACCACCATTGATTGGGTAGGATCATGGCAACAGATATAAGTAAACAGATATAAGTGGACACAACCATTCATTGGGTAGGACCATGGCAACAGATATAAGTAAACAGATATAAATGGACACCACCATTGATTAGGTAGGATCATGGCAACAGATATAAGTGGACACCACCACTGATTTGGTAGGACCATGGCAACTGATATAAGTAAACAGATATAAGTGGACACCACCATTGATTGTGTAGGATCATGGCAACAGATATAAGTAAACAGATATAAGTGGACACCACCATTGATTGGGTAGGATCATGGCAACAGATATAAGTGGACACCACCACTGATTTTGTAGGACAATGGCAACTGATATAAGTAAACAGATATAAGTGGACACCACCATCGAACGGGTAAGATCATGGCAACAGATATAAGTAAACAGATATAAGTGGACACCACCATTGATTGGGTAGGACCAAGGCAACATATATAAGCAAACAGATGAGGCTGATAGCTAAAATATGTAAATCCTATCAATTCCATCACAGATATGTCAAAGGACTAAAGCCCATTGGCAGTGAAATTAGCTAGCATTGGGAAGATTACTGGCTTGAGCCCTGGTCAATTAGTAAATATTTTTTCCACCTATGCTATGATTTTTGTGTTGCATTTCACTGGTATGGTTTTGTGTTGTCCTTTGGTACTATGGTTGGTGTTGTACTTTGTGGCTATGGTTTAAGCGTTGTATTTTGGTGCAAAAAAAGCAAAGCAATTAACCTCAGACCTGCAGCAAAATGCTCATAAGCAGTGGCTATCAAAAAGATTCTTGAATTTTCTTTTACTTCAATAATATCCTTACTGTATCAATAGCTTTTTACAGGACACATTGTGCTACTCCAACTTACAATTACGACCAAGAACATGTATCTTCAGAAAGGTTAGATGTAATTACATGCAAGTAACCAAAAAGAAATTTTGTTTTTCAATCTGTGATAAAATACATGAGAAATGAATAAGACAGTGTAATTCATTACTAGCAGATCAATGTTAAATATCAGTTCCTTGAGCAGGTGAGGGATAAATACAGCAGTCTGCTTGCCCATACTTCAAAAGGAGGAATAGTCATGGAAAGCACTAAATTTTAGAATAAAACTTCTCATACACCCCAAGTGACTCATTTATTTTACTTCCTCAATATGGCATGATTACAAGTCAATTTGGTGTACCACGATCAATACCCTTAAAAGCATGAGAAAATCTGTCAATTTGGCAGTGTGCCGCAAAAAACAGAAACAAATTTCTGATCTATAGCCACATTGTATACAAACAACTATTTCATGCTTATACTTAACTGAAGTAATTAGTGTTAAATGTTTTGTGTAAAGTGTTATGGTTATGTCAATTTTAATTTGCATATTACATATAGAGGCAGTCACCTAGTTGAAAGACATTAGGTCTGAATGACTGACCGGTTGTAATGTATTAATCATGTGATGTATCACAACTTTCCCAGCAATATGTACTAACTGGTTATCATTATGTATCAGCAATATGTATTAACTGGTTGTGATTATGTATCAGTAATATGTACTAACTGGTAGTCCATATGCATCAGTAATATGACCATATGTATCAGCAATATCTGCTAAATGGTTGTCCATATTTATCAGCAATATGTACTAACACATTGTCCATATGTATCAGTAATATGTACTAAATGGTTGTCCATATGTATCAGTAATATGCACTAACTGGTTGTCCATATGTATCAGTAATATGTACTAACTGGTTCTCCACATGTATCAGTAATATGTACTAACTGTTGTCCATATGTATCAGTAATATGCACTAACTGGCTGTCCATATGTATCAGTAATATGTACTAACTGGTTGTCCATATGCATTTGCAATACGTACTAACTGGTTGTCCATATGTATCAGTAATATGTACTAACTGGTTGTCCATATGTATCAGTAATATGTACTAACTGTTGTCCATATGTATCAGTAATATGCACTAACTGGTTGTCCATATGTATCAGTAATATGTACTAACTGGTTGTCCATATGCATTTGCAATATATGTACTAACTGGTTGTCCATATGTATCAGTAATATGTACTAACTGGTCCATATGTATCAGTAATATGTACTAACTTGTTGTCCATATGTATCAGTAATATGTACTAACTGGTCCATATGTATCAGTAATATGTACTAACTGGTTGTCCATATTTATCAGTAATATGTACTAATTGGTTGTCCATATGTATCAGTAATATGTACTAACTGGTTGTCCATATGTATCAGTAATATGTACTAACTGGTTGTCCATATGCATTAGCAATATGTACTAACTGGTTGTCCATATGTATCAGCAATATGTACTAACTGGTTGTCCATATGTATCAGCAATATGTACTAACTGGTTGTCAGTATGTATCAGTAATATGTACTAACTGGTTGTCCATATGTATCAGCAATATGTACTAACTGGTTGCCAGCATGTATCAACAATATGTACTTACTGGTTGTCAGTATGTATCAGCAATATATACTAACTGGTTGTCAGTATGTATCAACAATATATACTAACTGGTTCTCAGTATGTATCAGTAATATGTACTAACTGGTTGTCACTATGTATCAGTAATATGTACTAACTGGTTGTCCATAACGTATCAGCAATATGTACTAACTGGTTGTCATTATGTATCAGTAATATGACCATATGTATCAGTAATATGTACTAACTGGTTGTCCATATGCATCAGTAATATGACCATATGTATCAGCAATATGTAAAAACATATGTATCAGCATATTTGAGATTGACTGACATTGATATGTTATTTGTTTGTGTCTTCCTAAGTTAATATACTATATTTAGATTATTACATAAAATGAAATATTGGTAAAATTATCATTATAACTTTTATTGTTGTTTTAAATCATGCAGACTAAAGAAAATGCTGTCTAAGCAACTTTTCAGTACCAAATATGTTGTTTGGTGTTTTGGTTTAATGTGGACCCTGTCATTACTGCTCCATTCTTGTACAACCACTGGCTAAATCCCCATTCCACCGATTTAGTTTGCTAATCTGATGTACAAGGATTAGGCTGATGTTGAAACAAGAATGCATAGACCATGTCACCTGAAGCTTTCAAAATTTTAACAAGAACTGTCCAACATGAATATAAACAAATCGGGTAGTTTTAATAAAATCTTACTCCTTGATGTATTTAAACACCATGAGGAATCCAAACACAAGAACACTGGGCTACATTGATGTACTTAAACACGATGAGGATTCCAAACACTGGGCTACATTGATGTATTTAAACACCATGAAGATTCCAAACACAAGAACACTGGGCTCATTGGTGTATTTAAACACCATGAAGATTCCAAACACAAGAATACTGTGCTACATTGATGTATCTAAACACCATGATGATTCCAAACACAAGAACACTGGGCTCATTGTTGTTTTTAAACACGATGAGGATTCCAAACACTGGGCTACATTGATGTATTTAAACACCATGATGATTCCAAACACAAGAACACTGGGCTCATTGTTGTATTTAAATGCCAAGAAGATTCCAAACACAAGAATACTGTGCTACATTGATGTATCTAAACACCATGATGATTCCAAACACAAGAACGCTGGGCTCATTGTTGTATTTAAACACCAAGAAGATTCCAAACACAAGAATACTGTGCTACATTGATGTATCTAAACACCATGATGATTCCAAACACAAGAACACTGGGCTACACTGATGTATCTAAACACTATGATGATTCCAAACACAAGAACACTGGGCTACACTGATGTATTTAAACACCATGAAGATTCCAAACACAAGAACACTGGGTTACATTGATGTATTTAAAAACCATGAAAATTCCAAACACAAGAACATTGGGCTACATAGATGCATTTAAACACCACGAGGATTTCAAACATGAGAGCACTGGGCTACATTGATGTATTTAAACACCATGAAGATTCCAAACACAAAAACATTGAGCTACATTGATGCACTTAAACACCATGAAGATTCCAAACACAAGAACACTGGGTTACATTGATGTATTCAAAAACCATGAAAATTCCAAACACAAGAACACTGGGCTACATAGATGCATTTAAACACCACGAGGATTTCAAACACAAGAACACTGGGCTACAAAGATGTATTTAAACACCATGAAGATTCCAAACACAAGAATACTGTGCTACATTGATGTATCTAAACACTATGATGATTCCAAACACAAGAACACTGATGTATTTAAACACCATGAAGATTCCAAACACAAGAACACTGGGTTACATTGATGTATTTAAAAACCATGAAGATTCCAAACACAAGAACAATGGGCTACATAGATGTATTTAAACACCACAAGGATTTCAAACATGAGAGCACTGGGCTACATTGATGTATTTAAACACCATGAAGATTCCAAACACAAAAACATTGAGCTACATTGATGCATTTAAACACCATGAAGATTCCAAACTTAAGAACACAGGCTACATTGATGTATTTAAACACCATGAAGATTCAAAACACAAGAATACTGTGCTACATTTGATGTATCTAAACACCATGATGATTCCAAACACAAGAACACTGGGCTCATTGTTGTTTTTAAACACGATGAGGATTCCAAACACTGGGCTACATTGATGTATTTAAACACCATGATGATTCCAAACACAAGAACACTGGGCTCATTGTTGTATTTAAATGCCAAGAAGATTCCAAACACAAGAATACTGTGCTACATTGATGTATCTAAACACCATGATGATTCCAAACACAAGAACGCTGGGCTCATTGTTGTATTTAAACACCAAGAAGATTCCAAACACAAGAATACTGTGCTACATTGATGTATCTAAACACCATGATGATTCCAAACACAAGAACACTGGGCTACACTGATGTATCTAAACACCATGATGATTCCAAACACAAGAACACTGGGCTACACTGATGTATTTAAACACCATGAAGATTCCAAACACAAGAACACTGGGTTACATTGATGTATTTAAAAACCATGAAAATTCCAAACACAAGAACATTGGGCTACATAGATGCATTTAAACACCACGAGGATTTCAAACATGAGAGCACTGGGCTACATTGATGTATTTAAACACCATGAAGATTCCAAACACAAAAACATTGAGCTACATTGATGCACTTAAACACCATGAAGATTCCAAACACAAGAACACTGGGTTACATTGATGTATTCAAAAACCATGAAAATTCCAAACACAAGAACACTGGGCTACATAGATGCATTTAAACACCACGAGGATTTCAAACACAAGAACACTGGGCTACAAAGATGTATTTAAACACCATGAAGATTCCAAACACAAGAATACTGTGCTACATTGATGTATCTAAACACTATGATGATTCCAAACACAAGAACACTGATGTATTTAAACACCATGAAGATTCCAAACACAAGAACACTGGGTTACATTAATGTATTTAAAAACCATGAAGATTCCAAACACAAGAACAATGGGCTACATAGATGTATTTAAACACCACAAGGATTTCAAACATGAGAGCACTGGGCTACATTGATGTATTTAAACACCATGAAGATTCCAAACACAAAAACATTGAGCTACATTGATGCATTTAAACACCATGAAGATTCCAAACTTAAGAACACAGGCTACATTGATGTATTTAAACACCATGAAGATTCAAAACACAAGAATACTGTGCTACATTGATGTATCTAAACACCATGATGATTCCAAACACAAGAACACTGATGTATTTAAACACCATGAAGATTCCAAACACAAGAACACTGGGTTAATTGATGTATTTAAAAACCATGAAGATTCCAAACACAAGAACAATGGGCTAAATATATGTATTTAAACACCACGAGGATTTCAAACATGAGAGCACTGGGCTACATTGATGTATTTAAACACCATGAAGATTCCAAACACAAAAACATTGAGCTACATTGATGCATTTAAACACCATGAAGATTCCAAACTTAAGAACACTGGGCTACATTGATGTATTTAAACACCATGAAGATTCCAGACACAAGAACACTGGGCTACATTGGTGTATTTAAACACCATGAAGATTCCAAACACAAGAACACTGGGCTCATTGTTGTATTTAAACACCAAGAAGATTCCAAACACAAGAACAGTGGGCTACAAAGATGTATGTAATCACCATGATGATTCCAAACACAACTGGGCTACATTGATGTATTTAAACACCATGAAGATTCCAAACACAAGAACACTGGGCTACAAAGATGTATTTAAATACCATGAAGATTTCAAACACAAGAACACTGGGCTACAAAGATGTATTTAAACACCATGAAGATTCAAGCACAAGAACACTGGGCTACAAAGATGTATTTAAACACCATGAAGATTCCAAACACAAGAACACTGAGCTACATTGATGTATTTAAACACCATGAAGATACAAACACAAGAACACTGGGCTACATTGATGTATCTAAACACCATGAAGATTCCAAACACAAGAACAATGGGCTACATTCACTTTAGTATGCAACAGCTATCGTTTTGCATTCTCTAACAATTTTCAAACATCAGATTTTAACAATTTTAAATCCCTCTTGAATACCCAATCTGGGAGCATAACATATGAATATATAAATGATATACTTGCAGTTACAAGTAAAATAAGCTGCTGCTAAAATAACTGACAACAGTTTTAGATTCTACTCTTGTAGATTTACATATGGCTTTTAGTTGCTTACATTGCTCTCATATAGTTTTAGATCCTACTCTTGTACATTTACATATGGCTTTTAGTTGCTTACATTGTTCTCACATAGTTTTAGATCCTACTCTTGTACATTTACATATGGCTTTTAGTTGCTTACATTGCTCTCACATAGTTTTAGATCCTACTCTTGTACATTTACATATGGCTTTTAGCTGCTTACATTGCTCTCACATAGTTTTAGATTCTACTCTTGCAGATTTACATATGGCTTTTAGTTGCTTACATTTCTCTCACATAGTTTTAGATTCTACTCTTGTATATTTATATATGGCTTTTAGTTGCTTACATTGCTCCTACAGTTTTAGATTCTACTCTTGTAGATTTACATATGGCTTTTATTTGCTTACATTGCTCTCACAGTTTTAGATTCTACTCTTGTAGATTTACATATGGCTTTTAGCTGCTTACATTGCTCTCACATAGTTTTAGATTCTACTCTTGTAGATTTACATATGGCTTTTAGTTGCTTACATTGCTCACAGTTTTAGATTCTACTCTTGTAGATTTACATATGGCTTTTAGCTGCTTACATTGCTCTCACATAGTTTTAGATTCTACTCTTGTAGATTTACATATGGCTTTTAGTTGCTTACATTGCTCTCACAGTTTAGATTCTACTCTTGTAGATTTACATAAGACTTTTAGTTGCTTACATTGCTCTCACAGTTTTAGATTCTACTCTTGCAGATTTACATATGGCTTTTAGTTGCTTACATTTCTCTCACATAGTTTTAGATTCTACTCTTGTATATTTATATATGGCTTTCAGTTGCTTACATTGCTCCTACAGTTTTAGATTCTACTCTTGTAGATTTACATATGGCTTTTATTTGCTTACATTGCTCTCAGTTTTAGATTCTACTCTTGTAGATTTACATATGGCTTTTAGCTGCTTACATTGCTCTCACATAGTTTTAGATTCTACTCTTGTAGATTTACATATGGCTTTTAGTTGCTTACATTGCTCACAGTTTTAGATTCTACTCTTGTAGATTTACATATGGCTTTTAGCTGCTTACATTGCTCTCACAGTTTTAGATTCTACTCTTGTAGATTTACATATGGCTTTTAGTTGCTTACATTGCTCTCACAGTTTAGATTCTACTCTTGTAGATTTACATAAGACTTTTAGTTGCTTACATTGCTCTCACAGTTTTAGATTCTACTCTTGTAGATTTACATATGGCTTTTAGTTGCTTACATTTCTCTCACATAGTTTTAGATTCTACTCTTGTATATTTATATATGGCTTTTAGTTGCTTACATTGCTCCTACAGTTTTAGATTCTACTCTTGTAGATTTACATATGGCTTTTATTTGCTTACATTGCTCTCACAGTTTTAGATTCTACTCTTGTAGATTTACATATGGCTTTTAGCTGCTTACATTGCTCTCACATAGTTTTAGATTCTACTCTTGTAGATTTACATATGGCTTTTAGTTGCTTACATTGCTCACAGTTTTAGATTCTACTCTTGTAGATTTACATATGGCTTTTAGCTGCTTACATTGGTCTCACATAGTTTTAGATTCTACTCTTGTAGATTTACATATGGCTTTTAGTTGCTTACATTGCTCTCACAGTTTAGATTCTACTCTTGTAGATTTACATAAGACTTTTAGTTGCTTACATTGCTCTCACAGTTTTAGATTCTACTCTTGTAGATTTACATATGGCTTTTGGTTGCTTACATTGCTCTCACACATAGTTTTAGATTCTACTCTTGTAGATTTACATATGATTTTTAGTTGCTTACATTGCTCTCAGTTTTAGATTCTACTCTTGTAGATTTACATATGGCTTTTAGTTGCTTACATTGCTCACACAGTTTTAGATTCTACTCTTGTAGATTTACATATGGCTTTTAGCTGCTTACATTGCTCACACATAGTTTTAGACTATAATCTTGTAGATTTACATATGGCTTTTATTTGCTTACATTGCTCTCACATAGTTTTAGATTATAATCTTGTAGATTTACATATGGCTTTTATTTGCTTACATTGCTCTCACATAGTTTTAGATTCTACTCTTGTAGATTTACATATGGCTTTTAGCCGCTTACATTGCTCTCACATAGTTTTAGATTCTACTCTTGTAGATTTACATATGACTTTTAGTTGCTTACATTGCTCTCACATAGTTTTAGATTCTACTCTTGTAGATTTATATATGGCTTTTAGTTGCTTACATTGCTTTCACAGTTTTAGATTCTACTCTTGTAGATTTACATATGGCTTTTAGTTGCTTACAATGTTCTCTCACAGTTTTAGATTCTACTCTTGTATATTTACATATGGCTTTTAGTTGCTTACATTGCTCACACATAGTTTTAGATATTTTTCTCACTTTTAGATCATAGGTATATTAGTGGTTATATTTTTTCCAAACTCTGCATGAATTTGTTCTGTTTCACTTTCAAGTGACTATGTCTTGCTTATAGCTTTTAGCTGCATTTAGTTACTTAGTTTGCTTGTAGCTATAAGTTACTTTTGATTCCTGTTCTCATAAATGTTTCTCTGTAAATGCTAGTATTGCTTGTAACTGATCTGTCATGTGTTATGTTTTCAATGCATTCACATTTACTTCATATGTGTGCATTCTGTAGAGATTGATTTGTCTTGTACAACTCCTTGTCCTTGCATATTTAAATTCTGTTAGCATGTAAAATGGCATCTGAGGTGTATAATGACCAGCCATTACACATTTGTATGTTAACACTGCATGTAAATATATAGTTGAATCTATTATGGGGAAATCCTAGTCCTACAATGTAAGACATAGCACATGTTGGTTTTGTTTTAGTGCTATCAGCGTCACGGACTTCCATGTAGGACTAGGGAAAATCCGGGTTATTTCAGACTCCAGGTAAACTTGGACAGTCCGTTACAGCTATATTTTATTTTACACTGTTATGTATTAACTAGTGCCAAATCCAGTCTCTGCTCGAAAGTCTCTGACATATTTGGCAATAACACAACAGAAAGCAAACTGCTGAAAGTCTTCCACTATATTGTGGACGTTTGCAAAGTGCAGGCAGGGTTCCCATGATACCGGGAAATCGGGAAAAAATTGGGAGAAATGATTTTAAAAATTCCAGACTGTGAAAAGTCCTTGAATTTTGCAAATATTGATGAAAGTTGGGAAAACCCAGGAATTTTCTTCCACAATTTGACACCCGAAACAATTAGGTAATTGAGTTGTAACTGAACTGAGTGTGAGTTAAATTTATCAAATTCTAACCAGAATATTAGGAGGTTGCAATATGGAACATTTGGGTGCTAGCCATAAATATATGTGTTGAGACAATCCAAACGCTCAGTGGATTTGATTCATCTAGTAAACTTTATGTTTCACAGCTCAATAGCCATAAAAAAATTTTTATGGAAGGTATGAAAACCAGTCTAGCATCACAAGAGGCCAACATAGTGGCATTAAAGCATAGCTGCTTAGCAGAAGGCTAGCAAACTTAAACCTTGTTAAATCGAGTTATACCCACATTAAATCGATATGAAAAATTTTTCTCAGAAATTGCAAGTATTAAAATCGTTATGTCTTTAATTTGCTGAAAGACTATAAAACTAATACTTTCATGAAATTTGAGCTGGCATTAGCAATTTCAGTTGCTAGTCACACAAGAACACAGAATCTCACAACCATCATTTTCAAATATTGTAGAAAAGAAATTAAATGAAAGTCGTATATTAGTTGTAATAAAAATAAAAAAATGAAAGAACACAAAATTTTCTATATTTATTCCGAGACCAACTTTCAGAGTTTTATTGTATCACGTGACTACCACGCTGACACGTGCTCTCTCACATGGGAGCATACTAAGCAGGGAACCAGACTACTTTGCTTGATGAATAAGACTGCCAAGTTTGTTGTAGTTGTTCTTGAAATAAATATGTTGAGAATTGTATGTTCTTTCTGGTTTTTACAAAAAAGACTTTCATTTAATAAAATTGAAATTCTGTACAACATTAAAAAGACGTTTGTTGTTAATATCATGCGACTACTGGACTTCCGATGTCGTTGTTTGAGATATGTGAAGTCATGTGACTATTAACACAAATGGCGAGTACCGGGTCAGGTTTCATCTATGCCGAGTTTTGTCTAGTCTGTCAGCGGATTAAAGACATAACAATTATAATACTTGCCATTTTTGAGAAAATAAATAATTTTCCTATCAATTTCATGCAGGTATAAGTTGATATAACATAGTTTAAATTTGCTAGGCTTGCTGGTAAGCTATCTTACAGTGGCGGCAGATTCCAATTTTTTTGCATGTAATTGCTCTGAACCCACACTCCATCCTGAATGTTCAAAGGTGAAAAATGGGGATGGAATATTCAGAGGAAACCCGGATTAGAAAAAGGTCTAATATCGTAGATGAACTTTGGTGCGAAATTATCACACAGTGACATCTACCTTGAAACATTGGTTTCAGATCTTAAATGGACCACAGAAGAAATGGGAAATTGTCATCCCTTTTATTATATACATGTACTTCTACAAGGATTGCCAGCTCTTTAAACTTTGATCTGTGAGACAGAAAGAATACCAACATGGCACATAATAATGGAGTTGACTTCGACCTTATTCCAAGTTTTACAGGCAATGGTAAAGAAGACACTAAGCTGTGGCTTACACGCTTTCAACTTCTAGTGCAAGACGTGAAGAGAGAGCCCTCCCAGGAAGAAGAGTCAGTGGGACCCTGGACAAAGTGTGCATCACGTGGATCAGACCAGTTAGATCTCTTGAAGGACCCATCTTGAGAGTCAACGCAAGACTGGGGAATAGTTGAAAAACTATTAGCATGTGCAAGACATCGAGGAAAAAAGTCAACAAAGTGAAGCGGCAGGACTATTAGAAAATAACATGGGAACCAGCAGAAAATTTACCAGACTTTTCGATTCACAATTTTCATGTCAACAGAATTCTATAAGGAAAAGTGCAAAAATCTAACAAACGGTCACAAAATGACGAGATTCAAATGGAAAATAATGACTGGTTCAAGACTTCAAATAAACAGTGTAAACTGTTCCGATGTCATATAATGTTGGACTTTTTCTCTGCAGCCTATCGTCTAAAACCTTTCTTTTCTGAACACCCTATAATGTGACACTGGAAGATTTGTATAACTGTGATTGAAATCTTGACTATTTTGATTCAGACTCTGCCTAAAGAAACTGTTTCCATGTGTGTCATATGAACTCTAGAAAGCACCTGAAACATTGTTGCAAATGAAAGTGCCATTTAAACTGAGCAACATTTATATTAGTTGATTGAAAGTTTCAACTTTTGAATTAAACTTTATTTTGTTTCATAGGTATAGTATACAGTTACTGCAAATTAACAGTGAACTTTCAAAGATTTATGTGTATTTCTGGATTTAATATTCAAGACTCTTGTAACATTGAATATTATAATATTCAGGATTCTTTGTAACATTGAATATTATAATATTCAGGATTCTTTGTAACATTGAATATTATCTGATTCATGTTCTGATTATCTTCAGAACACTGAAATTTTTATTAGCTTATTCATTTTAATTAGGAAAGAAAATGTATTCTGTATTTAGAAACCATTCTGACCACCTTTAAACGAGTATTTTGCATCATTAATATATAACCTTGTGTAGAAATTCTAGGTTTGTAGTGAGATTGTTTGTGTGATTATACTTATTTGTAATCAAATTTCTTAACAAAATTTGGGGACCAAGTTTTAGAGCCAAGAGGGAAATGAAGAAGGGACTTTTTATATGATTTAAAAGTTCTCCAATTTTCTAGTCTTGTACATAGACATGTTGAATAGAATCCACATCTTCCAAAACAATACAAGCAGCATCTTTACAGCACACTCACCCCATGACCTTATGGACATTAATCATTTGGTTTAACAGGTCTAGCTCTATGATCTATGTAAGTGAGAACAGGCATTTGTGTTTATGCATATTAATTAAATGATTATTTACAGGCCTTACAATTAGTTTTAGATTTTGAAAATGCTAATGATATTAGAGACAAAATAGTAGATTAAGTTTCTCTAATTAGCAAAAGTATCTTTTATATAGATTTTAAAGAAATAGATATTTTATACTTGAACTCTGACAATCTTTGCCATCCTTACACTTAAACTACATTTAACATTTATATTTTGATGAAGAGGTTGAATGTGAGTGTGAGTCTGATCAGATATATTATAATCATTTATGTTTTCAAATCAACTTCTAGACAACTCATGTACCAGAAATAATCAAGCCAGTTATAGAAATATGATAGGACATTTCCTGTGAAGTCTGCTATGCTGATATATATACTGAGGCAGAAGGGTTAGAGGGAGGGTCAATGATACATGGCTACCACTTCCCAGATACCAGCAAACATGACAAGTGCGGCAAAAATTAAAGAAACAGAAGACCGCATGTGAACTTTCAGCTAGCCTGCCAAAATAACCTTCCTCAGGGCTCTAAGTTGCCTATTAACAAAGTGATTCCACTTTGTCTTGGAATTACCACTCGATACCAATACACTGATCTGATCCTATATCCACTGCCTCAAAATTAACATCATAATACACCTAATAGTGATTACAACAATTTTTAAGTATCTTTAACATATCAATAAATACAAAACATAGGGTATTTTCAATGTACACTATGTACTAGAATTTTTTAGAAGTCAAAATATAGGAAAATTCTGAAACTCAAACAATTTGACAGAACTGCACAGGTGGCTTACATATTATTGGGTTCATTTATTGTCCACTAGTACAACTGGACTTTATTTGAAATAAAATACTTCCTGGTGTTTTAGGGCTATCAGTGCATGCTCGGTGTATTAGTTGATTGAAATAACTACATAAAACTAAATCTGATTGGCAGTTGAAAATATCGGTTTGTACTCTTACTTGAAGGAAGCAGGTTTGTAAACCCAAATCTGATTGGCAGTTGAATCTTTTGGTTGGTTTTCTAACTTGGTGGTATCAGGTATGTAAACTCAAATTTGATTGGAAGTTGAAACCTTGGGCTAGTTTTTCTACTTGGGCTAACTCAAACATAATATGTAAGGCTGCATCTGATTGGAGGTTGAATTCACTGGCTGGTTTTGCAATTTGTAAGGTTCGATATATTAACTCAAATTTGATTGGTAGTTTAATACTCTTGTAGAAATTTAACTTGTAATATGCAACCAAAATTGAATAAATCTATTTGAGGGCTGAATTCACAACTAATAACTTAATTCTTTTAGTTAAGAATATTTGGTGTTAACTATGATTGGAAATGCTAATTGAATTTAATAAAATGCTTTTATTAGTTGGCAGATTGGAAATTGTTTGTTTGGGTTTGAGAGCCGATTCTAAATTTCTCTACTTTTGCCTTGTCCAGACAGAATAATTAAGAAGTGTGACACTCACACATAAACATGGAAATGTAGCGGCACCATTCCTACAGTTCTGACTAATTAAGAATCTCGACATTCGAAACTTAACCAGTCACAAAAGCACCCAGTGCATAGGCGACTTGAATTTTGTATCATTCATTTGTTAGAGGGAGCTTTTGAATTTGAATTAAATAAATATGTAACTTAGATGTTTGTTTGTTTGCTCTACCAGCAAGTTCCCCAATGTAGCTGTCGCCCACCCCACACAACTACAACAAAGGAAACAAAATAATTTATGCTCATTATGTTGTTTCCACATAGCAACATAATGCAGGTCAGCAAAGCAAAGTTAGAATTTGTGTTCTGTACAATGAAATGGCTTTAAATGACAATTTATAGGAATACAGTCAGATGTATTTTGTGTGACTCATTTTGTGCTTTTGTACATGATCATCTTTTCTAACATATATTTTGGAGAGTCTTGAAAGAGAAACATTTCAGATTTGGAAAATGCATGTTTTATAATCCAAAATTTTCTTTAATTCCATTCAGTAGTGGTCATATGTTAACCTTGAAAAAATTACTTTCATCCTGGAAAAAAACTAGAAATTTATATTTAGAAAAGCATGGGAACCATGTCCAGGGTTTACTCTCCTGTTTGCAGGGAGTATGAGAACCAGGAAATTTGGCTTTGATTCCTAGTATAATACTTGTTGCGTAAGACCATTACAAGTCATTAAATGCATATTTTATTTATATATTTGCATCTGTTTCAGCTCTTAACCATCTGTACTTGATAAATAAACTATGACATATATACTCGTTTGTAAGTCAATTCAAACTGCAAACAACATAGATCCTGATCTGCCATAGAATAATGCACCCGCAGATCAGGGTCAACTTGTTTGTTCTACTGATTACTTTTAAGAAACTGCACAGAACCAGATCTGCCAGCACATTATGCAACAGCAGATATGGGTCTGTGCAGATAGCAGTTTGACTTATACATAAAGCTAGTAGATACTATTAATTTTAGAGAAATATAAATATGTTGACAATTTTGGAAAAATACACTGTCCAAATTTCGCTTCTCCAGTTTCTTAGGGTAGTTAAACTTCAGACATGCTATTTTTGCCATGGTAATTTTAAAGAGTTCTATGACTTTGTTCATCTCTCACTTCGACAGTTAATGCCTGTTTATGTGATCCCCTAATGCATGAAAATAGTGTTATACTGCAGAATTGAATGATAAGCTTGACAGTGAAGTTGTTGAAAAGAGAACCTGGAATAAAGAATAAACTCATGAATCGGTTGGTGTGCCAGGAGAATCATAGTTTATATGAACAATAATGATAACAACATGACTACATTTTTAATTTTGATGCAAAATGCCACTTTCAATACCTCAATTCCATATAGAATAGAGATTATTCAATAGATCTGGAAAAGTGCAGTACCCAGCACTGTCTATGTCATGAGAGGATTAACAAATGCCCAACAAAAATATAATCAATGAAATTGTGGAGGATTTGAAAACAGATGATTTTAACATCCATTTAATGTTCCTATATCCACTCTAGATGAGTATGACGTGTCAAGCAGGTAATGATCCAAGTCCAAGACTGGCTGCAAGCAAGCAGTGCTTCACAAGGTTGAAAACCACATTGCTGCACACACAGCTTGGCACAGGTACAACTATGAAGAATCTACTTATATGAATCAGAATCCTGCCTAAATGCTTCCAAACACAAACCCCATTCAAAAATGGTGTCCCTGGTAAAAGCTGGTGGGGCAGTATTCTAGATCAATTTGAACTGAAAGATCAGCCAGAGTGCATCTAGAACTATAACAAAGTGGGCAATCAGTTTGAGCACAACCAGGTCAAAGTGATAGGCTGCAGAGAAAAGAAGCAAAAAAATGTGATTAGCTGAACCAGCAACTGTAAAACACTGATGTGATGACCTTGGTCAGAGGACAACATACGGAATAGAAAGGTGAAGGAGATGATCAAAATACAACAGCAGATGTTAACACTAAACAGGGATGAGGGACAAGACTTACCACCCATCTACACCAGCCTCCTCATATCACATGATCAACATTAGCCACTAATGAAGGCAGTGTGATATTGCTGAGAATTTTGAATTCTTAAAGCATTTATGTTCTGAGTATTGAAAATTGCTAAGGATCATACCTTAGTCCTGCTGTATCAATGGGCAATGTGCTTTGCTCTCATTACCTTGGCATGATTTGACCTTCATAAGCAAATGTAACGTAAACACCAGATGAACAAATTCTCTCTCACACTCTCATTAAATACTGTTTTAAAGATTTCAGTCAGGATTTATACATCATGTAATTGGTCTTTTGCTTCTTCATAGTCGCTATCATCATCTTTATTGTCACCACTGCCACAATCATCATCATCATCATCATCACTATGATTGTTATCCTAATCAGCAGCAGTATTATTATTATTATTCTTGCACATTTTCAAAATTGCCTATCAATTGTCCGAAGTTACCCAATATCAGTCCAAAGCTGTCCTACAGCTGTTCAAAATTACCTGTTTTATGTACAGTATTGAAATTTATGCTATGAAAAAATTCCCAAATAAAATGATGGAATCCCAGTTGAAAGTAACATGCATTAAAGTTACCTAAAGGTTTATTATATGAGCACTTCAGCACTGAGCATCTGTAATTCTACTTATGAATGTTGGTTTAGAACACATGCAAGAAGTGTCCAAAATAACCCAGATTTTCCCCAACGTAAACTGACATATCTGCACTGAATTTTATTTCAAACTGAAACTATACACTGGTGTGTTGGTAGTCCAATAAATCAATCCCCAAAATCTGTGTTGATACTGATGGATGATATGTGGGTCTAATGTTACCTGTTCATCAAAATGTGCAGCTTTACTGCATACAAACCTTTCCGGAACACACCTGTGTACACTTTTGACACTTACTGGTATTTAGTAACAGCCACAGGTAGTGCGAAATTCAAGGAGTCAGACTATGGATATTATGAACTTCTGAGAGAGTGGTGGGCGTAATTTGGTAAAGTTGTTTGCATTTGCAACATGCACAGTGGAGAGAATGTGGTATACGTCTATGTTACTTTCATGTAATGTGGCTGAAATTTCTATGGATATTGTACCTGTGGAAACTGTACATGGTCTAAGCACAAAGCTAACAAAAATGAATGCTCCCCTATGCTAAAAAAAATCAGCCATAATTAGTCTAAAGTACACTATCTTTAATAACAATTATTAAAATAGGGAAAATGAATTTTGCCAGACTATACAATACCAGCTTCTGAAAGTGCAACGAATGGATTACCAAATATAAAAATTAATGTAAAAAAAAAGTTACTGGCTTTTTTTTCTCTTACAATTTACCCCTAAAGTCCAGGAAGTGAAAATGACCAAGTGGAGCTAGCAGTTATCTGAGAGGTACACATCTGATGTAAGGCCAAGTTGAATAATGTATAACCCATATTACACCAATCAATCATACATCAAAATAAAGGGAATTAAAGTTTCTCTGACCAATATCTAAGATATAAAAGTCTTTTTTAAATAGCCAGTACAACCAGTGAGGAAACCCAGTGAAATTCTTTTTCTTTCAAATTCTAACCCTATGCAAAATATGAAACTTTAGAGTGCCACCCAGAATGGCACAGGACAAGGGTTGTGTTATTCAGGTCAGGGTCAAAATGGACTGGTACCAAAAAGGCCCATGGCCAAAATGGATTTATGCTTAAAAAGGCCTGGTCCCAAAAGGCCCAATTACTAATGAATAATTACTATTTTCATATATACTAAAAGTAACTAATACATAATATCACATCCTTATGTTTTATTGTGAAATATCTATAAATACTATGCATTAAGGTATCATTGTGCAGTATGTCACAATTGTACATGAGTGATCATGTTCCATGTAAAATGAACAAAGACGAAAATAAGGCACATTAATGAATGTGAGAAAGTTAAAAGAAGGCAAATAGTAATTGTGAAAGAAAACATTTTAAGTAAAGTGAATCAATAATATCATTGTTTTAACATATACAGACTGAATACAAGTTAGTGTAACCCAATTGTGTCTTGTGCATGCCAACTTTTTCATGGTAACGCCTTAAATAAGTAATGACGATTCCATTAATGATGGATAAATATTTTCATTTGCGAAGACTATTGACTCTTTTCATGTTTCACATACATTCAGTATCTTTAATAGAAGTGTATGCATAGTTTTTTTGTTTTAATGATAATTTAGACTTTAAACAGACATTTGCTCCATTCTGTGTCTTGTAGGCACTGTTATTGCATTTTGGTTGCGATGAAGGTCAGTCAAAAAATTGGAAGAGAATTACCAGTAAGAGGTTATCTGTGATTTTCGGCGGAGTCGGCTTTAATCATTTCAGCATTTTGTACTTAAGAACAAAATTAAATGCATTTATTAGGGAAAATGTGTTGATTGCAAATTTGAATTTCATAATCAAAACTGAATGAATAATATAAATAATTGAAAGATTTTCATTTTTACTGCATTATATATGCGAACATTACTAATATTCTGCACACATTTATTCACAATTTCCACGCCTTTGTTTTCCTGGTGTAGATCAAAAGATGTAAAAAAAACTGGTAGACAAGAATGTTGAAACACAGTGTTACAACTCGTGATTAAATAAGTGGCAATCAGAAAGTCTCAGAGGAACAATTTTATTGGACATTCAAAAAAGAAAACAATCACACGCAAATCTTAAAGACAAGTCCAATTATGGAACTGTATGCATGATGCAAAGTTCAAACATTTAGATTTAATACTACATATAGGACCAACTTTTTGTAATTTCAATTTGCAGTAATATTTGATCGAACTGTTACAGAAATGTGACATCTGTAAGAAAATTACATGAAAAAGTTGTTAGTCCAAAAACCATAATGCAAGATCTATGGATATTGCACATTCATCAAACAGCATGCATTTTCTCTGTGCAAAAAAAACTAATTTTAGACGTCTAATGTCTAAATCACCAATTACATATGTTGAAACAATATAGCAATGCTTTCATCATATAAATACATAATTCAAGGTCAGTATTTTCAAAATCTTCATCTTTAGATGACAGATGAAAATGTTTCAATACAAATAGTAACTTGAAAAATACACAAATTATCCATGTAGAAGTTATTGAAAATATCAGAAAATGGAAAATAAGGAAAGTTCACTATATAGGTATGAAATGGAAAAAAAAAGGTATAAATGCTGATGGATAAAACATTATGACTGAAGGGAAGAAAGAGGCACTAGCATCATATATCTCAAGTTTACCGATAATCGCCTGGGTTAGTTCAGTTAGGAGTGTCTTAGTAATCATTAAAAAGCTGTTAAAATCATAAGACACGTCAAGTCAAGCTCTGTTCAGATTGGTGACAATTGGGAAACAGTTGTGATTGCAAAGGCTTGTATTCACATCTTGGGAGTATCAAAGTTTTGTAACATATTCAATAATTCTGAGAAAGAAAACAGGAAAAGGAAGTGTGAAAGGTACAATGCGATCGCTGATTCTTTCCTGATACCGGTACTGCATTCTGTAAAATCTGCAAATGTCTGATGTTTGCTAACAGTGTTTCACTTGAATATTGGGGTTAATCCTCACTGACCAGTGCTTCATTTTTTGCAGCTTAATGTTTTAGCAATATATGTATATAATGCCATTGGCTAAGAAGTGAATAGATATGGGTATTGTAGAATAACAGGAAAACTGCATGTGATTTTTCTTCTTCTTCTTCTTCATATTATTATTATCATTTTTATTATTATTATTATTGAACAATCTTTGAACAGTCCTTTTTTAACCCGTGCCTTTTCCATCCTTGTCCTTTCTGACCTGTTACCACCCTTTCTGGACTGGCCCTTTTTAAACCAGTCCTTTTTCATAACAGTCCTTTCTGACCTGTTATACCATGTGGAAATCTTTAAGTTTGTACTGGAGACCCATTAATGGGACTATGGGTCTTATTCCGACCAATGGAATAATTCCATCTACTTTCATGATCATAATATCAAATGTACAGGAAGTAAATATCTGATGCATATTAACAAATACCAAAATAAATAAAAGCATCTCTGTAACCTGGAGTTGTTACCCTAATGGCACCAAATATCGTGAGATCATGCTAATGCAAAGTTATGTCACGTGCTATTCCGGTAAAGTGTTGCAAGCGGGAAATTTCAGGTTTCATCTAGGAAGATTTGGGTCTGCACAATTCACATGCCAGGTTTGTATTATTCTGTTATAAATGTATATCACTGATTTTTCTTCACACATAGAGTTTTCTCTTTGCAATCTAAACTTAACTATATATCCAATTAATTATATTTTCCCAATTTTTTCCAAGGAAATAAAATGGTCGGAAATACCCAGAATATTTTCCTGTGCCAGGGGTAATTCCGACCAATCTTGCATGTGATAAAACCTTTTAGGGTCTTTATTTGGTTGTATCTAGTTTTATGCATACATCAATAAAGTGACACTCAGTGCAATGAATAAACTTTGACCAATGAAATAAAAGCTTGATCACTGGATATTTAATAGATTTATTGATACACAGTATTAAGATGTGGCTGCTGTATTTATCATGTATCAAACTATGTTCACATTTTTTAAACTTTCTCCCCAAATTATTCAAATCAGTCAAGTTTATGTTCCAACAGTTATAATTTCATCCATCCATCTACCCATCCAAACAGCTATCCATCTATTTGTTCTATATGCATGTACTTCTGTGATGTTCTATATGCATGGGTCTGTTGTTGTCTATCTATTTGTAAGCTTAAACTCTTGCAGGATGCCAAAGACAAACCAGATTAAGAAAAAGAATATGCATATAAAGATTTAGCAATAAGAACTCGGCTGAGCTATAGGAAAGCCAGCTTGAAATAAGGAATCCCCTAAACAACCTTAGTGGACCATGTAACTGGTTGTTACCTGTCAGGGTCCAAACCAGGACCACCTCCAGTTGTACCGGCAAAGGTTGAAGAAAGCATTATTGTGAAGTCACTGGAAGCATCGTCAAAATGATGGGATTATCAAGAAGCAGCTGTTGATGAAGACTGCCACATTTTGCAAAAGGATGAAAATTAGTACACCATTTAAAAAAGCGATAACAGGAGAAGATTGGTGGAAAGGTTTAAAGGCCCGATATCCTGAATTGGCAATCAGGAAACCTGAAGAAGTTGTCAACATAATATGCCAGAATGATGAACTCCACAGTTGTTGATAATTTCTTCCAAGATCTTCAAGAAGTATTTACAAATTTAAATCTACATGGCAGTTTTCCTTTAATATGGAATTGTGAAGAGACAAGCAAACAGTTTTAACACACTCCAACAACTGTGTGTGCAAGAAAAAGGTCCAGAGTGTAAATTGGTAGAACATCTAACTCTGAGAAAAATATTACAATCCTTGCCTGTGTCAGTGCAGCAGGAACAGCAATACCTCCCATGTGCATTGCCAGGGGAATGACAAAGAAGTGTTTGTAATCATTTAACTGTATCGATGTCCCATCTGGTAAAGTATGGACCTACCAGGAGAACGCTTAGATGTGTGATATTTTAGGTGACGATTGGTTATGGGGAGTTTTCTTGGAGAATTATGGCCCTGAACGACCACAGCTTTTGATCCTCAATTCTCATGGATTGCATGAAGTCATTGGATTGCTAGAAGAAGCAATGAGAATATCCATATTTTAGCATTACTGCAACACACCACCCACTACTTACAACCCTTAGATAGAAGTGTCTTTGGGTCTTTCAGTAAAGCCTACAAGAGGGTATGCATGGAGTTCCTGACAGAAAATCCTGGTTACTTATCAATAAGACCACATGGCCAAGATTATTCCATCTGGCATGGCAAGATGCATTCACATCCAGCAACATAATAAGCAGCTTCAAAGGAACTGGTCTCTTCCCAATAAATAGAGCAGTTATACCAGAGTCTGCTTTCTTGCCGTCAGTACCATATCATAGGCATCATCTTGAGCCTGCCCTTTTAACAGCATCATCAATCAGTAGTCTCAACCATATACCACCTAATTCTGCAACTTCAGGCCCTGTAGCTTCTCTATTTAATGCATGTAAAACAATCTCTGTCACAACAAAAGTCCCATCAGACTCAATGACATTTCAGGATTCCAATGATACCAAAACAACACCACACGAAGGACTTATTGTAGTAGAGGTACCCAGCGAGGCAGTTGAAAACCTTCAGCATTCTCCATACATCATTGGCTCAGATGTGCTTTTGGCTACTACACCCAATGACGAGCTTGATGTCAGCATACTGCTCATCGATTTGGCAAATGGAACATCACTGTTTGAAGGCAAATGCGAAAGAGATAGAAATGCCACATACTTCATTGTTATCGATGAGTAATGACAACAAGAGTGCAAATTTTGATGTCCCGAATTAGATAATATTTTTAGTCCTGCTATTGCAGGCAGAACACAAAGGCCAAAGTTGAAACATGCCATCACATCGCATTGTCTTTTGACGGGTGATGACATAATTTATGAGAAGCAAATGGCTCTCATTCTCAAGGGAAAAAAACAGCGGAGAAAGAAAATAGAAAAATATAAGCAAAAGAGAGAAAGGTTGAAACAGACTGATGCTAAAAATACTACAAACTCAAAGTAAGATTCTAAAGGAAGGAGAAATACTAGGGGTAGCGGAATGAAAATATATTCAGAATTGCAATGAAATTTATAGCTTGTTTTAATAAATTTTCTTTTGACGTTCTTTTGTGCTGCCTATTAAACTGAAGTACTACCAGTATGTTTGTTGGATTTTCTTTCCTATATGTAGGAACTTAGAAATATGCTAAATAATGCCACATCAGAGCCATAAACAGCTAAATAGTTTCTGGATCATTGAAACAAATGTATCTTGATTGTGTGCAAATATTTATTAGGCATTTTGGATGTATCCTGACGAAGAAGGAAAACTTGGAAGGGGGCAGGGTAAAAGCGAAATAAAAGTATTTAACAAATGAATACTATAATACTACCATCAAGGACTCACAGTACTAATTTAGTTCCCATAGTAAACCACTGCAAAGTACCATGATATTAAAAATTCAATAACTTAACATTTTGAGTGCTCATTATCAAACCTATATTTATCAGTATAGATGAAACCTGGACGTCAGCTTCTTTATAGAGGAAAGGATATGAGCCACGGCATTTTCTGGACCTGCATGTGTTTGAAACATGTGCTTTCAATTCCGCACCAAAGAGTCGGGTGCTAATTTTAGTAAAGAGTGTTCCAAACTCAATACTATTAAAGGACTGAAATTCCATCAATAGAACAATATATTCTGTTTTTTTACTTACAACTAGGATAAGCTCTCAAAAGATTCTTTATCCTAAAACAAAACTTACATTATTAACCAAACCTGGTCAGCCAAACCCATACATACTCTATTTTATGTTCACCCATTTCCAGGTTGGTTCCCATTTTTCCATATCATTAGAACCATGTGTCCTATATCCACCCTTGATTTTCTTGACAGCCCTAGGAATAGTAGTTTAATACATAAGTAATGTGCATAGTTCTACTTGTCAAAGATTACATTAGTGAATATTAAATTATACTGCAAGTTTATGTTCACCTAAAGAGCAATGGTGCATTTCAGGCAACATTTAAATATTTGAGCTTTATTAAAGAAAATCAGAAAAAAAATATTAAAATAGAGCTGTCTAATAATAATCATCTTTTTTAATATCACCATTTATCACTCTTCAAATTAATGGTGAAATATATTACCAGCCTTGTCATATTATGTAATTAATGAGTAAAAGGTCAAGGTGACCATCTATATGTACATGTATTATTACAGAAAGAGATTTAAATGACAAAAATAACCAAAAATTACACACACACCCACAAGACATACAATTCAAAACTAAAGTAAGGTAGACATAAGTCCATTAACATGCAACATATAAACTTTCAAAACATTCACTGAAAGAAATTAGAGGAATGCAAAGTCATGAGAGGTCATCACCATTAAGCATGGTGGAAGAGACCTAAGTGATCATATCTGAAGCATTATGTTTCAAAACACAACTAGGAAATATTGCTTACTGTAATTAATCTATAAATTGTAAATTGAATAAATTGTATATATGTATTGCTTAGATATAAACCAAAGCGCAAAACACTCCACCTAACAGTCAAAACTTACACACTGTTCCCCCTCCCCCCTTCTTGGCAACAGTTGATATATATGTGTTCAGAGATCTCGGAAACGCTTAATTACGCATTTTTGGACGCCAATTTTTGATCTGGGATGCAGAAAATCACGGAGGAAGGTGTCCTCCATACACATGTAATAGGTGTGCGTCAAAATTCAAAGACTTGCCAGTCCTGCTTCAGCCACCTGCTTTGTGGGAAAATGTGTTGATAATTAGCTGTGCTGATATTTAAAATGACAGAATTCAGTGACTGAAAGACCCCCTGATGTACATACATGTTGCCATTATAAGAGTACATCAAAAAAGAACATGATGCAATAGCTGGGCAGCAAGTTCAAAGGGTCTGACTGGCGGCCGGGTGGCGAATTGTAATTATATTTACAGTGATTGAATTCAGAGTCGGAAAGACCCAGAGATGTACATGCGATCATTTATAAGTGTACATCAAATAAACAACTTTAACGTTCGGTATTGTGTTCATTTCCGAATGTATCGGAATAAGTAGTGCACGTGACCTCAGAATCAAGACATGTTGGGACTTAGACAAAATGCTATTCGTAAATTTGGATAAGTGTTTTGGGGATAAACGGCAATCTTACGAAGATTGTAAAAAGATTCAGAAGAGTGCTAAAGCTGCTAGAATTGATAGTTCGGATAGGACAGTAGCTAAGGGTAAGAAAGTGTGTGATGCCTAGCTTAGTGTCTGGAATAAGTCCTTACTTGGACTGACAAAATTCATTATCACTCTGATGGACGAACAAGAGCTATTTAAGAGGTACATTGACTGACCATACTTTTTTAAAACCCCCTCACCTTAGCCTGGTTAGTTCTAGCGTTGTAGCAAAATGTTTTCATCAATACATCAGTAGCTAGGCCTAGTTTTGATATCAATTACGTTGACAAACAAACTCTTGCCCATTCGTAAGCATATGTTTTGATAGCCGAGTGACCATTAACCCTTTTCCGAGTAAGGTAGCAACTATCAATTTCCTGCATGATATCCTTTGATGATAAAACATACAAACATGTGTTTTAAGATCAGAATCGGTGATCTGGATATATATTAACTGCCTCTTGTACACTATTTCATCATAAAATTAGTTTGAAAATGTAAGTGAATCAGTAGGCCTAATGGGAAATAATGGCGGACTTTGCTAAGTTTGGGATGTACCAATTTATTAGATTGTCAGTTTTCGTAAATCATTGGGCAAATATTTTCAGAAAAATATACAAATCATTGAAAGCAAAGCCAAGGTATTATTTTATTAAAGATTTAACTTTAAAATGCAAATTATGTAGGTCCGAAACATATGGGACAATGCTATGTTGTAGAATTCGCGAGATGCGCTTTAAGGTCTAAGCTGTTTTCTGACTTGACACGTATTTGCAAAAATACGGGGGAAAAACAGCAAATCAGATACTATTTAACCATTGCCTAAAATAACTACAAGGACGCAGACAAATAAATAAACCATAAATTTGCAATCCTGTCAATGGACTGTTGTAATGAAGCTATATTAAAGTGAGTGATTACATCACGAAAACCTCTCCATCTAAAAACAGATGCGCTCATGTCTGTGTTGATTCTGTAGGAAAGAAGGGACTGCAACTTTTGATGGTGGGACTCCTATTTTTACCAAAATGGGAGTCCTGGACTCCTAGTTTTAAAATCCTAGTGAGACCTTTGGTGTTTAATATCCCACTGAAAGTCACTCTGTGGTTTACAAAAGGTATTAATTTTGCTTGTTATCCACAAATAGAACCATATGATCGAATTTATAGTAAAGTTAATTGCAGTTGCATATGTGAAGTCACTCTACTGCTGTGGCTGTCTATAGTATTCAAAGTACTAATTCAGTTCCCATAGTAAACCACTGCAAACAACATGATATTAAAATTCAATAACTTAAAATTTTTGAGTGCTCATGATCAAACCTATATTTATCAGTATAGATGAAACCTGGATGTCAGCTTCTTTGTAGAGGAAAGAATATGAGCTGTGGCATTTTCTGGACCTGCATGTGTTTGAAACATGTGCTTTCAATTCTGCACCAAAGAGTCAGGTGCTAATTTTAGTAAAGAATGTTTCAAACTCAATACTGTTAAAGGACTGAAATTCCATCAACAAAACAATGTCTCTATTTTTTTCACTTACAACTGGGATAAGCTCTCAAAAGATTCTTTTTCCTAAAACATAACTTACATTATGAACCAATTCTGGTCAGCCAAACCCATACATACTCTATTTCATGTTGACCCATTTCCAGTCTGGTTCTCCTTTTTTCCGTATCATTAGTACCACATGTCCTTAAGAAGATGCCAGTCTTTGCAAGAAAAACAATGATTACTGTTATCCTCTAAATTGTGGCTAATTTGCTAACATTTCATGCCGGAATAATTATTAACCAAAATGTACTGAAATTAAGATCTCTTTCGAAAGTAATAATAATTATTTTTATATTGCCTTTAACACCATACATGACATATAGAAATACAACATAAATACACACAAAATTAAAGAGAAGTAGAGTTAAAACAGGTATGACAAAACGAAACCATAAGACAGAAATACATATATATTGTATACTAAATCGCCCAAAACTGCCACTGATGTTAGGTGCCTATTTTTGTGTTGAAAAAGCAATCGTTTATTCTTTTTACTGTTTATTTCTTTAATTTAAAAAAAAACTGTTACTTTTTAAAATCTACTAAATATGCACAAGTCTAGCTTGGGTGTAGGGTAGCTGATACACATTCTTTGCTACTAAGGAGTGTGTATAAGCATAGAAAACATACATTTGTAACTGTCTTGCAGAATTGCAGGAATTATTGTGATAATAATACATGACTAGGAATCTAATTAAATAATTTGAATTAAAGGTATGTGGATTATGTTTTACATGGATGCTAGAGCATACCCATTGGTAGTAACTGCCCATATGCTGGTCGGAATTACCCAGGTGTTGTGGATATAATTATTCACGACGTGGTTGGAACTATCCACATTTATCAGACTGACAAAAATCTTATTTTCTGTGGGTGTTTCTTATCCACGACTGATATTTGTGGCCTAATCCCAATACAAAGTTGACTTTCGATCCATGGACGTAAGCCTTATATTCGGGTATGTTTATAGGGCACTGGTGGTTCCAAAGCGGTCGGAATAAGAACCGTTTATCCTGCACATGAATATTTTAACACTATACGTTTAATTTAAAAAGCAGAATCTTATTTTTTTTTCTGCATTAAATATTTTCATAGAAATTATAAATTGGGGGTAGGTGGGTATGTATTTCTAGTATAGAAACACAATCTTTTACAATTAGGCTTTTCTAATATTTTTTTAAATAATGTGTATGTAAGCCCTCGGACTGTACAATACCTCCGAGTTTACACTACCGAGTAGAATTCTACAAACCAGATTTTGCAAATCATCATTGCCCCCAATGTGAATAGCATTGAAGAATATCTGTGGAACTGTCTTTCTCCCCGTACGCCGCTGTACCTCCTCCCTACATTGGGGGAAACGCTCTAAGTTGATATCAATATAAGGAATCCCCAGCTCCTGGAGGGTACTTTTAGCCTTCATGCAGTGGGGACATCCTGTGATGGAGTACACAATCACCCTACCCTTTACTTCCATGTCTGCGGAGTACGTGTAAAACTGTTTTTGTAAAAACTTCCGATTTGGTGATAAAGCCGCCTTCCTAGAAAACAGATATCGCCAAGTGACCCAGAATCCACTCTCGATGTTACGATTAACTGATCTGATGACGAACAATACAGGTGTAGAAATTGGCGATAAAATCCTTCGAAGCATAATCATCATTGTTTGGGGGCTTTTTTCAATCAAGGGGAGGTTAAACCACTTTTGCGAATTTGAATTGTTTCCCTTGGTCCGTAAGGCGCTTGTGCCCAAGTAGTATGATAATGGAATGTTTAAGATTGTCTCACCAATTTTCGGTTCCCAGTCCCAAAACCCCTGCAGGATTCCCCACGACTTTTTCCCACTGAGGAATTTTTATGTACACGTGTTTATCTGTGATTGTAGCTGCTTGTCACTGGTTTCGGAGCTGCATTTCAGTGATAAAGTAATTCTATATACGTGAAAGTGCGTCTGCAATCAGATTACCACCATCCTTGATAAGACTAACATCAATATTGTATTCCTGAAACATCAAACTCAACTTCAACAATCTCTATTTTATTTTACATTTTGTCAAGGGTGTCGTGATCACTGAAAACAATAATAGGAGAAGGGGTTGAACTAATATACACTTCAACATGCTGCAAAGCCAATTTCAAAAGTCAAGCATTGTATTCATCTGTATCAGTTCTCCTTTTCTTCCTCTCCTTCCTTCCTGCCCTCTTCCTGGCCGCTTCTTATACTATTCTCCTTCTCCTGCACCCTTCCTGTGCTACTTGGCTGTTGTTTGCTTTAGCAATTTCATTGCGAACCACATATTAAACATATACCTTTCATCAAGCATTTCTTTTTCTTTGTATGACTTATAAATTTGTATGCATCAGTTTGTTTGTTTGCGCTTTAAGTAATAAGAGTTCATATATTATATAAGTATGTTTTATTATATGCTCATTTTTCTCCGTTAACTTTACATGATCGAATCGTTCAATATTTTACGATATTGTACACCTTCATATTGCACCCATGCGCAGGACACATGTGCCTTATAGTGTATTAGGAACTACTTTGTAAACAAATCATGTACATTCGCATAGTAGATGCAATATGTTTTGGTTTATTAAATTTGTTTCTGAATGAACTGGACTGCAACATACCAACTGTTTTGCTACATTCCACGTTAACTTTTTGATACATTGTTTCAGATTTTGCACAGACACCAGATTTCATAAAATTGATTGGTACCTACAAATAACATGCAAGCTATAAAGGCATAAACTGTCTCCTTTAGCTGGTAATAAGAATGGCAAAAAAAATATACTTACAGTTTTACATCCAGAATTTCCTCAAAATGTACTTTCTTAGTTCTTCAAATCTGAATTACATGAGCCATGTCATGGTGAGTTCTCAAGCTTGATTACACATTTCGAAATTGTACTGCAATTTCGACTATATTCCAAGTGCAATTACATCTTCCTTACTGTACTCAAAATGAGATAAACATTAAATTCAATAGCGTCTCTTTGATAATTGCAATTGAAACACTTCATATTTTTCCCACATAATGACTTCAAATAGTCAATGACAGAACAAACACACTTGCAGATGTAAACACGCTTCTCCCGCGCCGCTTCAATCCGATGTATTTCATGTATAATTTGCACAGATGAATCCAGTCCAAAATCACAAACTTTCGTCGAATCGAAACAAAATACCAAAATATATTCATTATATTCATGCCAGATCAAATGGAAAAGTTGTTGCAATGCGCATTCATTCACAATATGACTGCAAATTTCAATTTTAACTAGACACGCCGTTTTCTTTCGAAAGTTATGTCGAGCGCGCGACTAAGTTCAAATTTATCTGGGCGGAGTTATGTGCGCATTAATAATGATGTTGTTGCGTAATGATAAATCTGCGCTTGTGTATTTAGTTTGGAATACGGCATTCATTCATTTACGTTGTTTCTTGTAGTGTATTTTGTTTATATAAGTAAGCCTTAGGTAGAATAAAAAAATGAGCATATAATAAAAAGGTTACTGCATTTGTATGGGAAAATATGAACTCGTTTTGTCGGATGGATATACTGCACTCCCAAGGTCGTGCAGTATTCCATCCCAAAACTTGTTCATATTTTCCCATATAAATGCAGTAACCTATAAATATTGTATATGCATGTATTATATAAGTATGTTATATTGTATCTGCATGTATTATATAAGTATGTTATATTGTATCTGCGTGTATTATATAAGTATGTTATATTGTATATGCATGTATTATATAAGTATGTTATATTGTATCTGCATGTATTATATAAGTATGTTATATTGTATATGCATGTATTATATAAGTATGTTATATTGTATATGCATGCATTATATAAGTATGTTATATTGTATCTGCATGTATTATATAAGTATGTTATATTGTATCTGCATGTATTATATAAGTATGTTATATTGTATATGCATGTATTATATAAGTATGTTATATTGTATATGCATGCATTATATAAGTATGTTATATTGTATGTGCATGTATTATATAAGTACGTGCATGTAACATTCATTATATAAATATGTTATATTGTATCTGCATGCATTATATAAGTATGTTATATTGTATGTGCATGCATTATATAAGTATGTTATATTGTATCTGCATTCATTATATAAGTATGTTATATTGTATGTGCATGTATTATATAAGTACGTGCATGTAACATTCATTATATAAATATGTTATATTGTATCTGCATGCATTATATAAGTATGTTATATTGTATGTGCATGCATTATATAAGTATGTTATATTGTATCTGCATTCATTATATAAGTATGTTATATTGTATGTGCATGCATTATATAAGTATGCTATATTGTATCTGCTTTCATTATATAAGTATGTTATATTGTATCTGGATGTATTATATAAGTATGTTATATTGTATCTGCATGTATTACATAAGTATGTTACATTGTATCTGTAAGTATTACATAAGCATGTTATATTGTATCTGTATGTATTACATAAGTATGTTGTATTGTATCTGCATGTATTAAATAAGTATTTTATATTGTATCTGGATGTATTACATAAGTATGTTGTATTGTATCTGCATATATTACATATGTATGTTATATTGTATCTGCATGTAGTACACATGTATGTTACATTGTATCTGCATGTAGCATACGTGTATGTTACATTATATATCTGCATGTATTGTACATGTTACATTGTATCTGTATGTATTATACATGTATTTTACATTGTATCTGCATGTATTATACATGTATGTTACAGTGTATCTGCATGTATTATTTATGTATGTTACATTGTATCTGCATGTATTATATATGTATGTTATATTGTATCTGCATATTGATGTATTAGTTGCTCACTGAAATGACTTGTTTGTTGTTCAAATGTAACAAAATACGTATCGTTGATTTACTTCTGTATATGCGTATGATATAATAAAGACAATAATAACTAAACATGATACTATTGACAAGTTGGAAAGTTGTCAACAAACTGACTACCCTCTTATATTCTTTAATAATAAAATACACACCCACACCTCCACCCCCAAAAAATAAAAAAGAAAAGAAAACAAAGCAAAATATTCAAATGATCTGCTTTGGGGGTCATACAAAATATATACACAATGGGTTTCATGAAAAATGTATTCTAACTCAAATATAATCATTTTATTTTATCTTATTTGAAATATGTGATATACACAATTGGTAGCTAAAGTTGTCACAACATAACAAGATATGATAACTAAACGGCAAAATAATTTATATATTTCAACATGAATGTCATATTCAACTTGTTTTAAATTATGAAATACCATTTTTATAATGTCTTCATGTTTAGTACAAAGGGCTGAAGAAATGGGTTTCATCCTCGAGTTTGTTTACACAGAAGGTGTAATATCTAGCTTCCATTTGGAGAACATGGGTTTGGTAACGCCCACTTCGATCTTCAAGGAATAAACACGTTCTCAACTGGGTACACGTTTCAAGCTGTTCTTGATATTACTAAGAATAGAGACAGTACGGTCACTGTTGAACAATTATATACCACAGTCCACTGGGTAATTTTTAATACTAAACATGTAAATTTGGGTGTAAAGTAAACTTGTTGTAAATATCGAGGATAAGGTGATTTCAAACAAGGGGGGGGGGAGGGAGGGTATTCTAGTGAAACAGATTGGCGTTATTTTAGCCGTCCGATCTGTTTGAATTAGCTGAATGCACGTATACTCGCTTATAGGTTTAGGGTTTAGTCTGTAGCTCTATGTCTATGCAGTTTGTTCGGAGTAACCAGTAGAACAAACAGCATAGACCCTGATCGTTATTATGCTACGGAAGATAAGGAAATTTGTTGTTAGCAATTTTACTCATCTTAAAAGCCAGTACTTATGGTACGACGCCGTCTACACATAGCTGTAAAAGACAAATCTCTTTATGAGACAATGCGCCACTGATTTCTCGGGGGGGGGGGGTCACAATTTTTCTTGGAGAGGATTATAGTTACACTTACACGACACCGTCAGTTGATCTAATCAGGCAAGGAGTATGGGTTTAATGAGCATTTATTTACAGCCAAATAACCTTTATGTGTAACCGATGGCTTTGAATTCGACATCTGTCAATCACGGACGGGTAAGTACAAGAGTAGATAGTCAATTCAATATTTTTCTTAAAAGTATCTTGTCATCTGACCTGGGGAAAAAAACAAATTATTGTGCATTATGAATCTATGACACTGTATTACATTAGTCATGTCAGAGTTTCTGTCTTTCCGTATCTCTGTCCGTCGTCTAATTATCTTTCTTTAAAATCTTGTCATTTGTTCCTTTCTGCCTTTATTAAGTTGTTGACTTATTCTTTCCATCAATCTGGGATTTATATACACGGTGTATGTTTGTCCCAGTTTCTTATATCTATTACTTTTGCAGGTTTCCATCCTTTTCATAAAGCAATTTTTTAATGGAAGTAATCCGTTTGCTTTCCCTTTCATGTATATACCCTTTTATTTAAATCTTTCCTTTCCTATATTTTTCCTTTCTCTTTTTTCTACCTTCATTTGTACATTCATTCAATCATTTATACATTTTGTTGTATGTTATTTATCTAAAGATAATATTTATTTATTAGACTTAAAGATATACGCCTCTTAATTTTATCACCAAAGATAATTTGCAGTAGATACTAATACATTTCTGTAATTAAATGTCTAGTGGTTAAAAATTTAACAACCTTGATCCAGGCATATATCGAATTTGATTTTGAGACCAAACTCTCTGTTTCATTCTTTAATTCATTATACGTCTTTCGTACATTAAAATTTAGTATGATGTATGTCACGGAATTGGAAAAATCCTTTTATTTATTAAATAATTGTACTCCAGTATCGTTTTTGTGTACAACGGTACCCGAGGGTAATTTATGTATATTGTAAACAGATTTCGAAATAGTGAGTTCGGTTCATCCTATGCCGTACGTGCGAAGTGCTTTCGATGGGAAGAACCGAATACTTCCAGCGCACAGACGACGTATTGCGACATTGTCTGTGTATAAATGCCTCACCGTAAAACTAAATCTTTACATTAAGGAAAGTTGTCAGTGAGCGGTCTACTTTAAGGACTAGCACATCTTCAGCTGTAGAGGCATGTGAGTTATTAATTTATTGTCCATAAGTTATGACTATTGTACTACCACGTTTATTTTTGTATGTTTTATATGTAGCTTCGGCTTACGTAATATCATGCAAATATTTTCTATTCTTGTTTGTGACTTAGCAAGAGATTTATATTAGCAATATAGAAAGTTGCATTTTTAAGAAACGTATAGTACTTTATGTTTCTTGTCGGGCACGGTTAGGTTCACTTCTGAACTTGTGTATTGTTTTGTAATTATTAATCTGTGTAGCTTACCGTATATAACGTCATTACGTTTTATCGAATATGCCCGTATCATGCATAGTACACGGTGTTAGACCTAGTTTCAGCTGACCAGAGTGATCGGAGTGATGACCAGAGTGATCGGAGTCTCAGCTGTATAGCTGACAGGAGTGATCAGAGTAATCGAAGTCGACGTGGTACCAGCTACAGACCTAGCCATTGCAGTTGACCATAGCAGCTGTGAAGCTGAACCATAGCGGGGGCCCCGAGTGGCCGAGTGGTCTAAAGCGCTCACCGTTACGGATCACTGCCATCTCACCTCTGTCTGCGTGAGTTCGAGTCTCAGGCTCGGCTAACGTGGGTACGTGAGAAAGCATGCCAGTAGCTTCTCGTGGGTCGGTGGTTCTTCCCGGGGTTTTCCAGGGTTCTTCCTCCACCAGTTATACTGGCCGCCATGTATAGCCTATCTTGTGCTGAAAAATGGCGTTAAACCCTACAACAACAACAACAACAACTGAACCATAGCAGCCGTAGAGCTGAGTAAACAGTGTTGCTGGTCGAGTAGCAAGTGATCGGGCGTTGCTGGCCGAGATTGGTGGGCGCTGATTGCTTGATTGACCAACCTGGAATACTGGCTGCTTGATTGACCAGTGTGACTGGTAGCCAGTTGTGCTGATGACGGTGGCGAGTTTGTAACTCCATACATGTAATCTTTTAGTCGTGGGCTAATCTTTGGGGTTTGCAATACCCAGTTTGTTTTTGGGACAGTAAAGCTATTTCGTATATCAGTGCCTTTGTTTTCATTATTTTCACTATTTGAGTGAATACATTTTTACTATATGAGTAAAATACCACAGTTTTACTATTTGAGTAAAACACGTCATTCTTTCGTTGTGAAATCACTGCGAATCATTCGCCCCTTGTTCTTGAACTGTGTAAGGTCATTTATTTGTATTTTCATTATTTAGTTCGTGCTGATTATGATAATTGATCCAATATTTGGATATTATACGCACGTATTAATCATAATTCTTTTCTCATTCAAGTCATTCGTCATTTAACATTCAAAAGTGTTCTGTTGTAAATCCGAAATCCCACCCGGTTAGGTAGGTCGTGGGTTCGATCCCCGGCCGAGTCATACCAAAGACATACAAAAATGGTACTAACGTCAGCCTCGCTTGACGCTCAGCATTAAGAGGTTAGTGTTAGGACTGGTCGGCCTGGTGTCAGGATAATGTGACTGGGTGGGACATCGAGCTACATGTCTGCGGCATGATGCCCCAGTGCTAGACATCACTATAAACTGACACACTGCAGACATCGTAGCGATATGATTGAAAAATTGTTAAAGCTACGTTAAAAATCCAAATCTCTCTCTCTCTCTCTCTCTCTCTCTCTCTCTCACACACACACACACACACACACAAAACATAATCAGGTTATCTACATATTTGTGTAATACACATACAAAATTGTATTTGCAAACTTCAAGCGAGTTTTCCTTATCTTTAAAGGGTTTTTCATTTTAACAAAATTGAATTAAAAAGTACAACAACAAAAACTTTAATATTTGCTTTAATGACATGAAAATCTCGTAAGATCATTTCTAAAAGTAAAGGTACGTATATATTATTCATATTAAATGTAATTTGTCTGTCTCAAGTAATCTTTCGCACGTGCTTTCACCTTTTTTTTTCCCACAAAAAGCCCAGTTCAAAAGGATATCCCAAAGTGTACAAAATTAATTATCAGGTCAAATTGCCAGAACTTAATTTACCCCGTTGACACACTCGAATCTTACAGTTTGGTCTGTATTTACTAATCCTCATGTAAAACATGCGTCACGCTTCATTCTATTTAAATATTTACTTCTCTATACCTGCATTTGTGAAGTTCAGTTATAATAGCCCGGAGGTTTTGAGTGGTGGTATATTAATAGTGTCATTTTCTTCAATCGGGGCGAATGATTCAGTGAGCACCAACCACTCAACGCTATCTCACCGTTCTGATCTAAATTGAACACCGTCGGCTGACGTCATATCCTAATGTATGGATGGTTTTTATTATTATATTAACCTTGCTCAATAGGTGCTAAATAAATCTACATTTAGAGCATAGTTGAACCTTCTCGCATAGTAAAATTAAAAGAACTACTTTAAAATTAACTGTTCCACGTGCATATTAATTGCATGCGATACATTTAATTCTTAGTCAACTTGTAACCACTACATGATCTATTCATTGCCCCGCCATATAACAATCAGCCTGCATCATGTCCAGTTATACCCAATAATTAACCGTCGCCAATATGCAAACAAACATTGACTACCAAATGTCCAAGGTATGGGGCTTAAATCTACCTTTAGTACTCAATGGATAGTTTCTTATTTGACATCTCCCTAATTTGTAGCGTAGCGGGCATTAGCCTGAAAAGCGCAAGTCTTGTGCTTGTAAATTCACACAAACTAAATCTGCAATTTGTTTTCCATTTACGCTTCTAAAAGGGTTGGCATGTTTGGTGATATGCTGTCACAGCTAGATTATCAATGGAGATCAAAGGTTTAACTTGGACCGCAAATGAACAACCGTCTTGGCTTACGTATTTGTATGTATGTCTGCTATAGCACAGGGGTTAGAAAATTAGGAGTATCCGTCCATGAATTGTGCTATAGCGGTAAACATCTCAAAATCGGGATGATTTAACCCGTGATTGGAGGCATGCCAAATTGTTGAACTACAAGTGAACTTCAAACATGCATGAGGCCCATACTGATTGTTGGAGCCGCCTTGTCACATGAAAATAGTTAAAATATATCTTTACTGTCAAAAAAGCGCCTAAAAAGAAGGGTTGGGGTAGTACCGATTCAGTGTAATAGCCATCACTTGTATAAGGATTTAACCCGAATACCTTTATTAAAATCTTTCAAGCACACTTTACACAAATATCATTGGTTTGTTTTTATTTGCATCTTTCATGTAGAAAATGTTTTTATGTGTCAGCAATCTATCACCAGAAGATACATCCAAACAACTGGTCATGAGACCTTAACTATACATAAGTGCGGCATACGTCATTCGCTTAACCTACACTCCACTGGTTGTATATTCAGGAACAATATTTAGCACGTACTCTAGGTCACTTCACGTCACTGTTAATGGGTTAGTCTCCAGTACTAGGAGTCCTCACAAGGTTCCGGAAGACTAATCATAGCTCTATCCATCTGAATGAATTAGAAGGGTTCATTGTAGATACAAAAGCGAAACCGAGCGATTTGTTTCGAGTTGCAGAAGAGATGAGACGAAGTTTTTGATGATGAATTACAGGAAGGTTACAATCATGAACATTGCTCACTTACCAACAAACACTGTCAAAAAAAATCAATATGACGTAAAATTACGTCAGTAATAAAAAATGAAGCTGGATATTATTTTAGCTCCTTTTCTTTTTCAAATAAATTTCAGAGATTACATTAGTATCTTGTTTCATAACACCGTGCTCTTTCATATCGGATCCATTAAACAATCTCATTCTTCTCGAAACATTTTAAAACGGTTTTGCAAGATAACTTTTGGTCGCGGGTTCTGAGCTCGGCTTGAGTCATACTAAAGACTTGTGAAAATGGTACTAACAGATGCTTCGCGTGGCGCTCAGCATTAAGAAATTAGTATTAGGACTGGTCGGCCTGGTGTCAGGGTAATGTGACTGGGTGGGTCATGATGCTACATGTCTATGGCATGATGCCTCAGCGCTAGACATAACTATAAACTGCCACACTGTGACATCGAAGCAATATAACTGAAAACTTGTTTAAGCTACGTTAAAAATCCAAATCACACGCACACACGCACGCACACACACACACACACACACACACACGATGCCTTTTGGTATAAATAAAGTTTAAAATTTTAGAATTTGCATTTGGCACCGGCAGATATGAACTTAACAGATATATATTCAACTCAGGGTTTACACTATTTCCTTACGATTTCTGGAGTCTTATGATATGTAACAAACCAAATTAGCATTTCTATACCTATGTCCATTTAGTTTTTCCAACATCAGTAACAGTCATTACTTTTCCTTTCAATAAATACCACGTGACTCTGAAGCAATTAGGCCTACTAAGGAACGCGGATATATGTCCTCAAGGCATTGTATTGTCCCACATACAAATGTCATCCTTTCCTGGAATATATGTACTTGTTGGTGGAAAACCCCATTACGAGATAAAAAGAAAGCACGCTATTAGTGTGTGTTTTCTTCAGTTATTTCTGTTTAACAAACTACTCTTAATGTTCGTAACTCACACACTCAAATTATAAAATATATTTTGTAGTTAGAATGGACGATTGTCAATACTGAAACTTTGAATCCTGACTTCATCGAATTGATTTAATAGTTTCTGCATACACATTAGCTAGTTGCAACTAACAATACGTGCGTCACCGCGATTAAAGAGAAAGTGGGAAATTTTCATGGCTTTCCCGATGAGTCATTAAGTGGGGATAGGTAGCTACGTGTATGTATATATTATATATTCGTATATATAATCGTTCACCGGAGACAGACGAAATAATAGAGAACGGCCGAATAAGATCGAAGATGAGCTTTTCACAGTCGAAGGTAATTTAAACTTATCCTGAGTTTGAGAAACAACTGTATGGTCTTTTTCTTTTTAACCCTTTCTTTCTTCTTATTTCTTTCTCCACAAATACATGTACTGAGTCATCTAATACTCGGTTTATTCTTAGTTTTATTATTTCTGATATATTTTATTAGTAGACATATAAAATTATCCCTCTGTCAAATAATAATAATAATAATAATAAGAAGAAGAAGAAGAAGAAGAAGAATTACTATTATTATTATTATTATTATTATTAGTTGGTAATCATAAGGTTGATGTGAAATTAAAATAGAGTTAGCCTCAAATTCATATTACGACATTTCACATTGTCTCGGCATTAAGAGTATGCAAACTTTTCCTGGCTTGTTTGTCAGTCATTGATTTCAATTCAAGTTTTTCTTATGCTACATATTAAATGTAAAAAATAAAAAAAAATAAAAAAATCTTCCTTTTTTAATATCATTTATGCTGGCATTTTTGCTAGTCATAGTTTTCTTGTGTTTACTAATCGGTTTAATATTTTTATTTAGGTCTCTCACTGTCACTTTCCTATCCTTTTTTTAGTGCATATCCTTTAAAGAATTTGATCTTTGGTAGAAAATTGGTTCTTAAGCTAGTACTCATATTCAATAAAAGTGATTACTTACTTTGTTTATGTGCAAGCTGTCCTCGGTCACAATCTGAGCATCTCTATCTCTGTATGTCTTTCTCTTAAATAGGAGAATACCCGTTATTACAGATTTCATTTAATCACTATTAAACGATATCAAGCATCAGTAATAGAACACTTCGTTTATGCCAGTAGTGTTGTAGCGTGTGTATTTTTATAAGTATGTATATATGTTTGAGAGGGTGTGTGTGCGTACGTGAGTTTGTTCATGTAGTTATATGTGTTTTTGAGCGTGTGTGTGTAACTTTCTTTAAACAGGTATATAGACGTTTGAGAGTTGATCTAAGAAGATGAACAAGAATTAGCGTTGGTGATTTTTTAACGACGGTGTTGTTTCTCGTGCTATTATCACGATTGTTGCAGTTACACAAAGGTTTTGTTATTGTTGCTATTGTTGCTGTTGTCGTAATCATTGGAATAATTGAACATTCTGTAGTTTATTGATAGCAGTAAACATATGTAGAAACTTACACCTTTATATTTCAGTGTTTTTGCCATAACACATATGAGAACTGTAAAATCAAACTAATAAAACATTATCCCTAGCAACAAGTGGGGTGGAGTTGAAGGATGGTGGTGGTTTCAAAATTAAAATGAAAATAAAAAGAAAAAAAAACATAAACCGCCTAATATTTGTATTTATCACCATTTCGTGAATGGATGTCTGAATTAAAATGAAAAATAAAATTGCGCAACCAGCCAACCAAAAAATTGCTAATAAAATATTGCCGAGAAAATTGTCAGTTGCTTGCTTCCATTTAACAGTTTTTCCTCTGAAACTTAGGAATAGAACGGTTTGGAAATTAGATAATCACATAAATTAAATCTATAGTGTGTACGTGAATGGACATAGAAATTAGAAAGGTGTTAATGATAATACCGACTCTTCCGACGGAGATTTAATCACGCAACAAACGACTCGATGGAATATTTACTTCGATGTCAGGTTACACATCAGAACACAACTTGGCTTTCCCTTGTTTCGTGTACAAAAAAAAAATGGGTCAAGTTTCTATTTACTTAAGGTTTATATCATAGTTAGATTCAGTCGGCACCATTTATTATGGGCTACATACAATTAAAAAATATTGTTATGTCACTAAACGATACATGTAGTGTCGGGAATATTGTGATAAATCTGTCTGTCTGTCCATTATATCTCCTCATTTAGATTTTACCAAACTTGGTTGATTCTTGTCTAAATAGCAACCTTGCTGATGACGTGTTATTTTTCTGTTACTCTGTTGTTTTAATTAGTTAAATTTGTAGATTTAAACAAAATCAAACATGACTTGCAATCTGTAATAGACGTCAAATCAAACTCGATATATGCAACCTGTAATAGACTTCAGATCTTGAACTCTGGGTCAATGCTCAGTTGGCGCGGGAGGTGGCGGGGGATTGATATTGAGTGTATAAAATTATGCTATTTTATTTCTGACAGGAAATATGCAGCAAATAACTCAGATATTTGCCGCGTTCAACCATCACAAATAATATAGTTTTTACCCATATAATAACTGCAAGCGGAAATTAAAATTGTTGAATTGGAGGGGGGTTGGGTTAAAAAATATTTCAATAATAATTTGTCTTGTTTTTTAAAGATAGCGAGCGAAATAATCCATTGGATTAGACGTGTCATAATTTCTCTTTCTGCACATCATCAAGGCTAAACTCTGCGCATTCTGTGTCGATTTTCTTAAATCCTCAGACTTTAATATTATTTCGGTTCACCGAAGTTAATGTTGGTTGTCCTTTTTGATCCACAGTGCCTATCACAGAACCTACAGCGTTTGGCCATTAGAAATGTCGCACGCAGGAAATTTGTTAAAGATACAATCAGCAGCACCCATGTCATGAAACAGCATATTTCTGCCAAACCGGTACAGGACTCATCTATATCTGAACGTGTGAACGTCCGTGTAACGGCACCTCGGTCAACAACGTCGGGTCCAAGACATGTTCACTCTGCTACCGTCGATGTCGGTGAGAGACCTTTGATTACTGCATGATACATATTGTCCATGTATGTAAGAAACCTTTAATTGCTGTCATGATATACACTAAAAGGAACTACTTCTTTTGTTTATTTTATCTGTTTACACAAAGAACCAGCTCCTTACATAATGATCAGAATATTTGTCCATCAGTTATATTTTTATAAGCACTAACCTGTTTCATGTGTTATTAAAATTATTAATGGCACGTGTCTGATTGGACAGGTAATGGGGTTCTTGATTATTATTACTTGTCTGGGATCTAATAAACAGTAACAAAGAAAGAGTGTAAACAACAAGCTTTGAAAAATTTTAACAAATAATTTATTTCCCTGAAGAAAGAAAACCAATGTAAAAATGAAAAAATAAGATCTTACGGTTTTATAAATCAAATCCAAAAAATAATCAATGAATTAAATGTTAGAAGTCCTAGTAATGAAATGCTCTAATGAATTCAAGTTCGAGTCCCGACGAAAAATCAAAAATGGAAGGCAGTGACGTATAATGTAGTCAGTATAGCGCTGGTGTGTTTACAGTTCTTTGTGAACTACAGAAACTAATATTCCAGTGTTTTAATTCCTAATAGAATTTCAAGAAATGTCTTTGTTCAAAAATCCTATATGAGCACTCAAATATTTCCAGGACAAAGAATTAATAATTCCAAAACTTAAAATTTAGACTCATCTAGTCATAACGAAATACATTCCAGTGTCCAAAGTAAAAGCCCAACTGAGATTATTTCTATATAGACAAAGGTTATACAGTCAAATAATGTGCAAAATAGATACCCGTATGAGGGTCACGTGATCACATTCCAGAACAGATTAGAAGCCATTTACATGTCTAAGGTCACGTTTTCCAGTACAGCCTCGATTTCACTTTTATCATTCACACATTAAGAATTAATTTTTTAAAAAGACGTTGTTTACTTGGTTCTCAATCAAGGCCAGGAATCAGGTCAGCAAAAAGATACAAAGTTCTTTTTAGGTGTTTTCAACTGAAGAGTCAGGTCAAACTAATTTCTGGAAAATATCAAATTCCTAGTAAACGAAATTATATTGCTTTGACATGCAAAGAAATTTAAAAGATTTAAAAAAAAAACAACTTACAAACAATTAAATTAAATCAGATATAAATTAAATCAAATATACACAACAATTTTGCACATTTTAAGCATGGAATTCATATTTTTGGAACAGTGTATTCACTTAGGGACATAAGACTTATGATGTTTACAAATTTGAACATTTTCATTGTGGCTCATGCAAGGCATACAATTATAAATTAATATTGCAAATGAGTTAAAACATGCACTTGTACTTACTGCAATCACAGATTGGCATATCTATATAATTTATAATCGGTTCATACTTCTAAATACAAAAATACACAAATATATTAACAAGGTATGTGTATTTCATGTTTTATTCGCTTCGTAACCAAGTCACGCTATACATTAATTTCTAATTTTGAGACTTAGTTTCTCACATTTGAACATACTACAGCTCTTCCGGAAATATATTTTATTTAATTGAAATCTACGATTCTTAAAGAAGACATATCTAAACTATCTACAATTTCTTTCAAATTACAAACACAATTAACGTCTACACTTACTCTTCATTATTTATTAGTTTCAATTGTCAAAGTATGAGATAAAAGATGAAGTTCAGTGTATACCACCTATTATATATTAGTTCATTCAGCTATAAATATTTCATTTTTCTCCATGATATGATGTAATTGATCGAACTATAGAACATATTTTGTACACAGTACTTTACCTTAATGAATCGGGAATTTTCTATTTATCCCATCTTGCCAAACGTGTGCCTAATCTTTTATCGCAATATGTTATTGCTACAACAGAAGTTAGCATCGTCCAGTGTGTCGAACTGAATTGTCCCAATCAAAAATGTCTGCTAAATATAGCATGTTTCATCATCTGGCCTGCATCCAATAACATATATGAAAATAGTATAAATATCATACTAATTATAAAGAGGACACTGTCTTAAATCCTATTGACCTGATTTTAAACTCCCTGCCACAACTTTTTTTGAACTGTAATTTATTTCAGCACCACGACCATGTCTGAATTTGTCTACATCCAATCTGACAACATCGCTTGCTGATCTGATCTCAAATACATCAATGAGGCACTTATCGGACTTGACAATTCACAGAAGTAAGAGAATGATACTGGACACGCTAGGCGTTGGCATTATCGGAGCACAGACCGAAATTTCCAAAAATCTTCGCAAGTTTTATATGCTCAATGAAAATTCCCCAAAGTCGCTAGTCTGGGGTACAAAAGGTATTATGTGTAGCCTTGGGACGGCCGCCATTTTGAATGGGATAAGCGTGCATTCGATGGATTTTGATGACACGTGGCACCCGGCGACTCATCCTAGTGGGCCGGTTCTCCCCGCTATTATGTCTCTGATTGGTCAGCTTGGACAGAGACGCGCCTTCACGACGCAAGACTTACTGACGGCGTTCAATGTGGGTATACAGATCCAAGGCATACTACTCAGATGCTCAAAGAGTTCCAAGGATATACCTTGCAGGTAATACATTTTTTCCCCCCTTTACTTCTGTTGCCATAAAATCTTTATAGATCTAACATAACGTTTATCTCTGATAGCTGAAACATAATTGAAAATGTGACACACAATTTTCTTTGTGTAAGAGATGAAATAACTATCGCTGAGGATCTTCTCAATTGATAATAATTTCCCACTGATGCGAATAACTTGCTTTTCACAAGTTGAAATATTTCCTGTCCGTATTTACTTTATTTCTTTTACACATACTTTATGTTATTGAAATCTTTAGATGTCTATAAATTTGCAGTTTTATGCGTTTAACTATGTAATATACGTATGCTTGTGATAAAAAAAAAGATTTCACAGCCATAACTGATTTTGGTTAAATCAAGTAAATAACATCTAAACAACTTTTGTCTCTTAGAACACAATCAAACCAATGGTATAAAATATATCTCTCAATTTAAATAACATTGATTTCTTCATTTGCAATAGATTTCATCCCCCAGCAGTTGTTGGAATAATCGGAAGTGCAGCCGCCGCATCTCACCTTCTTCGTCTAGGACCACACAAAACCCGACATGCCCTTGCTATCGCCGCATCATACGCTGGGGCACCAATGGCGAACGCCGGAACGTTAACGAAACCCTTCCACTGTGGAAAATCTGCCAGGTTTGGACTTGAGGCCGCACTCCTAGCTGACATTGGTATTGAAGGGAATGAAAATATCTTTGATGTAGAATCTGGGTTCGGTGCTTTCTTCACAGACTTTGATCCAGATAATTACCTGCAGGATGGCAATGAGGACGAATTCGTTTTGCACCACCAGAATGTTGCTATCAAACGTTTCCCAGCACATCTAGGAATGCACTGGGCGATCGACGCCACGCTAACTTTAAGACAAGAGTTGGAAATGGTGTTTCATAACTTTTCAGTGTCGGACATACAATCCATTGAAATTGTTGCACCGAGATCCAAATATATCAATCGCGCTGTACCACGCAACGAACACGAGGCACGTCATTCATTTCAGTTCAATACGTGCTCCGCGCTTTTGGATGGTTCAGTTTCTCCCTCCACCTACAGTTCTTTCTTGAGCAGTAGGCCCGATCTGCACCGTTTGCTTCATAATGTAAAGATTTACACACCCGATGACAATGTTCCTTCTTTTGAAGACATGTACGTGGAGGTATCCGTGAGGCTGAGGAACGGCGAGGTCGTCAGATCTAGATGTGACACACCGTATGGACATTGGCGAAGACCTCTAAGTGACCAAGACGTGGAGCAGAAGTTCAGGCTAAACACGCGCTCGCTACTTGCAGGAAATGACACCAAGATTATTGAATTTGTATCGAGTTTGGACAAACCAAAGGACCCTCAAGAGCTTCTCAAGCTATTGGCTGCTTAGACGGAATATGATTTTGTGTAAAAGGAATGTGTACATATGAATCAACTTCTTGAATTTCCATTATAACATATCAGAAGTTGTAGCTTTCTCTGAATTTTTTTTATCCCTCTCCTGTGGAGATTAAGCATATGTTCTCGTCATATGTAATATACTTGTTAATTTATGTATGTATGTATGTATGTATGTATGTATGTATGTATGTATGTATGCATGCATGCATGCATGCATGCATGCATGTATGTATGTATGTATGTATGTATGTATGTATGTATGTATGTATATGTGTGTGTGTGTGTGCACGCACGCATGTATGTGTGCACTCAATATTTAGAAAATAAATCGCAGAATCCGTTTGATGTGCCAAATACATTAATTGTGTATACTTTGATCGTGGTCCTCTTTATCTTTCGCTCAAGTATGTCTATATGTGTGTGTGTGCATGCGTGCGTGTATATATGTATTACATGTCTAAACACTTTATGTACACTGTTCAGTGATGATAGTCGAATAAATTCACACTTTATTTCCTGTCTTATTTTCTGAGTCAGATGTAATGCGAGCTATTTTGTATTAAATGTTCGTATGCTAAAATATGATCAAATGGAGACGTGGAACACACACACACACACACACACACACTGACTGATCAATATGAGAGCTGAAAGTGTTCAAGTTGCTCACGTTTCTATTAAATCAACTACAAAAATGTATGAGAATTGCTATTTTATCCCTATCCGTTTACTAAGATAATACCAAGATAATACTTTGAGGAAACTGCGAGAGATGAATAGTCTGACATGATCATTTAAAATATTTCATTAACTGGAGTTCGATCCGGTGTGTAAATCATTCCATTCACACCAACACCACTACCACCCAAACAAATAACAAAAAAAAAAAAAAAAAAAGATCATACATAGATGTTATTAAAATGTCAAGCTCAATCGTTCGTGCTTGACTAACATATTATCAGTTGCACAGGAAATATTCTCTCTCTCTCTCTCTCTCTCTCTCTCTCTCTCTCTCTCTCTCTCAGAAACGACTTTTGAAATAATTCTCGTGTACTTACAAAATCGAAAACGCGACTGAATATATCCGTGAAAAATGAAACCTTATTAAAAACATTTCCAATGTCAGTAGAGTGTGTACCCTCCATATGTATGTAAAGTCATTTTCAAAATAAATATTTATTCTGCTGGGGTTACTTTTATGACAATAAATCCAATTTGAACCCAAAAATTTATGTTTTGCACAGTAAAATGCTATGAGGAGAAAACGTCAGGAGGCATCTATCAGTTATGCGGGGGTGGGATCTCGCATGTAGACGAACCAGTAGTAGTACTGCGGATATCTATTTGGTACAAAATTTCGAAATCTATAAATCTTATTCAACCCTTTAATTACTATTGTATTGCTATCTTCGAAATTATTTTTGCTAAATGTGAAGATTTCTCGTACAGTAATAAGTCATATCTGAGAAGTAACAGACATTATATAAAATACGTCAAATCATGGGCACGCTCTGTCAATTAATGCGTTATTTCACAAGAAATATCAGCACCAAATCTTTATTTTTGCAAATTATTTCTGAAAAGGGTCGAACTAGATTTCAAAAGGTGACACACATAAAAGAGTTTTGTCCGTTTTTTGTTGGACATCTAAATGTTTCGTTTGCTTTTAAGATCACACACACTTTTTATTGGAATTGCATTCTGACATGCTTTCGAGAGATTTTGCTAGTGCTTATATAAAATGATATTCTAGATTTTAACTGAGATAAATAGGAATGATAATAATGGCATGTTGGATAATGCGAAATAAATAACAGCAGTACATTATGCACACGGAAAATATAATAATCAATCAAATTTAAGATATATGAAATTAAATGAAATTCTTCTAAATCATAGATTCCAAGCGGTAAAATTTGTGAGACAGGCATGAAATGTCATACGTTTCAAACCTCATGGTCGTTATTGGAAGTTAGGAAGTCAATATAGATGTGCGAAAATATGGCTTCTATTTACCATGCTAACTGACTGTAATATTGACGACAGGCTATTTATATAAATCGATTTGTGTATTGCAAATTGAGATTTGAATGCAATACAATAAAGTGAAAAACTTTGGTAAAATTTCTAAATATGAACCACTAATTGCGAAATGACAGAAAATCAACGAGAAGTATTTGCATAAAGATAATATTTCTTCGTTGTCCAAGGCCTCTGACAATTCACTTTTCTTCGTTGGCGTTTAATTAACAGAATGATGTCACGTTTCTTCATAGATTCTCCAATACAGATTGAGACAAAATAAATCGATAACGGCTTGGTTTATTTGCACATGCGCGGTACTGTAAAAAAAAAAACCAATACTGTTTTGGGAAAACACTGCAGCGCTCACATATGGAACTATGTTCGTAAGCGATTTTACAAGCTGAACCGTAATGCTCTGACATACGGATATGATAGAAATCCATTTGGTAAGTCTTTTATACCATTTTTTAAATATTTTTTTTAGAATCACATGTTAGATTCTTGTAGGAAAATATCTATATAAATTATCGTGGTTAAGGCCATTGGTAATGTTTACCAGTTCAGAATAACAAGAATAAAAAAATGGTAACGCAGATTATGCGTTAATCAATTTTAAACCATAAGCAGTAATTTGTGATCACGTGGCTTATGAATGGGAAACATGACATGTGAGACAAAAAAAAGAGTCCGATAGGACAACTGGATTAATATATGCTTGTTGTAGCATTCATTTTCGTTGTCCATCTTTACGTAGTACTATTTCATCCTTAATGACCCTGTGACCTTGCTAATGGCGGCATAATGTATAAGTATATAGCTATTTAGGACCGAATAAATGAGAACTGTACATGTTTCCAGAAGACTCAGACGCATCATTAGCATGATGTAGAGATCTATTAAGTAACATCGAAAGCCAAATTAATAAAGTTGGCCATATGTAAGGGTTTCAGTGTAGTTTTTCTGTTGAAAAATAAACACAGCGGACAATTACATTTCAAAGTGAGCGGTATGAACTAAAGCAAAATGTAAAAGCCGTTAGACAAAAGTATATAACCGTTAGACAAAAGTATATAACCGTTAGGCAAAAGAATATAGCTGTTAGACAAAATGTAAACCCCGTTAGGCAAAAACGTATATTTTGCGGTCATAAGTAAGTTTATACTTTCAAAATGACATAGACGTCTATAGAATTTACATTTGTGAAGGGAAAATAAGAAATGATAAGACTCATTAAATTCGATTTATTGACAATATCAAAAGGTTCAGTAATTAGGGTGGTTATGTTCTGATTCAATCTCCGACATAAAATATAAAATGAACAAGTAAACAAGACGTTTACAGTTGATGTTATTAGCTTTTGATAATGGAAGCAGGTGGTAGATGGGCCTCTTGCAATTATACTTTATACTAGGGTCATACTTTCAATTGCTTCTTTCTTTCGAGCTTTTAAGGATCCAGAAATATTCATAGTTCAGAAACCCTTTATAAATGACCTACACAAGCACAACAAAAACCCTTTATAAATGACCTAACAAAAATAAAAGAAGAAAGAAATAATAAATGAACATATAATAAATGGGCCTGTATTTCAGTTGAAAATGCTACTTGATAAACATGTCGCCTGCCACAATTTGTCATTCTGCTATGGACGTCTGTCGGAGTTCGAACAATGGGACAGTATGGTCTTATACAGACAAGGAAGAGATTGAATAGCTTTGTCAGATAAAATATACATTACACAAGGATGAAGTTTTCCTTCTTTTTGGTTGGTTGTTTTGATAGTCATGCTATCATTGTTTTAGAAATCGCAGAAACTTGTCTATCTCTAATATGGTCAGCAATGATTTATTATTGATTTTCTCCTTGTATTGATGCCCCGCAGACGCTTATATCGTGAATACCAGTCTCCGATTCACAAACTCAGTGAATTCAATAATCCGTATACGACTGGCTTAGCTATCACTCTAGCAGTTAGTAGTGACTTGATTGTGTTGTGAGTGTAGGTGGGTGTAAAAGAAATAAATTAAACGCTATTACCCGCAACGTACTATCAGGATGTCAAGATAATCATGTTGAGTGCAAATAACGACAATACGGTGGATTTTTGGCGCATAAAAATATATTAAAATCAGAGAAGTCTCTCTTTCATGTATTATATTAGATTTTTTTTCTTCTTCAAATTAATTTGTTGCATGTTGTGCGATATTACTGTGCAAGTAATAGGAACATGTGACAGAGTTTCTAGTTCATTCCTTCATATTATTAAAAAGCAATGAAGCCAACGATTGCAACAATAAATGTAAAGAAACTTAAATAAAGAAACAGGGAAGAAGAAATGAAAAAGAAAAAACGTAGCAGTAGAGTTATTCTTTCCTTCGCTTTTGAAAACGATCGCTGTTGTTTATGTGTCTGTGTGTGTGAGTGTGTGTGTGTGTGAGAGAGAGTGTGTGTGTGTGTGTGTGTGTGTATGAGAGAGAGAGAGAGAGAGAAAATGTGTGTGTGAGAGAGAGAGAGAGAAAGTGTGTGAGTATGTGTGTGGTGAGTATGTGTGTGTGTGTGTGAGAGAGAGAGAGAGAGAGAGAGAATGAATGAATGTGTGTGTGTGTGTGTGTGTGTGTGTGTGAGAGAGAGAGTGTGTGTGTGAGAGAGAGAGAGAGAGTGTGTGTGTGTGTGTGTGTGTGTGTGTGTGTGCGTGAGAGAGAAAGAAAGAGAAAGAGAGAGAGCATCAGTCGAGACTGATAAATATACCAAACTGGTTCCATTGGTCATGAAATGGTAGACGCAAGAACACTTAAAATCTGGTGCTAATGAAAAATTGTTACTTGTCAGAGTTGGTATAAGTCATTCATATCCTGGTATAGCTACATTAAACTCACTTTTGAATGTAGGAGATCACAGGCTTCACTTTTGTCAGCAAATGAATATTCCGATTTTTCTTGACAGAAATGCGTTGAGTTTATAAATTAGCTGCAGTGTATTCATTTTGGCTCATATTGCATGCAACAGTACATGCAAACTTTCATGAGACGATTCTTCACACACGAGTCTTGGTTTTATGACGTTGTATACCATTTTATACGCTTTCATTGCGTATCCGACATCATTTCCAATCTGACCAAAAATAGATTCTCTATTGGTGTCAGACTAAAATTCTTTTTATTATTACTTTTGAAAACAAGTTCGTTGAGTATTTGTTCCCCATTTACGGTAGCGAGGTGACGAAAAGTACTCAATTATGACAAATGAAAAATGAAATAAACTGATCAGTGATCTGGACTTTGAAGAAATGTTCTTGACTGTGATACTGAGATGGCATGAAATTGAGCAAAATAAGCGAACAGTGAAAAATATTAACTTTCGCAGACACCCATCTCTTTCTGCTGTACTTAAAGTTGTTAAAATTGATGTGCAATAAAAACAATACAAACTTTAAAAGTAAGGCTTGGTGTCTGTGTAACTAAATTTAGAAGTAAGATTTGGTGTCTGTGTAAATAAATTTAAAAGTAAGACTGAGTGTATGTGTGAATACATTTCTTTTTCTTCACCATTCCATTTATTATAATTGTAAGGCATCATACACGGCAGTAAGACTAATTGGTGAACATTAATAGATGCAGAATTAAAGGAAATTTTTTGTCCTATTGGTGATTTTTGTAATAAGAGGGAAAACCAATGAAACAAACGGAAATGCGCGACACAAATATATCACGTTGTAAGAAATGTGCATTTGGGGAGACTGAGGTAGAAAAGGACCTAAGCCCGCTCAGAATTGACCAGTCATAACAGATTTGATTATCTGTGTAATTTACAAATGAAGCACGGACTTTTCATACTGAGAGATCCTTGCCGACTGATAGAGATATCGTAAAATAATAGATTTCCCGTTAATATCCTTTTAAATTTACTTAAGCTTCTATCAACTGAACTGCTGACAACGATGGTGTCACTCCATTGTATGGTTACTGATTGTTGTCATCATGTGTAGTACATAAATGTATCTATAAAGAGAAACTGAAAGTGCAAAACATGTATGTACATGTTAATATTTAACCTATCGCGTGGTTGTGAATATACTAGTCAGGTACCCTATTTCTTCCAAAATCGCCTTACTGCGGCTAAATCCTCTGGGATCTTTTAATCATATGTTGCAGTATTCTCAACCTCAAATAAGTGACCATCCCTTATATTAATCGTCTCTGATAATCTAAAATACAGATGTTAAATCCAAGTCACAATACATTTTATGGCAAAATGTCTAAAGTAATTTTTTTTTAAAGCAATATTGTGCACAGATTAAACCCAGTATGACTTCCTGGCATTAATACAGATCATGTTACCATCGACCATGCCACTCTAACTGAAGTACCATGGACAACATCAGTTACACGGACGGCTGTGCCATCTATTACTGTCCCATTCGCTGTTTTAAAAAAAATTAAAAATAAAACACCCATTTGCAGTTGGGCATGCCAATAGTTACCTGTGTTGGAAATTAGGGACACTTGGTAATCAAACTAGCAGACATGTATTTTTGTAGTAATCATCTAGTGTCTCTGTTTCATTTACCATTTTGGTCAATGGTTCATTGGTGTTGATTGGTTGGGTCCGTATACCCTGAACATCTATTATTTCATGTCTTTGTACGACAATAAGTGACAATAGACTACTGGGTATTTTTTCTTCTGTTGACTGCTTATATCCAACTTTAACATTCTTTTGAAACATAACGACTCTACAACTATGCGTCCCTTAAAATATTCTTGTTTTTTTTTTATTATTTGCTATTCTGCTAAGAACGAGTATTAGGTCTGGAATATTCAAGTTTGACACATTTTTGTAGTATATTATTTTGAAAGCTTCTTCAGAATCCTTTAACCTTTCTTCTAATTTATTTCTTCTGGTGCAATCTGTATCGTCTATTTCTAATATCTTTCAAAGGTCATAATTAATGTGGGGCCCCGAGTGGTCTAAAGCGCTAACCGTTACGGATCACTTCCATCTCACTTCAGCGTGGGTTCGAGTCTCGGGCACGACCAATATAAGTACGTGAGAAAGCTTGCTAGTAGATTCCCGTGGGTCGGTGAATATTACCGGGGTTTTCTAGGTTCCTCCTCCACCAGTTATACTGGCCACCATGTATAACATATCTTGTGCTGAGAAATGGCGTTGAATCCCATAACACAATTAATGTTCATCGTTTCTGACTCAATTTGTGGCTGTGATTTGCTAAATGATTATTGTGTATATTTAGCAGCATGTTGTTGTTCTTTACAGTAGTGATCAAAATATTTTCTGTACTGTCAAATTTTATATCTGGTGGTTATTTATAATCACTTTTGTAAACATGACTCTTAAATTGAAAACTATCTACACCACCTTTTGATACTTTCTAGCTATCTAAAAAGATTCTTTAAAAAAACATGAAAAAGAACTGTTTCATAGAAGATTAGAAAACTTTATTTTGTCTGACTGATTCAAACAATATTTGTTACAGAGATATAGCCGATAATGCTTTAACAGGGAGGATAAAACAGATCAAAAGCAAATTAAGAAAACTTATGGGAGTTCTGTCAGTGCGAGATCAGCTCAAATATCGAAGTTATTTTCAGAAGTTTTCTTCTTGGCAGTGTCTTCTTTAATACGTAACCACTGGTAATTTGGCGGAATTATATACATAGAACAGAATATGATACTTCTTTGGGTTTCCTCTGTATAAGCTACGATTACTTCTGTCAGCACTCTCTGCTAGCTTGATAGCATTCAAACACATGAATTTAAAACTTAACAGGGGAAAAATAAAACAGAGAACGTTGAGCAAAATAAAAATGAGAACCGGATGCTTTGTAATCGAGCTATGTATGAATTTTATCAGTTATTACAACTGCTACTTTAACAGGAGTATATATCATGTGGCTAAGTCTCTCAATGAAACCAAAGAGGAAAATAGTACACCAGATGAAATAATAAGCACAAGCCGGAAAATGATTACATGGAAACCAATTGGTAATTACATTTAAATATAGAAAAAAGTAGTGCACCGACGAAAACTTAAAATGAAACGAATCGCTCAATCACCAAAAATGTCTGAAACATATGTTGCAAATCCTCCTTTTTAACAGGCTAATGTTAATACTAAACTATCTATTTCATACATATAAGCGTGGAAGAAATATCAAATATACCTCCTTTGTATATTGCATTGCTGACAGACAATATACTGCATTTTAGGTTGTTGTTTTTGTTGTTATGGGTTTAACGCCATTTTGCAGCACATGACATGCATGGCGGCGAGTATATTATATATACCGGCTTTCTCACCCACCCACTAGCGGACAGAGGTGAGGTGTCAGTGATCTGTTAAGGCTAGCAAAGTTCTAAAGCATGTTGAGATAGTGAACTCAGTTATAAGTAAGGTGAACACTATTGATATGAATAGTTCTATAAGCAATAACGAGCTAAATCACGAGGAGTTTTATTTTATTGTCAGTACGTATAACAAATAAAAGAAAGTAGTGAGTTAATATATTAAAGTAAGAACGGGATCTTTTTCAGGAGGAAAAGGTTAAGGTTAACGAGATTGGAAGAGCTTATAACAAACATAAAAATCAGCTACAAGTTAGCGGATGTAAAGAAGTAAGCATGAACCACGTTATATGGTAGCAACTGAAGAGAAAAAAATTAAATCTAGGTTTCATAAATTTCTTTAGGTTGTACACATTTCTCTAGGTTGTATACATTTCTTTAGGTTGTACACATTTCTCTAGGTTGTATACATTTCTTTAGGTTGTACACATTTCTCTAGGTTGTATACATTTCTTTAGGTTGTACACATTTCTCTAGGTTGGGCAACGGATCACTGCCATCTCACCTCTGTCTGCGGCGGTTCGAGTCTAAGATTCAGCCAATGTGGGCATGTGAGAAAGCTTGCCAGTAGCTTCTCGTGGGTCGGTGGTTCTTTCCGGGGTGTTCCGGGTTCTTCCTCCACCATTAATACTGGCCGTCATGTATAGCCTATCGTGCTGAAAAATGGCGTTAAACCCCACAACAACAACAACAACAACTAGGTTGGGCAAGTTTCTCAGATGCTAATAGAAAGCCACATTACCGAAGAAGGATAATCAGAGATAAATTTTATTTTATTAATACGACTGATAATATAAATATGACATGATTGATTTAATTGCAGAGAATAGATTTTTGTAGTCGGAAATTATGTTTCAAATTAACTGAACAGTATTCTATTACATCAATGAAAATAACGTATTTATTACACCAACGAAAAAAATGAAACGAGAACTGTTTAAAAACCAGATATTTTTTATATAAATAAAACCTCCATTAAGTTAAGGATGAAAAGACTACTAATATTGCAAACAAATCAAGTTTTGACTTTGAGTACTTGAAACACAACTCCAGAGTTTTCGTTACTCTGAGTAATATGTACACAGAGTATATAAATTGTTATGAGTTAGTTGCCAGCAATCTATACCTACATCTTTTGAATCAGATGCAGTTTATTGATTTCTGATACATATATCCAAAGCATATATTTTCCTCTGCTAGTCATAGAGTAAACATTTCGAATGATTACAATTCGTGTCCGCTAGAATCTGTAGGAATGTGTTCAGTGTGATTTTGTTTCTCGCGATTTGAAAAATCAATTGAAGAAATAACGATAAACAGACCAAATATTTGTATAGAAGACGATAAAGAAAAATCAATAGATTTTCATGGTATGCCAGTAACATTTTTATAAAATAAATGTTAATTTATTACAGAAACCCAAAAGGATAAATTTAGATCGTCTTTCTAATCTCCTGAGACTATTAACTGTTCACAATTCAGAATATTTACGTATTACAGACGATCAGTGGGGACCGTTCCGGCGGCCTAGTGGCTAGAGCGTCCGCCTCGGAAGCTGGAGGTTGTGGGTTCAAACCCCGGCAGAGTCATACCAAAGACTTATTAAAATGGTACTAACAGCTGCCTCGCTTGGCGCTCAGCATTAGGAGGTTAGTGTTAGGACTGGTCGGCCTGGTGTCAGGATAATGTAACTGGGTGGGACATCATGCTACATGTCTGCGACATGATGCCCCAGTGCTAGACATCACTATAAACTGCCACACTGCAGACATAGTAGCGATATGTTAAATTTTAAAGCTAATTTAAAGATCTAAATCACACACACACACACACACACACACACACACACCTTCACATCTGTAATATGTCGGTGTTATTAATCCTTATTTTTATACGCTACATCATGAACGTGACATGCTTGATCATTCGCATTTATTGGATACTCTCCAGGTCTTGGTTGACCTTTCTCGTCAATTCGAATATGAAGTCAGGTTCAATGAAAACCACTATAATTATATCCAGGAAGATGTTTTTCTTCTGGATACTTAGCCCGTGGAGTTCTTCGTAATTTTCCCAGTGAGGCAGCGATATCACCACCTGTCTGATACGACGCAAAATAAATATATATTTTTTGTACCACATTTCACACACTTGCCTGTAAGTGCGCGCTTTTTTGTTATTATTGTTATTTATCCACTTGTGAGGGTGGATGCTCTGCATCGAACACAATATAAATTCGTATTATTTATTATATTTGTACAACATGGATGTCATTAATTTTTCTGCGACACGAAAGCAAGAGCCAGTAAAACATCATCCAGCGCTACCAAATTCTATCGGAGCAATTATCATAGGTTAGTAGTAAATGGGGATACCCTAGCGACAATGGGAATTAGCATTACAAACACCCCTGGGACAATCTGGCGACAAGGGAAAATTAACATGGAGAAAAATCGTGGGACAATCTGGCGACAAGGGAAATTAACATGGGAATAAATCGTGGGACTGTTGAGCGACAAGGAGGGAATTGAACATGGAGAAAAATCGTGGGACACTCTGGCGACAAGGGAAATTAACATGGGAAATAGATTTTGGAACTGTTGAGCGACAAGGGGAAATTGAATATGGGAATAAATCGTGGGACTGTCTAGCGTCAAGGGGAATTGAACATGGTGGGATTGTCTAGGGACAATGGTGGTAGAGGGTCAAACACAACAGAGACAGAAACATACATACACTAGTACAAGCGTGAGATTTATATATAAAGCATTACGAAGACCTGAAATCTTGCTGGGGTGTTCAAAAATTTGCATAATTGTAATGATGCTATAAATAGCTATAATCAAGGAAATGCTCAACGACAAAATGGATGTGACTAAAAGTAACGTTAAAATGACGAAATTGTCCCAGAATTTAAAGGAAAATAAACATATCCCCGAAAATTAAGTTACAATGGTTTAGACTAAAATGGATAAAATTAGTAACTACTTACAATATCAACTTCTGTGACGATCGTGGATAAATACCTATGTATCTATAATCAGCTGAAATTCCTATGAAATCCCACTATCTATTTATAGCTCCAACTTGTGGGTTTTTCCTTTGGAAAATCCCACTATCTTTTTATAGCCTCAGCTTGAGTGACGTTCCTGTTTATGAATTCTAGTATATATGTATAGCTACAAAATGTGGAAATCCCCAAGTCGATATTTATAGTCTCAAAATTTCCAGCGTCAGTGACGTCACTGTACTGAACACTAGGGGATAAATGGCAACAGTGTTGCAAGTGGCTGACCTGAATACGCGCTACTGTAGGTAGGTAGGTAGAGTGTATCTGATAGGGATAAAGTGAGTTTTATAGGGACAAACAGAGACCAATACACACACACACACACACACACACAACATACGCGCGCAGACTCACACACACACACACACACACACACACACACACACACACACACACACACAGAGGGAAGAGGAAAAAACAAACCCCAAAATATACTATCCACACTCGGGAGGAAGAAAAAAAAAACAACCAAATATACGATCTACACAACGTACGCGAACACACACACACACACACACACACACACACACACACAACATACGCGCGCAGACTCACACACACACACACACACACACACACAGAGAGGGAAGAGGAAAAAACAAACCCCAAATATACTATCCACACTAGGGAGGAAAAAAAAAACAACCAAATATACGATCTACACAACGTACGCGAACAAACACACACACACACACAACATACGCGCGCAGACTCACACACACACACACACACACACACACACAGAGGGAAGAGGAAAAAACAAACCCCAAATATACTATCCACACTCGGGAGGAAGAAAAAAAAACAACCAAATATACGATCTACACAACGTACGCGAACACACACACACACACACACACACACACACACACACAGTGGGAAGAGGAAAAAACGAACCCCAAATATACTATCAATACAGAAGGGAGATAATACAAACCCCAAATAAACTATCCACACAAACGTACGCGAACGCATACAAACCCCAAATACACTATCAACACAGAAGGGAGATAATACAAACCCCAAATAAACTATCCACACAAACGTACGCGAACGCATACAAACCCCAAATATACTATCCACACAACGTCGCTAACGCATACAAACCGCAAATATACTATCCACACTCGGGAGGAAGAAGAAGAAAAACAACCAAATATGCGATCTACACAACGTACGCGAACACACACACACACACACACACACACACACACACACACACCACAGAGGGAAGAAGAAGAAAACCATTATACACTATCCACACGCAGTGAAGAAATAACCCTTTATATATATATACTATCAACAGAGAGTGGAGAAAATAACCCATTATATTCCATCAACACAGAGTGAAGAAGAAAAAGTTTTTTGAAAGCACCTAAGCCCTCACCTGCAATGACCAACTCTGCCAAACACCTACACCCCACCCACCCCCACTCCCAACACTACAAAACCCATTTAACCCGTTATTTTATGGCATCAGTGTGTGATTTAGGAAACATCAAGACACAAAATGATGGACGAATAGACTGACTATTGTTTACGGACTTGCATGCCTAAAGAGCGTGCGTGAAGGAAAACATCCTTCCATTTCAATTCTAACTAAAACATGATCCAGAGGGATAGAGAGAGGTGAAAGAGCACAATTTCATAAAGTGTGAGTAAAAACAAAACACGCCATCCTTATTATACAATGTCAAGACCAAGAGACACTTACGTTTTCTTTCTGGTCTATTCTCTTTTAGAAGGTAGTATGAAATTTCACATCAGGGCCAACGCATCGGCTCACATTGTCAATTTTTCCATTTCCATGTTTTTACTGGCACAAGTTCTTCATCATCTTCAATTTCTTCTTCTTCTGAATCCCTCTTCTCTGTTTCGTCTTGTTTTTGTTTCTTCTCTTTTCTCGTAGGGCACTCTGAATTCCAGTGTCCTTTCTCCTGACAACGATATTAGGTATCTTGACTTTTGTCTCTCTTTCTTAGACGAAGCAGGTATTCTGGAGACAAATACCCATTTACCTTTGCAGATATAGCAAACTTCATTAGCACTTACACACTTTCGTATGACTCTCATCAAATCAACGACCAAAAGAGTAAGTTTTGTTGCCACTTTCGCATGTGATTTATGCTTTCGTATGACTTTTAGCAAATATTTGACCAGCAGGTCGATCTGTGCTGACTCTTCCATCTTCTTGATCGTTTGAGAGCGGAATGAATACTCTGACGCTAAGACACTCTCCTTATATACATGGACCTGCTGCGTATGAAACCTAGTCAAATGTAATTTTGCAATAAGATGAAACGATTTCATTGAGGAAGTAAAAAGCAATGATGTACCGTATCGCCTCACACAAAACCTGAAGTTTTAGTTCAAATCCGTGTCAGCGATTTCGAAGACGACATAACTGAGCTTTAATCAATGCTCTCCAATTATGCCACAAAACCACGAGTCCTGATTCACGCCAAAAGAAATTTCGTTCGGTCCATAAAAAATAGTATCACATCTGAGAAACGCAAAAACGAACTTCCAGAAAACTGAGAACGACGGCTTACACCTACAACGTAAATGTGTGAGTTCAAGTAGTGCGTAAAACTTAGTCAAATTAGATTTTTATAGTCAAGACGAAACGATCTCTTTTCGAACAAGAAAGCAGACACCAAGCGACAATGGCGATCCGTGTCACACAACACTTTTCAAAATGTATATTATCAGAGGTTTGTTCTAGCGATCTGCACGGTTAAATTAAATGTTGATGTATTTTGCAATAAGACGGACACAATTTCCATGGGATCGCCCATGGTACGATTGTTCGTGCATTAGTTTAATTTTTAAAAATATTTTTTTATATAAATCGCCTATAGGATAGACCCAGTAAAGCATGGCCATTCTCGTCACTGTATGAATAGCTACTCAAGTCAATTCGAAGCGAACGCGGTAAGAAAATAAGTATAGCCAATGAAATGGCTTACAACGGGTGATGCATTGTTTTGTTCTAGGGCTGTGTGGCATAATAATCCCTATGTTCTTGTGTTGTTACCATTACAGTGCAGACAGACTGAAATGTGAACTTACAAGCCCTCTTTGTGTGTGTTGTACCATTTCCTCTTACCACATCAAAATACTGAGCGTCACAGTATTGGTTCGCGTTTTCAAGCTGACCATTTTTTTATATCTCACTTAAACATTTCGACATAAATACTCACATCGGTAGAGTCAGAAGAGACGTGTTACAGTATTGAGGGGCATGTTATCTTTTCTTTTTCAAACTAATAAATTTGGGGTTTGTATGAAGTAAAGAACCGAAAGTACAGTGAAACTCAAGGATGATGACCCAATCTGTCTGTCTATTGATGCGTGTATTTACTTAAGAAGAAATATGACCTCTAAAACACAAAGAGATTCGGCAAGCATGATTAGATTAAACACAACGATGTTTTCCTTCACGCCCGTGTAATTTAGAGTTTCAATCGTCTTTGAAGACAAACTTGGTCTCCTTTTGTAGGGCTTGAAATAATAAAAAAAACTGAAAAATCTTAAGCACTTTGCTATAGATAATTTCATCAACAGACCAAACAACATAAATACCGTTACAACAATAGAAAGCCTTAAATCTCCTATCAAAAAGAAATGCATGAAAAAAATTAAAGATTAACGATAACTAACCAATGAAACCGAATTTAACAAAGGCAATGACATGTGAAGAAATGCCTCTCACTTTGGAAAGGTAGGCGAATGTACTCTGTCATGCACCGTCAACTTGAAAAAAATTATAAACTAAGAGAAACCTGAATTCAAAATTCAGTTGTTTCTTTTTCTTCAAAATTATTTCGTTTCTTTTTTCCTTTTTGTCTTTTTGGAACAAATCTAAGCACTAATATAGAGTGGAAAAGGGAAAATGCACATACAAGCTTTGATATTTCTGAAAAAAGGAGGGGATATTCCTAACGTTCATAACCACCTATATATGCTTGGACTTGTCTGTGACTTATCCACAAAACAAGATATACATATTTCTGGTCAAGCTGCAAGTGTGTGCGTGTTTTTGAAAATGGTAAAAATTGGATATACAATTTTCTCGTGACACTTATAAAGTGAAGAGTCTGTGCAAGTGTCAAAAGCCAAAGTCATATAAGTTTTGTATTTTGTACGGCTTGTGAAGATTTCTACTTTAGAAAATGTGAAGTATCACAAGTTATTATCACAAACAGAAGTGGAACATAGGGGCTTGCAAGAAAGAAAATAACCCAGACAGTTGGTGTCATCAAGAGTACTAGAGACGGTACCCGAACTTGCTTGCCTGCTTACTTGAATTAAAGTGATTTTCGCTCTAATGGAGCATGTATCACTGGTTTAATAACGCACCGCGTGATTTTTAATTACTCCTGGGGAAGGAAAGAGAGCCTCATCCCCCAGGCTTTTATGTACTCACAGACTATTTTTAAATTTAGCCACTCAGGTGTAGGACTAACTAGTCCTTAACAACCTGACTGAAAGACTTTAAACATGAGTGGGAATTGTCTCACCACACACTCATTTTTCTGTCCGAGCGTGGTAAAGGAGGAAAAAGGTGCTCAGCAAGACAGCCATGGATGTTAAGTACTCACCAAGACGCTAGCCCGTACTTATTTCAAATCAAGTCCCGTTTTTGCTAATGGACAATAAAAGGTACCAATAATGTGTTAACCACCTGTGCAATTAGTTCAAATCTAACGAGTCTGTTAAATTTCCTACTTCCTGTCTAATATTAGTACTTAGTGTACATAAAAATAGCCATACTGATCTTATTTTAAATTATTATGTCTAAGCGACATATGCCAGTTTGGTCACTGTTAGGTTTAAAAAGTTAAGTTTGTTGTGGTGTTCCAATGGGTCAAGTTTGTTTCGAGAATAGTTTAGTCAAGGAGGGATACCAAGCCAAATATGGTTCCCTATTTAATAAAAAGCAATCTTTTGGAGCCCTGAAAAAAGGTCTGTTTTTTCTGTTAGAAGGTAACACGTCTCTCTTTTGCTTTCACGTTCTTTCCCGCACTCCTAGTCTCATGATTCTTGATATCAGGAAATGCGTAGCCATGATGGGCGGTAATGTAAGCAGCGGTTTCTACCAGTTGACTGAGGGGGTATCCAGTGTAGGCTTGTCTGTAGAATTGGGGAAGAACTCTGACCCCTAATCCCCATTGAGAAGGTCTTGGTTTAAAGGTGTCTAGAGATTTGTAGGCAACGTATTGTATGGCTGTAATAAACTGCCCTGCTATGTTGACGTCATACAATGCTTGATCTAGCCCCATTTCGGTGTAATTCTCAACGAGGGTCAGCGTCCCCCTCCTCCTCAACCGCCTCAATTTCCTCTTCTGGTTCTGATACTAATTCTTCAGTTGAGGTAGATAGTTTCAAATCCGCTGCTATGGTGTCTGTCCCTGTTATTGTTGTTGTAGTTGTTCTTTCAGCTGAGATTGCCTGTAGTATCGGAGTGAGAAAAGAACGTAGTGCCTCCGATAATTACATTTGAGTTTGCCATACCGTTTGTGTAACATAATTGGAACTTTGATTTGCCACCACTCTTTCCGGGACGGGTTGTTTGTTAGGTATAGTCGGCTGTTGACTAGCTGTTATTTGTGTTCTCGAGGTGGGTGGAGTGCTAACTGGCTAGGTCTGCATTTCTTGCTCCCGCTGCTGTTGCGTATATTTCTTCCCTCCACACCGAGTTCTGGACCTAATTCTTTAAATTTCGTTGTACCCGAACTTACATTATCCATATTATCACCAACAATTATTACTATTTTTAAAATTTTGATAAGCGACGGAAACGAACAACTTAGAGTCACACTTTCTAACCAAGATAAAGAAATCATGTGCTGATAGACTCACTTCTGTATTTTTTTTTTCTTCTAACTGACTAACGTATCATAGGCAATGGAATGTGATTTCTTTTCGAGAGTATGGGGTAGCCCTGAATTTTTTTGGGGGGGAAGTTGAAGCTATGGCGATCGCTTAGGTTATAAGATGACGGCCTCCTCTGACGACAGGCTTTCTCACAGGATAAGGTCTGCTTCTTCGGAAAGAGAAGAAGAACTCTTTGGTGTCGATAAAACTGTTAACAAAGCCTCTGCCAGGTTCATGCTGCTGCTGCTGTTTTTAAAAATTAAACTAATGCACGAACAATCGTACCATGGGCGATCCCATGGAAATTGTGTCCGTCTTATTGCAAAATACATCAACATTTAATTTAACCGTGCAGATCGCTAGAACAAACCTCTGATAATATACATTTTGAAAAGTGTTGTGTGACACGGATCGCCATTGTCGCTTGGTGTCTGCTTTCTTGTTCGAAAAGAGATCGTTTCGTCTTGACTATAAAAATCTAATTTGACTAAGTTTTACGCACTACTTGAACTCACACATTTACGTTGTAGGTGTAAGCCGTCATTCTCAGTTTTCTGGAAGTTCGTTTTTGCGTTTCTCAGATGTGATACTATTTTTTATGGACCGAACGAAATTTCTTTTGGCGTGAATCAGGACTCGTGGTTTTGTGGCATAATTGGAGAGCATTGATTAAAGCTCAGTTATGTCGTCTTCGAAATCGCTGACACGGATTTGAACTAAAACTTCAGGTTTTGTGTGAGGCGATACGGTACATCATTGCTTTTTACTTCCTCAATGAAATCGTTTCATCTTATTGCAAAATTACATTTGACTAGGTTTCATACGCAGCAGGTCCATGTATATAAGGAGAGTGTCTTAGCGTCAGAGTATTCATTCCGCTCTCAAACGATCAAGAAGATGGAAGAGTCAGCACAGATCGACCTGCTGGTCAAATATTTGCTAAAAGTCATACGAAAGCATAAATCACATGCGAAAGTGGCAACAAAACTTACTCTTTTGGTCGTTGATTTGATGAGAGTCATACGAAAGTGTCTAATGAAGTTTGCTATATCTGCAAAGGTAAATGGGTATTTGTCTCCAGAATACCTGCTTCGTCTAAGAAAGAGAGACAAAAGTCAAGATACCTAATATCGTTGTCAGGAGAAAGGACACTGGAATTCAGAGTGCCCTACGAGAAAAGAGAAGAAACAAAAACAAGACGAAACAGAGAAGAGGGATTCAGAAGAAGAAGAAATTGAAGATGATGAAGAACTTGTGCCAGTAAAAACATGGAAATGGAAAAATTGACAATGTGAGCCGATGCGTTGGCCCTGATGTGAAATTTCATACTACCTTCTAAAAGAGAATAGACCAGAAAGAAAACGTAAGTGTCTCTTGGTCTTGACATTGTATAATAAGGATGGCGTGTTTTGTTTTTACTCACACTTTATGAAATTGTGCTCTTTCACCTCTCTCTATCCCTCTGGATCATGTTTTAGTTAGAATTGAAATGGAAGGATGTTTTCCTTCACGCACGCTCTTTAGGCATGCAAGTCCGTAAACAATAGTCAGTCTATTCGTCCATCATTTTGTGTCTTGATGTTTCCTAAATCACACACTGATGCCATAAAATAACGGGTTAAATGGGTTTTGTAGTGTTGGGAGTGGGGGTGGGTGGGGTGTAGGTGTTTGGCAGAGTGTGGATAGTATATTTGCGGTTTGTATGCGTTAGCGACGTTGTGTGGATAGTATATTTGGGGTTTGTATGCGTTCGCGTACGTTTGTGTGGATAGTTTATTTGGGGTTTGTATTATCTCCCTTCTGTGTTGATAGTGTATTTGGGGTTTGTATGCGTTCGCGTACGTTTGTGTGGATAGTTTATTTGGGGTTTGTATTATCTCCCTTCTGTGTTGATAGTATATTTGGGGTTTGTTTTTTCCTCTTCACTCTGTGTGTGTGTGTGTGTGTGTGTGTATGTGTGTGTGTTCGCGTACGTTGTATAGATCGTATATTTGGTTTTTTTTCTTCCTCCCGAGTGTCGATAGTATATTTGGGGTTTGTTTTTTCCTCGTCCCTCTGTGTGTGTGTGTGTGTGAGTCTGCGCGCGTATGTTGTGTGTGTGTGTGTGTGTGTGTGTGTGTGTGTGTGTGTGTTTGTTCGCGTACGTTGTGTAGATCGTATATTTGGTTGTTTTTTTTCTTCCTCCCGAGTGTGGATAGTATATTTGGGGTTTGTTTTTTCCTCTTCCCTCTGTGTGTGTGTGTGTGTGTGTGAGTCTGCGCGCGTATGTTGTGTGTGTGTGTGTGTGTGTTTGTTCGCGTACGTTGTGTAGATCGTATATTTGGTTGTTGTTTTTTTTCTTCCTCCCGAGTGTGGATAGTATATTTTGGGGTTTGTTTTTTCCTCTTCCCTCTGTGTGTTTGTGTGTGTGTGTGAGTCTGCGCGCGTATGTTGTGTGTGTGTGTGTGTGTGTGTGTTTGTTCGCGTACGTTGTGTAGATCGTATATTTGGTTGTTTTTTTTTCTTCCTCCCGAGTGTGGATAGTATATTTTGGGGTTTGTTTTTTCCTCTTCCCTCTGTGTGTGTGTGTGTGTGTGTGTGTGTGTGTGTGTGAGTCTGCGCGCGTATGTTGTGTGTGTGTGTGTGTGGTCTCTGTTTGTCCCTATAAAACGCACTTTATCCCTATCAGATACACTCTACCTACCTACCTACAGTAGCGCGTATTCAGGTCAGCCACTTGCAACACTGTTGCCATTTATCCCCTAGTGTTCAGTACAGTGACGTCACTGACGCTGGAAATTTTGAGACTATAAATATCGACTTGGGGATTTCCACATTTTGTAGCTATACATATATACTAGAATTCATAAACAGGAACGTCACTCAAGCTGAGGCTATAAAAAGATAGTGGGATTTTCCAAAGGAAAAACCCACAAGTTGGAGCTATAAATAGATAGTGGGATTTCATAGAAATTTCAGCTGATTATAGATACATAGGTATTTATCCACGATCGTCACAGAAGTTGATATTGTAAGTAGTTACTAATTTTATCCATTTTAGTCTAAACTATTGTAACTTAATTTTCGGGGATATGTTTATTTTCCTTTAAATTCTGGGACAATTTCGTCATTTTAACGTTACTTTTAGTCACATCCATTTTGTCGTTGAGCATTTCCTTGATTATAGCTATTTATAGCATCATTACAATTATGCAAATTTTTGAACACCCCAGCAAGATTTCAGGTCTTCGTAATGCTTTATATATAAATCTCACGCTTGTACTAGTGTATGTATGTTTCTGTCTCTGTTGTGTTTGACCCTCTACCATCATTGTCCCTAGACAATCCCACCATGTTCAATTCCCCTTGATGCTAGACAGTCCCACGATTTATTCCCATATTCAATTTCCCCTTGTCGCTCAACAGTTCCAAAATCTATTTCCCATGTTAATTTCCCTTGTCGCCAGAGTGTCCCACGATTTTTCTCCATGTTCAATTCCCTCCTTGTCGCTCAACAGTCCCACGATTTATTCCCATGTTAATTTCCCTTGTCGCCAGATTGTCCCACGGTTTTTCTCCATGTTAATTTTCCCTTGTCGCCAGATTGTCCCAGGGGTGTTTGTAATGCTAATTCCCATTGTCGCTAGGGTATCCCCATTTACTACTTAGGTTCATCTGGGTCTGGTAGGACACAATTATTACGTAATCTGATGAAATGGCTCAAGTGGGATAAGTTATTTTAGTAGTACCATTTGTAGATGATCTGAGGTGCTACGATGTGCTTAAAGATTTTAGTGAAAACGCAAAATTGTTGGACGAGGACGGCAATGATATTATTGATTTTATCACCAATATTGATTAAGCCCCATCTGTAGATGACCTCGATGGATATATTAATAATCTCGTAGTATATGATGATGAGATGACGGACAACCAATCGAATCCAGCTAGAATATTTTCAGGCAGACATAAATATACTGATGTGATTTATGTTACTCAGCGATATACACAAATACCTACAGTGATCAGAGATAAATGTAATATTTTAGTTGTGTTTAATGGAGTTGATACACATACTCTGCGAAATATTCATAAAATACTTGGTGTTCAGGAGATATGGATATGAATAAATTTTAAAAAATTCTTTTCAAAAGCGCAAACTACTCCACACGGATTTATAACAATAAATCTGCATGATCCTCGATCACAATATCGTATAGGTTTTGATAAAATCTTTGGATAAATGAACAGCAGAAGGGAGGGTGCGACCAAAAATGAGTGTCCGACGGATAAATAAAACACGCATACAAATTTGAAAACACGAACAACAAAGAAAAAGTAACAAAATGAACTAACCCAATTAGAGAAAATCTCGGTCGGCTAGAGGCTTCGGTTTGACGTTATTGACCTTGTATTTTCATTTTTTTCGTATGAAGTTTTATTTTTAAGGCCCGGCCCTAGGATGTGCGGAGTTGATTTCCTGAAAGCGCGGGTCCCGGGGCGGTTGCCTCGTTCGCCTTGCCCTAGGGCCGGGCCTCCGTCCTGTCTTCCATCATCAACTGGCAATTCTACAATTCTACTTGCAATAGCTTACACCTTATTTTTTAACAAGTCACACTCATGCGTAACATATATAAACTGAAACATTAATCACGATATATATATATATATATATATATATATATATATATATATAGAGAGAGAGAGAGAGAGAGAGAGAGAGAGAGAGAGAGAAACAAAGAAAGAGATTAAATGAACCGAATATACCGGTATTAGTATTTGATGTATTATATAATACTACTATTTCATAAGGTCAAATAGGGTACTTTCATTCACCAAAACATTGCGAGTAGTAATAACTTCAAGATTTAACATCCTGTTACCGCAAGTGTCTCATATTGAGCAAATCAACACTTGCGTGAGTGTGGCTTGAAGACCACTGTTTTCCCACTATTTCCGTGGACGTCAAGACAACAGTCGTTGTCAACTGAAGTGTTCTTAAACGCGCAAACAATATAAATAGCTTCGCTATAACCACCTGTTGACCACGCATCACTTAATTCTAATCATTTCACGCTTAAATGATTTCACTTGTTTTATATTTGTATGATTCATCAATGGACCTTTCTATGATAAATATTAGTACTTTACGCTATGCAATACAAAACACGAGCCAAACACTTAATTCACCTGACATGAATAATTATTCTTATCTCAAATTACAAAGCATACAACCTAAAAATATCCAGATAATGTTAAAAAATTAGGAAGGGTCAATTTTGCGAATTTAATCTATGCTGTCATAAAGATTCGTGAACATTGTACATTACGATGTCTGCTCCTTGAAACTGGCTAATTATTCGGGCCAAGAAATATCTTCCCAACACCGAATCCCCCAAATCAATAAATAATCACTAAAATTTAAAAAAAAAAAAATAAACAGAACCATAGATAACTTTGTATCACAAATTGTATAGAACTGTGAAGGTTTAAATAAAAACCAGTAATGCAAAAGTATTAAATACCTCAATGGTCTGATAAAAGTTCACCTGTCATTTGTTTTCAATGGATACGTATTTACAGAACTAAAAGTGCCTCTAAACAAAGAAAATTAACGTATTCACCACGAATACGTCAATATTCTAGACAGTACGTCAAGCAATTGTAACAACGTAGAAATTGCTTAAAATTTGCAAATCCATCATAGATGAAAGTATCATCATCGTCATCGTAATCGTCATCATCATCACCAGACCAATACTATCGTCATCTTACTACTACTACAAGTACTACTACTACTACTATTACAGATACAGCTGCTATATTATTGACTATGGCGGCTCAAATCATGAACATTATAACAAGAGGAAATGAAAAGGTATCATATTAGGAACTTCCAGAAATTATTTATTATACACTATTTCTAGTCAGGCCTGCATTGTAAATGTGCTGCTCGCTTCATCTGATGCTACTCTAATCAAATTGGGCCCAATTTCTTTTTTCAGGTGATCTAGTGGGCTACAATAATGATGTCTCTCGAGAAGGCTGTCCTCATGAAGTCTGACGAGGTTGATGAAGGGGACGGCCACTCGGTTGAGCTGCACGAGGAGGGGCAGTCGAAATCAGGCGATAGCTCGTCAATCAAAAGTCCTGGTCATAAGGCAAAGAAGAAATGTCCTTATTTTGGCGTCAAGTCCTACCTGCACGATTTCTACTCGGGGTCGTTGTATAAAGATCCTACCATTTATGAGGAAGATGAAGATCTTCACCTTCTGCTTCGGCCACGATCACGCCGACGACGATGCTCCCCGATCTGGTGGAAAGTTTTCATGTGGATTGGGGTAAATCTACTGTTGTTCGGTATTATCGGCATCCTTGTGGGATACCTGGTCCCACAGAAGCCGATATTCTTCAAGGTGGACTCAGACAACAACCAAGGATACATTGACCATGCTGCCATGGCTTTCAACACGACTTTAGATGTCTGTAAACTCATTGGCCTGATATTGTTTTGTGTGGGCGGAATGACGCTGGCGATGGCACTTTTGTTTCCTAGCTTCCTTACAAGTTACTGCGATGAAGACGTTGCAGATGACACCTTCAAGGTCCGCTTGGGAGACGAGGAAAAGCCGCCTTTGAGCCCCGTAGAGATGACAATTCCCGCCACATCCAAGGTCAAAGGTGTTCAGCCTACCCGGACTACGCCTGAGTCTATAGCTACAGGTGAAGGTGTGGTCGAATATAAAGATTAACAGGTTTAGCCAAATAAAACATCCTCTGGACGTGAAAATATTCTCTCGGACACATGCAAAACTTTGAAATTTGAGCCATTTTCCCCATTCGAAAGCTTCAAAGACTGCGAAACTGATCATAAATACATGAACTATAGATAAAGAGGACTATGATCAAAGTATACACAATTAATGTATTTTGGCACACCAAACTGATTCTGCGTTTTATTTTCTAAATATCACGTACATACATACATACATACATACATACATACATACATTAACAAGCATATTGATTACACGGAGCATGTGTGTCTTGTGTTGTCAAAATAGCACTTGTTAGTGATGAAGACTGTGTTGTATCGGACGTGAAATGGATCGGTAGAAAACACCAGTGGTTATGAGTGTGAGATTTCTGCCACACATGAGTATTATAAATTACATACATTAGCAACTCTGCGTGCTCTTACATTTTCAAACTAATTTTAAAACTAAAAACACGGACTTTTCAAATATGAAAAAAGCCGCCCACCAATAAATATTTTGTGGTTTAAAGTCAAAACTTATCATAAAAGTCGACATAGCAACATCACCTAGCTACTCCCTTACATCAGCTGCAGATGTATAGATCATTTTCTTTGCTGAGAATAATTCGGAAAGATTGTCGGGGAAGAACAGTATCATCTGGTCTCAAATGAGTGGAAAGGTGGACATGAGTAACAACTGTATTACCTTTAACCCCACCCCTTCACGAACTGATGAAAGTAGCTGAGACTGTAAGTAAAAAAAGAAAAATCCCACTATCCACAAGAGGCGCGTCATCTGCAAAAAGCATCTCCCTGATGAGCACATCCCTCACTTTGGTCTTCGAGCGCAGTCGTGCCAGGCTGAACAGCCTCCCGTCGGACCTGGTGTGTAGATATATGCCATCAGTGGACGAGTCGAAGGCGTAGGACAGGAGCAGGGAGAAGACGTTTTTGAAAAGGGTTGGCCACAGCACGCAGCCCTGCTTCACGCCGCTATTAATTGGGAAGGAGGTTAAGGAGGATCCATCATACAGGACTGTTCCCTTCATATCTGCATGGAAGGAGATTATGATGCTGCGGAGTTTTGGGGGGCAACCGATTTTACTGAGAAGTTCAAAAAGGCCCTTCCTGCTGACCAAGTCAAAGACTTTGGTGAGGTCGATGAACATCATGTAGAGTGGTTGACCTTGCTCTCTGCTCTTCTCTTGGAGTTGTCGTAGGGAGAAGATTATGTCTGTCGTCGACCTGCCTGCTCTGAAGCCGCACTGGGATTCCGGGTACACACGGTCCGCCAGCAACTGCAGCCTGTTGAGTATGATGTGGACGTACACTTTACCAACGATGCTCAGGAGTGAGATTCCTCTGTAATTATTACAGTCACTGCGGTCGCCCTTGTTTTTGTAAAGGGTCACAACTGTGGCGTCGCGCATGTCTTGGGGGACTGCTCATTCCTCCCAGCAGAGGAAAAGTAGATCATGCAGTGGTTGAAGCAATGTTGGTTTCCCACGTTTGATAGTTTCGGGCGGGAAGCTGTCACTACCTGGTGCTTTGTCGTTTGGGAGGTAGTCGATTACTTTGCTGAGCTCCTCTAAGGTTGGCACTTTGTCGAGCTCCTCCATGGTGGGCAGATTCTTTATGCTGCTGAGGGCTGCATCGGTGACTGACGTTTCTCGGGAGTATAGCTCTGAGTAGTGCTCCACCCATCTGGCCATCAGTTGCCCACGGTCTGTGATCTTCTCTCCCATCAGAGATTTCAGGGGAGCAACCCCTTTCACTGTAGGGCCTAGAGCCTTCTTGATGCCACTGTACATACCTCGGATGTTTCCGGACTCAGCAATGCGCTGGATTCCTTCACACAGTTGTTGGAAGTACTCATTCGCGCACTATCTAGAGGTGCGTTGGGTGTTGCTTCGGACACTTCTGAGATCAGCAAGCGTCCGTTCATTAGGTCATTTTTTGTAAGCTATGAAGGCTTTTCGTTTCTCCTCGATTAGTGGTTAAATCCTTGATAGGTGTGCGTTGAACCAGTCCTGACTGGGACGTTCCTTCTTGCCAAACGTGGACATGGCTGTACTGTAGATGGCACCCTTCATGGCGTTCCACTTGGCTGTGGCATCGTGCTGTGGCAGGTCCTGGAGAGCCTTGTCTAGGGTGAACACATACTTCTCCACCTTGGAGGGGACCGACATCTGCGCAGTGTTTATGCGAGGGCGCCCTTTTGGTTTTGAGCGGTGTAGTGTGTGTGGTTGTAGTCGCTCCCTGCTGATCACGAGGGCATGGTCGGAGTCGCAGTCTGCACTGTGGTAGGTTCTGGTGGAGAGGACGCTGGTAAGGGCAGAGCGTCTGGTGATGACCAAGTCGAGTTGGTGCCAGCGATGAGACCTGGTGTGTTTCCATGACACTTTGTGTTGTGGCTTACACTTGAAGGTGTTTGTGACGCACAGGCCATGGTAGGTGCACAGCTCCAGCAGTCTCTGCCCTTTTCGTTGGTCTTTCCAGTGCCATGATATCCGAGGCAGGTAGGCAATGACTCGTGGTCAGCACCTACTCTGACATTAAAGTCGCCAAGGAGGAATAGTGGTTCGTGTTTGGGGCATCCTAATGTCTGTTCGTCCATTTGTCCATATAACTGATCTTTTGTGTCTTCTGAAGACGTGAGGGTGGGGGAGTATACACTGATGATGTTGACAGGACCTGCAGCAGTGGTGAGACGGATGGACAAGAGACGCTCAGTGCCCCCTGTGGGAGGTTCAACCGAGGCTAGGAGATTGTTTTTGATGGCGAAGTTCCTCAGGTTCTCGACCCTTCCAGAAGAAGATGTAGTTTTCCTCTCTAAGTGAGCCACTAAAGGCGAGCCTGGTTTCCTGGAGGGCAGCTATGCTGATATTTAGTCTGGTGAGTTCTCTATCGATGATGGCCGTCTTCCTTGCGTCGTCCACTTCCCTGAGGTCGTCGGAGATGCATGTGCACATGGTGCGCACATTCCAGCTTGCGAATCGATGAGCTGGAGTCTTCTTTATTTCTTGTTTCTTTTGTCTGGTGTGGAATTTTCGTCTGCTTGCCATGCTGAGCAACACACTGAGCTCCATACACCCACTGGAGCAGGCAGACGATGGCGGGTCAACGCCTTATTGACCGGGGGCTGCCCGGCTTGAGGCGGGCGGCAGTCGGCCAGTGGGACACGATGATCCCTCCCACCGTCAAAGCTGATCCATGGCGCCCCTTCCCTACGCCAATCGGGTATGACTTGTAACCCGTAAACTGTCAGCTTCCGTGTTGTTTCCTCACTCACTAGCGAGACTGGAGTGACCTCTCCAGGACGCAAGCCTGGGCATGGAGTATGGAGATCCTGGGCTTCCCAGATGTCAGGATCCCCTCTCGTTTTTGCTGGTGGGGTCCAAAGGAATGCTGAGCATGACATTTGGCACCAGTTTGGATGCAGGAGCTGCCGGAAGGAAGTCGTAGTCGACACCCAGCCGCCTTGGGGGCTCCACTCCGGATTTTCTGTCTGGGTTTACTCCCGTAGCCTTTCCTTCCCCTAAAGATATCCACAGGGCAGTGGAGCCATCATCCAATGGATGGGACTTGGTGAGTTTTGAATCAGCGTTTCCTTCTTCTAGACGAACTGCCTGACAAGGCTAACGAGCTTCATCTGCCCGGGCTTGGAGTCAGAGTTTCCCTTCTCTTAGAATGGCTGCCTGCCAAGGCTAACGAGCCCAGTCTGCCCACCCAGTTATACCGCCGGGCACTCGGTCGCGCCACACAGCAGGCTATGTGAAAACAGGGGGCCCCGTGTGAAAGTGCTGCTGTGGACACAATAGTGTAGGATAGGCCATATGCAAGTAACCTCCTGCCCAGCAGAGCGAGACAGTGGTCCTGCGGCGATCACTACACCTGGAAAGGAGAGGCTATGAGAGACGCTTCACTTTCCTTTGGCCAGCAGGACGTCAGGCCCAGGCCTCGCACACACCCCAACAACTACTCTGTATCTGTCAATAAAGTCTTGTTTTGGCGCAGCCAATCCACACCTCGCTCGTGCCCCACTGTTGATTAGTCTTTTGAGTAGCATTGCTGAATTGGCCTTTCTTGCAAATGTTTTCATTGTATTTACAAGCCAGGCTTATTGGGTTTTGATCCCCCTCCACATACACACACTTGAAATTAATTTCCACATAACGAATGTTTCAGTAGGTTGAATTGATACGCCAAGCACAGAGTTATTTTGTCGCAAAATATCCATTTAAATTATTGCACGATACTGAAGCTATATGACAACATACATTTCCCTTCCCTATATGACTCGTCATTATTAGCACAGATGTTGCATTGTACAACACCGATAATGTCCAGTGATTGCCATTTTACGGAAGACACATTTCTATCATAGGGCTTAATTGTATAGTCACTGAAGTTGTCAAAATTCTATCACTCATTAATGACACCTCAGAGCCGGAATCAAGATATAAGTTGGTTTTTGACCAAGCAATGTCCATAAAGTAAATTATCGAGTGGGATTACCGCCATACTAATATGCGTGTATTTTGTAATCTTCCTTGATGCATTATTATAAATAGCTGCTTGCAAGTGCTACTTTCGTAATTATATCTATGTATATTGTGTTCTTCATTGATGCGAATATAACGTAGCAGTTTTTCAGTGCTACTTTCCTTCTGCGTTATTTTCAATGGCTGCTTGCAAGTGATACATTCGTAATTCGAATCGTGAATTTTCTGTTCTTCATTGATGCAAAATGTAAATGGCTGCTTGCAAGTGCTTAGATCTACTTTCCTTCTGCGTCATTGTGACTTACAAATGCTATATCAGTTATTACAAGTTTTAATATTCTATTTATAAACTTGCTATCTCACAAGCAACACAGATTACACTTTCTAATATCATGATTATAATGTAGCATGAAGCACGTTGCAAGTCAGCATCACGGAAGTTACCATAAAATAATGCCTCATTATGACAATAGATGGCGCTGTGACACGTCAATTTCTTAACATACTACTACTTCCGTAACACTAGCAACAAGAGGCTATACCACTTTATGGCATGACTGGGCATCTTATTTAAAATATCAGTCAAGTTATATTACCGCATTACAGTCAGCTGATTTCTCCGAGTATTAACATTCGGAAGACAGGTGGCCTGCAAGAAACACAAACAAATTAAATGAATCAAATTGTATACAATTAGATGTATTTACACAATGTTATATTTACGCTGACCATTCCCACCCCAATTTTGTTTCGATATTTTATGGGTGCAATTTACCGAGACCGCACGGTGGCAGAATAGGGTAGCCTCTTACATGCTAGGTTTAAGGTCCTAATTTGTTTATATATTCTCATTCACAATGTTATCAATTTAGAGCATGTTTATTATTTTAGAGTAATGCAGTGCAAATTCTTTTTTTTTTTTTTTTGTATCAGTAAAGACCACACAAGGTTTGAGCAAATAGCTGATAATTGCATCGCCAGGCCATACTTTCTATTTCTTGTTTATTCATGATTTACGGATATATTAGGTAAATATTTAAATTGTACAGAATTCTTGTATATGTATGGCATGGATGATTATGCAATAGCCAGCAAGTATTGTCACTAGTTGTCTGTGACAAGTATCTCATATTTCCAATTCCAACACAATAGCAAGAGGCAAATGACTTGAAATACAAAGCATATACTGTAGTATAGATATATACTAAAAAAATATGAACTTATTTCATTATTTAAGAAAATAAAATTCTAATAGTATGAAATATATTTTCTCTGTCTACACATAAAACACATTTCCATACAATTATGAGATGCTTTATTTCCACAGATATCAAACTGGAAACTACATTATTATTATTATTATTATTAAAAATCATATTAATCCATATATGAAGCGATATTTTAGTACAGTTAAGATGATTGATTGTAAGGTACTTCACTTATAAAACATCAGACGCCTTTTGTAGCAATTATAAAAAATATAATATATTGAATATAAATAACTTTGCTATCGCTGCCAGTAACCAGCTCAATTTGTTTTTATTATTACTGCTAAAATACAGTACCAAACTTGCTTGATACATTTGGATATGAAATTAATATAAGAGTTTTTAAAAAATAAAAATCTTTACATCTATGATCTACATATGTTTTCTTCTAGAAGAGTAAGACACCTCGCATACTTTTTAAACAGCTTCTAAAGTTTTTAATTCTATTCACAACTCAGGCTGTTGTAGCATACATCATCCCCCCCCCCTTAAACATATTCATTTGTCTGTGATTTTATCATTATTTTATTATGTTCAAAATATATAAGTTAATATTGTCATGACACAAAATTATCAGCACATGACATCTATGCAATAAAGCAAAATAAATAAATTAAAACTATATACAGCCATGTGTTAGACTTTTCATGGTTAATATTAGAGAAAAATAAATATTTAATGTAAACCGGCATTCATAAAAACAATAATGTCAGAAGAATTAGTCTAAATTAAAACAAATCATACAGACTGACAATTATAATGAACAAATACATGGATTGTATTTTTACATTGTTCTTATAGATTTATTTGCCAATCCATTTTGTTTTTCACTTTCACATGAATAAAACATGAGAAAAGGCAAGGTTTTCACACAATTTGGCTTATGGATTGGACATACACTCATGAATGCATATTCTGGGGAATTAAAACTATAAATTCTGGATTGGCCAGACTCATTTACTTTTGTATACCACATACATTTGTACATTATGTCTCAAGAACAGTCAGGTTATATTCCCTTGTGTCTGTGTCAAGAATTAATCCCCAAAAACATTCCATTACTGGATCTGTATTCAATATACCCACTGTATAAAACTAATGCTCTCTTTTTGGAGAATTTATTTTGCGGGCAACAAAATAAGTTGTTTGCACATGCTATGGGCAAGAAAACATGAAAAAGATCGTATCTTATTCGCTAATTTTCTATTTCTGATGCTTTGACCTTCACAGAACTATTATAAATCTACACCACTTCCAACTACCTTCTCTCCAGTCGACCTTCCGGACATGTTTGCAAATTTCTTCCGTGACAAAGTACAAACCATTAGAGATAAGCTTGACACCACATTTTCAATTGACTCGTCGTCACTATACAATTGGGATACAGAATTTGAGCGGCAACCATTAGCAGCATTTGAACCTGGATTTCTATGGATTTCGTACGTACAATCCTGATGAAGAGTGCACCAAAGTCATGTGAACTTGATCCAATTCCAACATCACTGTTGCTTGAGTGCTTAGATCCAGTATTGCCTTCACTAACTGATGTTATTAATACCTCTCTCTCTCATCGGGGGAATTCCCGTCATTTTTCAAAACTGCCATTGTAAAGCCTCTGCTGAAGAAACCAACACTAGACCATAGCGATTTAAAGAACTACCGCCCAGTTTCTAATCTTCCATTCATATCAAAAATCTTAGAAAAGGTTGTTCTATCCCAGCTTTTATCTCATCTGAATTCAAACATTCTTTTTTTAGCAATGTACAATCTGCATATCGCCCTTGCCACAGTACTGAAACTACTCTTCTAAAAGTAGTAATGACATTCTCTCTGCTTTGGACAGCGGAAAGATTACAGTCCTCACCCTCCTTGATTTGTCTGCAGCATTTGACACAATAGACCATGATACATTACTTCACCGTCTCCAGCATGTATTTGGCATTCATGATACAGCCTTACTGTGGTTCAAGTCCTACTTGGTCAACAGGACACAAATTGTGTTTGCAAATGGAAAATACACTCCAGCCCAGTTGATCTATATTGTGGTGTTCCACAGGGGTCTGTTCTTGGACCTGTTCTCTTCATTCTATACACTCAGCCGCTCTCAAGTGTCATAGATCATTATCCAGTGTCTCACCAGTTGTATTCTGATGACACCCAAATATACAAGTCTAGCCACCCAACTGAAGTTGATGCTACCATCCAAGGTGTAGAGAGGTCCCTTAGTGATGTGAAATCATTGATGACATGTTAACAAGCTGCAGGGGGCCCCGAGTGGCCGAGTGGTCTAAAGCGTTCTTCGTTACGGATCACTGCCATCTCACCTCTGTCTGCAGCGGTTCGAGTCTAAGATTCAGCCAATGTGGGTATGTGAGAAAGCTTGCCAGTAGCTTCTCGTGGGTCGGTGGTTCTTTCCGGGGTTTTCCCGGGTTCTTCCTCCACCATTAATACTGGCCGCCATGTATAGCCTATCGTGTGCTGAAAAATGGCGTTAAACCCCACAACAACAACAACAACAAGCTGCAGATGAATGATGATAAAACTGTGGCCATTCTGATCACAACACAAACACTTTCTCATTTACATATTTTACTTCAAACAATAAATATCAGCAACAACAACATTAAATTCACACAATCAGTACGAAACCTAGGTGTTACTCTGGACAGTACTCTCACACTACACCAACATGTCATGAACATATGCAAGACTGGATATCTTGAGCTGAGACGCATCACCTCCATTCGCAAATATCTTTCAGCTGATGCCACTAAAACACTTGTATGTTCAATAGTACTTTCAAGACTGGACTATTGTAACTCAATTCTGTCTGGTTCTTCTCAATATCTACTCCAGAAACTTCAAAAAGTTACAAACACAGCTGCTGCGATCATACTTAGAGTACAACGATCAGAACACACCTCCCCGCTGCTCTGTACCCTACACTGGCTATCCATTCGATCCAGAATCAAACACAAAATTTGTTCTCTGTGCTACGTTTCATTGACGGAATCCAGTCCAACATACCTATCCGACCTCACCCACGTGTACACACCAGCAAGATACTTACGCTCCTCTTCTGACAATCGTATTATTCCCACTATGAAAACAAAGTCATATGGACAACGTTCTTTTGCATACCAGGGCACAGCAACGTGGAATGAATTGCCCACTGAACTTAGACACAAAGACACAGTGATCCCATTCAAGAGAGCTCTCAAAACTCACTTATTTCGACTACAAGAACAAACTTAAAGACCTAATAATGTTTCCTACCTTAAATATTTTCAGCATGTTTTTTATGTTTCTAATTTCATGCTGTTTGTTTTTGTAATCATATCATTATATATGTTTTTTTCATTTTCTTATAGGTGTTGTCTAATGTTGTAAAGCGCTTATAGCTTCTAAAGATTAGGCGCTATACAAAGTCCTCATTATTATCATTATTATTATTATTATTATTATTATTATTATTAACCTGAGATGAAATTTTAAATTTGGCCTGTTATCCCTAATATATAGATGCCTTGGAAAAATAGATAAGGTAAGTTCCTTAATTTAAATGACTTAATCACCCAGCAGAGAGAGAGAGAGTGATATTCATAAATAAGTTAGTTTCTTCACAGAATAATAGAAGCTACTAGCCAATCTCTGCCTGCAGTTGTAAGATATCTGAGCAGAAAGTAATAGCTACTTTATAAGCATGCAAGACATTTTAGTGTGAGTTATACGCTCCCAAGTACTATTCCTCAGAGAATACACAAGACTGGGTTTCAGAAAGTGAAGTCACAGAAGTACCAGTTTGTTACTGTGTGAAAAATGGGGTGATTATGAGAAAATGGAGACCACATGATCTACATGCTGGTGATGAGTGGTCAATGAGCAATCAAACTGTTGTTTACAGGAAATTCATAGTCTAGCCCATAAAACTCCTTAAGCTGGTCATTTTGGTGTCAGAAAGACTTATCGCAAGATCCTGGTTCATTTTTATTGGCCGAAAATTAAAAGTGATATTTATAAGTACCGTATCTTATCACACTTGTCAAATGATAGAAAATCCTGATTAGAATATATCTAAGGCACATCTGCAACCTATCCCTCCATTTATTTGACCATTTGACAAGCCATTCAGCAGAAAAACGGTAGCCTGTCGGTTCCTTACCTAATACCAAGCCACTCAACGTATATTTGTTGACTATAATGTGTGCATCCTCAAGATTTCCATAGGCTATTCCTTTTACGAACACTAAAGCAAAAACTGTTGTAAAAGTTTAGGTAACATTTTTTAACACTTGTTTGCCACCCCAAATCTGTCCAGCAATTTTATGTTTTATTATTTCCAACAACTTATGCATCCAAACACTTTAATTTTTCTGCCTATCACCCTGCAAATCATGGGGCTAGCACATGACTGTCCGAAAACACTCTTACTTACCCAGGATACATGTATACAGTTGTATTGAATCAAACCTTGAAAGAGACAGTGATCAGTAAAATCCTGCATTGCATAAATATCGAGTTATGATCAGGAGAAGTTTTTCCCCCATGTTGGTAATTATCACCAAATGAAAGACTAAATGACTACCCTAAAACAGCAAAAGACTGTCCCAAAACACCCTCAGCTATTTAGGAAACCTGTAGGCAATTGAATACAATCAAACCAAATAAAAAGACAGTGATTAGTAAAATTCTACCATGTACAATTATCGAATAAGATCAGTACAGTTTTTCTCGTGTTGATACTTGCTGAAGGAAATACCCCAAGACTCCAAAAACACGCTTATCGACCCAGGATACATGTATATATTAGGACAGAATTTTTTAGTACAAGTAACAAGATTTAAATTTTCTCTAAATTGTATTAAAAGTAAGTTTTGATTAAATTATATTGAAAGTAATTTCTATTAAAATATATTGAAATTAAATTTATTTATTTCGGTATTATTATCATATACTATTTAACAATGATTGCGCCCTTATGATCAAATACGAACCATCTTATACATACATTGTCCTGTATCTCAAGACAGCAAAACGTACATTCGCTAGGTTGCGTAAATAGAGTTAGATTCCAAAGATTTTTCTAGAGGGCAAATGCGCTGATCTTGCACAAGTACCTACGTAATAATGTACATAGACTCAGACGATAATCTCTAAGAGACTACGAAGCTCACTTTGAGATTCTGGCCAACGCAAAGAACTAGGCTCATGTCCATATTTGGCTTTGACCTAAGAACTGATATAAACCCTAGGGCACGTCAGTTTGCTCGCCAGAAACAAACAGCTTCTGTCTTTGCAGGTAAGATAATCGTCTATGTACAATTTTTCATAGTATAAGACTTTTTATATTTACTTGTAATTATATTGTTGATTATAGTAAAAAGCAACGTTCGCTACCAACTTCACACTCAGTAATAGTTAATTTAGAAATAAAATACTCTTCAAATAATAGAGTTTAATATGTTGACATTTTAAAATAAATTCAGTAACATTTAAATTACAGTATTAGTCTTAAATATTGAATTTTAGATTCTTTAGCTATCGTGAATTTATTCGATATTTAATTATCAGTATTATATTCTAAACGGCAGATATTATACAATATATGATGTTGGTAACTGAAAGAATATCGTAGTATTATATGTATCTCTTATATCCGTAATTTAAGCTTATGTAGTTTGACATTGGAATGTAATTTTATATGTTGAATATTTCAATAAAAGTTTGCTCGCCTGAAACTCAAACAGCTTCTGTCTTTGCAGCTGGGTCCCCTACCCTCGCAGGCCAAGATTCCCCAACATATAGCTGTATTTACACCGTTATGAGTAGCACCCTCTTTCAAGAGAGCCAATAACTCTATTCTTTTCTCTCTCTCTCTCTCTCTCTCGCCATGGGCAAAGACATTTCTTAAATAAGCATCATTATTCATAACAAGAAGTTGACGAATATCATGGGACAGCTTGACCAAGAGTTTACGAGAAAATCCGTCTCATAAAAGCTGGTGGATAAAACTATTTTCTTAAATGATCTTCATTCTCGTAAAAGTTGATGGACAATCCATTCTCGTAAAGGCCTATGGATAAATCGTTTCTGACGGATAAATCTTTCATCACTTCGTAAAATATACAATTACAATAACTTATTGAAATATGCAGTGTTGGTACTCTCTGTCTCTGTCTCTCTCTGTCTCTCTGATCATAGATAGTTCACTAAATTACTTTTATATTGCAAAGAGCAGCACGCTTAATAAGTCAGTATCAAGAGTCACTACATTCATATTAAAAAAATTATTTTAAAGTTTTTTTTATAACAAAAAAGATAATGAGACAAAGATCACCTGAATAATTATGACCTAAGAGTGCTATATTCATATTTGTTAAATTCTTGAACTAATTGATCATTTTAATTGGTTTGATAATGCTAATAATTACAACAAATAAAAGTAAAATACCCTGTAACATTGTCGTTTATCTCTGATTATCTCCACTTTTAGAGACAAAACTTTTAAAACCAGTTTTAAAGCTGTTTTTTTTTTAAAAACAAAAATACATTCAAGGGTCGAGGTTCTGTACATTAACAATGCAAATTAAGTATTGGAAGAGAATTGTACACTAAATCTAATATTTCTAATCGCAAGTAAACATTTTTATCAGGATATGAACATGATTTTCCACAATTTTGCGGCAAAATATGTTCCAAAATTAAGATTGCGATGAGAATAAGAAAACCTTTAGGAATGCTTAATTTTTTAATAAAATTTTACCTATAAACTTTTTTTAAATGTGCTATTGATGTTGCTCTGAAATATATTATTTTCACCTAAGCTTATGTCCAATAGTATCACTGGAAAAGATACACGCCTGTGAGATGAGTCAAAATGGGTGATGTACAATACGATCCATACAACCAGGGGTCGTATGATGAAAGATCGTTAAAAATAGTGTGAGGGAACCTATCATTGTAGTTTCTGATCCTTACTTTACAAAAATAACTAATGTTTCCAAAATAATGAGAGATATCAATAAGAAGTAGATTTCTTAAACGGTGAAAGTAAATACTTAGTGCGTCAAAACTGGGGTTGAACAAGATGGACCACCCTGCTGCAGTACTTGCATTTTTGTTTTCGCAAGGCAGTATAAATCACTTAGATCTTCGAGAAAGCACGTGGTTTTAGAGAACGATTAAAACTTAGTTGCTAACGTGCACCTTAAAAAAAAGGACTGTAAGAGTTACAATGTTTATCGACACAAAATGAATGCCGTCAAGCTAAATGGGGAGCTTTAATTATTTCTTGTTAAGGTGAACGTTTAGCAATTTAGAGCGGCGTCTGTTGTCATAATGCCATATTAATTCTAGTATGCCATTATGACAACAGATGGAGACACGAGTTGGACAACAAAGACGATACTGAAAAAACTTAGTTTTTACATTATTGCAAGGCCAAATCTGTATGAAAACAGCGGTTAAAATGATGTAATTGTAATATGACAAGTTTATAAACAGAATATACGAAACTTGTAATAACTGACATAGCGTTTACCATACGACAAACAACAGAATAAATTCAGTAGCTGGCAAACTGCAAGATACAATGACGCAGAAGGAAAATAGATCTAAGCACTTGCAAGCAGCCATTTACAGCTTGCATCAATGAGGAATAGAAAATTCATGATTCGAATTATGAATGTAGCACTTACAAGCTGCCATTGATAATAACGCATAAGGAAAGTAGCACTTGCAAACTGCCATGTACAATTTGCATCATAGAAGAATACAATATACATGGATAGAATTATGAAAGTAGTACTTGCAATCAGTCATTTACAATAATGCATCAAGGAAGGTTAGAAAATACACGCATAGTACTATGGCAGCTATCCCCCTCCATATTAAATAGCCCTTTATTGCCTTTGTCTGATTGATGACTGGAATAATCACCGGCCTAGGTCATGGTTCCTGATGCATAACAGAATAGCACTGAGGTTATGGTGCCTGTTTCCTTATCTGAAAGGGGACCGGTTTAGTTTAAAGGTTGCACTTGGATATATTTCTCAGCTTTCAATGTGTCGAACCCGCTACCCGCTTCTTTTCAGGGGAGCAATTTCACTGGCAAAAACCTCGACTCAAGTTCGACGACAACAAGCAAAACCTGTTAAGACGTACCGGATTGTACACCAGCTAGCTGACATTCCAGCAGCACCACACTTCTACCAGACAAGAGCTTACACTAGAGGGCATTCATGCAGATTTTTCGCCCCCTTCACCACAGTCAACGCATACAAGTTCTGTTTCTTATCGTCAGGAATCCCCCGTGGAACTCCCTACCATTCAGCCTAGTCAACGCCAATTCCATCGATGCTTTCAGAGCAGGGGTTAGCGCGTAGATCGTTTAGCGACACACCGGGGATGTTTTTGACCTGTTTTAGCTGTACTTGGACCTCCTACTACATGTACATAGTTCACATCATGTGCGAGTATGTTCCAGAGGAACTCAGCACATTATTATTATTATTATTATTATTATTATTATCATTAGTAGTATTAGTAGTAGAAAAAGAAGAAGAAGAACAAGAAGAAGAGGAAGAAGAAGAAGAAGGTCATTATTCATTTCTCCCTAAAACTAATGAACTGTTATTTTTTAAAGCATTATCTCCATTTTGTCCAAGTATCAATCAATATTGTCTCGACTGTTCCGTTAAATATTTGCTTTTCCCATAGTCCACAAAAAGAATTGTTTTAAGCTCTTCAGATCCACTTCTTACACCAATGACGTCGAGTGGCCTTATTTCTGCTATTCTCCCTATTATCAGAAACATGACAAGCATATTCTTCTTATACCCTTTATTTGCTGCTTCATGTGTGTACATCTACCAATGAATATAATGCACGTATATCTTCTACATCTAACCCTTTATTTGTGGACACCTCTCGGACCTTTAGCTACATAGCTACGAGGATTTGAGGTAACCCCCTTTGGTCCGAAAATTTTAAAGGAGTATTAAATCTGTATATATCCCCCAAAGCCAGTCGTTGAGGGTATTATAAAAAATCAAAAACATTTTGAACAACAATTTATTTAGATATTTTTTTGCGACTACGGTTCACTATTTTTTTTTCTGGGGCGTACTTGCTTGGGTGCCTGTCGTCAGGTCCAAATTCTATTCCACTCCACTTACAAAATATCGTTCCTACTCCATTCCTTAGGTATTGTTACAAGCCAGGGGTCTTTACTTGACCGAGCGGTGTCAAACCCTGGTGCGATTTCTGCTAGAAGTCATAAGTTTACCCCAAATTTCCAAAGACTTCCATACAACTTCAGTTGTAAATTAGAAAACCCGACGTGTCCATTCTATACATAAATTGTACTCTAATCAATGCAAGATCACCACTCTCACGACTTGCCAAATATATACCAACTGCATATCTGCATGGTTTCTCTTCGTTAGGTTTCCGTACCGCCAGCAGTTCACGCCGTAGATACTATAGAACTATCCCCTAACACAGATAACTATTTTAACTCCGCCACCTTAGGCCAGCCAATTCATGGTATCCAGGCACATTGCGCCAGTACAACTACACCACATTTGCCACCATGGCGACATAAACAGTATCCACCGAGTCCCATCTTATTGATTCCATTGTGTAATTTACCGGTTTCCTGCCGTAAATACTGCCATTGCAGTCACACCACAAATTTACACCACTAGATTTCAATAGGGACTATGGTACTCCAAAGACACTCTCATTCGGTTTGGACCTGAATTCACTACTAGTGAACCGTGGAATCATGGAAGCTCACTAACACTTCACTCCGTGACGTTTGCTCCTAGTAATTGGCTAATTATTTTGGGCAAAGGAATATTTATATTGCACTGAATTCCAATAATCAGACAAGTAATCACAAAAAGCTTAGAATTCCTTAAAACGAGGCGCTATAACCAGATACGCTTATTCGATATTTATTACAGTATTTCACCTATTGACTGGTTTCCTCGCCCTTATTAATTTACTTTTAATGATCCTAGACAGGGATCTTTTTCGTCCAGTGTGTTTGTTAGTGTTCTGTTATATGCTAAAATCAGTATTTTTTGTATGAACTGATATTCAATGATCGAATCTTCTGTGATTGTTTCTTTGTTTCATTTTTAAGCAAAAAAGAAACGTTTAAACCAAAGACGAGAAGTCATCATCTTTAATGTTAAATAATGTGTCATTGGGTGAGGATTTTTCGTAATTTTTCTCAGTAAAAAGGCAACTTGATTTCGAATTAAGGAGATACATTTTTATTAGAGAAATAAGAACAACAAAAAATAAAAAATAAACGTAAAATAAAGGAAAGTTTGGGCCTTGTAGTCTCATAGGCATGTGGGGACCCTCCAAAATTTGTGTTTTTTTTTTATTTTTTGTTTTGGTATATCCCTCGCTCTAATTTTTTTGTGTTGGGGGGATAACGGACAAGGGAAACAAAGCAGAATGCGTCATCTCCATATGTATTTCCTTGTTCTGTTCTCAACATGGACAAACCAGAGAAAAGTGTAGGAATTTTTTGTCCATTTGAAACATGTGTCATAAAATGATATTGTATAGAATAGTTATTAATAATGCTCAACTGGAGGGATTATTCTAACTTCGATGGGAGTGATAAAGATTTTTGGCAGATAAAGAATTAATCCTGATTGGCTAAGCTGAGTGTGTGTGTGTGTGTGTGTGTGTGTGTGTGTGTGTGTGTGTGTGTTCTGATACTGAATTCGGGGTTCTAAGATAGTTCCCGTCGTGAAATTAATCAGAGTTCTGAGGAGAGGCAGGAAATTAGCTCTGTGAAATATAAGATTTCTTGTTAGATTGTCCAAACGGGGGCGTATCGGTGTGTGCGCGCGTGTGTGTGTGATTTGGATTTCAAACGTAGCCTTAACAATTTTTCATTCATATCGCTACGATGTCTGCAGTGTGGCAGTTTATAGTGATGTCTAGCACTGGGGAGTCATGCGCCGACACGTAGCATCATGTCCCACCCAATCACATTATCCTGACACAAGGCCGACAAGTCCTAACACTAACCTCTTAATGCTGAACGCCTAGCAAGGCAGCTGTTAGTACCATTTTTGTAAGTCTTTGGTATGTATCGGCCGGGGTTCGAACCCGCGCCCTTAAGCATTCGACGCTCCAACCATTAGGCCACGACGCATGTCGGAAAGTGAGGGACATGAAAAAGAAATTGAGAGATTCGACTTCATGGGGAGGTGCGAACCTCGAATTGAGCACAAGGTTAGTCTCAATTTCATACTTTGTGTTCATTGAAGTAAATTTGTTATTATTGTTGAATTTATTCATTTTAAATTCATGCCTCAATTTTTCCTTGAGTTCAGAAATATTCGTGAATGTTATATGAATAATGCTTTGTAAGAATGTCATACACTATTTTGTTACATTAATGAGTTAGGATTTAGCCGTTTTGTATGTAATAAAAATAATGTAGCGCAAGATTTTATGCATTTCTCTTGACACAAATTAAGATTTCGTACTTTGTATAAGGTATACTAGGAATTAATTTTTCTGTCTGAAAATGTATGTCAATGAATAGCTAGTTAGCAAAGTAACGTAGTTAGTACTTGAAGTGAGATCCATTAATTCGTGTTTAAATACGTTATGAATTCTTTCCAACTGAGAATCGATAGTGTAGCATTTGTGATGTGTGTCGACTGATAGATCAGCTGATAAATTTATAGTCACAGAGGGGCAATACTAGTATCTGACAGTGCTAATTATGTCATGGTAAGTTGTTGTACGGTAGCCGCTAATAAGACATCGATTCATAATAGGAGAGTGAGTGTGTATTTGGTGCGAAATGGCCATAGCTAATTCTGATAAATTTATATAGACGATATATGACGCAGAAAGAGTGGGAACATTAGTTGATCCCAAGAGAAGAAAATACCTTACATGTACTTAGGTTAGGTACTATACTTTATTTTCAAGGAAAGAAAATAGCTCTACACCTGTAACGCATAGTGGGGAAAGATCACGGTCTGCAACTAAGAGGTTGATGACCTAAATAGGTGAGAGAGAGAGGGGGGGGAGGGGGAGGACGTCGACCTATCACCAGCAGTAATTTGGAAAGGACCGGAAGCACCATGTGATGCTGTCATGCCGGTAATCTGAGTTGGATCGATCACTCGTTTATATGATGAAATTTGTTCTCTTAGTATAATAGAACGGCTAATTGAATTTCACATAATTTTGTAACTATTTCTGAGAGAAAGTGAACCATTCACATGCCATGTACGATTTCAATTTGTTTATGTAGTTAATTAGTTAATTTGTGTATTTTTACATACGAAGGCTCGTATTATTCTATTCTAAATCTCTGCTCAGATCTCTGTTATTGGATCCATTAATTTCGTATTTTATTTTATTGTTTACTCGATTCGGGCAAACAAAAACACCGTGATCGATCATCTTATAGATAACGATAACCAAAAAGCCATAAGGAATAGGAAGATCAAACATCATTTCCACTACCTCCTGACAATGTAATTCGTGTTCATATTGGTACTCATTTGTGACTGGACGGTACTGTTATTCAAACTTGCACGATAATTTTGATGAATTTTCCTCGGCATGGGAAATACATTTTTTTTTTACATCTGCGTTGATATGAAGCAGTGGCAACTAAACTTAACTGATTCTATGTCAACGGATGTCGTATACCCCATAATAACTGATATCGACATTATGCTTGCAATGTGTGCAAAACAAACACACACACAAAATAATAATAATAAAATGTTCCCCACCCCGTTTACTACTTTACTTCACAGAGTTATATTCCATGACGATGTTCTGAAATTTAGTTTTACTGACTTCTGCTCATTTTGCAAATGGCTCGTTTTTTTATATAAATCAAAGTTGCATTACGACATTTTTTGATGTAAAAAAAAATATAAAAAATATTTTAAAAAATTGCACAATATTTCACCTGATTGTAAGTCGGGTGGGTAATGTGAAGAGAACACGATGTTGCAGAGTTGTGTATGTTTGGTATACTAACATAAAGTTTTCAGCTATTTCTACTTGTTCGCATGAACAGTGCCTATTGTTAGAAACATGATTCAGGAATAAATCATTATTTAAGAAACTGCATTTTGGGTCTCAGTCTTGTACGCTGAACTTGATCAACACGATTATCAACACAATAATAAGAAGCAATTTTATGCTTGTTCCGATTCATGTAAGTTTTAAAATTTTAAAATTATTTCAATCGGTAATGTGTTGAGCTGCAGTTTGGAATGCAGAAATCTCTTTTATAACGTGTCGTTCGACATGAAGGAGGTTTAATAATATTCGATGAGAGAGTGGTGTAGGTATCATTGTTAACAACAAGAGGATGCAATGTATCTTGTAATTTTGGAGCAAAAACTATGGTACATTTAAACAACTGAATTAACGTATGATCATAGCGTCGATGATTCTTGCTATCCTATCCGGTGTCCTCACATAATAATTAATGTCCAATCCACACTTTTAGTAGCACCTGTTGCTATTCTCATAACCGCCAAATTTAGATTTTTCAGCGATTCATTTTCTTGCATAGTACATTTATCCTGGATACAATCAGCATAGTCAAACACGGGAAGTATACAGGATTTATATATTCTTTCCAGGGACAAGCGATCCAATCTATATGAAATTCTCACAAGCCTTTTCAGACAGGTGCTTTACATGAGCTCAACGTGTGACATCACAAGACAATATAATACCTAAGTGCTTATGTTGAAATACTTCTTGGATATCTTTTCTGGAGTTCATAATGGCTATTTAGATTGTGCTTTCGTGTTATGAGCATTGACTTTGTTTTGTCTGGGTTAAAGGTCACAAGCCCAACGAAGGAACAAGTCCTGTAAATATGAATGTCCGATTTTAGAATGTGGCCAACCTCATTTGGATTTGTAACTTTTATGTATAGTGTAATATCATCAGCGAATAGGTATAGTAATGACTGAATATTACCTATTGGTCACAGAATCGATTCTTGCATTGAAAATCCTAGAGTATGGAATTCAGGACAACTCTTTGTTTTCGTAATAACAGGTAATGTTTTAACCACAACAGTAAACTACTTCGAACGCCGATCTTCTTAAATTTAATGAGTACTTCGGAATGCCAAACACGATTAAAAGCTTTACATATGTCAAAGAAAACAATTAGAAATTTCTTTCCAGTTTCTAGGCATAAATAAATCGTATTATAAATATATAATAACAGATTTGTTGTAGTCACGATGTGTAAAGCCTGATTCATTAGATGAAATAAAGTTAAACATTATATTTATGCAAATATATGTAAACACATTTTTTTCAAACACTTTGGAAAAAATACAAAGGAGTGAAAATCTTGAGGCATTAAAGATCCGATGAAGTGGATACTTAATTGGACCTGCAGTTCTTTTAAGTGACTTGGGATGCAATAAGTCTGGGTCACATGCATTGGATTGATTTAAATCAATAATACGGATGGATAGGTCGTCTTCACTAATGTTGATGCAAGAGATAGCAAGGTTAGGCAGTTGATGTATGTATGTGTAGCCCAACAAGTTGATATTGTGTGATATTATCAATTTGTTTTCTAGACTTATCGCAAAAGAAATCGTTAATTATTTTAGCTTTGGCTTCATCATCGGTTATATTAGGTTTTGAGATTCGCGTGTTTCACTAATAATTTTATTTCGTTTTTGTCGATATAACAACCAGTGTTGTGGGTTTTGCGTTCGTTTTGCTCGATCGTAAAGCCGCTTTCTTTGTCTAATGAGTTTTCTAATTTCCTAGTGCATCCATAGATGGGTCTTTAGCACGAATAGTAACTGTTTTTTCTTTCTTTTCTTTTTGTGAAACTGTTTTACTTTGCGCATCCCAAGGTAGACTTGTAAATTTAGTAACGGTATAATTAATATCGTTATTTTCAAATGTTTCATCACATAGAACATTTTTCAGAAGTGAATTTAACTAAGCATAGTCTCCTTTATCTTATTACCACACCACTGTCTTATAGCAATCGAATTTGGGGGTAGTAAATGTTAAGGTGGCATATAATCGCAATGGTATCTGGGTATCTGACTCCGCTAGAATGAAATGTATCAAGGACACCAGAAATATATATATATATATATATATATATATATATATATATATATATATATATATATATATATATATATATATATATAAATTCGGCGTTTGCTTTTATTTCAAAGTTCGTGAACCACCTAATCAAAGTATTACACCCCCTTTCCAAAGTAAATGTCATGATATTAAATCAGCAGTTCCCGTAGGCAATTGTGTTGTCATCGGAATAGTTGTATAGATCTGGATCATTTATGAAGAGAAAAAAAGATGTCATTAATAAAGGTATTAATAAGCATCGATCCAAGAATTATCCCTGGGATATCCCTTTACAGATATTTGCCCATCAACTACCCGAGTTTTCTATTTTGACACATTGTCTTCTCTTTGAGAGGTAACTTGCCATAGTATAAACAACATAAAAACAGGGTTGGTTTGGCTTCGGTGTTCGAACATTGTCGAGATTTCTAAGCGTGCGTTATCTCCCAATGCTAAAACCCCAAAATGCGCATTCTGCTCTACCAGTAAAGCCGATTTTAAAATCTGCTATGGTGGCAAGAATGACAATACGCGTTATAGAGCATAGAAAAAAGCACAAAAAAACTCGAAATCCATTTTTGCAGAATCTACATCAAAATGTGGTTATACATATATATGTGTGTGTGTGTGTGTGTGTATGTATGTATGTATGTATGTATCTATATATATATATATATATATATATATATATATATATATATATATATATATATATATATATATATATATATATATATAATATGTGTTTGTGTGATTGTGCCAATACACTGTTTGCCAACTTCATAGTGAAATATAATGTCCCTTTAACAGTAGCAGATACTTTTTCAGATCTAGTAAAAATAATGGTCTCTAATTTGGCAATCGCACAAATGTTCTCCTACAAACGGACAAAAAAGGATGAAAACTACTTGTATAGTGATCCAAGGTTTGGTATTTTCTTTTGGATAAGAAAGTCGAAATCATGTACTGCAATGTAAAATTCGAAATTCGAAATTCTCGTTAAAAATCCTCAGTGTTTTGTGTCAAAGTTCACAACCAAAGTTTTAAAGCTCCCGATGTGTCATAAGCTGACTTGTCAATTCATTCACATGTACGCATGTATATAAAAATCAAGTATGCATGCTTGACATGTCTTTATTTAAGATAATTTAACCTTTGAAGTTCGACAAGTCATCATGGAAACAGTAGCTGATACTGTTTGAGAAGCCTTTGATCGGAACTGGTGCACTCTCCTACCATATGTTCTCGCCTCTCTTAATGACACACAGGATTAGCTGTTTAATACAGACTTGTTCTATAGTTTAATAGCATACCGTTAGTCAAACTTTATAAACAAATAAATATTAGCATTGATACGTTTCATATCACTAACCTATAATGTGATACACACAAATGTGAGTGAGCCAGAAATCTTCTTGTCTCCCCATGTGGTGACAGGCAAAAATATGTATACCAGAATCCCTAAACGAATACTACTATTCTGGAAACAACTATATTTACATACGTATGCAGTCATATTTGCACGTGTATGTAAATTTACAAGATGTGAACATGTGTGGATTGATTTGAATTATGTTGCTAATTTCAGCATATGAACACATAGTTGTTGTTGTTGTTGCTGTAGAGTTTATCGCCATTTTTCAGCACAAGATAGGCTGTACATGGCGGCCAGTATAAATGGTGGAGGAAGAACCCGGGAAAACTCCGGAAAGAACCACTGACCCACGAGAAGCTACAGGCAAGCTTTCTCACATACCCATATTGGCCGAATCCGAGACTCGAACCCACATAAACAGAGGTGAGATGGCAGTGATCCATAATGGTGAGCGCTTTAGACCACTCGGGGCCCCGTATACATAGTAAGATATACACTATACACGTCTGTAATATAATATAGTGTTACGACTATATGGTCGTAAATTGAGTAATAGAAAAAAAAAACTATAAAGTTTAGTAAATTCATAAAACAATTTATTTCCCTGGCATACAAACTGATATTTGAAAGGAACTTTCAGTATTGTGAATTAAATCCAAAATAATCCTGAAAGTTCTTTCACAAGTCCAAAAATATAATGTATTCCGAGTATGTGGCATGCCAATAGTCTTGGATGCTGAAATCCGTAATGTCTTTGAATGAATTCACAATAATACCAAAATAGTGATTTAGTCCAAATGTCAATGACCGCTTGCTATTTTGATGAATAATTTTAAAATAAAAATTACCTCTCAAATAATATTTGAACAAATTATAACTTTAGATATGGAACTTAAGGTACAAATGAATAATTTCCGTTTACTTCATCCTAATATAAAAAATAATGACAATAGAATTACCAGGATGTAGTCAAACATTCATTCCCAGAACATTCTAAGTTGCATACAAAGGTCATGTCTTTCAGGTAAATTTTAGTAAAAAACTAGACAAATATTAGGTAGACCATAGTTGTTTCCAAGAGAAAACCACTGCCAGTAAAAAATATTGTTTGCAAATGAACTTTATCTTAAAGAATAATCTATAATCAATGACAAAAGTTAGCTATGTAAAATATTATTTACAAATGACCCTGGCAATCAACAATCATGAGCAATAGTTAAACACACAATGTTTATTATATATATATATATATATATATATATATATATATATATATATATAGATATAGAGTACTAAACAATATTCTTTAAAACTGAACCTCTGAACTATTGTGATCGTGTTTGAAACTGTTTCTAGTAGGGATTTTTATGTGTTCATATATGCAATATTTTATTTGCTTTTGTCATGTTTTATGTCAAAGTATGGGTAGATACATGGATTTCTGAAATATAGTTGGGTTAGTGAATGTATGTATCATGTGTATGTAATATGTACAGTATTACTCGTGTTCTTTATTGCTAAAAATGATAAATATGAAACAAGAGAGAGGGGTGGGTGTTGGGAGAGAGTTGGATGCCCTGTTGCTGTCCAAGACACCAGTAGGATATGCCTTGACATAGATTGAAGATACTATCTTAGAACTCAATTTTGTCAGTTAGACAATGAAAAAACTGAGTCAGACTTTATATATATGTTCCACGCTAACTTTGGTTTCAATCCAAGAATTACTCACAAAACTGAAGTACAGAAGTGATTCATATTTTAATTTACTATGTTGAACAAGAGTGATAAAGCTGCAAAAAAAATTATGGAAAAAAGCATTCATAATGCATAATTTTATCTCAATACAAGTAATAATAATAATAATAATAATAATAATAATAATTATTATTACTACTATGGAACTGAAATTGTGATGTAAAGGGCTTGTATATTGGCAAGTGATGTATGATACCGTCATTGAGATTTTATTAAATTTCTATCACAAATAAAAGGAAATATGTAATCATTTCCTCAAGTAATGGGTCATCCCTCTTTTATAGAGTTTTATTTTGGTTTACAAACTACATCTAATACTGTAAGTATTCAGGGCAAAATAGATGACTGTGTTACAGTTACTGCCTCCATCTAAGACTGTAAGGGGAAAATAAATGGCAGGGATGAAAAAAACCTGATTACTATTTGATCTAATTTGTCATTTTGGGTCAAGTAAAAGAGAAAAACATGACTAGTGTACCATTAATGATATATTGTATGTCCACCCTGTGCTTAGTCTTCCCTATAGAAATTAGTTTGACATGGCTGACTTGGGAGATTATTGACCAATGGGTCTCAATGACCTGGGCCTTTGGTTGAGTCTGAAATTAAAATTTATGTGCAGAAACCATTATTTTCTTACTGGATGTACCATGACCATGATTTCTAGACCCCAAAATCAATAGGTTTCTTTATGACCCTAAATGCAAGCAAATTACAAAATCTGGTATATGAACTTACAAGTACTGTAAAATAATAGCTATTCTGCTGATCAATTTTTCTTCCACCCACACTGACCTTGACCTTTTACCTTTTGACTCCCAAAGCAACAGATCAATTCCATATCTTAAGTGCAAGCTCTCCAGACAATTTGGTCAAGGTCAGTGGTCTAGAACTAATGTTTTAAAGCAAAAGCCATTTTTTGTCTCAACATCCTTGCAAGTTTCAGTCATCTTAGTGAAAACAAGAGCTAGAGTGTGAGACACATTTATTGACACTACAGTACTATGCCCATAACTTATATATTAAGTACACAGCCATCCTTAATGCTCACAGAAAACTATCACTTAATGGAAGTTTTGATGGTTGATTGTCATAGAGTTATGAAAGATTAAAGTCATTCAGAGATTTAAAAAAACAAAAACATCATGACTTATCCGACTCACAAATAGCAGGGTGTTATGAAGAACAATGTGTTATGAATCCTTGTGGAAGACCCATTAGGTTAATTGGCAATTTATTTTTAACAGTGTTATGAATCCTTTCAGAACCTATTAGGCTAATTTGAGTGTTATTCATAAAACAGTTTGCTATGAATTCTTTTTGGAAAAATGCAGTAAGCTAATTTGCAGTGCTATTCATAACAGAGTGTGCTATGAATCCTTTGTGGAAGAACCCATTAGGTTAATTTGCAATTTTATTCATAACACAGCATGTTATGAATCCTTTGTTGAAAAACCCATTAAAATAATTTGCAGTGTTATTCATAACATAGAGTGTTATGAATCTTTGGAGGAAAAACCCATTATGCTAATTTGCTGTAGGGAGAGTGTGCAACTTGGAACAACTGAATTTGTTTGATTAATCCCCATGGAGTGTAAGTTATGTGTTGATGGAGTGACACCACCCAGCACTGGGAAAATACATGAATGAAAAGCTCAATCCCCACATGTTTAAAAATTCTTACTGGTGTAGCCATTGCATATTTGACAGTCTGTCACAGCTATGCAGATGTAATAAGATAATTTTCTATCCTGAAGAACAGTACCATCCAGTCTCTGGTGAGTGCAAATGAACTCTTATGGCACTTGCATTATTTCACTCCTCGCTAGAGAACTACTGACAGCAGTAAAGACTGCTTCTATTTGAGACTGTATTCCACTATTTATTATTTGTATTTTCTATTCAATGTTTGTGTGATTGTGATTATGTGTCTGTACATATGTGCATTTTGTGTGGTAATGATATTTGACAATACTAAAGGACTGACCATTTACTTTTCTGGGAATGGCAGAGCGTTTTTGGAAAAAAGTTTTGACTCACATTGCTTGAAAAATATTTTTGTGCTAATTTGTATAAAAAAGTATTAATAATATTCAATATCTTAGTTGCAAAAATGCATTATCATGAGATACCCTGGTAAAATAAAACATCCATGCTGACCAATGACCCAAATGGTCTCTAAGTTTACCAACTATTTTTTGTTTTAAGTGCATTAAACGATTAAAAAATATTTTATATTCTTGTATTAAATTTGTTATTTTCCATCAGTTTCTATGGGCTTATATGAGTAGATAACTTGTTCTCAGCTTCATGTCCCTCTTTGGGATTCAAGCTCCAACCCTGTCTGGGAGGTTGGCAGGTATGCAAACTATCAATCAAGTCTGGTCCAAGTATGTGCTGCAGACTGATATTACTGTGTCAAAACAATTTTTCTTCTTTGAGTTACAGTGATCTTGATCTTTTTTCTTTGAAATAGACTGGATTCTTTCTTACCCAACTGCAAGCTATCCACAAAGTTTGGTGAAGGTACAGTCTGTAGAACTGAAGTTATTTTACAGAAAAGGATAAATTACCAGACAGGGAGACATACTGATTCACAGGATAATGCTCTCTGCCAAATAGTGGGTATAAAAATAACAACGCTTGTTTAACTTTAGGTTTTATTTTTTATACTGATAAAAAATAAAACATCACTTAATTCCATCTCACTCACATAAATACACAATTTTCCCTGCATACACAATGGCAGACCTCATGTACACAAGCAGCACCTGACATACACACAGAAACACACACACACACATGCATACATTAACACATACACACTTTTCCTCACATACACACTGAAACACACATATACACTCTTCCTCATACACACTGACTTATATACACACACTTTTTCTCACATACACATTTACATGTTATATACACACTCTCTTCCTTATATACACATATTCAACCCAGCCTGAACTTTCGGTCTCTCCAGAAAATAACTTCTTTTGCAAATGCAGCACATTTTACAAAATAAAATATCACAGATAAATAGATACATTATGGTTATATTACACACTGTAAAAATGTTCTAGTAATTTTAAAATTTTGTCATTTGTAAAATATTTATATTATAAAATATAACTTATCTAATGCTGACTTAACGTGACTCACTAAGTCAATTTAACATGACTGTATTTTTGAGCTGAAATGAATACCTAGTTTTTCCTATTTGAATATTCATTGAATGTACTGTAATAAGAGTCAGGTGTTTGTGTTGTTAAATAATGTATTTAATCTATCCACTTTTCTGTGTCCACTTTGGTGTTTACTGACCTCTCTCTTTCCCACTCCAAACCAAGCCATGCTGAGAACACTGTGAAATATGTAATCTAAATCTCATTAAATGACACTATATGGGTCAAATCAAATCAAATTAATGTAGGTGTTAATTTCACATAAGCATTCTTTTAGTGCTGAAGATGGTAATTTTTATGGTGGGGACTATCAGAATAATTCTTCTGGGAGGCAATTTTTTTAACAATAAAAATCACACTGATGTGCGGACTATTATATTTCATTAAATTTGGATATGTTTATTGCTGGTCTATAGAATTTGTCATACTTGTCTTTGCCTGACATGGCTAAGAGGACTGACTTTTTGACCAACTATAAAATGTCCAAATCAGACATTGGGATATTCTGCTTTAGTTGTCACTGAAACCCATACACAGACTTCACTGTGTATGTAAGATGTACATCACAATATATGTTGCTTCTGTAAACAGTATAATGTAATCACTACCGGGGCCAGATATGTGGGAACATGTCCACTGTCTCAACCATGTTTAGGAGTAGACCATCTGGTTTTACAAGAAAAGAGGGATTCCTAAGAAACAATTAAGTTATCTTCAAAAAGGCACAGGAAAGAAAAAGTCAAATAATTACCGTACAACTTCACTATATGCTGATAACCTTGTACTAATGAACAGCAAAACCAGAGAGTAAAAACATTTACTCTAACAATTCTTTACCCCATAAACTTAAATGATTCTGTTCCAAAGTCTTGTCAACTGGTCTATGTATACCTCATTTATATGATGCTGACATTTGCAGTACTGACTTGAAAGAAAATAAGAAAAGGTAAATGTCATGTTTTAAGCATATTGGTAATTCCCTAGCTAGGTAATTACTTCAAAAGTTGAATAAAAAACCAACTGCAGAAATATTCTGGAGTAGCCTTTCTTAGGAAAGATGTTTGGGGTGGGTGGGGTAGAGAGTGGTAATGATTTACAGGATTGGCTACAACTGTTCCTGACAAAACTAGTATCTAACAATACAGCTGTCCCTGACAGAACTAGTATCTAACAATACAGCTGTCCCTGACAGAACTAGTATCTAACAATACAGCTGTCCCTGACAAAACTAGTATCTAACAATACAGCTGTCCCTGACAGAACTAGCATCTAACAATACAGCTGTCCCTGACAGAACTAGCATCTAACAATACAGCTGTCCCTGACAAAACTAGTATCTAACAATACAGCTGTCCCTGACAGAACTAGCATCTAACAATACAGCTGTCCTTGACAGAACTAGTATATAACAATAGTTCACACATTTGTTAAAACTCTGGCCGATTAATACATAGAGGTTTTATTGACTTTGATATGACCCCTTTTCTATACTATGTTTTTCATCAACTTTATTACATGTTATCCCTTCATGAGTACCACAAATGTACATGGGGACACATCTGAGGTATGTGGGTGGGAAGGCAGAGGCAGTATGCAAACCCCTTACAAACGAGCAAGAAACTAACAGAACATTTCCTGTATTAGGTTTTCTCAACAGTTAGATGGTTAAAATTATTCCCTTGAAACGCTGAAAATGCAGGAATGTCTGTGAGCTTCACTGCCTGGCCCCTATCAGGGGTTTCATCCTACAAACCCCTTGCCTACTTGTTTATGCCCCACCTGCTCCTAACACTATTGTTTGATCTGCCCCTGGTAAAAGGCGATATTGTGATCAAGGTAACTATTCAGAATATTGATGCGATGATTACTTTGTGAGTTAGAGTATTGAATTTCAGGTGATTTATTAGGTTTAAAGTTGTTCCATTGAGAACTAATTAGAGTTGTATGCTTCACATTTCACCTAGTTTCTTTCTTGTGCAAAATGCTGTCAAGCTCATTGCATAAATAAACATACATTCAAATACCAATAATGTATTTGAATCTTACAAAAAAGTATTGGAATTCAAAAGACTGGATATTCATTTCAGCTATATTGTATTATTATTAATATTTTCAACATAAGCAATTATTCACTTATGTTAATAAGGTCTAGTGAATATAAAAGTTCTAGATATGCCCAACATTCCCTTTCAGTTGACAGTATAACTCTAACTTGGCTTCTTTTGGACAAAATATGGTAACAATTCTCCGTAGGAGTTATTAATAAAACTAGCATGCTTAAAACATGAAGTACACAATTATAATAAAGATCAATAAATGAAAATGAATTTCTAAATCGACATCAAAATCTTGAGGTAAAGTATATTGTGATTAGAGCTGATCTGAGATGGTTTTCTTCTAGACAGCAGAAATGGCTACATTTTGTCACAGAACAATTCCTTTTGTGCCCTTATGGATTTTACCATACTATCTTGAGAAAGAGGAGAGATTTTCATAAAAGATTTATGATTAATTACAAAAAATTAGACAAAAAGATTAAAATTTTAATAAAAATGTCTTTTAGAAAGCTAAAACATCAACAACATATGATGTAGGGATGACACTGACAATATTTTACTACAGAATGAATCCTTGTACTATGTCAGAGTGGTTATCACAGACGCCTGTGTCAAAGTTGTAAACAGACACCCCTGACTTTTAAGATAAAATGCAGAACATTGTTTAAAACCCATAGCACCACTTCAATGTGATTTGGGTGTTCATCTAACAAAAGCTGCAAATAAATATTTTTTGATGGAAAAAAATATATTGTTCAACAAATTTATGACTTTTTAGCTTTCTCGTTGTCAGGTCTTCTAAACCCACTTCCCTCCTGCATTGTATATAAAAGACTGTTTTCCTAGCTGAACTGGCCGGTAGTGTGCTGCAAAACAGAATAAACAAAGCACCTCAATAATAATAAAATGAAAGACTGAGAAAAATAATGTATTTTGTTCTTAACAGAACTAAATTAATTTTGAAAAGGATAATAATGTTGTGTCTCTCAATAAGAAGCAGATCCATCAAGCATTTTAAACATGCCAATTACAAGTTTTCTGAGAAGTCTTGATTTCATGCTTTTAAAACAACAATTACACACTGAGATGATTTGAAAATAAAAACAATACTTTATTACATCTTAAGGTAGGACTTAAGTTTTTGGATAGGATGCAGTAAAGGATGCAACCAGTCTCCAATCAAGCCATCCATGACCTCTCTGCTTTCAGGCCACCCATGAGCTTTCTCCTTTCAGGCCACCCATGAACTCTCTCCTTTCAGGCCACCCATGAACTCTCTCCTTTCAGACCACCCATGAACTCTCTCCTTTCAGGCCACCCATGAGCTTTCTCCTTTCAAGCCACCCATGAACTCTCTTTCTGAAGCTACCCACAATCAAAAAATGTAGCTCCATAACCATCAACACGTATGTACTTTGAAACTCTTCCTAAAATGAAGAACTAAATCAGATGATAGATCAGCACAGCAAAATTAATTCTTCTTTGAGTACCCCCTTTGCAGTCACACCAACCCCTCTAGTCCATTAATATATCAGACCTGTGTTGATACCGATGGATGATTGGAGAGGCTGATGTCCCCATTTCATAAAAACAAGGATTGTCTGTGCTTTGTTTGCAACACAGAAATTTAAGATGCTTACTGGTGTATCTCACATTGTTTGAGTTATCATAAGTTGATGGGTCCTTTATGGATGGTGATATGTACAGAATATTTCCTCATCAAATCCTATGTCTGATGACTTGTTAAATCCACGTGGAATAACAAAATCTTTTGTTCTGTGGCCATTTTGAATTTTGTGGCTACATGCGGCTGTTACCAAATACTGTTAAGTGTCTAAACTGTATGCTGGTGTTTTCTGGGCATATTTGTGAGCAGCAAAAATTGCATACTTTAACGAATAGGTGACATCATAGCCTCAAATCATCCATCAGTATCAACACAGGGGGCACTCACCAGTTATTATGTACTTTTATGAGAGTGATGTATGTAAGGTGAAGTTGTTTGCATTTAAAACATGCACACTGGAGAGAATGTTGGCATACCTCTATGCTACTTTAATGTACTGTGGCTGACATTTCTTTGGATATTGTACTTTTGGAAATTGTTCATGATCTAAGTACACTTCTAACTAAAATGACTGCTCCTTTGTGCTAAAAAAATCAGCCTGAATTAGTTTAAAGTACATTATCCATAGAAGCTATTAAAATTAGGAAAATGAATTTTGCCAGACTAGACAATGCCAGCTTCTGAAAGTGCAATGAATGAATTACCAAATAGATAAAATGCAGAAAAAGCTATTGGCTCTTTTATTTATACAATTTACCTCTGAAGTTCAGGAAGTGAAAATGACAAAGTGGAGCTAGCACTTTTTTGAAAGGTGCACATCTGGAGTAAGGCCAAGCTGTATACTAGCTATAACCCATATTACACCCATCAATCACACACCAAAATAAAGGGAATTAAAGATTCTTTGAACTATACCTAAGATATACAAGGTCGTTTTAAAATAACCAGAATAACCAGTGAGGAAACCTGGGGAAATTCTTTTTCTTCTTTAAAATTCTAACCCTATGCCAAATACGAAACTGTAGAGCACCACCACAGGATTTAGGGGCTCATTTGTCAGATTACAACCCCCCAGTTGTGAAAATATATAAAACTCACTGTTTAACTTAATAAAGAACCTGTATGGAACAAAGAGGATATTTCATAAGTAAGGCAGTGATAACTACATCCCAGATAGTACTTTACTGAAGAGGGAAGTGATAACTATTAACATTTTGGTAAACACATAAAAATGGAGATAAAAGAAAATTAGCAGGCACTAAATGGGGAGGGGTCAGAGTGATGTTTGTTTCTTTACTGTACTGTATTCCTTCACAACTCTATCCACAACAGCTGCATTATAAATGGACCTGGCTTAAAACAGCAAATGATACAGTAGTTCCTCTTTATAACAATGTCCATTAGAGCTTCCTTATAGTGAGGCTGCCTTACAGTGAAGTACAAGATTTTATTACCACTTAATAAAATGGGATCCATGACAATACTTACCGTATAACATGAACTGTGTTGTAATAAAGGACCTTATAGTGAGTGTGTGCTGTATTTATCTATGCAGAATGTACTCCATCTGTAAACATCAAAGACCCAGACTTGCCACTACACAATGTAGCAGTATGTCGTGGTACATGCTGCAATGCTTGAAATAATAAATCAACGTAGAGCCTGATTTGCCCATGAATTATATTATGATCTACTTTTATTGAGAGCACAATGCAAAATATGTACAAGTAGCCTATACAAACAAAGACAATATAATCCATTACTGCCAACATAGGCACAGAAAATATAACGCATCACTTCCTACACTGGCACAGACAATATAATTCATTATTGCCTACATTGGCATAGTGATATAATCCATTAATGCCAACAAAAGATAGACAATATGGTCCTTTATTGCCAAAACAGGCAAACACAATATAATGCATTACTTCCTACACTGGCACAGACAATATTATTTATTATTGCCTACACTGGCATAGTGATATAATCAATTAATGTCAACACCAGATAGACAATATGGTCCTTTATTGCCAAAACAGGCATACACAATATAATGCATTAATGCCAGCAGAGGAACAGATGATAAAATGCATTACTACCTACACAGGCACAGGTGACATGATACATTACTGCCTACACAGACAAAGATATAATACATTACTGCCAACACAAAGATGATATAATGCATTACTGCCAACACAAAGATCATATAATGCATTACTGCCGACACAAAGATGATATTACTCATTACTGCATATGCAGACACAGATGATAAAATGTTTTACTGCCTACATAAATGATATAATGCATCACTGTCTACACAGACACAGATAATATAATGTATCACTGCCTGCACAAACACAGATGATATAATGCAATACTGCCTGTACAATTTAATTCATGAATGACAGCACAGGCACACACAATATAGAGAGGATATTTGCTTGTAATGACTAAATAATGCATACATTTCATTGAGTGGGTACAAATACTTTAGTTTTTCACCCATGAATTGAAATATATCCATTATTCACCAGAAGCATGCACATTTTCTTTTTTCTTTTATGCTCAAATGTGTTTACAATATGTATAACAAACTGAAATAGCAGATTTCTTACTCTATCCCACACTATAATGTTAGTGGTTTACTGTTTATGTTCTGTTGTGTTTTGTTGTGTATATTCGCACAGAAAATTTATTAGTAACATAATTCTCCTTCCCGATTTAAGGCTAAAAATGTTACTAAGAAACAAAAAACTCAAAAAAAGTATAATGCACATTGCTGGATCTGAACTTGGTTTGTCTGCATGAGAAGTAGCCATACTACCATTAGACTGCATAACCATCTAAAATGGACTCAAATTTCTTGGCTATAACGGTATTAACATGGCAGTGAAACTATTTATATTTTTCCCCCAGTGAGTTGTCACAATTATTTCACTTGGAAAATCCAGTAATTAGTGACCTAACATAAAATAAAATCCATTACTAACCTGGTCCAGGTAAATCACTACTTTTAGTATTGTTTGTCCACCTGCTGGTGCTGGAGACAAATGCTGAACTGGACATGAAATGTTTTGGCTGACCCTCAAAGTCCACCAACTCATAACTTCCAGGCCCTGGAGCAGGAGGTGTTGGTGGCAAGGGCATAGCTGGGGCTGATATACACAGGTAATGCTTCATTCTGAAAATTCAAAGCCAGAAGTAATTTACAGAAGAAGAAGGCCATGTTCATCACTGAACCCACATTCAAAGCATTTATATAAACCTATGTTATTACAAATTTTTCTCTATGACCATTATGCCACAGTGTAGCAACAACCTTTATCCCACCATTATTTGAACATTCAAAAGAAAGTTACAAGTAAATGTGTTGCAGAATGCATTATCTTTGTTTCACAATAGGATGTCTCAAGTATGAACCACACTTATGTATGGGTTTAGGAGATTTAAGCAAACAGAAAACTTCAAATATAAAACTTCAGCAAAACTGTTGGTGACAGCATCACAGCAATGGTTGGGAACTATTGTCAGTACCACCACTGCTACTGTTGATAAAGTCAAAACTGTTGGCAATACCATCACTGCTATTGTTGATAAAGTCAAAACTGTTGGCAATACCATCACTGCCATTGTTGATAAAGTCAAAACTGTTGGCAATATCACCACTGCCACTGTTGATAAAGTCAAACCTGTTGGCAATACCATCAATGCTACTATTCACAATATTATCACTGTCACTGTTGGTAGTACCATCAATGCCACTATTGGCAATACCATCAATGCCACTGCTGGCAGTACCATCAATGCCACTAGTCTCAATACCATCACTGTCACTGTTGGCAGTACCATCAATGCCACTAGTCTCAATACCATCATTGTCACTGTTGGCAGTACCATCAATGCCACTGTTGGCAATACCATCAATGCAATTGTTGGCAGTACCATCAATGCCACTGTTGGAAACACCATCAATGCCACTGTTGGCAGTACCATCAATGCCACTGTTGCCGATACCATCAATGGCACTATTTGCAATACCATCATTGTCACTGTTGGCAGTACCATCAATGCCATTATTGGCAGTATCATCAATGCCACTGTTGATAAAATCAAACTGTTGCCAATACCACCACTGCCACTGCTGATAAAGTGATCATTATTTTTTCAGTAAAGTGGGCTTGAAAAAGAAATTTTCACTGTAACTATCTGAAATATACCATAAGATAATTTTTTTTAGTTATTACTTATTATTAAAATTTTAATAGCAAATCTATCTAATAACATAATTTAATTTAAATAAGCTTATCTAAGTTTGACCTAAATAAATTTACATATACATTCAATGATGCAATGTTTAAGAGAGGCATGGATATGTTGCAATCCAAAGTAAAATTATGCCAAACTTTCCAAATAATTGCTAAATAATTTGTTTGTCTTTAGTTTACAAACATCTCAATGCTTAACTTGTTTTAAGTTTAACTGAAATTTAAATAGTATCCATCCTGTTACTTACGGGAAAAGCTGTTTTTTCGCTGGCTCTACAGGTTCATGTGGCTTATATGCTCCAGGTCCTGGAAACTGGGGAGGAAACCACAGTTGATTTAAAAATCCCAGTTTATGCCATTTTTGAGAAAAGAGTAAACAGAAACATGCATCTCTGCAGATAGCTACACTTCAGTTTTGGAAAACAAAGAAAGTCCATTCATCTCCTGATGGTAGGATCAAAGTATGTCTGTCATATTAAGCAGAAATGCAGTGAAACATTTAACATTTACGCTTAATAAAAAAAAGCACTGTTGCTTTTCTAAGTTTAACACTTCAAGTGCTGTATATAATTTTTTTTTACAGTTTCTGCAAAGCAAGATCTCAAGGATGAATTTTATAACATCTGAATGATAATGTAATATACATCTGGTCATCCAGTCTATTAAAAACACAATCAACAAAGATATTTTACAATATAAATATGGTAGTTGTTCCAAGCACATATTTAATTCATTTTAATAATTTATCTCCAGATTACAAAATTTCCAAGAAACTGAATCAAAATCAGTAATATTAGGTAGAATCTTAATAAACCATCACCACAGCTTCTACCTTAAGCATGTGCCACCTAGATCATCACCACAGCTTCTACCTTAAGCATGTGCCACCTAGACCATCACCACAGCTTCTACCTTAAGCATGTGCCACCTAGACCATCACCACAGCTTCTACCTTAAGCATGTGCCACCTAGACCATCACCACAGCTTCTACCTTAAGCATATGCCACCTAGACCGTCACCACAGCTTCTACCTTAAGCATGTGCCACCTAGACCATCACCACAGCTTCTACCTTAAGCATGTGCCACCTAGACCATCACCACAGCTTCTACCTTAAGCATGTGCCACCTAGACCGTCACCACAGCTTCTACCTTAAGCATGTGCCACCTAGACCATCACCACAGCTTCTACCTTAAGCATATGCCACCCAGACCGTCACCACAGCTTCTACCTTAAGCATGTGCCACCCAGACCATCACCACAGCTTCTACCTTAAGCATGTGCCACCCAGACCATCACCACAGCTTCTACCTTAAGCATGGGCCACCTAGACCATCACCACAGCTTCTACCTTAAGCATGTGCCACCTAGACCATCACCACAGCTTCTACCTTAAGCATGTGCCACCTAGACCATCACCACAGCTTCTACCTTAAGCATATGCCACCTAGACCATCACCACAGCTTCTACCTTAAGCATATGCCACCTAGACCATCACCACAGCTTCTACCTTAAGCATGTGCCACCTAGACCATCACCACAGCTTCTACCTTAAGCGTGTGCCACCTAGACCATCACCACAGCTTCTACCTTAAGCATATGTTACCTAGACCATCACCACAGCTTCTACCTTAAGCATGTGCCACCTATACCATCACCACAGTGTCTACCTTAAGCATGTGCCACCTAGACCATCACCACAGCTTCTACCTTAAGCATATGCCACCTAGACCATCACCACAGCTTCTACCTTAAGCATGTGCCACCTAGACCATCACCACAGCTTCTACCTTAAGCATGTGCCACCTAGACCATCACCACAGCTTCTACCTTAAGCATATGTTACCTAGACCACCACCACAGCTTCTACCTTAAGCATGTGCCACCTATACCATCACCACAGCATCTACCTTAAGCATGTGCCACCTAGACCATCACCACAGCTTCTACCTTAAGCATGTGCCACATAGTAATCAGGTTGAGGAAGATAACTTTTTATGTTTGATTATTATAATCACAAAAAAGCACATTCTGCTATCATTCATGTTTTCAATCACAGAAAATAATAGCAAAGTGTGTTTCCAGCTTCCGTTATGAGACAAGAATAAAGGCATGATACATATTTCTAAAATGGCATTTACTAAATAACTGTAATACTTACATTTGGTGGATCTGGTTGTATTTGCCTTTTACTTTTTGATTTAAAGCTTGAAATGGGTATCTTGACACTGTCATGAAGTAAATTATCCCTCACATTGTATTGACCTAGAACAAGAATAAATGTGCATCGAAATATAGTAAATTCCATACAGCCCTGGTACAACAATGACAACAACAATAAAAACCAACAATAAAACAAATGGTAATCACAAATCATGATTCAAAAGCTCTCATCCAAAACACATGCAATTACAATAACAAAACGTATTATGTGTATAAAATCCAGTAATAATCATAAATGCTGTAGATCCACATTATGATATCCCTTGGGGCACAAAAAATATTTAGTTAAAACAGAGCTTGGATGACTGAGTTTTGTTTAATTATATCTATATGCTTGGAGGACACATGTAGATTTCATGCCTGATAATGTACATGAATAAGCGTTTGGATAAACAATGTTTTAATGTATGCCCAAACAGAATATTTCTTTCTGAAGAAAGTGAGCTATCAATAAAAAAGAAATCTTCATATTTTTTTGTGGCAATTATATTTTGCTTAGCCCAAAGGAAATGGACGACTAATTATTTTACAACCAGAGAACCAGTCTACTGGTTGAGGAGTACAAATTATTTTGAGATGCATCCTTTGGATATTAACTGGATTTAAATATTTTCCATTATTCATTTCATAAACTTCAATCTATGTCCATAGGTGACAAGAATTTTTTTCATTATATCCTGTACTTAATTTCTTACTGACAAAAAAGCAAATGGACTCTTAGTACCAGGCTATGTTATTAGGTGTAGACCAAGGAGACCTTCTGTTTAGGAGTGCAAGGTTAAAGTAAATTATCCAAAGTACCTGTATTTCAAGGCTAAGAATTTTCAAAGTTTAATGAATTAAAGCATGCATAGTTTGCATGCCAAACTAATGCAGAAATTGATTTTCTTTTTTTTAAATATATTAACATTAAGTTCTATGGAAAATTAATTGGTGGTCCCATCGCTAAACTGACATTCTTACAATAATATTTTCTTGGATTACAACAAATGTAAATTTTCAAATGTATTATGGTAAATGATTTCAATACTGCAAGGTGAATTTATTTTACAGAAGTGAAATCTGAGTCAAGTTTCTATGTAAGGCACACACTGTATATACTTGTGTACGAGTCAGATTTAACTGCAACCTTCACAGACCCAGATATGCCATTAAATAATGCTCCAGAATATCTGGGTCTGTGCAGTTTGTTAGGTATACTCAGCAGAACAAATAACATAGACCATGATATGCTGGCACATTATGCAATGACAGATCAAAGCCTATGGTGTTTGCAGTTGGACCTGATTCATGAGGAAAGTGTTTTTGTCTTACACAGGCAGTATGAATAGGAGTATTCACAATGGAGTTGTCTCATCTTCCTGCCATTTATGCATATTCACTGGCAAAAATAAATTTAATGCATAAAATACTTTAAAAAATTTGCAGATTTTGTTTTTAACTTCTACCAGGGCAAAATACAAACACTGGAGTGGGAGACAACAATCCATCCATGATACTTCTGTGTTATGAACCATCTGTACAGAAAAGATAGCAGTAGATGTCAGAACAAGTACCTGGAGCAGGAAATTTTGCAGCATCTTTGTTGTTCATAACTTCTCTTTTGGACTGAGATTTAAAAGCAGCATCTGCAGACACATTATTGACTTTTCCAAGTTTTGTTTTTGTCACCTATAAAAAAGTACATCTTTAATGTAGAAGAGATCAATCCATGTGTATTGACAGGCTACTATAATGACAACATTAACTGCTAGGCATTTTTATGCAAAATTAGTAACTTAATTGATTTTTGTAAAATATTTCTGGTTAAGATAGTTTTTATTTATAGTCAGCATGATTTAAAACAACAATTGAACAAAAGCTCTAATGAGCTTTGTACTGACATGGTATGAAAAAACAAGACACAAAACAAACATTATTTGCATGACATACAACAACAGCATAATACATGGATACAATTGGACAAAACACATTATTACAGTTGGACAAAACACATTAACAATTATGTAAGAAGTGATCTGGCATGAATTGTTAATGCTAGAGGTGGACAGCTTGATTTGTATCCAAGGCAGCCATAGTTCGCTTACTACTCTAGGGTCTTAAACTATGAAATAAGAAAGAGCAATAAACAGCAAGTTTTGTAAAAATTAATATATAAGTTTTGTCCTAAAATACAAAGTGAAATAACTTAAAGTATGGGAAAGGAATTGCTAAAATCCTAAAGGTTCTAACAATTCCAATAGTTCCAAGTAATCCAAATATGTTCCAAAGGTATTCCAAATGATGATTATATTGCACTAATGTACCAACAACACAGAAGAATAACTATGCTATAAATCCAAATATAAATTCACAGTAATTCCAATACAGCTATTAACCCAAATGTCTTTGAATGAATGTTTGAGCACAATAATACCAATGAATGATTATTAAATTAAATAAATTAATCAATATCCTCAATAACTCTTACAAGATTAGTAATACTATTAAGAATAAATGATTCTGCATAATAATCCTTTTAACATGCAATAGCAAGAATGGAATACATTTGAATGAATCACATGGAATTTCAAAATAGTCTTTACAAGCAACAGGAGGCACGTGGTTTATTCAAACTAATAAGGAAATAGGTCAGTTGTCTATTTTTTTAAGGAAACCCATGATCTTCATTCTCAAGAATGCCTGTCTCCTTGCTGGATCCCATGATATTTACTTACTCTTATCAGTACGATTTAACCCTGACACTTATGAATGAAACATCGAATACAGTATACATGACTCACCTTTAAAGTGCAGATAATTATCATAGAATATTTTTTTAGTTAGTCAAATGACCCTTACAAAAACTATTACAAGTATTATGAAAACAATACACATAATATTGATATACATAACAGTTCAAACTCAACAGATTTGCTGATATGGAGTTTGGTATTCAAGACAGCCTTAGTTCACACTCCACTGATGTACTGATATGGTGTTTGTTTGGTATCCAAGGTAGTCTTAGTTAAATCCTCTTGGTTTGTTGATATGGAGTTTGTTTGGTATCCAAGGCAGTCTTTGTTCAAGTCTCAATTGGTGTGCTGATATAAAATTTGTTTCATATCAAAGGCGGTCTTAGTTCAAATCTCAATTGGTGTGCTGATATGGAAGTTTGTTTGGTATCATAGGCAGCCTTAGTTCAAATCTCAATTGTGTGTTCATATCAAAGTTTGGTTCATATCCAAGGCAGTCTTAATTCAAGTCTCAGTAGGTGTGCTGATATAAAGTTTGTTTGGTATACAAGGCAGTATTTGTTCAAGTCTCAACTGGTGTGCTGATATGAAAGTTTGTTAAGTATCCAAGGCAGCCTCAGTTCAAATCTCAACTGGTGTGCTGATATGAAAGTTTGTTCGGTATCCACAGCAACCTTAGTTCAAATCTCAATCTGATGTGCTGACATGGAGTTTTTATTGGACCTATATTATATTTGCTTAAATCTTTCCTAACAAAAATCGTAACATCTGATAATTATTCTTTCATTAATATATGCCTGTGTAGTAAGAGAAAATAAAGTTGGAATTCTAGTAAAAGCCTGCAATAGAGAAATGACCAAAAAAAACGTGAGAAAAGTATGTATTTTGCCTTAGATCCCACATTCTGTTACAAAATGAGTAAAGCAACAGTTTCAAGCCCAAATCATCTCCTGCAGATATCTGATTCATGCACATGTCCAAATTTTCGCAGAAATCAAAGTCTTTATGCATGTCAGGTGATTCCTCTGTAATCCTTCCCTGAAAATTTACCTAGACTCACCTCATAAATATTTGGTGCTGGAATGCCATCATTCTTGTCCTGTTTTTGTGCTATAGGTACATGGAAGTTTCCAGTGGTCTCTGAAGCATTAAAGTCTTTGCGTGTAGTCAACAAACTGGGTAGGGCATAAATCCCCGGGCCTGGGGCACTGGATATTATGTACCTAGCTTGCCTCTTTGTCTGTAAAGAAAATAAATGACGAAAAAATACCCATCTGACATGGAGCATAATAAAGACTGTTTACTATGTTATTGGATAAAATAACTTCTCTGTTAGAACATTCAAGCTCAATTTCCCCAACCAATTTCCTAATTTTTATATATTTCAGAGGGTTTGTTATTTAATGTTTATTTCACCAGATGTGCCAAATCCAGGTCAACAATGGCAGTTATTTAAACAACAATGGCTTAACAAAAGTGCCAGGTAACAAAGTCATGATAATACTGCTTCATTTATACTCACTAAATAACCTGCGGCGGTTCGAGTCTAAGATTCAGCCAATGTGGGTATGTGAGAAAGCTTGCCAGTAGCTTCTCGAGGGTCGGTGGTTCTTTCCGGGGTTTTCCCGGGTTCTTCCTCCACCATTAATACTGGCCGCCATGTATAGCCTATCGTGTGCTGAAAAATGGTGTTAAACCCCACAGCAACAACAGCAACTCACTAAATAACAAAGGCATAAGGTATCAACAGTGTGATAATCTCACTTCATTCCTAATTGGTAATTTTGACTTGTGGGTTACAGGTTCAATGCAATTAAAGCATGAAAGGAATGCTTTGTTTTGTACTTTTTTGGACCAAATGATTTATAAATATCCTTTGGCTATAGTTCTACCTCCATGTTGAATAACTCAGTATAGCCTGAAGCAAATCTCTCTTGTGTCATCATGCACTTAAAATCCAAGTAAGGACATGTTCAAATCATAATATACCTCACACTGCCTTAGTTTTGCATTAACTTTAAAATATCTTTTTTTAAGGTTTTCAAGTTGAACTATGTTATGCTTATTTAACATGCTAAAAAGACAACCTATGATTGACTATGATTCTGAATGAAGGCATATTGCCTGACATAAGAAATTTGAAGTATTCCATAGAGTATACCACTGATGTAAACAGCCAATTGTCCTTAGAAAATTATTTTATTCATTCTCTCAAGAATGGGGAAAATAAGTACTGGTGAGGGGAGAATTAAATTAATTTTAATTTAACCCTTTTAATTTAATTTCTTTTAAACTGAACAAAGAATTGAAGGGTTGTATGAAAAAAGTGTATTATTGTGTTGCATACTGACCTTTGAGGCAAAGCCTCCTGTCCCTTTCTTGCCATATGAAGGGCTGTTGCTGTCCATGGTATGGTGACCCACATAAGTTCCAGGACCTGGTGCATCATTCTGCAGGATTTACAGAATATTCTTAATCCCCCAATTTATTTTATTTCTTACCATCATAGTGTCATGTCAAAATGTTTTTACGACACACAGCGCATATCAGAATTATAGCAACATAGTGTCATGTCAAAATGTTTTTACGACACACAGTGCATATCAGAATTATAGCAACATACTGTCATGTCAAAATGTTTTTACGACACACAGTGCATATCAGAATTACAGCAACATTGTTGAGAAAGTGTAGTTAGTAATGTGATAATTCTGAATTACTGTTGGAAATAACTTGACAAATTTTCTATGATCTTTCTCGAAGAATGTAATTTCTAAATAGCTGGTAATGGTAAACTTTATTGTATCCCATGAAACCTATTGGTTTTGTCAACTGCCATATGACTGGCATTTGGATTGCAGTGGAAGCAATATTGGAAGCTGTTATTCATATACATTTTACTTTCTGGAAGATTTTGTCCCTCTGTGTCAAACAGTAAAATGAAAAGGACAGGGTCTACATGTTGAGTGCATGTAATTAAATATGTGATCTTGACCCCAAGGTAAAATTTGGGAAGAGTGAGCATGTTACAACAAATTATCTTGGCTTTATAATGATTAGTTTAATGTATTAACAAAAGCCATAAAGAGGTAGAGAAAATATCAGCAAATAAATAAACTTAAACCAAAACCTGTTAGTACAACTTTGACCCCAAGATCAAATGGAGAACAGTGGGTGTTAATGAATGAATTGCCTTAGAGTCATAATAATGTTTCCTACCTTAAATATTTTCAGCAAGTTTTTTATGTTTTCTAATTTCATGGTATTTGTTTTTTGTAATCATATTATTATATATGTTTCTTTTTATGTTATAGGCATTGTCGAATTTGTAAAGTGCTTAGAGCTTCTAAAGATTAGGTGCTATACAAAGTCCTCATTATTATTATTATTATTATTATTATTATTATTGTTATTATAATGATTCATCTTAAGTATGAAAATGTCCATCATCCCATAATCAGGTTTAGAAAGTATAAGCAAATGAAAAAAACTTTCAACAAAACCTAATTGCAAATTTTCTGCGACCTTGACCACAATCTCCAAGGAGCAAGAATGCATGTACAGAATAAATCGTCTTAGATTCATAATTTATCTACAGTATAAAAAAACAAACCAATGGGTTTAGAAAATATAAGCAAGTGAAAAAACTTGCAACAAGGTCTTAAGGCAAATTTTCTATGATGGTTACCATGACCCATAAATCAATTATCCAATCATGCATGTCTATGAACAAATTATCTTGGAGTCATCATACCAGGTATGTTGAAAATCTATCGGCGGGGGGGGGGGGGGGGGGGGGTCAGGAAAAATGTTCAAATGATCAAACTAAAAAAAGCTTCAACCTAAACCTTAATAAAACTGTTGACACAGCTGCTGCCACCATTGGAAAAGTAACAGCTATGTCTAACTTCCCATTAAAGCAGGTTTGGCTTGAGTAAAAAAGAAAACTATAAATCATTTATATTCGGTAATGAAAAATCACAATCAAACACTTATTCATTTGATATTTCCAACCAATCTTCAATTAACTGATGATTATTACATCACTGATTTATCTCAGCACATTTATGACATGAACTGATGAAACTAACTGAAGAAACAAGTATGCCCCATTTTCCAAGCAGTGGGTGACAGTAGATTAAAAATAGTTTTGTACATTGTAGCCACACATATTCCATATCCAGTGACCATACACATTTCATATCTAATGACCACACACATTTCATATCTAGTGACCATACACATTTCATATCTAGTGACCATACACATTTCATATCTAGTGACCATACACATATCTAGTAAACATACACATTTCATATCTAATGGCCATACACATATCATATCTAGTGACCATATACATTTAATATCTAGTGACCATACACATTTCATATTTAATGACCACTCACATTTCATACCTAGTGACCATACACATTTCATATCTAGTGACCATACACATTTCATATTTAGTGACCATACACATTTCATATCTAATGACCACACACATTTCATATCTAGTGACCATACACATTTCATATCAAGTGACTAATCACATTTCATATCTAGTGACCACACACATACACACATATTATATCTAGTGACCATACTGTCACAGAATAAGGCAAGAAATAACTTGGTTTTGCCTTAGAACGATTTGATCATTTTCATTGTACATGCATACAATGTTACCCAAGGTGAATAATTCTTTTTCTAGGTAAGCAACTGAACTAGCATGTACCTCGTCATAGATCACTTGTGGCGAGAGTTACTAAAAGCACAGTATGCACGGGTATTTTACCCAGTCTAATACTTACTCTCCTGAGGATTTAAGGCAAGTTCCATTTCTAACTGAAACACTGGTCTATGGATCTTGTCAAGGAGTGAACGTTCTCCATTTGTGTTCTCAAGCCATAGGGGTAAGTGTTACATTTGTATTTTATTTAATATGTGAAGCATATTCAGTTTTTAACATTGTATCGTGAAATGATGCCTATGCTACTTTGCAGATCTGAACTTTTCAATTACAAGTTGCTATTAGAGTTTAATTATTTATATCTGTATCTATAGATTTTAATTCTGAATCTATTATTATGACCAGGTTGGTTTTATTGTAGCTGTTTAGGGCTGTCTGAAGCTGTTTAGGGCTCCCTGAAGGTGTCTAGGGCTGTATGTAGCTGTCTGTATGTATGCCTGTGGTGGATCAATGAAAGGTAGGTGTGGCCGATACAAGTGTGATAACCCAATTTAGGAGAACTGTGTGCTGTCGGTGCATATGTGTGTGCAGGTATTTCAGGCTATCTGTCTGGCAGTCTGTATTGATATGGAAGATGATGTAACCATCAAGGTCATACAAAGACGAAACCGTAATTTGTAAACTTGTGCGCATGGTAGATCCATGAAGGGTGTGTACAGCCAATACAAGTGAGGGCCAACCCAAGAATTCGGGAGAGCTGTGTGGTTTGTCAATGGACACATTTGCAAGTTTTACAAATATTTATGAATCATACAGCTGTACAAATGACTGAGTCATATTTGTTTCAACTGATTGTTGTTTCAATCGAGTACAATTGAGTCATTTAGATTACATGAAAAATGAATTGATTCCATAAGATTATTTGAATCTTTATTTTCATTCCAGGAGATTATTTAAATCTCACTTTTATCACAGAATATATGAATCTCATTTTCATTCCATGAGATTAGTTGAATCTCATTTTCATTCCATGAGATTAGTTGAATCTCATTTTCATTCCATGAGATTAGTTGAATCTCATTTTCATTCCATGAGATTAGTTGAATCTCATTTTCATTACATGAGGTTACATAATTCAGTACTACTACTTCTTACAACAACGTTATCATGTACTCACTTATAATGTTTTACACGTTTGCTACTACTATTTGTATGAATCTTGTATGTACTCATCCATAAAGCCTTATGCATATTGTATTGAAGCAGCAAATCAGTTGTCTAGTTTTTAACAGTATTTGCAATGTCTAAAGACACCTCATCTTGTAAAAATTGTACATTATAAATTTACATATGTATATATTGATATAAATGCCATTGAAAAAGGCCTCATGGACGATTGGCCAGTAGACCAAGTGAGCTTGTTCTTTAAATATAGGCATTATTATTATTATTATTACATGTATTATTATCATTATTATCTGACAGAAGCCAACAAGATGTTATTGGTAACATTAAATGAGAGCTAATGTCCATCAACAAAAAAAGGAATTTCACTGGGATCTATTTGCCTGGAACTAAGCAAAGATTTTCACTGAAGAGAAATCCAAACCTTGAAACCCTGACTCTAGACTGGTCTATGCAAGTGAAACACAATGCGAGGCCCCGAGTGGCCAAGTGGTCTAAAGGCCTCTCCATTATGGATCACTGACATCTCACCTCTGTCTTTACCAGTTCGAGTCTTGAATTCAGCGAGTGTGGGTATGTGAGAAAGCTTGCTGGTAGCTTCTCGTGGGTTGGTCGTTCTTTCCCGGGTTCTTCCTCCACCATTAATACTGGCCGCCATGTATAGCCAATCATGTGCTGAAAAATGGCGTTAAACCCCACAACAACAACAAGAAACACAATGCAACTCAAAAATTTAGCTTTTGTAGAGCATAAAATGTTACCTCCCATTCAACTATCAGAAATTATTTGACAATGCATTAAATGTTCCCCCTTTTGGACTACTGCTGCACAATATGGGGAAATACAACTGACTGTACTATTGAAACAATCCACTAATTTCAAAAACAGAATAGTAGGAATTGTCCTAACTTTACCATTTTGATATATCATCCAGAATTACATTCTTGAAATCAAAATGGCTGAAATTTGAATACTGATTAGCCTACCAGAAGTCCATATTAATGAACAAATTAAGGAATGAACTTCGTCCACAATATTTGCAAGGTATGTTTATTTGTAAGTCAGAAGAAAGTGATATTGATAAACAGCATTTCTAAAATTGATTTGCTTACTCTGGTGCTTTTCTATGAAATGAACTCCCCATTGCCATTAGATCCAAAAAAATCTAAACACAAAATCATATGACCATGGCCTCAAAAGGCAGATGTCAATATTGAAATATATGCACTTTCTTATACACTTTGTGCTTTATGAGGTAATGTATTTAAGCATGCTTTGTATTTTTTTAAAAATTACAATTGCTTTCTTGTTCTTTTGTCCTGTGAGCCTCAGAGGAGAATGGTAAATTATAACTTAGTTACCCTCATAAAAAAGTATTTGTTATTATTGTCATTATTATTATTATTATTATTATTATTATTATTATTATTATTATTATTACTATTATTATTATTATAAACTTCATCAACCTTTGTTAATTGGGTTTCAGCAAGTCATTTACAGGTTTTTCTATTTTTAGTAACAGTAGCCAAATTCAATAGCAGATCTATATAATATATAATTTGCAATCATGTAAAAGTCTTTGATGCCAGGATACTCTCCATAAAATTTGGTCACATTTTGTGAAGTAGTTGTATTAAGCTATTTCTGTTTTTTATTTTTTAATGGTGGCCACATTTGATAGAGGCATTATTTATGGACAATTTCAAAAGGCCTTTATGCAAAAATGATTCCTGTCAAACAGTTATATTCACAATCTTTTAGAAGAAGATGTGTGATGGATTTCACATTGCTAGCAATGGTGGCTGAATTGACAGATTGGTGTCATGTGTCCAAACTTTAAAGGCTTCATGCCAATGCTTTATGTCAAATTTAGTCAAATTCTCTTCATAGAAAAAAAATACTTTAAATGTTTCTTTAATTTTAGTAATGGTGGTCATGATTGATGGCAAATAAACACCATTCATGTCCTGCATTCCAGGAATTCTGACCAATTGGTCAAATTTGCAATACTTTTGTAGACCTGTTATACTTTTTCTTTTGCTATGTTTAATGAAGCAGCCAATTTTGAAAAGTTGATGTTGCATTTTTTATTCTTTACATCATATATTTAGGAGATTATAACACTATTTTACTTTACATTTGAAGTTGCAGTTTTTAATATGCTTGCACTATCTTGTGGGCTGAAATGAAAATAGATAAAACATGGCAAGTAATGTCAGTTTTCATTTATTAATGTACATGTAAAGTGTGATTACATTTCTGCATGACCTATAGGATAGCACAGTACCATATGCATGGATTTGGCTGCCGGAGCATGCAATTTTTGTTTGTGTTTTGTTTTCAAACACTGAATGAAATTATTTCATATGTTTTGGGTAAGTATTTTTATATTGCTGTCATAAAACATACAGAATATAAATTATGCACTTACTTGTCATAAAAAGGCTATCATTTTTGCATAATGCATTGGCCCCTGGGTTTCTCTCTTATGGTGGGGATTAACCTTCTGTTTATTACTTAGAAGTTGTTCATTGTCTTACCTTAATACAGATATATATGTACCTGCCAGTAATTTAAATTTATTCATTGTGTATTCAAAAATTAATTTGTTAACTCTTGTTTTATCTGCAAGATAAGAACAACAGTCTTCATCACAGCTTACTTCCCTTGCTTTAATAGACAAATTCTTTCTATCAAGTTTGTTCAAATGCAACTTACTGGTTTTGGAAAAGTTGTTCAATTTTGTTTTCTATGATTAGTAATGGCAGCTATATTGGATGGCAAATGGGCATCATTTGCATAAATCTGAAAGGTCTTCAATTTGATTTGTGACACTAGATTGAGACAGGTCTGGATGAGAGGGTGACTCTGATCAACTATTCCTCGCTTAAATCCAACTCAAGTCATGACACCATTCCCCTCACCTACCATATTCCTTCAAGTCATGTGGCAAAGAGTGAGTGGCAAAACAGCAGATGTGGCTACACTAGGAGCTTTAGCTGCAAGACCTGCATACAGGCATCTCTCGGCAAAGAGTTGCTTTTCACTGGACTGAAGCAGTAGTGGAATTTGGGTGACTAAGCAGCCCCTTTTAGGATCACAATGCCCACCTATATAGCAGGAAGAGGCTAGAAAAGGTGCCATAAAAACATTGCCTGCTTCATCTTAACCCTGGTCATCAAGCCAAGCTTAATGAATGCCACCTTAGCTGTAGAAAACATAACAAGAAGACAAAGGTGATGCAACTCACTATCAATGCCTTGAGAGTGCATCAGTATACAGCTCAGAGAGAAGAATAGCTCCAGTTTGTAGATAACTGGCCAGATTCAACATAGAAATAGCAGCCCTGAGTGAAACTCACCTTGATGAGTAAGGACAATCATGAAAGTAGGAGCTGGCTACACCTTTTTCTGGACATGAGAAGAGTGACATGAAGCTGGTGTTTGGTTTACCATCAAATCATAGCCAGATAGCATTCTCACAAACTTTCCAGAGCATGTGAATGACAGACTAATGCAAATGAGACCATATTATTCAGAAAAAGATATGCAACTATCACCAACACCATGATCAGCTAAGATGAGATCTAGGAGAAATTTTATGAAGAAGATCTGGTGTCTCTTATTGCAGAAGTACCAAAGGCAGACAAGCTCATCATTCTTGGTGACTTCAGTGCTTGAGTTGGTGCAGATCACCAGGCATGGCGAGGTGTCATTGGCAAAAACGGCATTGGCAAATGTACCAATAATGGACTACTGCTGAGGAAATGCACTGAACAGGACTTCCTAATCACCAACACATTCTTCCACCTGCCAAACAACAAGAGGACATCTTGTGTACACCTGTCCACCAAACACTGGCATTGTATTGATTATGTCATCATCAGGAGAAGAGACAAGAAGGTTGTGACAATGACCACGAGAGGTGAAGAATGCTTAACTGACCACAGGCTCATAATCTCCAAGCTCAATATCTGGATTCAGCCTAGCAGATGACAACAAGGCAAAACAGAACCCCAAAACTGTAATGTTGCCAAATTGAAAGAGGAGAATGTTAAACAAGCTTTAGTCAAAGAACTGTGCAGCCAACTGGATACAATCAAAATAAACTGAGAATGTTGTGGAAAACTGGCATCCTTCAGATACTCTGTGTACTCAAAAATCCTTCATCCCACCTCATGTAAACATCAAGATCTCTGGTCTGTATGCTGATGTACTTTGCATGATGCTGCCATATATTCCAAATACGAAACCTTGACTACAGAAGGTCTGCTTAGAAGACACCACCTTATCATTGGAGAAAGGCAGGCTCTGAAAATGTCAAGATTGCTGTCCACTACAAACTCAGAGAATTGCAAGATGCATGGCTGAGCAATAAAGCAGATGAGATTCAGTACTACAATGATAGGAATGACATGAAGAAATTCTATGACCCTCTTAAGACAATCTATAGGCCTCAATTATTAGGAATACCTTTAATACTAAGTGTTGACAGCTTCATGATGCTTACTCACAAAGAAAAGATACTTCAAAGATGGCCAGAATACTTCAACAACACCCTCAATTAACATTAATCTGTCAGCAAGGAGGCAAGTGATTGATTGCTCCTTGGTGGGGAAATCAAAATAACACTTGCTGATCCCCCAATGCTGACTGAAACTGAGAAAACAATTGATTTGCTGTCAAATGGCACAGTACAAAGAACAAATGCTTTAACAGCAGAAATATACAAAGCCAGAGGCTTGCGCATGGCACAAAAACTTAATGATCTTCCAGTCAATGTGAAATCAGGCAACTATACCCCAGGAGGACAAGGAAGCATCCAACATCCATTTGTACCAATGGAAAGACAGCAGACAATCCTGTGAAACCATCAGGGTATTTCCTTGCTGACAATAGCCAGAAAAATACTTGCCAGAATTCTGCTGAATCATCTTGTACATCATATCAATCAAGGGCTCTTGTCATAGAGTCAGTGTGGCTTCAAAATGGACAAAGGAACAAAGGACCACAGACATGGTGTTTTCAGCTGATCAACTCTAGGAGAACTGCAACTTGTACATGATATGTATCAAACTGATAAAAGAATCCGACATAGTCAGCTGTGGAGGATTTTGGAAGATCATAGCAAAATTTATTTGCACAAGGAAATTCATCATGATGGTTGAGCAATTGCATGATGACAATCTCACTTTTGTCGTGGATGATGATGAGTACCGGTAATTTGAATCATTCCCAGTCACTAACGGAGTGAAGCAGGGCACTATGTTGGCCCCAACCCTCTTCTGTATGATGTTCTATGCCCTATTAGCTGATGCCTTATGTAACTATGACAATGGAGTCAACACTAGATACCAGACTGATAAACAAGCTCTTTAATCTAAGGTAACTACAGGAGAAGATGAAGTTATAAGAAATGACTATTCAGGATCTCCTATTTGCTGACAAATGTTTCTTGAATGCCAAATCTGAGTCTGACATGCAACCCAGTATGGACAACTTTTCTTCAACTTTTGACAATTTTTTGGTCTCACAATTAGTATAAAAAAGACAAAGGTGATGCACTATCTGCACCAGTAAAGTCTTACACAGAGCCTATCTTGGTAGCACAGTATCACTTGCAGTACACATTGATGATGAAACCAATGCCAGAATTGCTAAAGTGTCGTATCTGCAAATATGTAGGAGCACAGAGGTATCAGGCTGCAAACAAAAATAAGGATTTACAAAAGCAGTGTTGCTGACTATGAGTATTGTGAAACCTGGATAGTGTACAGATACCTTGCCAAAAAGCTGAATCATATTCAAAGGGGCTACTTGAGAAGCTGAACCATCTTCATATGGGTTACTGTTCTCATATGGGCTGGTATTCCATGGATCCACACTCTGTTGATGAAATCAAAGATGAGATGGGCAGGATACATCACTGGGAAATCAGAAGAGTAACTACAGTAGAAGATCTTCTTTGGCAAGATGGAGGTAAAGCAATCTCAAGGTGTTGAGAAGAAATACTTTCAAGATTTCCTTATGTCATAAATTGAAACAATTCAAAACTGACCCTGAATCTTGGGAAGATCTCAGACAGGATCACTTGATTTGGTGATGTCTCATTTACTGGAACTACAGACTTTGAGCTGAGAAGAAATAGAGGCAGTGCAGAAGCAAAAGCAGCAGAAATTTCAAAACTGGAGCATGTCCTCTACAGGTGATACTCATGACAAGCCAATTTGATTTATGCACTTTCATTATAATGCCATTTATAATGAGGAAATAACATTCAGTCTGTGCAACAGTGCTGGCTTTTATGCCATCTTTGCCACTATGTGCTCATGTTAATAAGTAAGCATACAGTATCAATACTTGAAAACTTTGAGGTATAATTTGCCCAAGAACTTCATTATTTTACAAGTATCCTATGTGAAAATTACTGTTGATTTATGCCATAACATAACATGGAGTGAATTGAGTGTCCCCTATATTTTTCAAGCAAACTCACGTGACGTCTCCTGTGCAGTGTGCAAAAGATAGTTCATAGTGCAAATTGGCTTGATCAGCCACTCATGTACTAACAGAAACCAAACCAGTTAGCAATGTCATGGTGATCTTCAAACTTGAAGGATGAACAATATGTAGATGGTTTTCACTAAAAGATGTCTTATCATGTCTAGTTGGTCTAAAATGAAAATCATACTGATTGGACATTCAATATTGCCAACATGACATCCATCTTGAAAATCTTCTTATTCATACTTCTCCTACACCCTGTTATCACAACTCTACCAGAACAGAAATTCATATTAATGTAGGGTTTTCACAAGAAGACTAATGAGATCCAGTTAGTCTTAAATGAAAATTGTGTCCATCTGACATTAAATGTAGCTGCCATGAAGCAGCCATCTTGAAAATCTTGTACTTCTTACTCTTCATGAATGGATGGTTGTATCAACATGAGGTTTTCGCTAAAAGACCTCATAAGATGTCTAGATGGTCTTAAATGACACTGGTACTGATTTCATGTTCAATGTTGAAACCACAGCAGCCATCTTGAAATTCTTGTTCTTCCTACTCCTGAATGGAAATCATTTTGGAAAATATTGTTATCTTAACTCCTCCCAAATGGATGGTCACAACAAAATTGAATTTTTACCAATAGCCTTCTTTTATTACCTAATTGACTGGTGTTACGACTCTATCGTCTCAAAATATGCAACAGAAAAGAAGCAAAACCATTTAAAAAAATTAAGCAAAATCAACAAATAACTATTTCCCTAGAATACAAAAGTGAGAATTCAAATGACATTTTCAGTATATGTATTGTGAATTAAATCCTAAATAATCCTAAATGTTATACATAAAGTCCAAAAGAAAAGAATGTTCTGAATGAATTCAATTAGCCTTGAATGTCTTGATGAATCACAAGAATGTAATCCAGAAGGGTTCTGAATAAGTCCCCAATAATCCCAAAGTAGTATTTTAATCCAAAGAGTCAATAAGCACTTTTTAATTCTATTGAATAGTTTAAATAAATAATTCCCCTCCAATTATATCTGAACAAACCTACAAACTCAGATCATAAATTCCTCAAGACTGATATTAAACAGAAATGAACTGTTGTTTACCTAATCTCTTTATATACAAACTGACACATGACCTATGATGCTAAAGAAGGTCCTATAAAACTGTATATTTCTAACAGAAAAATTCCATCAAACCGATAAAGAAGGTAAAAACTAGAATTTAAGTTTTAGTAAACATCTTGTTTATTTCTTAGAATCATGACAAAAGTCAGGTAAGCAAAATCTCTACCCTCATTGACAGACAAAAGTGAATCACACGATATAAATTAAAATATGTAATGGCTGGTCATAAGTGCCAGTTGTATATCCAGTAAGGTTACCACAATGACCATCTTAAAAATGTTTTCGTCATTACTTCTCCTGAATGAATGGTCATTACAACATTGCGTTTTTACCAAAATACTTATGATGGTGTCTACTTTGTCCAAATGAAAAAGGTACCAAAATGACATTCACTACATGCATCATAGCAGCTAATTTGAAAGTTTTGTTATTGCTGAGGAATATCAGAGACTGTCTCAACACTTGATAGCTAAAAGGATGAAATGGTCTTATCTTGAATTCCTGGAAATTCTTATCAACCTGTTTGAGGAACTCCCATTTTACCATGCAAAACATCCCCCTAAAATAACACTAAGTGCTTTCAAAATTTGAATGCATTGCAGGTATTTTTTCTACCTTATTGTGGCAATCACATCTGACAGGTCATTAACATAAGGGATACTGAATTTTTCAAAGTCAGAAGTAAAAAGACACTTCTTTCCATATCAAGCTTGCATGCATTTTTGACAATAGACCATTTGAAGAGGTTGTAATTTCACATGAAAGTACTGCATACCAGACTTTTCTCTTGGCTATTTCATGCATATTGGAACAATCTGCAAACTGAGGTACAGGAAGAATTTTTAAAGATTTTAGTTTTAAGTTTGAAAAAAACTTAAAGATTAACATAGATTTATTTTGAATTTCTATGCTAGCCTGTAAATTGGATAAGTCTAAGTTGATGCCAGTTGCCTCTCTTAACTGTGTACTGAAAACTACATGCATGATTAGAGTTATTGCAAAAATGTCACAATATAGATACAATTGATTTAATTACATTTAGAATCAAGACACAAAGTACTTTTTGAAATTTCTAAATGGAATGTAGATGGCATCATATGGTCTTCTAAATATGCATGTCGGTACACAAACTTTGTTGGCTAGCACATAAGATACACCTTTAACAGGACTGATTATGCACAGGTGAGTAAATGACACCTTAGTGAAATGAATCTACCTTAAGAAAAATCCCAATTGCCCCATCTACACCATGAAACAAACATTTAGTTCTGCACTGGTATGTAAGTGTGTCACTTAAGTCAATCATCACCAGTGTTAGTGTGTCACTTCAGTCAATCACCACTGGTATGGGAGTGTGTAACTTAATTCAACCCCCCCCCCCCAGTTTGTCACTTGGGTCAATCAAATGTAATTCCTTTTATGGATTTTGAGTACATTTTAATCAAAATGGCTGTAATACTTTCTGAAATTAATATATTGCATGCCTTGACATGGAGTAATTAATAATCAATACCTGAACATGTATGACATGATTCTACACTTACAACATTGTCATCTAGTTGAAATCTCTTCGACTGTGCAAGAAATCCCTTTCTGTCTGAATTATCTGTGACAATAGTTTGATATTTACTGGGTATTGATGCTGTTGCAGCTACAATTCCATGACCTGTAAAACAAGATAATAACCTCACAGAATCTTCTACTGATAACATTCAGAATAAATTGAAGCAATTTTGTTATAAGTGTAGCATGTGTTAGTATGGTATATTGTTGTTGTTTTAGGGTTTAACGCCATTTTTCAGCACATGATAGGCTATACATGGCGGCCAGTATTAATGGTGGAGGAAGAACCCGGGAAAACCCCAGAAAGAACCACCGACCCATGAGAAGCTACTGGCAAGCTTTCTCACATACCCACATTGGCTGAATCCGAGACTCGAACCAACGCAGACAGAGGTGAGATGGAAGTGATCCATAACGAAGAGCGCTTTAGACCACTCGGCCACTCTGGGCCCCAGTATGGTATATTAGTTAGTACAGTATGTGTTAACACAGTATTTAGTAATTATGTTATGTGTTAGTATGGTATTTTAGTATTTATAGTATGTTTTAATATGGTATGTTAGTAAGTATAGAACATTAGTACCATATGTGAGTAATTATAGTATGTGTTAATATAGTAAGTTTGTATTTATAGTATGTGTTAGTATGGCATGTTAGTAATTATAGTAATGTGTTAGTATTGTATGTTAGTAATTATAGTATGTGTTGGTATGGTATGTTAGTAATTACAGATTGTGTTAGTATGGAATGTTATTATTAGTATGTATTAGTATGGTAAGTCAGTAATTGTAATATGGGTTAGTATGGTATGTTAGCTGAATTACAACATTGTCGTTAGTATGTTGGTATGGAATGTTATTAAAGTATGTGTTAGGATGATATGTCAGTAATTATAGTATGGGTTAGTATGGTATGTTAGTAATTACAAACTGTCATTAGTATGTTAGTATGGAATGGAATTATAGTATGTGTAGTATGGTATGTCAGTAATTATAGAATGGGTTAGTATGGTATGTTAGCAATTACAACATTGTCATTAGTATGTTAGAATGGAATGTTACTATAGTATGTGTTAGTATGGTATGTCAGTAATTATAGTATTGGTTAGTATGGTATGTTAATAATTACAACATTGATGTTAGTATGGAATGTTATTATAGTATGTGTTAGGATGGTATATTAGTAGTTAAAGTATGTGTTCAGCACCTAACTGTCTTAAGAATCATTAAGTTGTAATTTACCATTTGTAATGGTTTTGTACAGCATAAATGAATGCATTATTTATTTTAGGCTCAAGCCCTTTATGAATAGAAATTTCTTATTTAGTTACAAGTTATCTGTGTGCCAAAATAACATGGTAGTAGGCAGTGCTTCATACTGGCTGGAGTGTTCTGCAAAAACCTTACCAGTATTAGTCAGCATAAATGATTCTGTATTACTTTTCATCATTTAATGGAATTAAATGACCATATTAAAGGGGACTTTTTTGTTATATTAACTAAGTGAATGGTTATTCCTTAATATTCATCAATTAAAGCTCACTTAATGAGCAGGTCATATTATTTCTTTTATGCACTATATAATATGTTCACATGAATGGTCATCTGGATAATGGGAAAATGGATCTAAGTTACTTCCCTTGAGTCCATAGGTGGTTCCACCAGAAAAACAGGTCCATGAAATAAAGAAAATGAATCACCTGCTTTATGTTTTGTGGACTAAACCAATACAATTTTTTAATTGCAATTAAACTTTTTGTGGATAAATGTCTCTCATTCCATTACAAAATAGTTTTATTGATTGATTTAAATTTCATTGTTTACAAATAAAGACAGGGATCTTAGATGAGTCGTAGATTACATTATTTCTTTTCTTTCAAAATCAAAATAAAACATAACAAAAATAGTCTTGAGGTGCCTTTTTAGCAAAACTCTCCTTTACCAGCATAATCATATTCCAGTTACTTCTATCTTTCATTTGCTCCACTGACTATTTTATTTGATTTCCTTTGTTCTTTGTTACTGTATTAATTTATTATTGTATTTGATTTCTTTTGTTCTTTAGCACTGTATTAATTTATTTTTTGATTTCATTTGTTCTTTTGAACTGTATTATTTTATTTTATTTCAAATGTTCTTTCACACTGTATCGGAAAGTAAGGAACTTTTTAAATATTCATTTTCACAGTAATTTTGATGGATGTTATGGTACAAAAAAATCATTAATATTGTTGCTGTTGTTGTTGGTGTGATTTAAAACATGATGATACAGCATTGCATTATGCAAATATTTATCATGAAATTTTCCTGTAATATCAAGTGAGTTATAAAAGCCATAGGAAATTATTTCTAAGTTACACCAATGTTAAGATGATTATGATAAGAATCATATGTAAATATCCAAATAAACTTTTGTGAATTTCCAATTTAATGCAGCTGAAATAAAATAAAATAAAATGTAATATTTCAAATTATATTACTGATGACAGCAAATTAGCTGTTATCTTCTTGGAAGGAAAATAAGAAATAAGTTTTCATTACAGTAAGTACTTGATTATAAGATGATTCAAACTGCAAAGAACAAAGATCCTTATCTGCAATAGCATAATGCACCTGCAAACCAGGGTATTTTTGTTCTACTGATTACCCCTAACAAAATGCACACACCCAGATCTGCCACTACATTAAGCAATGGCAGGTCTGGGTCTGTGCAGTTTGTAGTTGGACTTGACTTATAAGTGACTATATATGGTATACAAACTATGCACCTTTAGACATATGTCATTTATTAAAATACAGAATGTTTGCTTTATCATGTGGCAGTATCAGTTCAGCTTAAGAAAGGATGGGTCAATAATGCAAGGAATTTAAAAGAGGCCTTGACAAATTTATTTAATCCATCCAATTATCAATGCTTTTGATTCTTGTCAACTAACAAATGTGTAAAGGGTAAAAGCTCATACCTTTTCCAGTTAACCACATATGAATCTGTGGACTTTTCATAATACAATGGTGACTGAAATTGTTAAATACCACATATATTACCTATATATAGTATATTTCTGAAAGTTTATTAACGCTAGCATGACTGCTTACCCTACATATTCGATTATAAGACAGATCCAACCGCAATGCAGAGACAACAAACTGCTCTTGTGCCATGCACTGGCAGAGAAAGGCCTATGTCATTTGTTATACAGATGGCTACTAACAAACTGCAAGGGCCTACATTATCCACTGAATCATGTGATGGCAGATTTGGGTCTATGCAGCTTGCAGTTGGATTATACTTATATGCAAGTACATAAGATACATAAAGCTTAATTTCAAAATAGCAGAGATTTGTAGTATGGCATGACATTTCCATCTCAATACAATGGAACTGATTTAAATTAACTAACTAAAAGAATGTTAAATCAACAATTTAAGTAAAGCCAAGAAACAACTTATTTCTCTAAGTTACAAAGTGAAAATTCAAGAAACACAGTATTGTGAATTAAGTCCCAAATAATCCTACATTTTCTAACACAAGTCCACAGATATAGAATTCAGAGTTAATGGGCACATAGTAATTCCAATAAATAATTCCTCTCAAATTATACCTGAACACAATTGCAAACTCTGATCACTGATTCCCACAGACAGATATCAAACAGAAATGAATAATTTGTTTACCAAGTCCCTATAAATACACATTTCCGCCTGACCTAAAAAATAATAAAATGTGAAGATTTCTTATGGAAAGTCCTAGTCAAACTGTAAACAAGACTTACCTTGAACTCTTGCTACATAAACAAGTCTGCTTCTAGAATGTTCGGAACTAAACAGTTATGTCAGAAAGTTATTTATAACTTACAGTCATCATCTCAAGTTCCTATGTAAACATGTTGTTCACCAATGACTATCATCTTAAAGCACAATCAACAACCATGGACAAACATTCAGAACACAATACAGATATATATATATATAACAACTTCTGCCATAAAAAAAGGTTATACAATAAAGCTGTCTCTTACGCATCTGTTAAATATTAATAGGATACTACAATAACAACAGTTACATAGGAAGATGTCTTATGAATGGCATGCAGGTTAGTTACACAAAATATACACAAAATAAAGCAATATAGTACTTCTATACGCATGAGATTGCATCCACAATCATATAATATTTAATCTGCTGTGTCAAATGTAAACATTGTATTTGTGAAGAAACAAATTCCATCTCAATAATCTGTGATTTTTGTTTTTCATGTCATTAATCACAGGAAGGGGCTTGTAATCACAATGATCAGACAAAAGAGCCATCTAATATACACAATAAGGGCTTGTCATCACAATGATCAGACAAAAGAACCATCTAATATACACAGTAAGGGCTTGTCATCATGATGATCAGACAAAAGAACCATCTAATATACACAGTAAGGGCTTGTCATCACGATGATCAGACAAAAGAACCATCCAATATACACAATAAGGACTTGTCATCACGATGATCAGACAAAAGAACCATCTAATATACACAGTAAGGGCTTGTCATCACGATGATCAGACAAAAGAACCATCTAATATACACAATAAGGGCTTGTCATCACGATGATCAGACAAAAGAACCATCTAATATACACAATAAGGGCTTGTCATCACGATGATCAGACAAAAGAACCATCTAATATACACAATAAGGGCTTGTCATCACGATGATCAGACAAAAGAACCATCTAATATACACAATAAGGGCTTGTCATCATGATGATCAGACAAAAGAGCCATCTAAAATACACAATAAGGGCTTGTCATCACGATGATCAGAAAAAGAACCATCTAATATACACAGTAAGGACTCGTCATCACAATGATCAGACAAAAGAACCATCTAATATACACAATAGGAGCTCGTCATCACGATGATCTGACAAAAGAGCCATCTAATATACACAATAAGGGCTCGTCATCACGATGATCAGACAAAAGAGCCATCTAATATACACAATAAGGGCTCGTCATCATGATAATCAGACAAAATAACCATCTAATATACACAATAAGGGCTCGTCATCATGATGATCAGACAAAAGAACCATCTAATATACACAGTAAGGGCTTGTCATCATGATGATCAGACAAAGAGCCATCTAATATACACAGTAAGGGGCTTGTTATCACAATGATCAGGCAAAAGAGCTGTCTAATCTACACAGTAAGGGGCTTGTCATCACAATAATCAGACAAAAGAACCATCTAATATACACAGTAGGGGGCTCGTCATCACAATGATCAGACAAAAGAGCGATCAAATATACCCAGTAAGGGGCTTGTCATCACAATGATCAGACAAAAGAGCCATCTAATATACACAATAAGGGGCTTGTCATCACAATAATCAGACAATAGAGCAATCAAATATACCCAGTAAGGGGCTTGTTATCACAATAATCAGACAAAAGAGATGTTTAATAAACACTGTAAGGGGCTTGTCATCACAATGATCAGACAAATGAGCCATCTAATATACACAGTAAGGGGCTTGTCATCACAATGATCAGACAAAAGAGCAATGTAACGTACACAGTAAGGGGCTTGTCATCACAATGATCAGACAAAAGAGCATTCTAATATACACAGTAAGGGGCTCATCATCACAATGATCAGACAAAAGAGCCATCTAATATACACAGTAAGGGGCTTGTCATCACAATCATCAGGCAAAAGAGCTGTCTAATAAACACAGTAAGTGGTTTGTCATCACAATGATCAGACAAAAGAGCCATCTAATATACACAGTAAGGGGCTTCTCATCACAATCATCATACAAAAGAGCTGTGTAATAAACACAGTAAGGGGCTTGTCATCACAATGATCAGACAAAAGAGGCATTTAATATACCCAGTAAGGGGTTTGTCATCACAATGATCAGACAAAAGAGCCATCTAATATACCCAGTAAGGGGCTTGTCATCACAATAAGCAGTCAAAAGAGCCATCTAATATACACAGTCAGGGGCTCGTCATCACAATGATCAGACAAAAGAGCCATCTAATATACACAGTAAGGGGCTTGCATCACAATAATCAGACAAAAGAGTGATCAAATATACCCAGTAAGGGGCTCGTCATCACAATGATCAGACAAAAGAGCGATCAAATATACACAGTAAGGGGTTTGTAATCACAATAATCAGACAAAACAGCCATCTAATATACACGGTAAGGGGCTTGTCATCACAATAACCAGAGAAAAGAGCCATCTAATATATACTTCAAAATACTGCAAAGCCAATATCAAAGCCAAATATTCCTTCTTAATTGTGGAATAATATTTTTGGTGCTTATTAGGTTTTGGTTTTGTTCAGAAATATAGGACACTAGTTCATCCAAACCATTTTATCTTCTGGAATCAATACTCCACCAACCTCTAAATCACTTTATACTAATAATTCCTTCTGGAGTTGCAAGTGCTAACATTTCTTTTGCTTGTCTATGTGTGATAACTATATTTCTGGAAGCAAATTAACTGATAAATGAAGACCATTATGCACATTAATTCTAGAAATTGCTACGACTGGCTTAATTAATTTATGATTCCATATCCATAAATTAAGAGTTCTGTTTTACTGAGAACTTTTTTTACTGTTGGAGTAAAATTTCTTTTAAAAATACCCCAACAAAAATATATTTTAAAACCTTTTAAAACAATGAAAGATTATGTAAGATAAATTGTAAATTGAATTATGGACAGTAACTAGCAGTTGAGAACTGTCACTGTTGACAGGTGTACCAGTAATCTTTATGAGAAACAAAATGTCAGGATTTGTTTTTAAAGAGTTGAATGAATTGTTTATTTTTTATGTATAGTGCCAAAATGTCAGATCAGAATAGAGGTGTTAGTCTTTATAGGAAAATCTCAAATATTGGTATACTTGCTTTCTAAAAGCTTAAACCAACTGAAATTTTACTAAGTCTGTAAATGATACCAAACTGAGTTTAATTTAATAAAAAAAATGAAGAAATGCATACAAAAATAGGCAACAAAGATATTACCAGCCAAACTGTCTATTGATATCCCACCTACCCCCTTGGATTCAAAACTCATATACTGTAATACTGTTCTCACAAAATTTTATAGAGGATACCATTTTTATTTTCATGTACAATATCAATGATATATCCAAGAATAAAATCAAAATGAAATTCTAGATGCAATAAGATCTGAAAATTTGTGGCAGACTTGCAATATAGCTACTCTGATAGTGCTCTTGCTTAATGACATAGTGCCACTTGATGCTACCAAGATCTTTTGATAACTAAATGGCTATTCTCTGTGCTATATATGTTTCTGATACATGTTATTCTACTGGCAGTAGGACAAAAATAGTTTTCTACCACACATACTGTTTTATAGCTGAAATCTATTGTTTTTGAAAACCAACAATTCTATCCTTAAAGTTAAATTTGAAGAAGAAAAAAACACCTTGGTATATTTGCACATTCTATCCACACATTATAGAAACCAGTCACAATCAGGGGCAGGATACATTTTGAGCATCCATTTAAGTGTTGTCACATATTGCCTGACATGTGTATACAACAAATTTTAAATTGATTACCATATTGTTTCAATTTGGAGTGCAAGGCCAAATGCAGCATTGTTTAGTGAGGTGCCACAAGTAACAAAGGGATCAAAGGTGGTTGGCGATGGCTTCTCAGTCTTTGAATAAAATTAGAAGGCCTCTAATATATGTAAGATAAAAAGGAGAGAATGGCCCAAAAATTTGTTTTGGCAGAAAAACTTGCACACGCATTTTGAATTTTGCTTTGTTTAATTGTTCTATAGTTTTCAAGATGTTTTAAGAGGAATATTTAATAGAATCTCATTTTTGTTTCTTTTTGGTCATATCATGCCAAAATGTGTTCATTCTCCAGATGCAAAAAATCAATGGCAAAAAGTACTAAAAATTCAACAATGTTTGGAAATCAGTTTTAGTCAGTGTAAGAGAGCTTGTTTAGTGTGTTTCATGTAAAGTGGATTTTAAGATATTATATGTTGGAAGCAATTATATTACCATACATATGCATACACCTCTGCAAAGGGAATGTCTGGACCAGAAACGATTAAAAGCCTGTTAAGCGTCACAACAAATATCATCAAGGAACAACAGGCAAAAAACATTTAAAGAGAACTAAAAATGATTGTGGAATTTATTTTCATATCAAGAGATCTAAAAATGATTGTGGAATTTATTTTTACAAATCCTTGCAGAAATCTATGAAAATACAAAGTACCCTTTTTCACTTAAATGACAATATCCTGACTCATAATAATTCATTATTATTGCACTATGTCCAATATTATTATTATATTTGGATCTTAAAAAGCTGATACATGAACCAAATTTACAGTGTTTACAAACTGGACACTGTACTTCACCATTTTTCTTCTTTGCATGGTCATGTGATCAATTATCACAGCTTTTATTTTCTTGACATCAAAAGTCAAAATATAAATTATACTGACAACATACACAGGAAAATGGTCTACTGCAATTATATACTGATGTTGTGAGGTTTGGCTATCATATGACCATATCATGTGGCATGCAAAAGTAAACATCATAAATGCCTTTGTACTACTCCAGACATGTAAATAAAGACCTTCTCAAAAATATGGAAATATGATTATCCAAATAAAGTGAATAATTGCCATTTAAAGGTATGTAGAATCAAGTTCATAAAATATGACAGACATTACTGAAATAATCTGTGTTGAACGCCTATTTCTCCTGTATTACTTTACTATAAAATGGGGGTGGCAAAGTTAAGACAAATACTGCCTACCTTTTAAAGTGAGACCATGTATGGATCTTTGTGATCATAGGTAAACAATCTACATCATGGCATGCATAATTATCAAGACGTCACAGATTCTGCAGACAGGTGTCTAGATCACAATTTGTAGATACACAAATGTGTCATCAGTGGCATACACCCATGAATAACTACTCTGTGCCTGGACATCTGATAAAAATCCTAAGATTGATATAATTCATCATGGCGCATGTAATTTTGGATGAATATCACCTGTATAAGACGAACCTTTGTGCAGATGCCCAGAGGGATTTCTACTATGGATGCGTTTGATATATTCTTCATCAATTACTCTAATGCTGTCAGTCGCCGCCATATCTAAACAATTTAATTACCACGTCAAACGGAAACAATAACACAAAAATTAGTTCAAAATTTCGTATACGATTTTGCATAAGAATGCTTCTATTTTATATTAAAGACATCAAAAGAACTATTTTTTTATTGAGTAAAGGCTTGTTTGTGTGGAAAGATACACTAAACACTTAAGAAAAATGATTTTCAACTTTAGTATTCGTACGCTGTAATCATATTAAGTTGCCAGGTGACAAAATAGAATCGTCTAACTTTAGGTGGATTTGATTAAATATGACCATATTGAATTGTAATCTTAACCGTCTTGTGGCATTTTTTAAAATATCTTTAAGAATATATATATTGTTAATATTTTTAAAGTTCAAATTATCACTTCAATTTTATAAAAGATTATATTCTTTTAAAGTCTTTATCACTTTGACCCCTACAGAAGGTTCCAGATTAAACCAATCAAATTTAGGATTAAAATGATTGGTCGTTTTACCGTGCGCGCAATTTATGAACCAGTGCTCTCATATGTTTGGTCATTGGCTCTCAGGATTTCATTTTGGAAACACTTGAATCATTTTAAAACAGTATCTCAACCTATTTTTTTAACACTTTTAAATTTAATTGAACATTGTAACATTTATTAGAAATAATTGATAATGTCTGCGCAGTCTCCTCAGAAATACACAGATCTTTCCAAGAGAGTTGTAAAAGTGAAGCTTAACGACGAAAATCAGGTGAGTTTGTTGACACTCCTTTGGCGCGAATTTTCCATCTGCATATTTTAATTCGGGATGTGATATTTTGCTATCTTTAGTTTAAAGACAAACAGTTATAATTAAAAGAAACGCTACTTGCTCGTCCATATATCATGAGCTATGTGTATTTGGGTAATTGTTAACAAAAAAAAGTTAATAGTACATGCATGTCCATTGTTTGAAATTAACAGGTCGAATAAATTGGAGATGACCATAGTATTAACGAATCCTTTTTTAACGTTATAAACGAAATTGCATTTTACCATTAACATTTATGATCTGGACGTTTTATTGTTTTTATTATTTTGATTAAAAAAAAGTCTGCAAGCAGATGCCTCTGCCAGCCCGCCAAAATTCCTTTTGTTTGAACTTTACATAAAGAAAGGAGTTGCATGATGTGAAATTCTGATTTATTTTCAGGCTCCTTGTTCGGAAAATGTGGGCAGAAGACTAAAAGTGCTTGGAGAAAGTCAAAAGCAGGTATAATATAGAAAACGTATTACTGTCATCTAGGGTGTTGGGTCAGAAAGGACCGCTTTAAAAGGTTCAGCAGCAATAACAATTATTCACTTTCACAAGTTAATGCATCTTGTTTTTTTAATATATAATAAGCCTCTTATAATTAATTTTCGTTTATTGATAAGAATAACTGGTGGGTTTCAAGATCATATTGGGAATATAGTCTTGCATGCAAGACATCACGTTTTGTTTAGGTGCTGTCTTGCTATCCAAATAACGGCCTGGTATAGCGTGTTCCGATGATGTTGACATTGGAATGAGTAATCAAAGTTTCGGGAACATCTCACACACTTGGCAGCCTATGTTGACACTCTTCCACTAATTTATGTGTAATTAGTATACTTATTGTGCTTTCTTTATCCTGGCGGAATGAAAATACACTAGCAAATGGATGCATCGTTACGTTCCATTGACATACATTTGAATTTGTTGTAATGCAACAGTAGTTTAGGTATGCCAAAGTAAGTTCAAGTAGGTACATGTTGTGGATAAGTTGCTTGAGCGAAATGAACCGTTGCTGACAGTTTCAATAGGTATAATATATTTTTATTTGTTTTGTTAAAGAGTATTTCAACTTAACCCAATTTCGGCATTCTCGGCTTTAGTCAGCTGAAATGTATGCCAACGAAACTTAAAATTAGGTCCGTTTCTTTTGTGAGAATTTGAATTTATTAGAGAAAAGACAGTCTGACTAAAACATTATGACTTTACTTTGTAGGAAAGCGTCCTTATTTTAGTTTCATACCGATGTTATTCGACGTCAGAACGCACTACACATCGCCGTTAGGCTGCAAGACTTTGACGCCCACAACCTACATATCAGCATCAGGTCTTACCTGTAGGACTAATTAGCAATCGATAGTAGAAGTAATTTCTTTCTCGCATTGATATTTCTGTAATAACTGTATCTATTCACTTAGTACTGACATGACTTTCTTGAACTTGTAAGCCAGAATAACCTATTAAATATCTTTTAGAATCGTACAAATAAATACATTATTTTAAAGATGGAAACATTTACCACAGGCACTTCACTGCATTCTAATCCAAGGTTCTTCATTTGCAAGTTGTCCCTCATCTACTTTATCGTCTAGAATCCAGTTTGTCAACTTGCCATGTGACTGTATTCTCAAGAAATTCCCAGGTTTATAGTCCGTTCTAAATGAGTAGTTTTTCCCTATAATTGAGATGTAAATGTTGCATCCTATTTGTTATTGTTTTTCATCAGTAGCTTAATTGTTATAAAACGTTTAACTTTTACTAAATTTTTTACAAGATCGGTTAAGCATGCTTAATCTCTTGCCATTTCTTCTGTGAAGTGCATAGGCTGAACCAGGCATGCGGTCAATTACAATTATGATTACAGGTTGTTTGGCACTGATTATGTTTACACTTTATTTGGAAACTACGATTATGTGTACGGGCGGGGGGTGATAAAATTTCTTTGTACAGTTGTATATGTTTGTTAGCTTCTGTTCTGGGTTGATGTTGTACATTGCACAACTGAAAAAACAATTTTAATTGTATTTAAATGTTTATTCTGTAATTAGTGATGAAAAGAGGTAGCGTCAAGTTGATGTCAAGGATTGCTATCTGTTGCAACTTGTCCTAAGCACAATGCTTTAAACATTTTTCCATTAAATCGGAGCTGATCGTTTTGTTGTCCCAGAATTGTCTTATCCTGAATTTGTCAGTTCTGCTGACAGAAATTTTCAACAAATGTGGTATTTGAATTTTCAAACTGCCATTTTATTATCTAGTTAAAGATGTCCTGTGGTTTTTTGTTGTTGAAATACATGACAATGGTGCTCATTCAGTATTCATTGGTATTTTCTCTGCTGTAACTTGCAATTGTGCATGTGATGGTGTCCTCGTCAAAATACAATCGGTCATTCAACCAACGACTTGTTACTCACATGCTTGTTGACCTGATTACGGCATCTGTTTATGTACTGTGCGTTTGTGGATCATTCTGAATGTCATCTTTGGTATGTGTGGTGTACCAGCAGATCCCGGGTGACCTACTTGGCAACCGTGTTGGGCTGGTTTGTTGGTCACTGTTGTATGTACAGTTGGCTCCTGTTTACATTGGAAATGTTGTGATGAAACTTGGAAGAACAGGGTCATGACAAGCTAACAAGATTAATATTGACAAGATTTTTATTTGTATTAGAGGGAATGTGGTTCGTTGGATTGACTGCATTGATGTGTACTATGGAAGTAATCTGTCATTTACATGGCTGAATATTATTTTGATATGTTTTTTACACTGACATGTTAATGCTTTCTTTCAGAATATTTTGAACAGCATGCCACAGATGATTAATACTGAGGTGAGTGTTGAGTGAAAGACCACATTTTTATCTCAGCATGCTATGTTCCCCATGTGCTTTTTTTCTCTCCATCTTTGAGTAAAATTTGAAACACGAGATATCTGGCCGTCAATATTTTTTTTTCACTTTTTTGTGGGGGGGGGGGGATGGGTTATCCAGTGATAGTTGTGTGCCATTCAATATGATTAGTGATTCTTCAATGGTGGAACACATTTTTGAGGTGGTTAACAGATAGTGTACGTCTCTTGCTTTCACTTTGACCAAATGAAGATTTTATTAAGATTATTTTAAAAAGGTATAGATTTGGTTATATGTGCACCGTTTTGCATGTCGTAAGAAAGGACTAATGCATGCAGGCAACTTGATAGATTGGGTTTAGCCTGCCAGATTTAGGACTCTAAAGGTGCAGATTTGAATTCTACCCTTAATCTTTGTTTGCTACAATGGGAAATCATTGCAGTGTTGCTCTGAAGTAAAATGCTATACAAAACTGATGTTGATTTTAGGTATTTTTCTCTCTCATCATTTCTTCTGGTGATTCATCTGCATGGTCCATGCACAAGGGAGGCCATTCGGGTGAAATAATTCGCCCTTAACTTGATTTCACTGACATTCAAATTTCGTTTTACGACAGGGATAAGAATTTTGTGAAGAATGCAGATTTTTTGCAATTTTATGGTCAGTCTAGGTCATTTGTATCGATGTTACTTCATTTACAAAATTGGGAAGGTCACTTGAGTGCTGATTTATTGGATGGTTTGTGTATGCCCCAAAAATTTACATATCAGTTTTGTATTTCCTAATAATGAATCTTTGACACCAGTCTATACTGATTAGATTGGCTCTTTTCTTTGCCAATCTGGTCATTTGTTGCCCAAATGGCATGACAGTAAAAAAAAAATTGTCGTTTCCTGATAATATTCAATATCAGTCTAAATTGGAATTGCTTTTTTTTTATTATCATCAATTTATAACTGGTCTGTCAGAAAATTGTAACTGTATGCAAGATTTGTGGATGATAGTGTTATAAACAAGTTTTCGTGGGTTTCAGCGATTCAGATTCATGCCGCATGCACACAAAAAATCATGATTCTCAATTAATTTAAATCTTTAATAAAATAACCGATTTCCCGTTAAGCACTATTCGTGATACTGTCAGTTGCCAAAACAGAGACTGTGAGGAGGCACATGGGTAGCAAAATGCACATACAGGTTGGGAAAATTAAGTACTCGCAGCAGATTTCAGCTCTGGAATATTTTAAGCCATTGACGGAAGACCTGCAAGCTACCAAAGCTGAGGCATTGTGAGTTTTCTTGTTGAACACAATCTACCTTTATCAGCTGGAGACCATGCTAAAGATTTGTTCTGTAACGTAGATATTGTTTGGATTATCTCGAGAGTTTATGGATTAGTTTAATATTTCCTTTACTGGAATCGCTGACTTGGACTAGGATTCTGATTGTCCTTGAAAAAAATTAAAACTTGATACTTTGAATACATCTCCAGTAACCTTTAAAGTTTTGGATATAATATAGGGTTCATGCAGTCTTTGAAGGTCTTTTGAGAGTTTGGGGAAAATGAGGTAGCATTTTCAAGGCCTAAAAAGTTTCGGGAAAATGAGCAGATTACCCTGAGGTGTTTAAAAGTCTTTGAAAATTGAAATAAATCCAAACATTTTATTTTCTTACCATAATCACAAATAAAATTGTTCAGGGTTGTTGGATTCCTGGTTTCTATATTTTGATGGCCCATTCAGTTTCGTCATTAAACAATATTGCAATATTTTGCATTCATTGTTTTTTCGTATAACTTGTATACAAAATGTTGGCAACAGTTTGTCTTGGAAATCTGTGGTCTTTGAAAGTTAAATGTCTTTGAATTTATTGTTCAGAATTCTGTATGAACCCTGTATTTCAGAGTACTTGAAAATAGGCATAACATGTTTTTAAGTGATTGTCTTTAAATTATATTATAAAGTTAACTTTCTGCTCTTTGATATTATAGCTGGGGAGAGTAGTCTGGTTTGAATATTACATTGAACTGAGATCTTTACCATGTGGTTTGGTAATACATTAGTTAGCTTTTGCTATATTGATTAAAGCATGTTTCTGAGTGGTCAATAGGAATTTGAGGACCATGTGTCTCCATAATGTAAGAGTTAAGGAATTTCATGAATTTTAAAAACTGAGGGTCCCATGCAAAAAAAACGGCTATGGATGAAAAGCAGGGCCACATGAAGAATGGAGGAGTGCAGTTATTAACTAGCAGCATGGTCAATAAATGCTTTGGATATTTGAAACTCTTCATTTTGTGAACACGTACAGGTGTGATTAAGGATGTTCAAATCAGTAGATGCATTTTGTTGAGTGAACAGTCTTGATAGAGACCATAGTCTTGACCTCGCATGTCTCTTTCAAATCTTTCAGCCAGCAAAGAAAGAAACTGATGTAAAAAGAACTGAGAAAGAGGAGGAACCTCTGCTGCGGGATAACCCTCAGCGCTTTGTCATCTTTCCCATCAAGTACCACGATATCTGGCGGATGTACAAGAAAGCTGAAGCATCTTTCTGGACTGCAGAAGAAGTAGATCTCTCCAAAGATCTGCACCATTGGGAGGTTTTGAAGAAAGAAGAGAAGCACTTCATATCTCATGTCCTAGCATTCTTTGCTGCCAGTGATGGTATTGTGAATGAGAATTTGGTGAGTATTCAGGCAATACTCAAGTTTGTAATTTTTTTAAAATTTAGTGGTATATAGACTGTAATGACATGAAATTAAGTTGGAAATGTGATTCTGTGAAATTTTGTAATGGCATTATTGACATGTCATAAGGATAGACTGAGGTTTTTGGGGTCAGTGAAGAGGCAAAGAGCAGTCAAAATAACATTCGTTTACACTGTCTGTATATGTAAATTAATATGGACCTGCTCTAACAGGTGTGCTTCCAGCACAATAGCTAAACAGTCTAATTGTTATTTACACTAGTCTTCAGATACACCATGTACCGACTCCATTTCGTCAACTTCATTCAGATTAAGGGCCGACTTAAAGGTGATTATACCCAACAATTACATAGTTTATCACAAGTCTTAATATCTCGAGTTTATCACATCATAAGTAATAATAGCTTGAGTTTATCACATCATAAGTCATAATATCTTGTAACTCTTCTAGAAATTTTTTAATACATTTTAACCAGCATTTCTCATTGTATGTCTCATTATTGGTCGTTACCAGTATAACTTTTTTTTCTCAGGTTGAGAGGTTTGCCCAGGAAGTTCAGGTGACTGAAGCCAGATGTTTTTATGGTTTCCAGATTGCAATGGAGAATATTCACTCTGAAATGTACAGTCTACTTATTGATACCTATATAAAGGATTCTAAAGAGAGGTGAGCGTCTTATCACAAGTATATGACCATGAATTAAGCTTGATTGCAGCTCAAACAGGCCTCAACTTGTGTCGAGTCCTCTTACCCTTGTCACCCCATTTTTGATATTTGGATATTTATGCTGGGGTGTATGGTCGGAGTCCATTCCCTATTGAAAAGTTGGAATTTGCCAACACCATTTGGCATGGGGTATCTGCTTACTAGCTGACCCAGCAAACTTTAATTATGTCAGGCATGGTCTTAGTATGTTACGTCAAAATTGGTCTGATTGGAGGCAAGACTTTTGATATGATTATTACGCATAAGGCAGTGATGTGACCTTATGTGATCTCCTACGCTAATAACATGGAACTTTTCAGGTTCAAGTTGGAAAGCCTGATTTTTTTTTAATGCAGAGTAGTTTTCCTATTGTTGAGATATCTGGCAGAGTTTTTGTTCTTTGTATTGGATTATTTTGTCTAGAAGTAATTTGAGTGGAAAGAAACAACATGAAGACATTAATGTGGAAGTTCACGATGCATGTGGGGAATTTTAATGTTTTTCATTTTTGTTGCAGTTTCAAGTAAAGTTTTTTTTTAATATATATATTTTGGAAACTGGATGTGCCCTACAAATGTACAGAAAATTGGCAGGTTTGTTGTGTTTTGTTTTGGCTGGTTCCATCCCAGTGGTACGGTCTGCTCTGGCAATGAGTCAGTTATGGATTTGGCATTTTGGTCGACAGATCTTTATTGAAAATTGTCAAGAATTTGTAAAAAAAAAAAAAAATTCAGCTAAGTAAATCTGGCATTGTATAAAGAAGCTAACTTTTCTTGGTGCATGTAACGTAATAAATATAATCCCCTGTAGGAGCTAAACTTGTAATACAGTAAAGTGAGACAAATTGTTACAGCTTACAACAGATGAGTTTTATAGGAAGTATATATCTTTAAATATGATTTTACTTCCAGGGAGTTTTTGTTTAATGCCATAGAGACAATGCCATGTGTTAAGAGGAAGGCAGACTGGGCCATGCGATGGATGAATGATGTAAATGCTATGTATGGGGAGAGAGTTGTGGCCTTTGCTGCAGTAGAGGGCATTTTCTTCTCCGGATCGTTTGCTGCCATCTTCTGGCTGAAAAAGCGAGGGATCATGCCAGGTCTGACCTTCAGCAACGAACTCATTAGCAGGGATGAGGTGAGTTTCTTTACTTACAGTATAGTTTCAAATTAACTGTCATTATAAACTGTATGAATGAGAATCTGATTGAAAGGGTACTGTTACTTTAAAGATAGGCTGATGTAGGTTAATACAGAAAAATGCCTGGAAACCCACTAAAGAATAAAGAGTAAAGAAAGTGAAGGATGAAGTGAATTTTCTTGACAAAAGGAGGACACCGTTAATAAAGCAAATTCAGATAAAAAACAATTATAGGTTTCATTATTTCATTCATCATGATTACAATTCAAGAACTTTGATTTTATCTTGCACATGTACAAAGCATTTGTTGAGGGGGGGAAACTAAGGCATTATACATACTAACTCACCTCATTCATTTATTCAGACAATGTGAATTTTCTTGCATAAGGACAACTAATAAAACATTGATTTCAATCTTACAGGGTCTGCACTGCGACTTTGCATGCCTCATGTTTAGTCATTTGGTGAACAAGCCATCCAAGGGAAAAATATATGACATCATAACTGATGCAGTTAAAATTGAGCAAGAGTTCTTGACAGAGGCCCTTCCAGTTAACCTAATTGGCATGAACTGTGAGCTGATGAAGAGATACATTGAATTTGTGGCTGACAGACTGCTCAAGGAGCTTGGTTGTGAAAAGGTATGTCTCCATTTGACATGTTGCAATATAATCGAGGGTGTAGTTGCAAAATGAAAATGTTAAATTGTGACTTGAGCTTCCTGCTCAGATCTTCTTCAGATCACAGCCAAGATGCTCCCCACAAATGCATGGGTATGATGGAATGAAATCCAGGACATTTTTAAACAATGATAATGTACCAAATCTTAAGTCGAGATGTATTTTGGTTTTCGAGCAAAGTTTTAGCCAATGGAGTATTTCCCATTGTTTATAATAACGCCTAATGCTTTGCTAAATTGCCCAGTTGTCAACATGCTACATCACTCTGTAACAGAATTTCATTTGAACATTGTTAGCACCCTGTTTGAAGGGCCAGAGATGTGAAAATTTGACTAGATCAGTGGAAACAATGTAAACTAAGAAACATTCTCTTTTAAACTGGTTTAAGACTGCATTGATTCAGATCACCATCAACAGCTTAAGTTCTGGTAGGTGTTACTGTTCTTTCTACTGCTTGAAATAACAATTTCTTAAGCATAGTTGTGTGGAACTATACACCAATAGCATCAAGGAGTTCAGACTTGCGCCTTTGATGTGGCTAGCAGCCGTCGTATTGTTTTATGCCAGTTGCTGATTCTTTGTTACTTTTGAATAACATGGTCTACTCCTAAACTAAACTAGGTGGGATGGGGTGAATTCAGCATCAAGGTAAGGTGTAAAAGATTTTAAATTTAGAAGCTTTTTATGACTGGGACACACTTGTACACATTTTGACATTGCATTTACTTGAAATTGGAATTTCAGGCATTCCCATTTTTGCTTTAAATTCCTTTGATTTTGACTGGGTCAGTCTTTCAGTTGTGTGCTTTTCTCTTCTGTTTTTATGCATTCACGGTCACTGGATTTCATATTCAGAAGAGCGGTCTGACTTTTACCCTGAGATTGATTTACGTACAAGTCTGAATGCATTATGTGCCACTCTGGCATAAACAGCATAGACTCCTTGTGATAACTAAATCGTGGTTCACAAACTGTACTTGATATTCTGTGTGGAGTCCTGAAATGAATTTTAATCTTTACATTTAAACAAAATAAACATATTTCACAAACCAGAATTGCATGATTTGTTCAGACAAGGTCATTTACTGCAATTATGCATCCTGTAGTAGACCATGGAATAATCTTTTCATATATACATGCCCAGTATGAACCCTTAATTCTCCTTAACTTGCAACACTCGAGTAGCATTGGTTGGAATGCAGTGCATTAATTTAATTTAACCACATATATATATATATATATATATATATATATATATATATATATATATATATATATATATACACATATACACATATACATACACACACATACACACACACCACTTCAGAAGTACAAACTACAGGTACATATTTTTTATTTCTTTCTTCAGTATTACAATTCTGAAAATCCATTTGACTTCATGGAACAGATTTCACTGGAGGGAAAGACAAATTTCTTTGAAAAGCGAGTGGGCGAGTACCAGAAAATGGGAGTCATGTCTGGTAGTGGACATCATGATTTCACCCTGGATGCAGACTTTTAAATTTTAAATATATGATCATATTCATTTGAAGCAAGACATGTGCATACACATCTTGTCCATTGTGCAATTTTATTATTTTAATTTCATACACTAATGATTTTAATGCTAAGCAGAGATTCATGAATTTTTTATGAATCATCTTAGACAATAACTATTGGATCATGAAAACATTTTATCTCCTGAAGCCAATCACTTTCAACAATTTCTTTTTCTGTCATCTATTTGCTTTTATCTATTTGCTTTAAATTTGTACATAGTTTTGTTATTTATTGTATATGTAATTTGAGTGTCCATATTTTAAATCTTTATTTTGCATTAATAAATAAAAATATCATTTTCACATTTTTTTTTAAATTTCACCTCCAAGGAAAAAGATTTGTATTCCACAAAGAGTTAAGTATAGATTGAAGTACACCAAAATTTGGCCTAGCATTCAAACATCGATGAACATGATGCTTTTCACACAGTAGTGTGTCACAAATTTTACAATGTGCACAAGGGCTGGTATTGTTGCTTACAATTTACCCGTCATACATGTACCATGTAGTATTATTATATAGTGCAAGTATGACAAATAAATTGTAGGCAACAATACAAGCCCTTGTTGGCATGTTGCAGAACAATGTGAAAAAGCACACTGCTATTGCACTCCCATTAGATTTCAGTTTTGGATTTCTTACAGATCTGCATGCTACCTAATCCATCTTTCTCAGTTTAAGATCAGTGGCAGATTATTGAGGAAAAATAAGACAAACTTTAGTGCCTCCATAAGTGCTGAAAATGTGCAACAATTTTTGTCGCAAAGATTAACCAGCAGGCAAGAAGCCTCTACTGTTTTGAAAACAAATTTACCATAGCCTGATTGAAAAATTCATGACTGCCACAGCATATCACGACACCTAGTATAAAGTTTGTATATCAGTAAATTTTGCTGCAAATAAAGTTGTACTTATAATCAGTGTAATTAATGTGCAGTACTGACCATTGAAGTGGATGAAGTTTGTGTCATGATATAATTTTTCACTAATTGCAAGTTGGGAGGGTTGGCAGCTCTGCGGATGGGATGAACCTACCATGTTGAATAAATTGGAACTGTTAGTAGCTATTTGTATTTCCAGTCATATGACCACACAAATCTTGCAACTACATGTCTATAATATTGGAGGTCGAATAGTCCTGTGACATCAACAATAAACCTACTTGACAATGTATGGAAAAGGACAATTTTGAGAATGATCAGAAACCGGATGCTTTCACACCAACTTTGAAAGAACAGCATGTGTCTGTAATGGTTTGTGTTGCCTTGCACATCAGAACAAAATTCAGTTTAATTTGCATACTTGGACTGGGTGGAACTGCTGCTTGTTTAAAAAAAAGAAAAACACTTGGCCATGGAGGTGACTGCTGATTACATAACGTTTATACAGGAAATTTGCTGAGGTTAGTGTGGCCAGGTGACTGTTGAACTCTGGTGATCATTAGGTCAGCTTTGACTAGTGCAATTTATATAGTTGTGCTTGTTTTTATACTATTCACTTAGCCTCCCATTTGTTTGTATTAAAAGTACAAAGGCATAAAATGCACATAATCTACCTCATCAATTTATGATTTATAAGCTGCTTATTTCATGTAGGCTAACATTTTTCTTACAGCAGCTATGAAGCTCTGAATAATTTAATATAAATTTCTGTAAATAAGGGAGTTGTCTTAACTTTAAAACATTGCAAATGCCAGATGCATACTTTTTTTTCTTTTTCTTTCTGAAAATGGTCTGTTGCAGAAACCAGAAAATAAAGCAGCAGTTGGGTTGGTTACATAGTTTATATTTAGTTTCAAATGCGAAAAAGTTTTGTGCATTGTTATATCCCTAATGATTTTCATGGTGGAGGGGGTACAAATAAATGGGAGGGCAAGGTAATACTATAGGACTCTAGGTACTAATTCAGTTCCCATAGTAAACCTATGCAAACCCCAGGATATTAAAAATTCAAAAACTTTGTTTTGAGTGCTCATGATCAGACCTATATTTATCAGTATAAATGAAACCTGGATGTCAGCTTCTGTGTAGAGGAAAGGATATGAGCTGCACTATTTTCTGGACCTGCATGTGCTTCCATTTCCGCACCAAAGAATCCTTTTATAACATCACCATTTATTGCTCTTCAATTTAATGCTGGAATATATTGCCAGCTAACGAGTAAATGGTCATGGTGACCATGTATATGTACATGTATTATTACAGAAAAAGAGTTTAAAAGACAAAAATTACCTATCTCTCTCTCTCTCTCCCCCCCCCCCCCACATACAATTCAAAACTAAAGTAAGGTAGACACGAGTCCATTAAAATGCAGAATAGAACTTTCAAAATGTTCACTGAAAGAAATTGGAGGAATGCAAAGTCGTGAGAGGTCTTCACCATTAAGCATGGTGGAAAATAGCTCAGTGATCATATCTGAATCATGTTTCAAAATACAACTAGGAAATGCATTGCTTACTGGAATTACTCTATAAATGGTAAATTCTATATATGCATCACTTGGATATAAACCAGTGATAAACGCTCCACTTAACATGGCTAAATCTACACAGTTCCCCCTCCACTTCTTGGCAACAGTTGTTATATCTGAATATGCATTTAATATCCTACCTACAGTCACTCTGGTTTACAAAATGTATTAATTTTGCTTGTTATCCACAAATAGAACCATGTGATTGCATTTATAGTATAATAAATTGCACTTGCATATGTGGAGACACTGTATTGCTGTGGCTGTCTATTAATTCAGTTCCCATAGTAAACCTATGCAAACCCAATGATATTAAAATTTCAATAACTTGAAAAGTTTTGAGTGCTCATGATCAAACCTATATTTATCAGTATAGATGAAACCTGATTGTCGGCATTTGTGTAGAGGAAAGGATATGAGCTGCGCCATTTTCTGGACCTGCATGTGCTTTCGATTCTGCACCAGTCTGGTGCTAATTGTAGTAATGAGTGTTCCAAACTTGAAGACTGTTAAAGCACTGAAATTCTATCAGTAAAACAATGTCTTCCACTTACAACTAGGATAAGCTCTCAAAAGGTTCTTTTTCCTACAACATAACTTGCATTATTAACCAATCATGGTCAGCCTAAACCATATATGCTCTATTTTAGGTTCACTCATTTCCAGGCTGGTTTCCATTTTTCTATACCATTAGTAACGTGTGTCCTATAGTGATACATTGTGTCAATTAGTACATGGCTGTGCAGGAAGTTGGTAGATCAAACTGAATGCCAACTTTATTTTTAATTAATACATACAACATAACATTAACAGTTGTGATAGTGGTAATTTTAAACTTTGGGGTTTGTGGAATTAAGACAGTTTTATGATTGTGGTATAATCTGGATACTGGCATGTCCATGTTTGAGATCTGGTTTCATATTAGATTAATTGGTTACGAAACCAGGCTAACATTACAACAGTACCTCGGATACATTTTACTCCACAAATTTTGTGAGGCAAATGTATGAATAATCAAGCTGCTGCTTATTTTTTTAAATGGCATCCTACAAGTGAAAATAGCAGTACATATTTTGTTACTTTTGACCGAAATCTGGGTCCTTTAGAAAATACATAATGGTGCTATAGGATGCAGATTGGAGGGTTCGTTTTTAATATTGTGTATATCTCTGACAAGATTTTAAAAAAATGTTGAACAGGAAAATTGTATCTATGTGCATAACTCTTATGTTAATGTACAAGTTGTACGATGTCATCTACAGCAGACACTGAGATGAGGATTAAAGAAATTTTCCGATGATTATTTGGAACATTTACAATGAAACTGGCTACTTGCCGGTTCAACAAGGAGATTTATTTTCAAATGTCAACTTCGTTTAATAGTGAAAATGTATCTTCATGAGCTCTGCCTAAACCCTTAATCCATGAATTCAGCCAAGTCTTTAAATCATCAAATAGCTTACAAACGAAACTGGCAAATCTTCATACAACCCTTTCAAAATCAGAAGCCAAACTGTTGAGGTGAAAAGAATTAGAAATATTTAAATTCTATTTAATTTCAATATATTATTAACCACCAGAAAGGAGTGTGCACTCAATTTTGACCAAATACTGACATAGTGCAAATAGGCAGTCCCTTACATTGATATTTTGCTTTAGATATATAATGGCAAAATCATATTGCAATTATGCTGTGCTGATTACTCTGTAGACTTGCCAATACTTCAAATCTACAATATCACGAGTGGTATTATCAGGAGTAAATAAACTCTTGAGGTTGTATTCTATTGAGAAAACGTGTTTCAGAAGCTATTGTTTTCCACTGCATGAAGCGAGATTTTACTATGTGAAAGTTACTGGTGAAGAGGACCTTGGAGCATCCAGTATTAGAAACACTGATCATGTGTCCGTAATTACCTTGGATAACCACTACAGCTAGGACCATTCATGCATATGTGGGGGGGGGGGGCTCTTCTTGACTTCAACAATTTTTGCTTATATCAACATGCTAACAGTTGCACTTTTAGGCTCCAATAAGACAATACATTGATTAAAAAAATGATATGCACTTATTAACCATACTAAATGAATTTATATTTTATTCATTATGACAACAAAATACATTTGAAAAATAGGATATATGAGAGACATGTTTAGTGAGTTTAGACAGTATATTTACATATATTAACTTGATTAGAAGGCTGCTGTTGTTTCAACCTTAAATATGATTCCACATCCAGCTTGTTTTGGTATTTCAATGCAACAACATGCTAGAAAATGCATCAGGTACATAATGTGCACAGCCCTGGCTGTTGATTCTGTGCTAGCAAAGCTGTAGATTTGGTGGAGATAAAGTTTGTGTGTAGAATATGATCTAGCAAGTGGTGGCAGAAACCAGCCACTGCTTGGTGCACTAAGTTTGAAAACGCCATACAGCAGTGGGGAGAACAGGAAACCAAATGCTAACTGGAGGAGCTATACTTGCTGCAAAGCTAGGTGAATTCACTGTCCCCTTGGAATAAACCCAGAAGTCTGCAGCTCAGGTTGGGAACCACCTGTTTTTTTTATATCGTATAACATGTCTACTTTATCCACTGTTAGCACTCTATGGTCTTAAACTATGTAACAAAGAAAGCAAACCCACAAGGTTAGTTATATTCAACAAATTTAATTCAGTAAGTTATAAAATGTAAACTTCATAGAAACTTCCAGTATTGTGAATTAAATCCCAAATAGTCGTAAAAGTTCTTTAACAAGTCTAACATTGAATATTTTGAATATATTCCTGGTCTTCAATGTGCTGTTGTGCTAAGTCTTGTTTTCACACAATACCAAATTAATATTTAATAGTGACTGCTCCAGTGGCCTAGTGGTTAGATGGTCTGTCTCGGAAGCAGGAGGTTGTGGGTTCAATCCCTGGCCGAGTCATACCAAAGACTTACAAAAATGGTACTAACAGCTCCCTTGTCTGGAGCATTAAAAGGTTAGTGTTATGACTGGTCGGCCTGGTGTCAGGATCATGTGACTAGATGGGACATGATGCCCCAGTGCTGGACATCACTATAAACTGACACACTGCAGACATCGTAGCGATAAGACTGAAGAATTGTTAAAGCTACGTTTAAAATCCTAATCACACACATATTTTAATATTGAAATCAAGGAAGACTTTTTAAATCCAATACTCTTCCAGAACTGCCAACAATTACGATTTTGCTGTAAGTTTTGCAAAAATTACCCTTAAAATACGGACTTACGGCATGCTAGCAAAATGTTTGGAGCTGGGTTTCATCTTAGAATTAGTGAAATTAGTCAGGGAACCAGACTAAATTTACAGCAGCACCTCAGACTCTTAAACCTGTATCTATTTGTTCAAAAGAAGTGTCTGCATGATCAAACTGTTGATTATAGAATTTTTATAAATGGCATCCAGAAAAGCGACTCGTGTTTAATACGAAAGGAAAAATAAGCTTCTACAAAAAGTGGTAATAATCAACATGGAAGAATAGAAAGGAGTATTCAGATTCATGTGAATAAAAGCTGGTAAGGACACAATTACGTTTATTGGACATTACGTGCCAATCTGAGTATGTCTTGTGGCCGGAGATATGGTTGTCATCGTCATGTGAAATGGAAAAGAATTTCCAAGAATTGTGTCAAGTTGAGAGATAGCAAAAAGCCATTGAGCTGCATAGGGTTTGGAACTAGAGTCTGTGCAACTGTATTAGTGATAAATAAAGTCTGTGTACTTTACAAACTTTTCAGTTGAACAGAATGTTTATCGTCGATGCGTTAAACTTTATTATGTTTTCCAGCTTTACAGTAGCAATTAATGATATTTCGTTACACCTTACTGAAAATTAGTCAGTCTTACAGAAAAAAAATCAGTTGCCTTATTGAGATGGACTCGTTAGGGTTGGCAGGTCTGCTTTTAATGAATGAATACTCTCAAATTATAATTTATCACAAGTGAAAGACTGATATGGCTGTTAGTTTAGTACATATGCAAAAGCTCAGCCATTTTCAACCCCAACCCCCCTTTTTGGTGCATAGTGTACTTATTCTACTGCTTCCCCTACCCCACGTATATATGCTTTTGATTAGTTAACCCACCCCCAGTTGCCATATTTGCATGGGTGAGTCTGTGTTCAAGTAACAGACGTGATTCTTCACCATCTTTGATAATCTCAATAACTCCATAAAGTCGTTCAACAAATGTGTACAAATGTTTCTCCTTTATATTTATTCAGTATCTTTTTAGAAATATTAAAACTAGGGTGACATATCAAAAATTGGATGCAGATGACAGTTTTGACTGCAATGAACTGTTCTGGAAACCAGAAAAGGGCTGAGTAGTATGTATGCTTGTGTATATCAAAACTTTCAACAAATTGACAGTGTTAGAAGCCATGGCAATAATTAGGTTAGGAATTAAAAAACTGATGAAAGAAATGCATTTTTTATATCCTTGATGCTATTCATATTTTAAATAAACAGGAAGATTTACAACTACTATAGGTTGTTTGTTGTTGGCTAAGGCATATTGGTGTTACAGTAGCTATAATATAGTTTGCATATAATAAAAGTTATGTACTACTTGGAATTACTCACCCCCACCCATCAATATGCATACATAAGCAAAACTGCACTGAGTGTGTATATAGTAAATGGACAGTCCCTAACTACTTTTTGCCTCCCTTATAAACATTCCAATACTTAAACCATCCAAAGAGAAAACTAATCCAAACTGTACACAGAAACATACTAAGCTAGGCTTAGAATAGGTAATAGTTATTGCTCAACTCAAACCCAAGTAAACAGCCTGTTATAGCTCATCTTAACACAATCTACATTTAATAGCTATGTAATATGATGTTTACAAATGTTCATTAGAATTTACAATCATGGACCAAAATTAAACACAATATATTCAAAACACCACAGCAACTATGGGTGCCAAACTGGCCCTGTTCGTGTGACAAGAATACAGTACACCTATCTAAATCCTATAAATTTCTATACTTATTCACATGTATAAAAAAGTAACCTTATTGAGGGTAACCTATCACAATATACAATAAGCAACATTTACTACTGATCAGAAAGGTATGCACTGGTCAGAAAATCCTTTTGTGCATGCTATGATATATATAATATAGCATATGTGGTAGTGAGCCAAATGCAGGTAACAGTTACCTTTGGTTGTAAGTGCACAGTGCTAACAGAGATGGTTCAAACATAAACAGTATCCAACCAATGAAATTTAAACAATTTCAACAAAATCACTGAAGCATGAAATTTCACATACAGTTCTTTTGCAATAAAGGTGTAGTAACTCAAACTGCATCCCATAATGTTTCATGAATTTAGGTAGGATATAATGCATTTACCAAAACTCATGCCATGACAAATGAACGTACGGAAGCCATTACAAGATGAAATACAGGTGACAATGAGTTTCTGTTGCAAGACTGTGCTGCTTATAGAGATACATATCATCAATTTTATGAGCATTAAATATAAAAATTAATCTAAAGTCAGTGAAGGACAAAATGAAACATGGTTATATATAAATATGTATCTGTGCTATGAGAGAGTACTGCTCACAACAAGATGTATATTCTCACTAAGCTTTGATTCATGAAAGGATAGTATTACACAGCATACCAACAAAAATAATACAAAAGCATAAGTTAACCACAAATACTCAACCTAACACATTAAACCATGGTTTTCTTTTTTGCATGGGTTTGGTAGTAATGCATGTATAAAGTCATCCAATTTTAATGACCAGCATGAACAGTTAAAACCTTGGATCTGAAGCAAAGTCGGAGAATTATTCATTTCTATCATAAAATCAGTCTTGGGAATCATTTTCAGTTGTGTTTAGATATAATTTGAGAGGAATACTTTTTGAAAAAATTATTTATTAGAACTGCAACATGCTCATTGATATTTTGGGTTAAATCACTATTTTCGGATTATTGTGAATTCATTCAAAGACATTCTAGACTATCATATTGATACATCTAGACTGTTGGCACATCAACTTATTAAAGAATTAGTACATCAGCACATTCAATATTGCAATTCATTTGGAACACCATGCTTTTGGTTTTGTGATAGAACTTTTAGGATTGTTGGGGATTTAATTCACATTACTATAAAATCCTTTTAAATTTTTACTTTGTTAATTTAGAGAAATTAATTTGTTGGTTTAATTAAACTTGTTGGTTTCACTTCTTTCTGTTAGTTTAAGACTACATAGTCCTAATAACAATGTGTGCAAAAACTTAATGAAGAATTCACATGCATGTACAAAGTTTGCTTTTTCAGGCTCTCACTGGGTGGGGGGTGTTAGGTGCTATGAACCTACTCCAAACTGATGCCTATGACTAATGAAGGAAGAATGGTTGAGATGCATTTAAGGGTGTGTGGATGCTAACATTGGGATAGTACAAATACCCCTATGCTGAAGAGTCAAGCTAAATAAAAAATAAATCTTTGGCAAATGTGTAGCACAATTTAAACACCAGTTTTAATTTGTAGACCATTTTTCTATGTGTATTTCTTGTTGGACTAGTAGGTCAAAACTGGAATTTTTGGGCTCTCACTTTTAAGTACTAAGAAATATATTAACTAGGTATCATTTTAATGAACATTCACTATGTACAATATAAGATAATATCATTACTATAGGATTAAATGATCATGGTTGGGTATTTATTGATGTGTAAATTTTACCTAATCACTCACAAAGTAAATAAAGTCAGGACTTTACGTAAACTTTGTGAGTGATTAAGTAAAATTTACACATCGATAAATACCGAACCATTATCATTTAATCCTTATAATTCCAATTTACTTCCTGTCTAATATCAGATCAGCAGATTTAACCAACAAAACAATAAGTTTTATGTACATCGAAGTTTTCTTTCATTATCCTCTTAACTGTGATAGAATACATAGCCCTATCTTCACTAGCCAAGATTCATCAATTCTTTATACAGTGATACGGGGTAGAATGTCATGGCGGGTCATGCCAGTGATATACTGTTATGATCATTATTTTAATATATAAAAAATGGTTGTTGCGGTTAAACAAGGAATATTCCTCTTTTTTTTTAAATTACACTTGCGTATGGCATGTGTTGTTATAGCAACGTCATTGTTACTTTCTACGCATTTCTAGCTTTCAAAAGCAAAATCCTGTCCATTTTTAGTGACATCCCTTGGTTGACATATGACCCTGACCTTTAATAATCACTGCTGTAACATGTTGTCAAGATGAAATGCAATAATTTCCGAAGATTGACCTCTAAAGCCTGGCAAATGCCTTCTTCGGCAAAAGGGGCGAGTGTTGGAGTGCAGGAAGGTCCGTGCAATTACATTGTTTTAACTCATAATTTTCGATTTTAAGCTGTGGCTTGTCATTTTTGATCGGAAATCACAGGAGGGGGTGGGTGGGGGCTTGTTATTATTATTAGGGTGTAAGGCATTGATATAGATAAAACTTTTCATCAAATGATCTGGTAACAGGGAACCAAAAGTAGTCCGCAGATTTAATCGATGCGTAAAAAATTCCACATAAGTATCACGTGACCATTTACATCCAATCAAAGCGTAGATAATGCAGTCCATTTATAAAAATTGGAATTATATGAAAGTGGATGTAAATTTTAGCAAATAACTTATTTTAAAGGCTACATAACTGTACAATTACTAACGGTTCCAAGTCAAGCATGAAGATTTGCCACCTCTAAGCATACCAAGAGCAAGAAAATCTTTCACATGCTAAAACAAGGAATGCGATGCAAACATCGTTCTTGAAAGGATGATAGACAAATGCCATAAATCAATCTAATCCAGGTCTGATGACTCAGGGATGTACAATAAGCCTGAGGCACTCTTGCGTGTCATATGAGGTGACTAAAGAGGCAGGAACCATGGTGGTTCATTGATTAAGTGTGCTGAACTTGTTACCTGAAGGGGTGTGAGTTTAAATCCTATTACAGGTTCAGCCCATGTTGGTTACTGTGAAATACCTTTGAGCAAGGCACTTTCCTCCAAGTGGTTAGGCAATAATGGCCTACTTGTGTTGATGTGCTTGAAAACATCAAAGCAAAGCAAACTAAATTAAGTTCAACCTTAATAACTACTGATGATTGCCAACGACTAGGATCAGTTCCTAATATACCATTATAACCTGTTCACATGTTTTCTGGAAGTTTTGCCAATAACTAGGATCAGTTCCTAATATACCATTATAACCTGTTTACCTGTTTTCTGGAAGTTTTACCAATGACTAGGATCAGTTCCTAATATACCATTATAACCTGTTTACCTGTTTTCTGGAAGTTTTACCAATGACTAGGATCAGTTCCTAATATACCATTATAACCTGTTCACATGTTTTCTGGAAGTTTTACCAATGACTAGGATCAGTTCCTAATATACCATTATAACCTGTTTACCTGTTTTCTGGAAGTTTTATCTCTTACTAGATTACAGATACCTTCTGCCAATGCATATACAGTAAACTCAACACTTAACAAACACCACGGGACTATGAAAATGGTATCATTACATATCTAAATTTTGTTATAAATGAGATACAATGTTACATAAAACACCACTGGGACCATGCAATGTGTTTTGTTATATCTATTTCATTACAAACAATTACTTATAAATGGATTTTCAGTATCAAAGACCACACACATTGCAAATACTGAAACTATGATTTCTCATGGATCATTTATGCTGCATAAGTAAGTGTCTGACATCAATTTATATCACATTATATAGATGATGGATGCATCTTTTCTGCATCTGTATAATATTTGGGAATGAAATGCTCTATGTGTCTGTTGTCACAATGCAGACATACCATACCTATCAATTACCAGCTTTATGTATATGGTGGTACAAAATAATGTTAGTATGAGTAGCTAGATTGCTTTCAATCGAATCATGGTGCAAATAATGAAAAGTGAACATTAACTGAGTTAAACACATTTTCTGTCTAGGATGGTTTTCTTAGAAATGAGACAGCATGATTTGAGAGTACTCCTTCCGAATCTGTCTCTCCTGAGTCAAGTTGGCAGTGCATCAGGTTCATCTTCATCACAGCATTTACACAGCTTACATTTACAACAGAGAATACAAGGGGCTGCCAAAAGCAGGAATGGGGAAGCAACCAGTAATAGCACTCCAAACCCAGCAAAAATACCGACCACCTGAAGAAAACAAAGAAAAATAGCTTATAAAATGTCCAATAAATAAACCAGCATTTTTCTTGATTATATATAAATGAAAGATTTTCAAAATGCAATCAACTATACAGACTATAAAATGCAGCAAAGGGGTTGATTTTATTCCAAAGTAATTTAGATTTCTTCAGTTCTTTCTATAGCCACTGCTATGTCTCTATAAGCTGTTAAGCATTTAGTTTTAAATCTTAATGTGCAAATGAATAATGATCAGTCATTGCAAATATTTATTATATCAGCATGCAAGATGGAAGATCAAGGACATAGGTATATATATGTACATACCTGGGTCCTGTGCCATATAACAGAGGCCCGAGAATGCCCAAGTTTATTTTTGCATGGACCATTATCATAGTGACGCAGGAGGAAGTCATCCTGAAATAAAACTGAAATTACTCAGGGTCCAAATCACAAGTGGAATAAGTTACTTCTCCCTCCACAAAAAAATGTAAGAAGCTGAAGACATCGGGGAAGACATAAGGAAGAAGTCAACAAAATTTAGCTTTCACTAGCATATCAACTGAAGGGCATTTTCAGTATCATTTATCATCTACTGCATTCTGTTATTTGGAATTTTCTCTTCCATGTATTGAATGAACAGAATGACAAGTCTTTTTGAAATGCTGACAAGTCTTCTGAAATAAATCAGAATGAGACTTTCTGCAAAGAGCTGTTCAAGATAGTGATGAAAAAAGATTCAGGTAGTCAATGAATTATTTTGTGAACAAAATATTTGAGTTTTCAAAAATGTAATTCAGAAATTTGCCAAAAATAGTTTACTGATGGTTTTCGTAATATTTTTAATAGTCTTTTATTCCCTCATATCACCCGATCGTGCGTGTTTGTTTAAACCAGTTCTGTTTGTTGACTACAATTCATATATTAATTATTTGGAATACCTTGGATATTATCCTCTTGATCAATTTGCACATGACTAACTGATCCCATGGATATTTCTACATCTTGTCTTTAGGTATAAATAGAGTCAGTGTTGGTCTGATTTGTTTATCTTTTCACCTTGGACCAGACAACCTCCTAAGGAAAGCAGTTCATGATTATGTGATTGGTATGGTTGGTGAGTTTGTCCATCAGTACAGCTCACTCATGGGACTATTTAGGGTACATTGTTTGTTTACAAAGTAGCTCCTAATACACAATGCTATTTATGCTATTTTTAGACACATGTGTCATGCAAAATGAAGCCAAAAAAAACTGCACGACTCACACAATGTAAAGTTAGCAGAGAAAAAAAACAGCATGTAACAATAGTGCAAAAATACTTTCTGAATTTATTATGCACCATTTTTTCTTGAACTAAAAAAATAAAATAAAAGAGTCCTGAAGTAGCTGATATTTTATTGGCTGAAAAGAATTTCCATAAATGTATGATAACACTATTTATTCCTTGTAACTGCTGAGTGTTTAAACCATCTCTGATAATGCAGTAACCAAGATTTCAAATTAGCTTGTCATGGTGGACATAAAACGTCATATTGGCATCATTTTTAGTTAGGACCAACAAGACTTCAGAAAAAGTCTATGGTAGAAACCCAATGTTGATGGGACTTTCCATGTCTGAGGACTTTCAAGATTGCTTCCATGGTGGAGATACTGGATCTAGGTTGGCACCAAGCACAATACTGATATGACCAGCCACCAAAGAGTGCTGTTATCATGGTCATAGTGAAAGTCTGACTAGCATCATTTTCATTTGTGACCAACTAGACAGTGTAAGGAAGTCTTTCATTGAAAACCCCACGCTGATATGACCATTTATTCTGGCACTGAGACAAATTTTAAGTTGTTGCTTATTCCTTATCAGTGGTTTTCTCCTCAAAATTTGAAAATAAGTTACAAGTTCTAATAAAACACATAAGTTTCTCTTTCTTTGTTGTAGATTCTCCTGCTTTTGACCTTGATAACAGGATAATGCAACTGCTGTGTGCCAACTATTTGTTTAGCATAGGGTTACACACAATCATGTGCTATTGATAAACTGACACTTAAAATCGCTAGATAGAGGAATTAACCAGCACAATCTTATCAATTGGTTTGGCTCAGTCAGTTTATTAGTGTAATTCTAGCTATGAAGCTTTATCCATGGTGTATGCTTACAGACAAGTTTGGACCTTAAAAGGGAAGCAACTGCAACTTTACTAGTTTTGGTTTCAGCACATCTACATGGTGGCCAGTATATAAGAACCAGCAACCCACGGAAAGCTACTAGTAAGCTTTCATAAATAACCCAGGTTGATCAAGCTGAGACTCAAATTCATGCAGATAGATTTGTGAAGGCGAGGGCCTTAGTCCTCTTGGCCAGCCTTGATTCCGCCAGCTGATACATGAATTTGTGAGTAGTTCATGTCAAATTGATGTAATCAAACCAACTTTAATTGGTGTTTTTAGATCTAATATCCATTAAATATCAAAGTTCATTTATGGAGATAATAATTCTCCTGTATCAATGGAAGCTGTATGTACCCTATTCCATTTTACCGAACTGTTAACCAAATATATTGCCTCTCTTTATGCACCCTGCTGCAATTAAGTTATCAGCTAAGTGGAACAATAATAATAATATAAAAAAAATAATAATGTACAGTAAAGGTTGTTTACTATGTTCGTGGAATCAATGTTTTCTGTAAGAATGTTCAAGTTTAATTTCCTTGGCGGAATTCCTAATTATTATATATTCCAAAGGCTAAATTGGTTATAGCATTTGATTTGTGTGGTTCACCTGAAAAAATGAGCTCAATCGTCTGATCACATGACACACTAAAGCCATATAAACAATGCAGATCATTGAATAGCAAAGATATAACAACAATGGCGCAGTGTAACAGAAGTGTGATAACCATATCATTCATGATTGGAAATTAAAAAAGGCCTATAAAAGTTGCAGGTAAGAAAGGTGTGACAATTACACATCATTCATGATCAAGACTTTAGATTCATCAGTTGCCAGTTCAATGCAATTAAAGTATGAAAAGAAATATATGTTTTGTATATCTTTGACTAAACAAATTAGGAATATTCTTTAGCTATCAATCTATACCTGTATGATGATTAACTTAGTACAGCTCAACATATATCTCTCATGTTCATTCTCAATTCTATTTTGAAAATGACTGAATGTTTGCCACTCAGAATAAAATTGTCTCTGCAGACATAAAGCTAGAAATAATATGAGGACTATAATCAGGGTGAATATGTCTGATTTGTCTAATTTTGCACTTTCAATCATTAGAACTATTTGACGTAATAATGAAAAGATCATTAGTGTTTCTGTATAGATGGGTCTGGTAATGAGGATGCTGATTTCTTAGATTATGCTAATTCTGATAGTGACTCTGTCACATCTGTGATTCCAACAATTGAAGATATTGTTAGTGAACTTAGTGAGCACATGGAAAAAACTTATGTTTCTGCTACTGGAAGTGACAAGCATGATGATGATTCAATACTGTCCATTGTACTATGAGACACTGGGGTTCTATTTACCATGGCAGACATTAGAATGTACCAGCAAGCCAGTTAGGTTCTATTAGCATGACAGGCACTAGAATGTACCTGGAAGTAACACAATTACCATATCAGACATTAGAATATACCTGAAAGCTCAGTACAAAACAATTAGCATCTGCAGGCTATAGAATATATCTGTAAGTTCAGTGTAACACAATTACCATAGCAGGCATTAGAATGTACTTGCAACACAGCGATGTTATAGTTGCCATAAGAAAAAACCTGCAAGCCAGCAAGGTTCTAATTACCATACCAGACATTAGAAAGAACCTGCAAGCCAGCAAGGTTCTAATTACCATACCAGACATTAGAAAGAACCTGCAAGCCAGCAAGGTTCTAATTACCATACCAGACATTAGAAAGTACCTGCAAACCAGCAAGGTTCTAATTACCATACCAGACATTAGAAAGTACCTGCAAGCTGACTGTAACACAATCAACATTTGCATATCAATGAAAAACATATCAACAAAAAAATCTCCGATTAATACAACCATACATTTGAAAATTTCTTTCCAGCCATTTAAATAACAGACTAATTTATTAGTTAAATTATTGAAAAAAGAAGTTGAAACATGAATATAAATTTTACAATTCCATGGATGGCAAACGTATATGTATATCAACCATTTCATCAGATGGTCAGTCTTACTGATTTATCATTTTTGTATTGAATATAACATGTAATTATACACATGTTTGAAACTTTTGTTACAATTACATATGAATTCTGCCAGTAAACATACCAATATAAATTGTTTACTACAAGTATAACAATGTCACCGACATGGTCAAGTACATAAACAGTCTGAATAAAAATGAATTGTTATATAATGTTTCTCAGTGTTCTAAATATTCCAGTCCCCCATGAAACATTACAATCTTTACTGTGTCACACTCACAAATGACTAGAAAACATTACTGTAAATCGAACATTATATGGTGATGCTATGTTTAATAGTCCCATGTGTAGGCACTTAACACATTAACATGCAAAAACCATTATATTCTTGACTTATCATGAAGGTGACATTTATACCCCATAATCTATAGGTTTCTTTATTACCCTATATGCAAGCCATCAACAGTTTCATCAATGAACTTACTCAAGAACAAAACTTACTGAGAAGACCATTTTAAAGCAAAACTTTGATCAGTGACCCCAAAACGTACAGGCCTCTTCCATATTGTATGTGCAAGCCCTCTAAAAGCTTTGATCATGGGACATGATCTAGAACTAGACTGTTTATGCAAACATTAATTTTTATCACCCATCATGACCTTGACCTTTGACTTCTTTAACTCTAAAAATTGATAGGCTTCTTCCTTGAACCTAATGCAAACCATTCATTAAGCCTGGTCTAAATCTGTGATATAGAACCATCATTACTGTGCAGAAAACATTTTGCATTTTTCAGTCACAGTGGCCATAACCTTTGATCTCAAAATGGACAGGCTTTTTCTTTTATGTGCATGCCATCACACACAAAGTTTGGTTCATGCATATGATGTAGAACTAATGTTATTGTGCAGAAACAAGTCTTTCTTTTTTTTCTCTCTCAAAGTGACCTCGACCTTTTGACCTCAAAACCGACTGTATTCTTCCTTGGTGCAAGTGGAAGCTCCCCACATGTTTTGTAACTGAACATGATGGAAAACTGAAGCTTTTGTGCAGAAACAATTTTTATTCTTTCAATCATGGTGACCTTCACATTTATCCTTTTGATCCCAAAGTGAATAAGGTTCTTTCTTCCTCATTGTGCAAATCTTCCACAAACTTTGGCAACTGAACACAGCGGACAACTCAATCTAGTATTCTTAACCCATCTGTTTTCTTTCAGTTACAGTGACCCTAATCTTTGAACTTTTGAGTTTGACAACTTGAGCTGCTGTGTGGAAACAAAACTAGTGACAGACATACAGACAGACAGGCATAACAACATGAAATGCTTTGTGTTATGGCCAGTGTATAAGAATGACGAGAAAAAAAGACTGAGATGCAACTTAAATCAGTTTTGGATGTTCTAATGTAACTCAAGCAAAAATCTGGTATAATGATATCATTCTACTCTTAATGTAATATAATGTAATGGGTGCTATGAAAATGCAATTTACCTGTATACTGATACAACCTTAATGCAATGATCATGTCAATTTGAGTTGCACACCATTGGGTCGATTTTACAAAAGCTGACTACTTTAAATGATCAGATTGTCATTTTTGACAGATATATGCTGGCAGTCTGGTTCTTTTCTATTATGTTCTATTACAGCACCTTGCTAGTGATTAGGTAACACGTTAACCATTTCAGTGCATTCAGTGATGACCAAATAAAACAGTAAACAATAAGATCATAAGAAAAATACAAAGTGATTCTTTTCTTGTCAAGCTAGTCTGTTAAATACCTTGTGAAAGGTCTACAAAAACTGGAGTTTTTTATGAGTTGTTATAATGGATAATTCTGGTATAAAAATGCATTATAATTTCTAAAAATAACCATTCTAAAAAATGGAAGAATGTGTTGTTATTGTTGAATGATTGCATTTTTTTGTTGGTTTTAACCTGTCTTTAACTCATTCAAGATCATTTCCTTCATGTAAGTTGTGTTGGATTGTCTTGTGGATCCTTATCAAGGTTATATAGTCATAGTATTGTTAATAGTGGATTTGTAAACTTTCATTAGTTATATTGCATATTTTCTTCAGTTATCTCTTTTCCCAGTCAACCTTTCTTAAGCATGTCTTCATGTGTATAGTGTATCTGACAACTCTATTTCAAGTATTTGTTAGCATGTCAACACAGCAATTGATCATTATTCGCAAAGCACTCTGACAATTTTCTTTGTATGTGAGCAATTTTTCTCCCATTGTATATATTAGTTATCCATACTATATATACTTACTTATAACTCAGCTCAAACTGCATACAACAAAGATCCCTTTCTGCCATATCATAATGCTTTCACAGATCAGGGTCGATGCTGTTTGTTCAACTGATTACTCCTAACAGACTGCACAGACCCATATCTGCTGGCTTATTATGCGATGGGAGATCTGGGGCTGTGCAGTTTGCAGCTGAACTTGGCTTATAAGTAAGTATATACAACAGGTCATATGCCATCATTAAACAACATATACAATGCATTAGACTAATGCTTCACCAAACTGGCAAAAAAAACCCCACCAGAAAACCCCTAAAGATCACTTTGAATTATGACCATTAAAAAAGTGAAGCTCCTTTGAACAATTGAGACTTTAACAAAATTTGGCAAAATAAGTTCTCATCAGACTGACAGTGTAGTATATTATTGTATTCATGTGGGAGTACATTAAGCTACATGTACGGTATGTATACTGATTTTAAAAATATGCACTAAATGGACCATTTATTTAATAACAATGCCTCATCAGATTACTGTTGATAGTAATTTATATACATGTATATGTTATAGATATGAACTGTAGGATGTAAGAGAAAAAACTCTGCAATATCAAAGTCAAGGGAGGTAAGTAATACAACACCAGAGACAGTGATGGTTGAAATGTATCACATACCAGCTTAAAACATACTTATTTTGCAGTTCTTACTCATAATATTACTTTTCCTTGATCAGTGAAGGGTAAACTTCATATTCAAATAAAAATTTCACACAGTAACATGATGTATCAGTTCATCTTTTAAGACTTACATCAAGAGAGGTGAGGCAATACCAACAGAAGACATGTTTACAACGTTTACACAGCATCTGAGCACATCCATCATTCCTTTCTATTGGCACATGACACATAGGGCAGCGTTTAATTTTGGCATCTTCTCTGTTACTAAAAGGAATACTGAAAAGTAAAGTGTAATTTTGGAACTACTTTTGAAAATGTTTAGTTTGTGTAAAAAATTATCATACGTCACCCCCAAAAAGCAAAAGAAACCTGAGTCTTTCCTACCATTAAACCTTCAGACCCATTTTCACATAAATTAGTATTAACCTGCAGTCAACCCTGCAAATTTAAACACCTGCACATTAGGATTACATGGCTCATTTTCACATATATTCACCTGCATATTAAAAAAAAATCCTTGTAGATGGTCTCCTTAGTGGTTCTTATGTTCAAATCTGACTCAGTGATCAAAATAATAATTACCAGTGATAAAACAATTTGATAAATTTCAATTCCAAATAGTAAATCTATAACATTTTTTTAAATATTCAAATTAAACAGGGTCACTCATTATCACAACAAAATCTCCTTAACAATATCAAACACCCATGACCTAACAATGCCATACTTATGTAGAACAAGGCCTGGGATTAGCTAGCATTTTGCAGAATGAATTAACTTATCTTCATAACTACACATTCCAAATAAGAAGAAAATCCATCAAGGGATTTAGGAATTATAGAGCAATGAAAAAAAGAAAAGAAACAGAAACCAAAACCTTTCCAAAAAAACATTCTATGATTATGACCTGGAAGTCAGAGTGGTAAGCTTTCATGTCACATAAATAGAGGATCTCCAATGATTTAATATTTATGAAATGACTTGAATAATGTCCAGCTTTTGTGAGCCTTGATACTATGATGATGATTGGAATAAAAGTTTGTTCCATTTACAGTGTATGCTCATACATTCATCTTCCATCCAGCCATCGATGTATATATCTCTACGTCCAAATACACAATAGGAATATGAAACATTCAAACACTTACAAAATATAAGTTTATGACAAATATACCAGACAGTATTTTCTACTCATAAAATATTGCTTACAATGTTAAATGCAAAATACATAAAAAGAAATTAAGGACATGGTTAAAATAACAGAACACTGAGGATACACACATACACATAGTTTTGCTTTGCTTTCACTTTTCCAAGTTCAGCTCTCATTTCTCCCTTTTCTGTCTAAAAAAAGAAGACATTTCTTTCCAAATTTCAAGTCTAGCTTGACCTCTGATATAATAGCAGTGTATCACAGAAGGCAGCGCATAAGGATTTCTAGTATTAATTCACCAGGATTGTGGGGCTTGAAAACTAAATGGTATAAATAAACTTATGAAACAAAATAAAAAAAGTCTAACCAAAATATAAGTGTGTGTGTGTGTGTGTGTGTTTTAGAAGCAGATAATACTGGGCAGAAGTTGCTGGGTTTGAAGAACCATGGAATGACAGCTAGCAGTACAAGCAAAGCTCATGCACCAGTACTGGATATACAAGGCAAACTGCAAAAAAAAAATATTCTGATCTGCCATTCCATAATGCACCTGCATATCAGGGTCTCTGTTCGTTGTTCTAGTGGTTACTCCTAAAAACTGCATCAAGATATGTTGGCACATCATCTGACAGCAGATCTGTGTCTGTGCAGTTTGCAGTGGGACTTGACTTATAAGCAACATACAGTATATGGTACTTACTCCAGTAAGTTAGTCTCAACTGAAAAGCATGCAGCAAGCAGTCCACTTATCTAATGCTCCATCATATTTATTACATACCTATTTAATCTTACAACTTGATAAAGCATTCAATATGTATGTTCAATCCAGCTTTCCCTATCACATACCAGGACTGGTTGTTGTTGTTGTGGGGTTTAATGCCATTTTTCAGTAAAAGATAGGCTATACATGGCAGCCAGTATAACGAGTGGAGGAAAGAACCCTGGAAAACCCCAGGAAGACCCACCAACCCATGAGAAGCTACTGGCAAGCTTTCTCATGTACCCACATTATCCAAGCCTGAGACTCGAACCCATGCAGACAGTGGCAAGATGGCAGTGATCTGTAACAGTGAGTGCTTTAGACCACTTAGCCACTTGGGGGCCCCTTATCAGGACTGGAACTATTCAGATGTTTTCATTATGTCTACATTTCAAAACTATTATATGTATAGTGTTACGAGTCTAGGTTCTTACAGAAAGTAACAGGAAAAAAGTGAAGACAACAAGCTTTGTAAAATTTAACAAATAATTTATTTCCCTAGAGTGTCAAGTGAAAAATTTGAAGAAAAAAAATTAAGGTTTTATGAATCAAATCCAAAAATAATCCAAGAATAAAAAAATAGAAGTCCTAGTAATTAAAAGTCCTGAATAAAATTGAGTTTGAATCCCAATGAACTCCAAAATGGAGGGGCCCCGAGTGGCCGAGTGGTCTAAAGCGCTCTTCGTTACGGATCACTGCCATCTCACCTCTGCCTGCGGCGGTTCGAGTCTAAGATTCAGCCAATGTGGGCATGTGAGAAAGCCTGCCAGTAGCTTCTCGTGGGTCGGTGGTTCTTTCCGGGGTTTTCCGGGTTCTTCCTCCACCATTAATACTGGCCGCCATGTATAGCCTATCGTGCTGAAAAATGGCGTTAAACCCCACAACAACCAACAACCAACAACCAAAATGGAATACGACATATGTTGTAACCTGTGAAGTGCTGCAGTGTCAACAGTCTCTTGTTGAATCACAGAAAATATTATTCCTGTTTTGAATTCTTTATAAATTTCAATAAATGTCCTTGTCCTAGAATTAATTTAGAGTACTAGTATTTCCAGGGAAAAGAATCTCTTGAATACAAAATAATTTGAAGAAGAAAAAAATAATTAGCCCAAAATGGACAACAACATAAACAACTTGACGTCTCAAGTGTTAAGGTACGACTATTATTTCTCAATACATCAGTAATAAGTCTAACTAAGATGCAAAATAGATTCCTGGATGAGGGTCAACCTTCTAGAAAATTTAGAAGTTTGTAACAATAAACACATGTTTCCTATCACATACTCCTGGCCTTGAATCCACTTAATGAATCTTACTCTGAGAAAGAATATTAATTTTTTTTTTAAAAGTTGTTTAATAAAATCAGTGGTTCTGAATCAAGGTCAGAAACTAGATACAGTTTCTATTATTAGTTGTTTACGTCAAAATAATAAAAAATCAGTCAGAAATTAACTCTATTCTAGACATTATAAAATCCAGTAAACAAAGTTACATTACAATATCATTTATTAGAATTTAAAAAATTTAAAAACCTAACAAACAAATAATAAAATTAAATATACATAACAACAGAATCTAACTTTATGACATATAGTCAAAATATTTGGATAGTGTAACATGGGATATGTAATGAATACAAAACTGCATTTGAGTTTTGTTCAAAGTTGACTGAAGGAACTCATCTAATATTGTGTATCAATGTCTCAGTCTGGTAGTCTTGACATATCCATACACCATATCAAAGTAATTCTTTTTCCCCACCAACTTGGAACAGAGCATACACTTATTTTGCTTATGTACAATACAGTAACCTGTTGAAGGTAACCTCTCACAATGCATGTGCAACCATTCAAACATGACATAATCAGTAATGAATAAACATTTAATCCTACTTCCAACTGCATGGTCAGAAAATTCCTTCTGTGATGTCCTACTTAGTCCATGGTAAACCCATTTACAAAGGGCATAACAGTTTAAGAAGCTCTTTTATAAACATTTTCAAAGGAAGTGACAGTAACACAATGAATGAGACTGTTAAAGATGTGTCTAAAGATGCATGGTAGATTCTGTTTATTTTTTTTTGTGGGGGTCTCAAACATTTAAAAGGCAATATGAAGGTACTACAGCCAAACCTGTCTTGAAATAACACTGCTATGTGACACCACTTTCTCAATGCACACATTTATAGATTATGTAGCATTGTGACCTGTTATGAAAGATAACCTGTCTTGAGGGACCATACTGTTTTGGCAAAAAAAGTTGTCTTTCAAGACAGGTTCTAATGTATCTAATAGGACATGGAGGCATCCTCTCCCATCTGCTGGGACTGGGGTGTTCCCTGACAGGTTTTGTTGAGTTATTCTTTGTAACTTTTCAGAAGGAACTGATCCCAATAGGGTTAATATTAGATAAAGAATATGATACTACAGTGGACACAAAAACAACCACAAGGCAGTTCTATGTCTTCATTCACACAATATAGGATAACCAATATTAGTAATTATAAAATAAATATTTCAAAAGAGTTTTCTAACCACTTCATTTTTTTAACCCCAATTTTATAAATATGCTTAGAGGTATTTTGGGTTTTATGGTCTTTCTTTACTTAAGGAGATCCTAGCTGCAGAAAACAATAAAGCCATTCGAAACCCAGCTGCATTAAACATTAGTGGAGTCAAAAAAAGTACATGAACTGCAACAATACGTTGTGATAATATAACCCACCCACCCCCCAAAAAACCAATGGGTGAAAGCAAATGTCACATGATCCAAGAAGCAGCTGCACTGGTGGGTAGGAGTATACAAACTTTACACCAACAAAACACGGTGATCAGATGAAAAAGTGATTCAACAAGACCAGTACCTTCTTATGAGTTACAAAGATAATGAAACCACACCACTCCAGCAGATGGGACAGGATGTTTCCACATCCTATTAGGCAGTACCTTCTTTTAGTTGAATTTAATCGGAAGTGAAGGCAAATCCTGATGAGTCTCTATGGAAGGGCATCAGCGCTTCTGTCCAGCTCTTCAACAACCATAGTAATTAGAAATGATGCTAACATCAACAAAAAGAGAAAAATGGACAGCCCGGTTTTAGAACACCAACAAGTCAAGTCTCTGCTACTACCAAACCACTTGAATTCCAAGTGAGAATAAAAGAACACCTCAGGGATATCTGTAGTAAGGAGACAAAATGTCTACACACTTTAAACAGCCTGACTATAAATTAAAAGCCATATTCAGTATCACATAATAGAAATCATCCAATTTGATACAGATCTCTCTAGTAGCAACATTAATCAGAAAGAAAGAGAACTTTATTAGATATACCAATAACATACATCTATGTTCAAGCTGAAGTCCAGACATTTCAAACTTCATTTCAAAGGCAGCAAATCTAGGGATGGAATAAATTATGCTAGATGTAGGTTGTACAGTTGGTTTGCTCTACAAAATCTCAGATGTAGGACTTCTTGTCCATTGTTTGCTGTTGAACTTTGTACAGGCTCTACCATTTTATATATAAGTTGCACAACCCGCTTTGGCAATTCTAATTTGTAAATGATACAGCCAATATTAGTAAGAGACAGCTGGATATTTACACAGTCACAAATAATACATTTCCATCTTTTTTCATCTTCAATTTGCTTCACTTTAAATTCCCTTTCTGTGTTCTCCTCCAGAAGTTCATGATCATTATCCATTTGTTCTAACTTGGTTCAATTTGCATTGGCATTGTTAATTCATTTGCCAACAGCCTGAATGCCTCTTCTGCTATTTTATCTGATTTAGCAAAGCTTTTTTAAACAATGTTTTAAAATCCTGATGTTGTCAATTCTCTTTGTGTCTCTCCTCTGCTTATGAAATTGATGTTGCTTCCTGCCAAATCTCCAACCATCTGCTGCCTGATCCAAGTTTGTTCAATTCAGTTTCATTAGGGTATTTGGCTTTTCACATGCTGTGTCAAATTCCACATGTGCCTTGTAAACAGGGGACACAGAAGTAATGTTTAGGTATAATAACTGACTAGTTTGGCAGTGAAACAATGTATCTGTCACTAAATGTAACTAATTATCACAGACTATTACAAGCTATTACCAAAAGTCACTGAAAGCACATACCTCAACTTGTAAAAAGGCAATCCATCTGTACAACTTAACTATGCATAAGAAGTTAAGCAGTTGAAATTTAATTAAACAGTTGCCCATTATTAACACATCTAGTATGTAACTGATAAGAGGAGGGAATGTAGTGAATGATGAAGTGCTGTTGTAATACTGTTTTTTGTTATGACTCTATAGTCTTAAACTAAGTAACAGAAAAAGCAAAACAAACAAGTTTAGTCAAATCCAACAAATAATTTATTTTCCCAGAATGCAAAGTAAAAATTTAAAAAGGAACTTACTTATTGTGAATTAAATCTCGAATAATCCTAAACGCTCTATTACAAACCAAAAAGTATGGAGTGTTGAGATTGAATTCCAGGTCTTGAATGTGCTGATGTACCAACAGTCTTGAATATGCTGATATATACCAATAATCTTGATGTATTACAATTGTATAATCCAGAATGTTTTCAAATGAATTCACAATAATCATGAGATAGTGTTTTAGTACAAATTGTTAATGAGGATTTTATAATGCCTATGAATAATTTAAATAAATCCTCTCACATTATATCTGAACACAACTAAAAGTGATTCCATAAACACTGATATGAAAATAGGAATGAATAATTGTTTACCTGATCTTCTTTTATCTCTAATTACAGACTGTCACATGACTTGTGACGCAACAAAATTTTCATCAAATTCGTAAACAAGATCAGGTCTGTTTAGTTTTAGCAAACAATCCAATAAACATCAGGTACACCGGAGAATTTCAAAATTCAAGTAAAAATATTTTTAAAACTGACAGGTAGGCCCATACTTCTACCTTCAATTATGGACATAGTTCAAGCACACAATATAAATTAAATATACACAACACCTACATCTGTAAAAATAAATGATAATTTTATTAGCACACAAATTACTTAGACAGAGGGGGGCCCCGAGTGGCTGAGTGGTCTAAAGCGCACTCCGTGACAGATCACTGCCATCTCACATCTGCCTGCGTGGGTTTGAGTCTCAAATTCAGCCAATGTGGGTATGTGAGAAAGCCTGCCAGTAGCTTCTCATTGGTCGGTGGTTCTTTCCGGGGGTTTTCCTGGGTTCTTCCTCCACTATTAATACTGGCCGTCATGTATAGCCAATCATGTGCTGAAAAATGCCATTAAACCCTACAACAAACAAACAAAACTTAGACAGAGAGAAAAGTTATTTATAATATTTGTGGTCTAAAAAATTTGACAAAAGAAAATACCTGTGTAGAACTTGTGACCAATTGCAAAGAACATAAATCTGATCTACCATCACTAAATGTACTGGCAGAACTGGGACTACACTGTTGTACTGATGATTACAAATTACAAGGGCAGACCCTGATCTGTCAGTGCATTATGTGACAATATCTGGATCAACACTCCTCCCATCTGATTGCATGTTACTGGTAAATACAGTGGGTATCATCATGAAACAGAACTTAAATAATAAAAATCACCAACCCTATATCCTCCTTCTTTTGTGTTGTCATGGCTTCATCGCATGTTTTCAGGTCATGCCATTTGGTTTTACACACTGAACAGAACTTCAGCCCACACTAAAAACATAAAATTATCCTTAATTGCTGCCTATTTTTTAGATCTGAAATTTAGCACAAACATTTTAATCACACCCTTACTGGAGCATGAAGTTCATCTTATTAATCAGGACTGAATTTGAAGTATTTTCATTTTTAACTACAAATGAATAAATATAATTGTTATAAGAGATGAATATTGATTGTCAAAATGATACTGTGCTATGTATTAGAAAATAATATAACCCTTCATAACTTAGATATTATGCAGCAAAACAGTAGTGTATCAAATAGCATCTTCTACTCTGTATGTGTGTGTGTTTGTGTGTGTGTGTGTGTGTGAGAGAGAGAGAGAGAGAGAGAGACTACTCACAGAGTGACAATCTACTGGGGATGGTTTAGTTGATATATTACATACATGGCATACTGTTTCACAGCCAGCCTCAGGACAAAATGTTCTATTAGGGTCAAGGTCAACTTCTGATAAATAAGGAAAACAACGAAATGTACACAAATATGCATTTACAAATAGAAAAGAAAACTTTTACAAGAAAGAATAGATGCATTTTCATATTGATAAACACAAATTTTTGGCAAAGTAATTTTATAACAAGTACAGACCTGCCACCTTGAGTGGAATAAATATCAGGTTGCCAAAGGATAAAAATTGGGATTTGGAGAAAAAAATCAGGATCAGTGTTCGTGGCCATATATTACAAAAACTTCACAAAGAAATTGACATTTCTACTGTGTTACGCTTTTTACTTAATGTAAAAATGTATGCTATGGTCATACAGCAAAAATCTATCATTTTTCCATTTTCATCTTTTATACTGATATTTAGTGTTAATACAATTAACACAGATTTTCATGGTATGACTATAGTGTATTTCTTGTGGAATTTACACATCAATTTTTCTCTCTTTACACAGCCATCATGAATGGAAAGGTATTTTAAAAATATTTTGGCATTTTAAAAATTGGGATTTGGAGCAAAAAATTGGAAAATCTGGATTTTCTGACTTTAAAACAAAAATATTGGATGATCCCTAGTAAATTGGGATAAGTGGTAGGTCTGCAGGTAATGTATACTGCCTTAGTTTTTCAGTGTAACACTTTGAAAGATGCTGATATTTATTAGTGTTATAAGTAAGCATTTCTGATAATAATAATAATAATAATAATAATAATAATAATATGTCATTTTATTAAGAATTTGCGCTTTTTCAACCACTGTCATCAAAGCAGTCATTTTTTTGTCCAAAATAAATAATATATAAATGGGAAGCAGTAATCAGCTGTTACTGCAAACATTTGTTGTCACTGTTGCTGAACACAAAACAAAAACTCATGAGTTTACAAAAAGCTTGGATGACAATCTTACCTTTTTGGAACCTTATTCTTTTGTATCTCATAAATATTTGTTCATCAACTAATTTTTGAATCTGGAAGAAAAAGAAATCTCCTGTGAGGCAGTCATAAAGAATGTGTGTGTGTGATTTGGACTTTTAATGTAGCTTTAACAAATTTTCAGTCATATGACTACGGTGTCTGCAGTGTGGCAGTTTATAGTTATGCCTAGCAATGGGGCATCATGTAGCATAATGTCCCACCCAGTCACATTATCCTGACACCAGACTGACCAGTCCTAACACTGACCTCTTAATGCTGAGTGCCAAATGAGGCAGCTGTTAGAACCATTTTTGTAAGCCTTTGGTATGGCTCAACTGGGGTTCAAACCCACAACCTCCTGCATCCAAGGTGGATGCTCTAACTACTAGGCCACCAGAAACAAATGTAAAGAAAATCATATCTTGGATTACATAAGGAAGTAAAGAATGTAGTATTATATTATATATACTCGCTCATAAGTCAAGTCAAACTGCAAGAAAGATCCTGATCAGCCATAGCATGTGCCTGCAGATCAGGGTCAATGCTGTTAGTTCTACTGACTACTCCTAACAAACTGCACAGACCCAGATCTGCTTGCACATTATGGGACAGCAGATCTGGTTCAGTGCAGTTTTCAGCTGGAGTCATAAGTAAGTATATATGATATTTAACACATATATGTAAGTAAATATGAAAATTACTTGATGTTTCATAGTCAAAGCAGGAATTATGATGGGAATTCTGATAATTAGAATTTTCCAATGAAATGAGTATTAAAGTGCTGAATCCACCCGCATCCCCCGCAATATGTGTGCTTCTTGGTGCACTGGTTTTAAAATTAGGTACATATTTGTTTTCAAACAATATATATATTATAATGATTAGTATTTATAATGCACTCACTGCTTCAAGTACTGGGCTAAACTGGCTCAATCAGATCAATTTTCAGGAAAAAAATTTAAAAAATCTTTCAATTTTTTTCTCAAAAATGTATAGAGTATAATGATTGGTATATATAATGTGCTAAGTGTTTCAAGTACTTGGCAGAACCAGCTCAATTAGAGGCACAAATTAATTTTAGATTTTTAAAATAAGAATTGTATGGGGGTGGGTGGGTGCTAAGGTCAGCACAATAAAATAGGGATAATCGGGCAATCAGAAACACATTTTTGTTTTGCCTGATAGTTTGAGAGGCATCTTTTTGGCCAAAAATGATAAAAATAATTCTTACATTTAAATACAGCAGTGGAAGCTTTAACTGTCAAGCTGTCTACATGTGCATGATAGAATCTTGACAATCAATCAGAACTGTATGGCTTGGTGTCAGGATAATAGGACTGGGTGGGACATCATACTACATGTCTGCGGCATGATGCCTCAGTGCTAGACATCACTGTAAACTGCCACACTGCAGACATCATAGCGATATGACTGAAAGCTACGTTAAAAATCCACATCACACACACACAATCAGACATTTCTTGTCTTGGAATTTCTCTGGATGAACAGCATATACAGAATGTGTCAAAACAGAATGATGAAGGTATAGACCATTCCCAAACCAAACTGCCTACTGTTCACTTCCATCTGCCATTTGAATGGGCAAATAGAGATATAACAATAAGTACATAATGACTTTGTTCAGGACATAATGGTTAACACTTGCAGTATTGTTGGCTGTCACAACAGCTCTAATCAGGGCAGTAAATCATTCTATTCTATTCCATCAGTATTTTCATAATTATGGCAAAAAAGAACACAAAAGTGAGAAACAATGACCATTATGGCTGAAACAACTCAACTGGACTAGCTTCAACTTGTCTAAATATATCAAGATATAATAGGATCATTTCATAATAGGTATGTCAACTGTAGTTTTTATCTTTTTATTTAAGAAACTGATATCATAAAAGTAAAATGTTATTGTTACTGTGCCCACTGACATTCAGTGTAACTGGATAATTTTAGTTACTGTACCCACTAACATTCAGTGTAACTGGATAATTTTGTTTCTGTACCCATGGACATTCAATGTAACTGAATAATTTTGGTTACTGTATCCACTGACATTCAGTGTAACTGGATAATTTTGGTTACTGTACCCACTGGCATTCAGTGTAACTGGATAATTGTTTTTTACTTCATCAAAGTTTGATATGAAAATTCTCCTTCCATGTAACAGTAGCAAGAATGAGTTATTCTTTATAGAACAAATAAATATGCACCATTTTTTGCATGTTTTTGTTTTAAGAAGAAGATCTGAATGTTTTTCAGTTAAACCTGCATCACTCTACAACAAAAGAAATCCATATTGGGCCCTGTCAATATTGCTTAGGTAGTGACACTGATCAATACCACAGAATGATACACCATAAAAAGAAGGAAATGCATGATGCTGCACTGAGACTGTTAAACTTATCCCCAATAACTCAGCCTGACAATGATAGTTATTGTGAATCCAATGATTCTAAAGTTATGTGCCATTTTCATCTTTCTGGTAGGCTTGGTATAGGAGGTGTAGAAAATCAACCAAAACTAAATGGGCTTGTTAATAATGAGCTAGACTGACATTATAAAACCTTGAGCTCCAGTGTCAGAAAACAGAAACTGAGATTTCTGAGATTATAGACAATAATGAGAAAGTTAAGTATTACACAGGGTTATGATCATTCCTAACTTTGATGGCGGTGTACTGGAGGATTACATAAAAGACTCTTTCCAAGTTTTAGAAACTGGCTCTAGTTTTGATGAAACTGAGGTTGAATATACCTGACCAGGATTTATATTACTGGTTCCATGTGTCAAAGACAACTGTATTGTGAGTTTTCTTATCCATGATAAATGTGATATTTTTGTTGAAGGGAGCCATTATTCCACAAGAAACTAAGACAAATTAGTGTTATAATTCCTATATACATTTTAAGGCATGATGTACATTTCAGTGTATAATGTGGTTGTGATGTATATTGCCACTTCATGCCTTATATGATCTGAAAAGTCTCTTTTTTCTTTCATCTTACAGTGAAACATTTTTTTTGTCTAAAACTGCATATAGTACAAATACACATTACATATATGTGTCATCTATCTTATGTTAATAAAAGCATTAAGCATTCAAAGAAAACAACTACAAAAAAATGTGATAAGTCATAGGAAAAGCTAGTTACTATGCTGTTGTCCAAGATAACACACATATTTTTATAATCCCAGAAAGCTGCTGCTAGGAAGTGGTGCATTTCTGTGTTGGAAATATGATAAATTAGCAGCTATAGGGAATATTAAATAAAAGTCCTTTAATAAATGGTACTTTTAAAAACAATTGATATAATTTGACCAAGGAAATCTTTTCTTAAAATAAACACTGTACTAATACATTATTAAAGAACAGTAAACTACCTCAGACATCTCCATCTTGCCCTGTTTCTTACACTGTGCATCAGGACATGTAATGGACAGGACATTTCCCTCATTTATCATCACAGACAGGTACTGCTTCACACACTGCAGAGAAATAATGAACATTTATATTCTGATGTAAATGCAGAGGAAGACTAATTAATCTTCAAACAAGAGAATCCATAGCCATGGTCATTGACTGCATCTAATTTACAGCACTGTACATACCCATGGTCATTGACTTCATCTAATTTACAGCACAGTACATAGCTATGGTTAATGACTGCATCTAATTCACAGCACTGTACATAGCCATGGTCATTGACTGCATCTAATTTACAGCACAGTACATAGCCATGGTCATTGACTGCATCTAATTTACAGCACAGTACATAGCCATGGTCACTGACTGCATCTAATTTACAGCACTGTACATACCCATGGTCATTGTCTGCATCTAATTTACAGCACTGTACATACCCATGGTAATTGTCTGCATCTAATTTACAGCACTGTACATATCCATGGTCATTGACTGCATCTAATTTACAGCACAGTACATAGCCATGGTCATTGACTGCATCTAATTTACAGTATGGTACTTGAATCTTCACCCATACCCAATAAGAGCATGTTACAGGCGTATACAAAATATACTCATTTTTAGGCTTAATGTAGCAACTAAAAGTCAGGATCATACAAATCATTTCTATTTTTTGACAATGAACAGAGTTTGTTGTTGGATAAATCAAATTATTTTGATAATATAGGAATATTCTTCATTTTGGAAAAGTACTTGAGGTGTTCTTTAATAATAATTTGAAATTCCCTTTTGGTCTCACCTACATATTATTTGCCACTTGTTAACAGGTGAGTAAATAATATTATATGTTGTGCATTAACCTTTTAATTTAGAAGTATATTTGAGGTTTGTGTAAGTGTTTTTAAAGATTTTGGAGTTTTGCATTATAACACAAAGAATGCAACTTCTGTTGCAATCCAGTACAAACAATTTACACATAAAGCTTCACATTTTTCTAGACCTTTGCAAAGCTGTTTTGTACTTATGTACTCTGCTGAGTGTGTAGGTAAAGTCAGATTGGTAAGTCCCTTTTAGGTTTCATAGACAATATTGTTACAAGAGGACTCAAACTCAATTTGTGAACCTTGTGTTCAAGTTGATCTTAAGACCTGTTGCTATTTGGCCTTTGAGGCAACACTGTTGGAGATAGCTACTTTTTGTAACTTGATATATTTGAATTGGATCTTCCTTGTTTCTTTGTAAAGGAAGCATCATGTGATGAGGAAAGTAGCAAATCCTTTTTGGCATTCATTAACCACATCAATGTTTTAACAAAGTCTATTTCTGGCATTCATTAACAACATCATTGTTTTAATGATGTCTCTTTTTGGAATGTATTAATCATATCATTGTTTTAATGACATCTCTTCTAATGGCTCTTTTTGAGGAAGGGTTAGATAAAGTGCTAATGTACTCACTTAGTGACTTATTGTGCTTTCTGTATACATGTATTTGGGATCAAATATATTGGTATCCCAAAAGTGCTGATGTACCACATAATGACTCAGTGTGTTTTCTGTATATCTGGGTTCTAGTATATTGGTATCCCTGTACTTCCATAGTGACTCATTATGCTTTCTCTATATTTGGAATCTAGAAGATTGTAATCCCTAATGTGCTGACGTACACCCAGTAACTTGTGCATTGTGTATATTTGAGATCTGGTACATTGGTATCTCTGTACTCCCATAGTGACTCGTTGTGCTTTCTGTATATTTGGGATCTAGTAGATTGTTATCCGTAATGTGCTGATGAACTTCCACAGTGACCCATTGTGCTTTCTGTATATTTGGGATCTAGCAGATTCTTATCCATAATGTGTTGATGTACACCCAATAACTTGTGCATTGTGTATATTTGAGACCTGGTACATTGGTATCCATGTACTCCCATGGTAACTCATTGTGCTTTCTTATATTTGGGATCTAGTATATTGTTATCCTTAATGTGATGATGTACTCCCACGGTGGCTTACTGTGCTTTCTGTACATCTGGGATATAGCAGATAGGTATCTCTGTACTCCCATAGTGACTCCTTGTGCTTTCTGTATATTTGGGATCTAGAAGATTGTTATCCCTAATGTGCTGATGAACTTCCATAGTGACTCATTGTGCTTTCTGTATATTTGGGATCTAGTAGATTGTTATCCCTAATGTGCTGATGAACTTCCATGGTAACTCATTGTGCTTTCTGTATATTTGGATCTAGTAGATTGTTATCCCTAATGTGCTGATGTACTCCCACAGTGGCTCAATGTGCTTTCTGTATGTCTGGGATCTATTAAATTGGTATCCCTAATATGCTGATGTACTATCACATTGACTCACTGTGCTTTCTGTATATCTGGGAACTAGTAGATTTGAATCCATGCACTCCCATAGTGACTCCATCTGCTTTCTGTATATTTGGGATGTAGTAGATTGTTACCCATAATGTGCCGATGTACTCCCACAGTGGCTCAATATGCTGTCTGAATGTCTGGGATCTAGTAAATTGGTATCCATGTACTCCCATAGTGACTCATTGTATTTTCTGTATATCTGGGATCTAGTAGACTGTTATCCCTAATGAAGTAATTTGTGCACTGTGTATATGTGAGATCTGATATATTGGTATCCATGTATTCCCATGGTAACTCATTGTGCTTTCTGTATATTTGGGATCTAGTAGACTGTTATCCCTAATGTGCTGATGTACTCCCACAGTGGCTTACTGTGCTTTCTGTATGTCTGGGATCCAATAAACTGGTATTCCTGTACTCCCATAGTGACTCATTGTGCTTTCTGTATATTTGGAATCTAGTAGATTGTTATCCCTAATGTGCTGATGTACTTCCATAGTGACTCATTGTGCTTTCTGTAGATTTGGGATCTAGTAGAGTGTTATCCCTAATGTGCTGATGTACACCCAGTAACTTGTGTATTGTGTATATTTGAGATTTGGTATATTGGTATCCATGTACTCCCATGGTAACTCATTGTGCTTTCTGTATATTTGGAATCTTTTAGATTGTTATCCCTAATGTGCTGATCTACTTCCACAGCGGTTTACTGTGCTTTCTGTATATCTGGGATCTATTAAATTGGTATCCCTAATGTGCTGATCTACTCCCACAGTGGTTTACTGTGCTTTCTGTACATCTGGGATCTAGTAGATTGGTATCTCTGTACTCCCATAGTGACTCACTGTGCTTTCTGTATATCTGGGATCTATTAAATTGGTATCCCTAATATGCTGATGCACTATCACACTGACTCACTGTGCTTTCTGTATATTTGGAATCTAGTAGATTTTAATCCATGCACTTCCATAGTGACTCAGTGTGCTTTCTGTAGATTTGGGATCTAGTAGATTGTTATCCCTAATGTTCTGATGTACTCAGAGTGGCTCAATGTGCTTTCTGAATGTCTGGGATCTAGCAGATTGGTATCCATGTACTCCCATAGCGACTCATTGTGCTTTCTGTAGATTTGGGATCTAGTATATTGTTATCCATAATGTGCTGATGTACAACCAGTAACTAGTGCATTGTGTATATTTGAGATCTGGTACATTGGTATGCATGTACTCTCATGGTAACTCATTGTGCTTTCTGTATATTTGGGATCTATTAGATTGTTATCCCTAATGTGCTGATGTACTATCACAATGACACACTGTGCTTTCTGTATATCTGGGATCTAGTAGATTTGTATCCATGCACTTCCATGGTGACTCATTATGCTTTCTGTATATTTGGGGTTTAGTAGATTATTATCCCCTTGAGAGTTGCCTCCAGTTCAGTTAAGACTGGAAGAAAAACTGCCTGAAGAAAAATGGGGGTAACCCATACCCTATATTTCATTCAATATACATTCTCATAATATATATATATATATATATATATATATATATATATATATATATATATATATATATATATATATATATATATATATATATATATATATATATATATATATATATATATATATAGTCTTAAGAGTAATTCTCCTTAGGCCAGTGCTTGGAGTAATGCTACATTACTCCCTTATATAAATAAAACCTAACCCTATATTTCATTCAGGCAGCTTTTTCTACTGACAGCTGAAATGTAAACACAAGAGCAACTGACCAATAAATGTGAGTTAGTAGGATGCTTATTATCAAACATTATTCAAATTCTGCTGTTATGAAAAAGTTTCTCCATTTTGGGGGTGTGTGGTGTATTTTTTTTATCTAACATAAGACATACAGTTTGACAAGTCATGTCGTGCTTGATTAATGTGGGTCCAGCAATTAAACAATTAAAGTCACAGAAAAATGTTCATTATTTAATAATGGGTGAAATATGCAAATATCTTGTACATCAATGTGCAACATGATGAAATCATTATATTTCGTTATATTATGTAATCATTATGATACATAACAAACTATAATCATTAAGTTATGTAGCTTAATGTAATCATTAATTTAACTTGATATAATTATTAGATTATATAACATGATGTAATCATTAAGATATGTACAATGACATAATAATTCAGTTAAGTGACAAGATGTAATCAATTAGGTAACATATTGTAAACATGAAGGTAGGTAACATTATAATCTTGAAGTTTGGCAACTGGATGTATTCATTAAGATGGATAACATGATATAATCATTAGGTTAGACAACATGTAATCATAAGGTTAGATAAAATGAGGCAATCACTGAGTTAGGCAACCTCATGTTATTAAGTTAGGTTACAAGATGTAATTATTAGATTAGATAACATGACATAATCATTAACACCATACAATAGCTGGAAGTAATTCATATATTCATTGCTAATAAGAGAAGGAGGTGTTTGGAAAAGATGACACAATGGTGGAATTATAAATTCCAATTTATATTTGTTGGTGACTATCTATTGGAAATTGTTGGTAACATCTCTTGTTGCCTTTATCAACTTACCATTGCACAGTAGAGACATCTACACTCCTGCAATTCATACATGTCTTGGAGTCCACATTCTGACAGACAGAGCTTGCAGGTTATCAGTGGGTCAACAGCAAGGTCCACTGTATTCTTACTATTAGAGTATGTTGCCATGGTCATTAATAAAACATCTAAAAATAAAGTAAAATTGTTGTATGCTACCATGGTTATTAATATAACATTTCAAAGTAAATTTTAGGCAGATTTAACTTAAATTTATCTTCTCTGTTAGGGGGATCCATGGAAGCATAGTTGGTGGAGTATCAGACTTGCAATCCAAAATTCATCCTCATCGAGGTCATCCCACATCGGCTGTGATGGAGCATCCTTACAAAAAGCACATTAAAAACCTCTCCAATCTGGAGAGGATACTGTTGTCTGAAGACCTGAAAGCTTAGACAGATGTAGGAAAGAATGATTATATTTCATCATCTGTTGTCTCCCCAATAGAGCAGGATTGTGATGAAGATACTAGTGGAGGAGAATGAACAAATGCAACTGGTTCCACCTCAAACTCATTTGTATCCGGCAGCAAATGTTAACTATCCTCCCTCCACATGATATGGCAAAGCAGGACTACTTTTCTTCTCTCCTTAGAGTAAGGTCTGGTAATCCATTCTCAACTGATGAGGAGAGGAGTGGTGGCTTCCTCCTTTTCCTTTCAAAACTAAGCCAGAGGAGGGGATGGGAAGAAACTATGACCTTCTCAATCCACTTACCAATGTGGCCATAGGAATCTTAAACTATGGTGCCATGGGAGAAAAGTGAGACATTCCAGACTCATTGCCAGGTGATGCGAGTCTCAAAGTTCCATAGGAATTAATGGGGGACTTAGAGAAGGGTTGGTGGTGGAACCAATCCCTTTCCATTGCCAAGTTATTTGCCTGGCAACTGGTAATAGATGGCCAGCAATCAGAGCCTGATGCTTAAATGGTTGACTGGTGAGGGATGACTAGTAACCAGTATTTGTCACCTGTTCAGTGCCTGGTGCTTAGACCCAGTGTGTGGTGACCAGTATTTGTTATTGTGCCTAGTATCTGGTGCCTCGACTCTGTGTCCAATCATAGTTTAATAACTGGTCCAGTAACGGATAACTTACTCAAGAAGTCCCCTTACAGAAAACTCAACTCATCTGATAATCTAGATCCATTGACTTTGGGTGCAGTTTTAAACAAGTCATATGAAGATGACCATGATCTCCTCTGAAAGGTGGGACTCACTGATGGCAAATTTATTTTAACTGGGAAGTGCCACTAATCCCTCCTCTGACTGGAAAGCTTTACCAGAAAGGTGTGGTATTTTGGCTTGGTGTTCAGTTTGCAGCTGGACTGAACTTATAAACAAATAAATACAGTATTGGAGATCCCAAAACACAGGTAATTCTTTTCTTTTTCTGTTTCTAGGATTATATATTTCCACTCATGGATATTGACCTAAAGCAGAAATAAAAATGTATTATCTTAGTTTTCATTACATGTAAAAATAAAATATAAAAAAAACTTTTATTTGAGTTAACCTCTTTTTCACATCAACTGCTCTGGTGGCCTAGTTGTTAGAGCATCCATCTCGGATGTGGGAGGTCACAGGTTCAATCCCCAGCAGAGTCAAAACAAAGACTTACAAAATGGTACTAACAACTACTTTGCTTGGTGCTCAGCATTAAGAGTTAGCATTAGGACTGGTCGGCCTGGTGTCAGGATAATGTAACTGGATGGGACATCTTACTACGTATCTGTGGCATCATGCCCCAGTGCTAGACATTGTTATAAACTGCTATACTGCAGACATCATAGCAATATGACTAAAAAATTGTTAAAGCTACATTAAAAATCCAAACACAAACACATACACTCTTTCTGACATCAAAAAGACATAGAAAGTAGAATTACTTCTAAGAGGAAGAATAAAATCACATTAATAACTAAGCTTTTGTACATACAACTTTAAATATGAAAATCAACCTCTTTTCTCTGTGGAGATGAAATAGGGCCTTATTTACAAGAAAAGTTCACATTGTTTTAAACTTGAACAAGACAGATAAAAATCACCTCATATCATATCTAAAGAATTGAATTTGCCTCGAGTTTGTTCTTGAGTACAAATATTATTTCCTGCTGTGCTGTCATTTATATCATTGTAATTTACATAATGTGGTAATATATGGTATTAACATTCTGTTGCTACAAATAGTCTGACAGTTACAGGTCACATAATGTCAGCTCCAGGCTCTCACTCAGTTGTAACCCTATATGCCTTATGATAACATTAGCGTGAGAAACTAGTGTGTGTGGGTATTCTTTGTTAGGAGTCAGTTGAACCTAGTCATTAAAGTAGTTAGACCAAACCATGTTTTGTGTTATTTAGCAAAACATAACATTGTGTCAGAAATGGGATCAGAAAAATGTAATACGTAAAGATCATGAACCAACAAAATGGGTCTGACTCAGTTCATTAGTAGTTGTTGAAAAACCCAAGCTGGGAAAACTACAAATTTGTCTAGATCCGGGAAACTTGAATCAAGCTATCAAATGAGAGCATTATTAACTTCCTAATATTGAAGATATAACCACAAGGATGGCTGGAGCTAAGGTTTTCTCCAAACTAGATGCCAATCATGGTTACTGGCAAATAGCCCTGGAAGAGGAAAGCTAGCTATTGACAACATTTAACACCCCGTTTGGTAGATATTGCTAACTGATAATGCCTTTTGGTATTAAATCTGCTCAAGGAGTGTTCTAGAAACGTATGTCACAGTATTTTGAGGACCTGCCTGGGGTGGAGACTGAAATAGATGACATAATTGTTTGGGAAACTTCAAAGGAAGATCATGATAGAAAACTGAAAACTGTTTTAAAGAGATTCCAGGAAATAAATCTGACACTGAATTTGGAAAAATGCCAATCTGGACTAACAAAAGTATGCTACGTGGGACACATGATGACATCATCAGGTATTAAACCTGACCCAGAAAAGGTAATAGCAATCACAGAAATGCCCGCTCCGATGGACAAGAAAGGAATTGAAAAATTACTGGGTACAGTCAACTACCTAGCGAAATTTATCCCAAATATGTTTACAGTGACAGAGCCAATCAAAGCACTTTTGAAAAGTGAAACTGAGTTTGTTTGGGAAACTGCACAGAAACATACATTTGAAGAGATCAAACAGTTTCTAAGCAAAGAACCTGTGTTGAAATACTTTGATGTTAAGAAGCCTGTCATTGTTAGTTGTGATGCATCAAAATCAGGACTTGGAGCAGTGTTGATGCAGTCAGGCAAAAACCCATAACATTTGTATCAAGGTCTTTGACAGATGCAGAAACAAGGTACATGTATGCACAGATCGAGAAAGAACTGCTTGCTGTGTTATTTGGTCTTGAAAGATTCAATCAATATACTTATGGTTATCAAGTACAAGTTAAATCGGATCATAAACCTCTGGAATTAATCCTCAAGAAACCTCCATCTGCTGCACCTTCTAGACTTCAGAGAATGCTTTTAAGACTGCAGACTGTTCTGACTTAATGTATTATCCAGGAAAAGAGTTCATTGTAGCAGATACATTGTCGAGAGCATACAGACAGAACACATCTGAGATGAACATGGATAGTGAAATTGAGTGCTATCTGCACATGATCATGTCAAATATACAGATTGCAGATACACAGCTAGAAGCAATAAAGAATGGAACTAAACGTGATAATAAAATGACCAAATTACGAGAAATGATTCAAAAGGGATGGCCAAATGATAAACATCTCGTACCTTTTGAAATCAGAAATTTCTGAAACTGCAGAGATGAACTTTCAGAAATAGATGGATTAGGTCTAAAAGGAGAGAAGATTGTAATACCAGATGCTCTTCAGAAAGAAATGCTAAAAGAGTTGCACAAAAGTCATATGGGCATTGAGAAGACAAAGCAAAGAGCAAGAAACATTATGTATTGGCCTAGCATGAATGCACAAATTGCATACACAGTATCAAATTGTTGTACTTGCCAGGAATACAGAAAGTCAACTAAAAAAGAACCATTGTTGTCTACACAACCTACTGCACCATGGAAAATGGTTGGAACAGATTTACTGACATGGAAACATTTACAACTATGTCTTGATAGTAGACTATTGCTCCAGATATTTTGAAATTGCCAAGTGAGAAAATATATGAGCAAGCACACACAAAGTCAGTTTTTGCAAGACATGGAAAACCACGAGAAGTAAGGAGTGCTAATGGACCACAGTTCTCCTCAAAAGAATATAGACAGTTTGCAAAAAACCTGTTGATTCAAACACACTATGTCAAGTCCCAAGTATCCACAGTCTAATGGTTTAGCAGAAAGAACCATTCAAACTGTCAAAGGAATTCTCAATTAGGCAAAGAGAGAGGTAAAAGATCCATATTTATTGATATTGGAGTATTGAAATACACCAATTGATGATATAGGATCTCCGGCACAAATACTGATAAGTGGAAAACTTCAATTGACTTTACCTACTACCAACATACAGCTACATCTGCAAGTTATAAAAGAGAGAAACCAAAATGGAAACTGGGTGAAAAGAAAAATCAGCAAAAGAAACAGTATGACAGAACAGCTAAAGAGCTTCCAAATCTGACTTCTGGAGACAAAGTTAGAATCAGAAGACAAGATCTTTGGGAACCAGCTGTAATCAGAAAAAGTAGCACTCCAAGGTCGTATGATGTGAAAAGCCAGGATGGTGCTATATACAGGAGAAACCGAAGACATCTATTACAAACAAAAGAGACATTACCAGAGATATATTATACATACGAAGATACTAACCAGGAAGTCACTGAAGTGAATGAGAATAAGCCATTAGTCATCAATAAGCCAAACCAGACGAGAGATTCGAACAAGGAGTGGACATCTAATAAAAAAGCCTGCAAGATTCAGAGATTTTGTTACATGGACTCGACAATTTTTCTCAATTAAAAAAATTGTTTTGTGAATATTAGAAACTGGAAGTGTTTAAGAACATAATAATACATCTGTTATATCACATCAGTTTATATGCAGTGATAACAACTGGACTGAAGAACAAAATATTAGGACTATAGATTTAAGTGACAATGCCAATATATCACCATGTCATGTTTTCATGAGTGTAAGAATGGTTGTGAATGTCATAGGGCTAGAACTTAATTTTAACTACAATTAGTAAAACTTTTACAACTCACCAGAAACTCTTGAAATATATATATATATATATATATATATATATATATATATATATATATATATATATATATATATATATATATATATATATTTGTTTGCAAAATAGAACTTTGTCAAGTAATATGTGTACAAATATATTAAAAAGAAAAGGAGAAATGAATATGTGAATTTAAAAGAAAAGCACAAAACTCATTTTTAGGGGAAGTTGTGGTAATATACAATATTAACATTCTGTTGCTACAAATGGTCTGACAGTTACAGGTCACCTAAGGTCAACTCCAGGCTCTCTCTGAGTTGTAACCCTAGATGCCTTATGATAACAGTAGCATGAGAAACTAGTGTGTGGGGGTATTCTCCATTTGGAGTCAGCTGAACCTAGCCAATAAAGCAGTTAGACCAAACAATATTTTGTGTTATTTAGCAAAACATAACATATAACACATTAGATCACAATTAGTAACCCTAGATGCCTTATGATAACAGTAGCATGAGAAACTAGTGTGTGTGGGTATTCTCCATTTGGAGTCAGCTGAACCTAGCCAATAAAGCAGTTAGACCAAACCATGTTTTGTGTTATTTAGCAAAACATAACATATAACACATTAGATCACAATTATTATCTTGTATAATCAAAATAACTTGTATTTTTATACATCTTATACAAACACCTGGTTGGACAATAACACCCAATTTGCATGAAATTTTGTAGTTGTTTGTAATAAGAAGATGAAGTAAAAAGACTGACTTCTCATGGATCTAGCCACTACCCTGTCACATATGGGTTCTCTTCCATCAACTGCCTGATTTAACCATGCTGAATGTCATCCATTCCATTAACTTCATGTGTGTGTGTTTGTATGTGTGTGTGCATTAGTAAATGCTTCATTTTAGTACCAAGAATATATCAAACAATGCTATTTAAATTTTATGTGCACATTTGTAACTGATCTTTCTTTCTATGTTGCGTCTTTCGATTACAGTACCTCAGTTACCTTTTGCTGCCCATCTTTTTATTTTTTTCATATACTTCAGGTGATATAAATCAAAAACATTGAACTGAATTGGCTTAATCTGTTCTCACTTTTTTTTCTTCTTCTCATTACAGTATATAGTTTATCTACATTTATATCAGTGCATAAGAATGCAAAGAACAATAACACACTCTGTTCCATTTGCTGCATTGTTACTTATACCATAAAATTTTGCTAACCAAACCTACTCATGATATTCCACTGTATCAGTATTAGTATTTGCATTATTTTGTTTATATGTGATTGTGTAGCTGTAAATAAATGACAGCCTATATGGCTGGATTAATGAACGGAAATATTATTGTGTAACTTCAGATAAATGACAGTCCATATGACTGTATTGATGAACCTTTATATGTTGTTATTAGGAACCCGTAAATAAATGACAGACTATACTGACTCGATGTATACCAGCCTTTCACATGGATCGTAATTCAGTGGCATATTTTCCTAAAAAAAAAAAAATAATGTAGTCTTAATCAGTTCTGTTGCTCTTTTTCAGTAAAATCCGTAGCTGCACTTAAGTCAGACCGAACTGTATTAAATGAGTTATTGTTCAAAATGAAATGGCTGTTGTTGACGATTTATGCCATAGTGAGTAGGCAGATTGATTGGTTTTCAGAAAGAATATAACTTTAGCCAAAAAATTATCATAGAGCTTGACATAACTAAAAAGTACCAGCCTACAAATTTATCATTTGAATAAAGGAAAATCTTAGAATTATTCCGAAACAAATGCAATCACTGCCTAGTTTAGAAGAGCACCTGTTTTAAATTTTATAACGCTAGATTTGATTGGACAAATTTCACACACGGTTCTTTTACCGCCATTTAGAAGTCTGTCCTCAAATACCATGACTGACTCCGAGGATTCTAAACCAGAGATTGAGAAGGTAGATGTTATATTTTTTTCTGCAATAGCTGCAGAGTATCTTAGCATTTCCCTTCTCTTTGAATATCAAACCGTTCATTCATTAAAGGTTCTCGTAGAATAGCGTATTTTAACTGCTCCCTAATTTCGTTACTATCCCTGTAAAGAGCATACGCATTTTAAAAATGTGGTTGCATTACCAATAGTGTGATTCTCAAGTAACTAAACATATAAAAGTTTAGCTCTTGAGATCCTTTTGCATTTAAATTCCAAATAATATTATGTAGTTCAGTGCGGGAAGATGGTCTGAAACTTAATCGTTATGCGTTCTCATTATTACATGTGCATTTAGGGACAATATGGGGTCGTCAAACTGGTAGGGTTGATATTAGTTATTATTAAACTAATATGAATGTAAGTACATTGCTTACTTCTCAACGAAACGATGAAATGGTAATGACAACTTTCAATTGCATTGTCTTTCTTTATGGACAGAGTTATTGCCCTTATGCATCTTATAAATTTACTTGTGCAGTTTGGTATGACTTTTGTTTAAAAAATATTAAAGAGCTTTTGAATAATGTATAATATTTAAAACTCTTTAAGATGATAGATTTAATAGCTCACAGAAGAGCCATTTTTGATGTTCGTGAATAACAGTTTGATTGTTTTTAAACCCTGGTACATGGAAGTGTTCTGTTACCCACAATGGCATTATTCGGATTTATGTATCTGTTCTTTTCACGTGTCATCACAAAACGTGTGCATATTTATCTATTTTGATTCCCTTGCTATGCAAATTGGTATGTAAAGACACTTCCTCTGACATAATTATGAGGTACATCTTATTATGTGAGTAAAAGTGTCCTAATATGTAATATTCTGTTGTGCATGTCAACTGCATGAGGCTGAAATCATGACTTTTCAGCTTTTTTGTCCTCAAATAAACCATTGAAATTTCAACTATCTTTGTCAGGGATGGTGCTGGCATTAAAAAAAGTATAAAAAAATTGCCAACTGCAATCTTTAATCAATATTCAAAATATGTTGCCATTGTCATAATACAGTATTATCGATTTATCTTGTCATCCTCTGGGTCAAGGTAATGTTGTCGACATAAGCGGATGTTGGGGGGGGGGGCTGAAAATAAGTTGAAATTTCAGATACAAGTGAGATTTTTAAGAAATGCCTGTTGTCAGTGGCTAGGATTTCAGCAGAGAAAAAAAAGGAAAATTGTTATTAAATAAAGAGAACTTGTCAGAAATGCACTTGTATATTGACAACTTTCATTTAATAAAAAAAAAAATCCATAAATTTGGGTATTCTATCAGATGTTAGAATATTCATGTATCAGTGAAATCCGTTAAAAAATACAACTAAAACATATATATAAAAAATATACTCCTTGTTTGAGCATTATCCCATTGTTGGCAAACATGTTTCCCAAAACAATTCACTCTTATTATTATCTAGTTTCATGTAGCTGTATAGTTGTTTATATGCTACATGTACTTAAATTGATCTCAATTTTGGTCAGCCAGACACAACTACAGTGTGACCCACCTATAGCGTGCTCCGTTATAACACGAATTTGTATATGGTGTAGCTCCTGAAATTTCATATACATGTATTTTGCTTGTACACAAAAAAATTCTTTCTTAAAAGTATGAAAATAAAGCATAAAAACTTTATCATTTTGGGGAAGAGATTGCGTATAATAATACAAGATGATCGTGGCATGGCTCCTGAAATTTTTTATGTATTTTTCTCATACACGAAAAAGCAGTTTTTTCTTCTTAAAATTATGAAAAAATAATGCATACAAAGTTTATTCTGGGATCGCGTAGGTCTTCGCCAATGTCGCAAACTTGTATTGTTTTTTTTTATTGGCGACGTTGTTGGCTGTTTAAACTTTAACATACAACCATTGGCCCCATGAAAGGAAGCCGCAAACTGGATATAAAATGCACTGAAATTTATCTATTGTTACATAAACAAATTCTTTGTCCATATTGACAAACCATTTAAACAGTGCATTGTTATATTATAATACGCTTATCATGACATGTAGCATGAGTACCGTATGTTGTGAAATATCCGCTTTTTGTTGTTGACATTTCTGGTAACGGAGATCAACTGGACGAGGTATTATCTCGTAATCTATCTTTCGTCGGATTTTTGGCCACTCACTAGTAATTAATATATTTGCATTTGTGTGTGGATGGTTAGTAAAATTCCTCTTCTTTTCACTCAGAATTAAATCCTTCAGAACACTCACATTTTCCATAATAATTCCTGTCATCAAACCAGAACACCAGCGTCTCTATTGTCTGTTGACCCTTTGTTAATTTTCAGACGCATGTGTGGAAGGCAGCATCATGCTGCTACCACAAATGTAAAAAACAAAACAAAAAACACTACATCTTACTTGTTGGTTTATTCAATAGGAAGGGAGGGACACTACCTAGAATAGTCCAAACGACGGCTAATTCCGTTTTAAAAATGTACTGAGATAAAATAATTTGCTGAAATTTCAAAGGAAACAGATTACCTTTGAAGCACCAATTGTTATGAAAACATACTCAGCAAATGGGGAGAAAAAATCAGTCTCAATCATGCAATACAATTATTTTATGTTGCTGCCGCAATAAGAAATGGGCATTTGTTTGGTTCTCCAAAGCTCTCCTTATGCGGTGACTTCAATAACTCAGGCACCCTTCATCAATGAAAGCCGACTACAATCTTTCAATAAAAACAAAGAACTTTTCATCAAAGGAAGTCAGTACCAAACTTAAATAAAAGTGATGGAATCTGACGGCCTTGTAACCCCAGAGACGCATATACAAGCTGCTAATAATGATCTCTCTGTCCCAGCTGGCTCATACATACGTTTCCGGCCAAGGATTGGGAAACCCCAGATACGCATATACACATTTCATATTAAAGCTTTGTATTAGATGAAATTACAAACATCCGTTCTTTTATAATATTTAGCCAATGAAAATAGTCCTTACATAAAATGATGAGCATATTCTATTAGTAGTTTTTCAGCACATAAGCGGGAAATTCTATTGAAAACGAGGTCAATGGTGACAGTAAAACAAAATGTCAACATTCATGTATTCCGGCGACGATTCTGATGTAAGTTTACAAGGATTTGAAAGTGATGATACTGATTTTAACAAGATTCAAGATTAAGGATTGGACATTAGTATAAGTCCCGTTTCGACACCTGATATTTCAGATTTCTCTGAATCCGAGGATGAAACGCGAGACAATCAAATCTGGTCGGAGCGCGTGAGACTGGTAATGTGGACGACTTTACAACAGTTTCAGGGCCAGCATTTATTTTAGAAGAAAATACAAGGGAGATAGATTTCTTCAGGCAGTATCATAAAAAATTACCATATCTGCAGTAAAATAGTGGACACATTGGTGTGCAAAATAGTGGTGAGAAAAGTAATCTAATATACATTATAAACACAGATATATTGAGGTATATTTTGTTATTATAAATATGTGAATATAAACATTGATTCCTCTGGATTATATGTACTTGTTGGTGGAAATGAGTGGCACAAAACATTGGTAAGTGTTTAACATTTTATTTTTCATTAAATTACGTAGTTTGCGTGGGACAAAATTGATACAGAAAATGTAGACAGCATGTAAATAACTCAAGAAGTTCTCACTCAGACAGCTGTTATGATGCTCTGGGGTTCAGCCTACAAACAGCTGCTAGAAGGCAGGCTGCTTATCAGGATTAGTAGCCAGGGCAGCAAGTACTTGCAGAAGGTAAAGAGTTAATTACTATAAGAAGAAAGATTTCTTGCATGAGAGAACAGATTTAGCCTTCTGTCAGAATATGTGCACTGCATGTCGCCAATACAAGTACCATCTCAAAAGGAGAAAGGCTGTCATTGGGAAAGAAAGAAATGATTGCACATTGAGGCAAAAAAGTCAGTGGTGACATAACGGAAGCTAAAGAAATCTTTGCCAAAGCCGCAAAAAGAGCTCAACTGGCATATCAACTGCTTGTGTCCATTGGAGAAAAAGACAAGTGAATGTATGGGATTATTTGTATATAGCTGATGTGCATGGATGTTTATTTTACAGATTTGTTATGAACAGAGAGAAGTATAATATATTTACTGCAAAAATTGAGAAAATATTGCGACTTAATTACGATGTGAACACTGACATTTACATTTACATAACTTAAATCTTTACCTCATATAGCAAAGTTACCCAGTACAGTGCATTATAAATAGATCACCTGTTAACTGTTAAGCAGTGAAGTGTATGTTACGTTTAACAGCAATTTTAACCATTTTACATTTTTGGTACACATCTATTATGTATGGAAAAATTTAAGAGTAAAGTCCGATCGTTATAGCTGTGTAATTATTTTTCACGGAAGAATTTTGTATGTGCTTTAAAATTTTGAGAGATGACGTTCACCGTCAAGTCATTGAAGCCACGTGACCAACCGTAGCTGCCATGTCTCATACTTGAAATTTACAAGTTCTTTGCGTCTACATCACTAAGTCATCTGAATTTGATAATTTATAAAAGCTAATTGCTGCCTGCATCAATATCAGCGCCTTTACCTAAGTTATTGAAGCTTTCATAGTTGTGATTCTATTTGTGAAAACTTTGTAAGTAATGAATGACATCTGCGACCTCCATTTTGGAGAGTGGAGATTACGACCCAGTTACTTTAAATAGCAGATTTCGACCAGAGCATAAACAGTGACCATGTGATCTGAAGTAATTGTTATTCGCAGAAGCGAATGTAGTATCTAATAGGTGGTTTTCCCCGAAAGTGGCGCTATGAAAACCTGCTTAAAATGGCAGATGTTTACAGCAGGCATCAGAAGGTACTTTCACGCGAATGGAGTAGAGGCGTCAGAAGGAGCTTGCATGAGGTAAAGGGTTAAGCACCAATAGTATAATATTCTACGGTCCTCCTTGGTATCTCACAAACTTGCATCAGATCAACTCTGCATTATATGCTATCTGCCGTTTCAGTCTCTAACCCTCTACCTTTATCTGCTACTAAGAGAAACCTTTGTATGATAAATAGAACCAAACTAATGCATGACATCCAAGCAAACCTAACAACTTGCTTACCTCCTACAGCAGAACAACTTGATAACTGTCTGCGTTCATTGCTCGACAAACATGCACCAGCTACCAAGTGCAGAGCATCAATTCAAAAGTATTCTCCATCTTATAGCAATGTTAGGGACCAGCTTCGCACTGCTAAAAGAGACCGCTGTAAAGCTGAGAGGCTTTGGCTTTGTATCAGACTCACTATTCATAAGCTACGAAGAATGTCACAAATATAGTCCATGCAGTGAAATCAGCCCACTACACTACTAAGATCATGGAAAGTTCCAACTGCAAAGAGCTCTTCGAGATTACTAATAAGCTAATGTCAAGGAACATATCTACACCATTTCCAACTACCTTCTCTCCAGTCGACCTTCCGGACATGTTTGCAAATTTCTTCTGTGACAAAGTACAAACCATTAGAGATAAGCTTGACACCACAATTTCAATTAACTCGTCATCACCATACTGTTGGGATACAGAATTTGAGCTGCAACCATAATCAGCATTTGAACCTGTCTCTATGGATTTCTTATGTACAATCCTGATGAAGAGTGCACCAAAGTCATGTGAACTTAATCCAAATCCAACATCACTGCTGCTTGAGTGCTTAGATCCAGTATTGCCTTCACTAAGTGATGTTATTAATACCTCTCTCTCATCAGGAGAATTCTCATCATGTTTTAAAGCTGCCATAGTAAAGCCTCTTCTGAAGAAACCAACACTAGACCATAATGATTTAAAGAACTACCGCCCAGTTTCTAATCTCCCATTCATATCAAAAATCTTAGAAAAGGTTGTTCTATCCCAGCTTGTATCTCATCTGAATTCAAACAGTCTTTTTTAGCAATGTACAATCTGCATATTGCCCTTGCCACAGTATTGAAACTACTCTTCTAAAAGTAGTTAATGACATTCTCTCTGCTTTGGATAGCATGTATTTGGCATTCATGATACAGCCTTACTGTGGTTCAAGTCCTACTTGGTCAGCAGGACACAAATTGTTTCTGCAAATGGAAAATACACTTCAGCCCAGTTGATCTATATTGTGGTGTTCCACACATATAGGTCTAGCAAATGCCTCAGCTTTGTATCCTTTTCTCTTCATAGAATGTCATCCAGGATTGATCTATAGTGATAAATATAGGCTTGATCATTTTTAATATGGTGTTTGCACAGGTTTACTATGGGAGCTGAATTAGTACCATGAGTCCTGTATTGACCTTATTTTGTTTAAAAACTACATTTGTTATGCATATAACTTGGACACCAAATCCCAATCAAGATGGCATATAATCAATAAATATCCAAATAAATTAAAATAAAACATTACATGTAATGTTAGAGAATCTGTAATGTCGTTTATAAAAATGTAAATAGAAGTAAAATAAATGGATGGAGAGAAAATATGTATTTGTCAAGGGGTTCTGCATATACAGTAACATGAGATAACAGATAAGTTTTGTGTTAGCAAAAACAGTAGTCCAGAAGATGTAGTCAAAAGAAGTATAGTAGTAGCTGCATGTGGACAGCTTTTATTGCAGTAAGTACAAGTACAAAAGCCATTACTAAATCCTAAGTTAAATGCAGCTCTTTTAATGAAAAACACTTATAATGGTCTTTTAGTCAGAAATTATGGCGACCATGTAAGCATCATTTTTAAAGATTCAACCAAGCCTTCATAAATGAAAGAACGTCCCTTATTCAGAAACACCAATTCTAACATTAAAATTACTACAAACAATGGTTTTATTTTACTGTTACCTTTGACTCAATCAAAACTTCTGCTACCTGAACAAAATTGGTGCTCCTGTGATCTTAATAACATTTGGTCTTGCAGATAATAACTTTGGAACTCCACACATGAACAAGGTGCAAGTGCTTGTAGTCAAATGGCAATATCAGCGCATGTTTTAATGATGTAAGTTTCATGTGCTGCAGTTGTGATGTGTAGGGAACTATTTGAGCGCCACAATAAAAGGTCACCATGTGGGCCGATGGATTCTGCATATAATGTTGCGGAGACCAAATTCAGTACCTTGAACTTATAACTCTTAGTTTCAAATTATGAACCTTTATTATGGGCTGTATCTATGTAATAAAAAGGTTTTACCATGTTTTATTGTTTGTGTCTATTCTTCTGGATGTCTTTGTTGTAACTATACAAGCCAGTAAATACGATATGGTTGGGTGGACACGAGTTGTATGCGTGACTAACATATCCGTGTCTTAAAGTTGGCAAAATTTTAACGGTATGTTTTTCTGGCCTAATAGGTTCATAATGATGTATTTTGTTGTGCTTAACTTTGATAAAATTACAGCTGCTTCAAGGAAGGTGATCATGTAGCAAATGGCACTAAAAATTAGCCCAAATATTCTAATTATTTTGCTCTCATCAATGGATGCAAAACTTATGATAGCTGAATCTGCATCCTGGAGGTATTTTGATTATTACTGCATTTATATATCTACATCTGGCTGCTCTGAGATTAACCTTTGTCATAATTTTTCACTCTAAAGTCAGTAGCAGAGGTACCCATGATCAGGGCCAAGACTTATTGTTCAAGTTAAAAAGCCAATCGTTACATATAATTTCATATTTCTAAAAGCAATTCAGGAATATTTTGTCCAGACATTCAACCCCAAGTCTTGTTCCATTAGGCACAGGTTTCATTTTAATACACTGAGAATGAAACATCTTGGAACATTTCTTGCTTTCATTAAGGGTCATCCTCTGTCCATGATCTCTACCACAAAATATTTGACCGTGCAAACTGAAATTGTTTTGTCAGCTGTCCTTTTTTAACAATATATACTGTCAAACCTGGTTATCTTGATTACATCTGGGTGTTAAAAAAATTCGAGATAACCGAGTCCCAAGATATCCGAGTTCATAACAGTGTTTCCCTTTACCCTAATTTGCGTTTCAGACACCACGAAATTTTTAATTTGACCCCCAGTTTTGACACCAAGGTGATTTTTGACTCTCAGCCTTGCACCCCTAGGGGATAGACTGTTCATAAAAGAAAAACTGGTATCATAATTTTAAAGATATCCTTGACCATTATTCCTGTCTCTTTCTCTTAGGTTTACTGGAACTTTGTTGACAAAAAGGTCATAGTTTTAAGATTAATAATTAATATATTACAATAAAAACTGTTATGAGCGACCTCTGCTATGAGAGACCACCTGTCATTTCTGACTACAATCATAATGCATGGACCAATTTTATTATATAAATGCTGTTATGAGCAACCACCTGCTGAACAGGATCAGCAACCGTGAAGTCTTGGCAAAATATACTTTTACATGCCATATGTACTTTAATTGGCCTAGATTTTGGGCGGCCTTAGTGCCCCAGACAATAAACATAAATTTCTTTAATGAGGCTACCTAGGGAAAGAGGCTACTCATAGGGAAGTGAACACCTTTCTTCAAGTTTTTATTTTTTCTATTAGTTAAGCATAAGTAAAACTTATACTATTTTAAAACAGGAATTCCAGAATAGAGTAATTCATATGGAAAATGCAACACTCATGGAATTGATTGCTTCAGTCTTGAATGGCAGATTAGAATGGGATTGTGGTCTCCATTGGCATTGCCTCAGAAAAAATTTCTATAGTCTGGACTTTATCTCCCTGTTTGTTTGTACCCCACTACTGATCTCAATAACAGTAATTAATGTGATAAAAAGTGCATAGAACTTAGTCAATTCATTCGTTGATTTACAACATGTGACCTGAGTGGCCCCAATACTGGCATTCTCTTGTATTTCATGCTTAATGGACTTTCCATACTAACATTGCTCCATGTTGCGTATACTATGAGCAAGTTGATTTCCTCAGACAACATGGTATCGTAGTTCATCCTATTCGGTAACTGCTAGATAATTCTGTAAATCATTATAATGTTGAGAATTTAGAGCTACATCCTTTGCACACATATACATAGAAATTGGACTGCTTGTGAAAGGCAAATTTGTAATTGTCATTCTTTTTCTTTGCTTGATTCAGCATTGTAAATATTGGAAACAGACGACATAGTAGTTTCCTTTTGCGTGCATACACATTGAAAATGAACTTGTCCAGGAACTGGAAATGGATCTCGCATCGCTGTTGTTTATATTTAAAACTTCTGTTAAGCACAAAACACGCAGACAATGGCCTTGTTAGGGCCTCACGGGTCACAGTCAGGTTAGAAATTATAAATCAGTGAATGAATTGAGCAAGTTCTGTGCATGTCTGATCAAATTTATATTTTTCATTATTAATCGGCAGGGGGTACAAACAAATAGGAAGGTATAGTCAGAGTACAGACTATAATTATGCACACGGTGGGTTCTTATGTTGCTTCAGACCAAAACCTATGGCTGACATGAAAAGGGTTATCAGCAGAGGTCAAGATAAATGACAAAAAAATTACAATAACAAAGAAGCCTTTTTTCAGGACCAAACCAAAACAATCAACATAAATGGGTTCTAAAGATAACTGAGGTCAAGATAAGTTGGCTTGACTGTATATTTTATGTGATTTTCTTTTTTTTTTTTTTTGTTTCCCTGTTTGACCATTGAGGGTGGGTGGGTGATAGCATCATTAATGAGAAACAGACAGGGACAGTCAGCCCACTGAAAATCTATTTTTTGGCCCTAAGCCTGACCATACAAACCAGGTTGGAGCACAAGCATTTAAATTATCATTGTAGTAAGAAAATATCATAATAACATAGAATAAATACCCTCTACCCTCATATAATATGAACAGTTTGATAACTTATTCTACAAGGGTGGGGGTGCATAATAAAAATTCTTTTTTTTCAATGCTATTCAAAATATTGTTAACCCTTTACCTAATAGAGTGTATGGCTTTATAGGCAGTTGATATTCATATACCAAAGTCACACTACAGTGTGCTATAAAAACGAACATGAAGTATTTGTGCACTGTATTATTTTATACACATCAATTATGTATTTAAAAAAATTAATTATAAGATTAGATCATTTTTATCTGTTTTAAAATCTTGTAAGAACTTGTTCACTGTCAAGCCATTGACCTACTGTAGTGTCATATCTTATACACGATGTTCTTTGTTTACAGCTTTATCACTAATCATCAGAATTTGATAATTTATATAAACTAAATGTTGCCTACATCAATATCAGAGCCTTTACCTAAGTTGTTGAAGCTTTCATAGTTGTGATTTTAATTGTATAAACTCAAGAAAGTATTGAACGAAATCAGCTGCCTCCATTTTGGAGAGTGGAGAATCTGACCCAGTTACTTTAAACAGCAGATTATGGATAGGTCTGAAAAAGTCGTTTTTGCTTTCCTAACAGAAGGCAGCAAAGTTTACATTTTTTTTAGGTGGCTTTGTGGCCACTTTGTCTGGTAGCACAATCCCTGGTACACTTCCCCCCTCCCCCAATGTTTCTGGTTGGCTGACCATCCGTTTTTAACTGCTGACCCTAGCACTCTTTCTGTCCATGGTGAGAAAAAATATGTGAAAACAAAATTCCCAACATTGTGCAACTAACTGAGCCAGTTTTGCCCAGTGTTTCGAGCACTTCCTGCATTATATAGATAGAGAACGGGAGGGAGGGAGAAAGAGACACACACACACACATTTACCAGCCCTAATTTTAAAACCAATGCAATATGAAACACCTTTTTTGCCTCATATATTAGAATCTGTTATCACTGAGGCAAAATATCTATATGTGCATTTCCAGTCAGCCAACCATTGCTATATTTTGTTGAAGACCCTTTCACCTTTTTTTTTTTACCCCAGAGTTTAAAAAAATTTTTATTATCCAATTCATTAATTCTAGCTGGTTTAGCCCATTATTATAGAATGTTTAAAGAAAAATAAGAGAAAATCAAAAAAGGACTGCAAACGATTTGTGCATCTAATTGAACCAGTTTATCCAAGTACTTGAAGTGCTTAGTAATTACATATACTTATCATTATAGTATTTAAAAAATCCCTACTTATCTAACTTTAAAACCACTGCAATAGGAAACTTTTTTCTTTTTGGCCTGGTCAATACTTTTACCTTTTTATTAGCTTGCTCTGATGCCCTTTGAGACAGACATGACATTTGTTACTTTCAATGTCTCCCTACTAATTCAACAGCCCTGTCACAGGGGTCTTGCTCACATTTCAGCATTGTATTTTCTTGTGTCACATCTACTTGTTATTTCACTCAGCATAACTTATATTATATCCATTATATCAGGCATGTGCAACCTTCGACCTGTAACCTGGTTTTATCCAGCATATGGCGTAGCTCACCGTACTTTTAAAAGTCACTATCCTGCCCATGCCCGGGGGAAAGTTGTACACACCTGTTTTATTTTTTAAGTTTATTGGCTTGTAGGATTAATATGGCGTGGACATTGTGTGATTTTGTAGTGTGTTAAGGAAGCTCCACTTGTTCATCACTGATTAGTCGACTTGTTCACTGGTAACTGTTTACTGGAAATAATAAGTGCTAAGATTATTTCTTACAGGAGGAGGAGGAGGAAGAGATGGATGTAAATAAAGCTTCAGATGCAGAGAAGGAAGATGAGGGGGATAAGTCAAATGAAGAAAAAGAAGAAGATGAAAAGAAGGAAGAAAAGAAAGAATACAAGAAGAAAGATGTGAAGCAGGAAACTTCTGTAAGCAAGAAACCTTCCACTACAGCAAAGAAAGCTTCCAAGAAAGCAGGAAAGAAAGAGAAAAGTGATGATGAGGAAAGTGGTAGTGAGGAGGAGGAGGATGAGGAACAAAAAGGTAAACTTATCTGTTGACTGTTTGAAAATTTCTTTGCAAACCTAAATTTTCACTTGTCCAGTCAAAGTTGTTATCCAGTTCTTTAGTACATCTTTGGTTATACCATTAAAATTTGAAATGGGATGGAAGTAATGTTAGTGATTTGTGTGCTTGTTTAATGTGCTCTCAATTTCACAAATAGGAAGTACTGTAAAGTCAAAATTGTGAAGACTTATAATGCCTGGTTTGGCATTACCCTTCACCTGATGTCATCACCTTTCAATGCCTCCATCCGTTACTCGTGGAAGTACTAGTAGACCCTCTACCTGATTTGCCTAGAAGTGTGTTCGGACCATAACAAAAATATCAGTCATTTTATGCTGATTTTCATTGCACCATCAACAGGGAAAGTCCCATGATATATAGCACAGGCATTGAAATAAATGACCATTATGTTAGATCATACCGTTGCTAATCAAGATCTAGTTGTAATGTGTTATTTAAAGTAACTGGGATTGTCCACTCTCCAGAATGAATTTATACACATTTTCATGTATTTTGAACAAGCAATATTTGTGCATCTGTTACTGAATTTACTAAATTTCGGGAGCCATGCCATGACTGTGTTATATCCAAATTCGGGTTATAGCGGGGTTGCACTGTACTGTTAGGAAAGTGCATGCAAGTCTTTGGACGAGTGTACTTTTATGTCGAAGTTACATAGAAGCCGTTTTTTCTATGATAATGTTACACCAAAAGCATAATGGTTGGCATATATGGTGACCTTTCGGGTGGCCTAGTGGTTAGAACATCCTGAAGACTTATAAAAATGGTACTAACAGCTGAGATATAATTATTAAAATTGGGAAAAACTAAAAAGAAATCTCTCAGACAATTTTAAAAGATTCTTTTGGCATATTATTTATGCTTTTTCTCAATGTAAAAATGAACCATCTACAGTTCAGAAGGGGTGAAACGATTCATCAGTATATTTGCTTTAATGATAAATATATTGATACAAAAGAATCGATACAAAACAATACTTACCGTATGTACGTTATTTTGGTCTTCAGCAGTCATGAATTATTATTATTAGTTTGCCTTATTATTCTTTAAATATAGACTTAATCTGAAACGGCATTTTTATTAGTAAATCGAAAAAAGACTATTGAGAATACTCACTGGCATCTACAAATTAGCACAGTGACATGGTTCGTAATCTGCCCCCCCCCCCCCATTCCATCCTAATTACCTTAACCCAGCAGTATGATCAGCTTTTACTATAGATTCCAAATGTGTTCCACGTGTATAATTAAGTATTTTACTTATCATATAAGAACTACTTTTTTTGCAAAGTTTCTGTGATGAATTGTTTAATCTGATTCATTTGAAAGCTAATCTTCTGGTGTGTCACATAGTGAAATATGATACAGTGAATTCTCACTGGTGGTTATTGCTTGTTCTGGTCCAGGTAAACCCAAACCACCAATCAGAAATTGATGTAGAAGTATTGGCAAAGCCACAGAGAAACTTCATGCACAAGCATTAATTGATACATAAAGTACTTTTGACTCTTGCAAAATGTATATAAATTTGCGAATGTGGAGAACACTGATGTGCAAGAACTGAAACAAATTAGTTGAAAATGTGCTCAGCAAAGAATATAATTTTTATTTAACTGTTCTTCTTGCAGCGTGTTTTTTGGGTGGACAAATGTTTACACTTCTGGGTTCTTCAAACACGTCATGAATGGTTGTCCATTTAAATTTGATTGGTACATTGTGCCCTGGAAAAAGCGTTACAGTGGAACCACACTATAAAGCGATGGAGTCCCAAAAATTGGATTGCATTAATAAGGGTGTCGCGTTAATGCTAGGTTTTACAATATTTTACTTTTTTCAGAGAATAATGCATTGTCACTTATACATATATTCATGTCTAATGTATATCAAAAATAGGGCATCAACCCTGTTTACTATTGTGCCATTGTGGCATGCAGTTCATTCATAATGCATATAATTCCACTGAAAAATTGCACAAAGATTTACAGTATTCAATAATTTTGTCCCAGATATTGTGTCAGACTTCAATGTCTAATATATAGCATAAACATAGTATTAACACCGTTTACTTTCCATCTAATATTGTACTGTTGTGGCCTCCAGTTAATGAATAATACATGTAATACCATTGCAAAAATTACGTCATATTTAAACTATTCAATAATTTTGTCACAGATCATTATGTGTCTGAATTTAGTGGGAAAATTTGACACCAAAATTTGGTTTTAAAAAATGATGAAGCACATGTATGGTTCATTACGTTCCAGGGTCTATGAGCGGTCTCTGTACAAATTTCATCCTGCTAATATTTTCTCATGTGCATTTACGTGTACCTTTATCCATTTTAAATTCCCAGTAATTAACACTTGTATGCCTATTCATTTGAATGGCTACAGCAAGATTAATTAACAATCAACACATGCTTTCAGCACACATATAACTTTTACACCAGATTTTGTAAATATTGAAAGAAACATGTGAAAACTACTATACTAATCATTGCGCAAAATGCAAAGTCAATCTGGTTGCATGACTCCATAATTTTAAATGTTATCATTTTCTGGACCAAGACCCTTTATTCAGCATCATTCAGTGCAGCATGCAGAGATAGCATCCCAGGCTTTCCCGCCGAGGTGACAGACTTCTTTCAAGTTGAGTGATGCCAGTGATGTGTCGAAGGAGTTGTTGTTATCTGTTTGATCATTTCGTGACAATAGTTTTGCTTTAATACCGATATGATGCCTTGGTCCATTGGCAGGATTTCTGACATAGTGTTCTTCTGGAGATAAGAGACTTTAATCTTGCCATTATGATTGACAGGATTTTCTGCTGGAGGTGGGTGGGCAGAGCAATTATCCAGCAGGAGAGCTTTTTCATTTTTGCAAATGAGCAGAACGGCTGGAACAAACGTTTTATGGAACCAGTCTTCAAATATGGAGCTATTCATCCATGCATTCTTGCTGTTAATGTATTCAAAGGGAAGGGCTTTCATATTAAAATGACGAAAACATCTGGGGAACTTCGCTTTTCCAATCATCAGAGGTCTGACTTTGTGGCTGCCAGACTTGTTGATGCAAAACAAGAGAGTGACTAGGTCCTTCCTCTTCTTAAAGCCTTCTTATTTGTGACATCACTCTTGGTTGTGAGGGTGTGATTGGGAAACATTTTAAAGCATAAACCAGTCGCAGTTATAAACTTGAATGGCTGTGTAGCAACCTTTCTCCAGCAATTTTTAAGCTCATTTTGTTAGGAATTGGCAGCCTCTGTTAGTTGAACTGATTTCCCCAGACACAAGAACTTGGCTGATAGCGTGCCTTTTCTTGAATCTGGCCAGCCAGCCGTTACTCGCCTTAAACATAGAATCATCTCCATTGATACGCCAATCAAATTTCTCCTCTTGAGCTTTCAGAATTGGGCCAGAAATGGGAACTCCATCTGAGCGATCCTGGTCAAACCATTAGTACAAGGCTGAATCTAGACTTTCGTCATTAGCTAACTTAACCCTTTTATGCTGTAAACCAGTTTCCTCTTCTAGACTGTAGGGTAGACTATGGAGCTTTTCTTCTTCTGTTTTCCACCCTCGCAAAATGGACTTGCTTATTCCTAGATCTCTGGCAAGCGGAGTTTTTTGTTTGCCCTTCTTTAGTTGATCCAGGGCATACAATTTCACTTAGGTAGAGAATGACTTGTGTTTGTGAACATTTCCATAATGACAATATTTTTACCAAAAAAATTGTAAATTACTGACTAGTTCATAAGCAAACAACATACACATGTAAAACCCAAGAACTAAGTGGGTGGCTTCTGTTTTTTTTTTATGTTTATTAAATTGTGAGAATCTTTTATTTACCACCACATTGTCTGCTGCTTGATTGTGTATACAGTTAAAGAAGAAACATGTCGGCTATTGTTTGAGCAATGAATGTATACAGAATTAAGACAATCACAAAGACAACTTACTGGCTTTACTCGTGGATCTGTAATACGCAACATTTCCGATAATGTTTATTTAGTCATAATACTTCAAGAACCTGGTGAAATTTTTAAATTACAGAAGCCATGCCACGATTGTATTATATTTCAATTCATACACAAAATCTTCTCCAAAATGATAATAAATGTTTTACACACTGTTCTCATACTTTAAAAATAATTTGTTTAGTATTTTTCTGGTCTTTCACCACTCTAGATCCTAATCCTTTTTCTGTCCCTCTCCCTCTTTGTCCATCGAGCTTTCCAACATACACTCGAAATTCATGGATGTAGCTGGTTTGAGGATGGGCTCTTTCTGAGAGGTTAATGCCAAATTTTGTGGGTTTGGTCAGCAGGTGTTGCTTAAATGACAGTTGTCCTTTATAAGCAATGATGCTTTCGTCAATTGACTGGTTTATAGAAGGGTCATAATTTTCCAAGCATTTATGCAAGACTGTCGTAGAAAGGTCTTGTATGGAAAATCTTGTCATGTCCTGGTTGGCTTCTGGGTGCGTTGGCGCTTCTGTCGTTGGCATGGAAATATTTCCGCTTTTTTTTTCCTTCAGATCTTCCTCTTGTCATGATTTCTGGTATTCCTGGGATCTCAAAATATACAGATATCATGCAGGGAATGGAAAATTTGAATATCTGCATAAAAGTCATGAACGTTGTATATTCCAAGATAGGCCCACATCAACGTGATGCTGGTTTCATATCATTTCAGGTCTTGTTTTTTGGTCCACCATTTTAATTTTGCCATTTCAATAGGGCCAATGCAGTTTTGCAAATTTTGAGCAGAATTCCCAAGATTCTACAAGTATAATTTTGATACATCTCGACAAAATATAAATGAAGTACTTCATGCCATATATGATGCACATGCATACGTAATACAGATATTTTTAAATGGCCTGCGGTATGCGCTGATTGTTCCAGCACAATATAATGCAGTGGCGCATTTTAAGCTCCAATGCCAGTTCAGTTTTAAAATATTCTCTTTGCCCTTGTATTTTTTTCCTTCAAATATAGCTTTTCAGTCATGTGCTTTTTCATGTTGCTTTCTGGAAGATAAATGCAGTATTTTATATTTGCGTTGTTAAATTTTCTAATTAGCATATCATTATTGTCATTAAATAGGTTGGAAATTTCGTTTGACTAGCCAATAAATGATTTTTGACAATGTGCAAATCTACAAATTTCTTCACCTATGATCAAAACCATCAATGAATTGGTCATTTTTATGCATAAAACTTGTGTGCACACAGTGCAGAGTAGTAAGTGCAAAGTCAATAACATTGTACACATTTTGAAAGAAGAATTTGACATCATTCATCATTTTGGACTTCATGGACATGATTTAACAAAAGTTAGACATATAGACTAGGTAAAGTTACTGTTATGCATAAATTATTTTGTGTCTCTACACTCATAATAACTATAATGTGCATGGATTTAGCTGATTTGTGACAAGAATTTTAATGGCAGAGCCAGGCAAGTAGCAAAAGTAGATGTACATTTTTAAGTTTTCTGTAATTATGGTATGAAATGTAAAGATCTCTTTTTTATGTTCAGATTATGTCTTTTGCCACTAATATTAGGAAATAGAAAAATTTCCCTTTGATTGGGTGCCTGGGTAATCGATCATTAAGATCTATGGTTACCCAATAGAAGCTTTCTGAAATTTTGACAGCTTTAATCCATGGCATAGGTGGAATTTACCAAGAATGCTGATGGAGAGATTTTGTTTTGAGACATGTAGCACAATCTCATTAAGCAGATTTGTTGTCTTGCTTGCTCAGGATTTTCTGGAGAAGTCTTACTTCTGAGAGATTAAAGAGAGTTTGAAAAATATCTGTAATCTTGCCCAGTTGCATGACCGATTTTAATTCAAATGCAGTATTTTTTTTTCAACTTGCATTATCAAAATAAAAAGTTTTATGATTATTCATTAAAGCTAATTTCCATTATTTGATGATTTTCAGTTGGTATCTACGACAAACCTGTTATTCTAGAAGAAGGAGCCAAACGGGAACGCAAGAAAGTGGAGCGACTTTCTGCGACTTTCACCAAAACTGAAGAAAAACCGTTTGAAGTGCCAAAAGGCAAAGGAATATCTTTAGGAGAATGTGGATTTAGTACGTCTTGATACTTGATTTGGAAAAAATGGATGAACCAGGGTGGTTTTTTTTTTATAGAAATGAAAATTGTTGTTTCTGGGATTTCTCCAGTTTACATTTTTTTTTATATATAATTTTGTAAATAAGAGATTTTAATGACAACATAAAGGTCATGTTTCAAAATATCCTAATGATTTTAGTGCATTTAGTTGATTTTTCAGTGCAGTATTTTACAACTGAAATTACCACCAATTTTTTCACAATTAGATGTCCAAGTCAGACCCTTATGACAGGCAAATCTACTTATTTCAACCTCCTTTAAATAAAAAAATTTATTGAAGGTCATCTTTGGTAACAAAATTGATATCCATTAGTTCACTTGACATATACCAAAAAAAAATTATTTTACTTTGGGTGTTGAGGAACAAGCTTGATTAGTGATTTTTAAGTCCTTCACTATTATTACGTTTCTTCTGATAACTTTTGGAAATCTAGATTTGAAAGATTCTAGTGAAAAAATATTGAATTCAGGCGTTTACGACTTCTTAATTATACAGTTGATAAATTGTCCCAAAACATAACCAACAGTATTGACAGTGAGGTGAATGTGTGCCTGTTTTGGCAGAACAATTGGATCTTCAGTTTGGATTATACAGACAAGTTTCATTTTAACTGGCGATTACTTAAATAGACTTTAAGAGCCCATTGTCTTATTTGAATGTTTCCTGGTGGATACTTTTAGACCTTAGTTTTGTTTGCCTGTAAAATGAAAAAATTAACTGATGATAATCATTTTAATTTCTTTCTTTTTGAAAGAAAATAAGAAAGTTTGTGTTTTGTTAGTGGAAAAAAAATTCATATACACCTCTCCCTTGATAATCGCACACGAGGGCCACAATCATTGACCGCACTATAAGCAAGGGCATGAGTTACAGAGGGACCTCCCAAATTTGTTTTAAAAAATCCACTTAAACATCGAGAAAACTGAAAAGGGGGTGGTGGTGACTAGGCTGTTTGATGACATAATCTTTGTTTTACAATCACTTTGATATTAATTGTTAATAATGTGCTTTTTTTAATGAAGTTGTTTGTTATTCTGCATATCATTTGTTTTCAAAATGTCCAACATGTGAATGATGGTTTCAACAACCATCACATATACGCAAAAACATCTGTGTATTACGTCGCTACTTTTTGTTTTGTTGATTACTCTGGTTCCCAGAGTGTATTTAATAGTATCCTGCCAAATTGGGAGTCTGTTAGCAAGGAACTAGACAAACTGTTGATACATAACCAAACAAGATTACGTTTTTTCAAAAAACAAGCGACATTATTTTGCGAGACAATTGTCTACGTCAAAACTCAATATTTGATTTGTTTAATTAGTACATTATTGATGTTGTGATTTCATGGGAAGAAATAGTGAAACTTTTTATCATCCTTGAGGATATGTCTTAGTGCCAGTTCAGGAATTGTCTGAAATGTCTTTGCCCACAATGGTCTGTATCTGTAAAACCAAGCTCTTTATTTTATGAAGTATTCTTTTAGCTTGGTTGCCTTGCTATCTTTGATCACATTTATGAATGAGTTAGTTAATTTAAGGTAGTTTATGTTACATACACAATAATATTTTTAACAGTGTTTGATTGATTCATGAAGTGAGTTCATACGACTGGGGCCGCTAGATTTGTGTCTTTTAACTTTTCTTTTAATCACCTCCTTTATTTGATTCAAAAGACATAATTAACGTGATAATACAAAGGAGGCCAGCCTTTAATTCACTGCAACACTACAACAAATACTTTCTCAAGTCAGTTATCAAAACATAGCCATTATGTAGATTGATGCATTTTACTTCTAAATACACATTGCATTTATGATTACACTTAAGAGGAATTAAAAGATAGAATTAAAACACAAATTTCACTGAACAGAAATTGTTTGTATTTAGGTATTAGTGTACTGCCTACACTAGACTAAGTGACATTTTCATTGATCAAAATTTCCTTGAATATCTTTAATTCTGGTGTACTAAGAATGTTGTTTGGAAAGAAAACGAGCAATATATCGATGTTTCAGTTACCAATTTTGATTGCTATTTTCTTTAAGTTTTAAGAAAAAGGGATCTTTTTTTGTTGGTATTTTCTGGTTTTACAAAAGGGAATCCATGTCTGACCCCGCGTTATGAGCAGGTTCATGAGTTATCAGGGTGCGAGTTATTGAGGGAGTGGTGTATATAGTTCCACTTCTTTGATAATGAATCAATTTTAATTTCATAGTAATGGGGGAGGGGGCTAGAGAACCAGTAAATTATAAATTGTACTGGTTCTCATTGCTTCTAAAAGTGTGACATATGAATTATGTATATTTCTTAGTCCCATGTCTCTTGTTTTTTGGTTGATTTAATTAATATTAGGTAAACAGTTATTTGATTTTAAGTTGTGCTGGTATTTTTTGTTTCATTTGCACCACTTGTGCAGTTAGTGAGGGTAATCATTGTCATATCTGCACATTGCCTGTTTTTTAGTTCAACATTTAATATGACTAATTGATGACAATTTCTTTTTGCAGTTGATTTCAAACTGAACAGAACGCTTGCCGATGACTTGAAACCCTTACACCGATTGATATTTAAAAGGGCTGGATCAGTATGTATACATAGTGAGGATATTGCTTCTAGAGTGCATTAATGTGGGAATTCAGTTTTTTTTTCTTTACTATGGCACAAATTAAACCATTATTTGCTCCAAACAAATGGCTTATAATGGCACTTTTCCCTTGATGGGTTATGTGTTTAGTTTTTGCATACATGTCGCTCTGAAACATTGTCATATACACAGGGTGTTTATAAATGGCAAGTTATATTTTAACACAGGAAGGGCATCACATTTGGCAACATTGAGAAAGAATTTTGAAAGTTGTGCTATTTGTACTGGTGCGAAAATTGCTGGTAACAAATTTGTATAACGTCAATTTTTAATTTTTCATCCATATAAGTGACTGGCCACTTGATACCTGTTTTCACTATCTGCAGCAGTCACTGGATTATGTCTGTAGATGTTACAAGACATTTTTTGAACATGATTGCAGCTAACTGCAAGCTGTCAATCGGTTTTGAGAAACAATTGAATGTGATTAGTAGGAAATAAGGAATGACCGAGGGATATACTCTATCATTGAACAGGTTGGCAAAAAGATTCAGTGTCATTTACAAGTGTTGTTAATTTATATTAATTGCAAACTGAGTGTGAGATGCATTTGGGACTGCTTAGTGTTTAGAGATTATTTACTTAGGTAACACGTTTTTGTGGTCTAAACTTAACTGAGTAACACAGGATGCTGCTACAAGGATGCCAATTGTCGACTGTAAAGGGCCAGAGTCGTTTATATGAATGAAAAATTTACTTTATAAAACAAGTCTTTATCAAGCCCAAATAATATGGCTAATCTAGCTCTGAAAAACAAAGATTTATATCCAGCTGCATCTGAGGCAGCTACCAGGTTAACTCTTGCCCCTATTTCTGCTGCAAACTGTGAGGGTGTTCAGTTGCCAGAATCTGGTCAAAACAAACTTAAGAAATTCTATTGGTATATCTACTCTGAAACATTTGAAGAGAATTTCACTTGATGGGCCCAATGTTGAGAGTTTTGATTTCAGGAAGGCATTTAAGAAATGGTCTGGGGGAAAAAATAATGTGGATATTGATGAAGTGTGAGTGACATTGTTCATAAAGATTAGCAGTATTTTGTACTATCATTTATAAAGAAACATTCTTATTCTTCCTTTTCATATGCTATACCTTGAACTTCACATGCTTATAATGATATTGTTATATTTATTATAATTATTCTTGTGCTTTGAAATGGAATAAAAACATGTAAAAACTGTTTTATTGTCATGTTTATATAGATTAAAAATATAATATTACGCATTTACTTAAGTCCATGCATCATGACATAAAAATGGCTCCTATGGCTAAAAAGTGGCTCCAAATCTTAAGTTTGGTGATTTTCTTGGCACAAAGAAAAATATTTCCATGGGAGGCCCTGTCAGTTACTTGATATTCACTTGCAAGATCTTATATATATACATTCCTGACTTGTTTTCTTAACTGGGTAGACTGAACTTTGATGTGGTTGTGGTGTTGATGTGCATAAAGAAGTAAATTTTTGTGTTACAAGTATAATTTTGAGAATTAATATGTCAAAAGAACAAGTTTGCATGTACGTTACAATTGTTAGACTCAAATTTTCAAGAAAATTGAACTACCATTAAACAGTCTTGTCTAGTTTTTTATGAACTGAATTTTCCCAAAATCCAACTTTAAATTATTCTATGACTTTCTGAAAAGAGCATTCTTTTATTCTTCCATAAATTTGATCAGGAAAAATGTATTCTGCTTAATTACTCTTAAATGAGATTTGTGCTTCAGATTTTGTTCTATTAACTTGTCTCTTTTATTTGCAGGCCTTTGAAATTAAAAAGAACTTGAGGAAATTCAGTGGATTTCCATTTGGGAAAAATGACAAAGAGTACGAATCACGGAAAAATTCATTAAATTCAAAGTAAGTATTGCTCTTTTCAAGCCCTTTGTTTTGTGTAGAGATGGCCAATGTTAACAGCTAATTCTTTAATATCCTTCCATTCCTTCAGCTTAATTATCATGGTATCATTTCTAGTAAATGGCTTCTTATGCCATGTGATTTATACAAAGAATCCTGTATGCATGATCTGTAGTCTATGCGGCCAGGTAGAGTTGGCAAATCAGAAAGTTTGAAATGACTGTCAATAGGAGTGATGTTTAATGAAGTAGGGCATCTAGTTTTAATGAATCGATAATTTTCTTATGTGCTAGAACTTCTTTACTTGCTGAACTAGTGCTGAGCAAATGAGCAAGACTTTCTTCCATTATTGAGGATGCATAAAATATTCTTTACATGATTAATATTTTTAAACACTGCTCAACATTGATCATGCTAGGATTGTTAATATTGCATGTCCTTCCATTAGATATTTATTTATAATGTTCTTTTTTTTTCCTTAAATTTTCTTGTACATGTTCCAAATCCATTCTATATCTATAGTTTTGAAACAAAACCCCAAAGTAATGTTCATTTTAAGCTTCTGATAATTGATTTCCTTACTTCTAATTCCAGTCATGTTCTAAATCATTGGACTAGTCATTTGATTCGACCAGTTTGATTTTAATTTGAATTTGTCATTGTACAGGTCATATACAACAGTTATGATCAAGTTCATGTGTGATATATTAGATATCCCAAGAAGTGGTAAGAAAGAAGAAATGATTGACAGGCTCATGGAATTTTTGCTTAAGCCAACAGATTCTGGACGAAAGGTTCCGAAGTCTAAACGAAAAGGTAAGTTGACATTGGTTTTAGCTCAGTGGTTCATGTAGTTATGTACATTTAGAATGCATCTGCTAATACATATATCAGGACAATTCATTTGGGTTACAACAATCCAATTCATTGATATAGCAAGTATATGTTGTAATTTTGGTAATTCTATTATTGGGTTAGTCGAATTGATATACAATGTCAAATATCTTTACAGCTCACTTTAAAAACTGATGTATTTATATAGAAGCAATTATCTCATTTTACCAAGTGACATTTTTAAGATGAATATCCATTAACAGAGTTCATCACAACTTTTCCTTAGAGAATTCTTAGATGTATATAAACAAACTTTGTTTTCATGCATCTCATAGGAAATGTATTCACCAAAGAGTTATATTAGTACGTCTGACAAACACATGTGATGGACATAATAATATCTAAGCTAAGAACAGTTTGTCGTTTTTCTTTATTTAGGGATGAAAGCCAGTAAGAACACGTTTGAAATTAGCACATTTTAGATGGTCACTAAAGGTGTCTGAAACATATGTATTATCCATTTTCACTGACTCTTTATTCAAAATAAGTCAGCACTCAATACAAGAAGTCATCATGCTTTTGTTTTAAAGTTGTTTATTATGTTGTAAAATCTATTCTGAAGGAAAGTCTGATGAGAAAAAGAAAGGATCCAAAAAGAAGGCAAAGGAAAACAAACCAGAAGGAAAGAAAAAAAAGAAAAAAGAGGGAGATGAAAAGGATGAGGAGGAGGAGGAAGATGAAGAAGAGGAGGAAGAGGAGGAGGAAGAAGAGGAAGAAAATGAGGAGGAGGAAGAAGAGGAAGAGGAGGAATCTGAAGTGGAGGTAGTAATAAATTAATCATTATGAGGGAAAGTTTTAAAAGCAAGTTTTGTTCAGCATTTTCACACTGTATTAGTGTGGGTGACATTAAGTTCCCAAGAATAGATCATGGAAATCTAACCGGATTTTTTTATTATGGGGAATTTTGAAGGATATATAAAAAAGAAGTACTTCCCAAGTACTGTATTCTTACAGAAAGAATTAGAGAAGCGACATGGCTTCTGTTATTGTAATATATTAAGGGGTCATGAGGACCCCACATTTTTGGTACCAAGTGGGAGTGGGATAGTCAAGACTCAATGTGATATTTCTTTGCTTAACTGGACTATGCTTGATTTATTTGTCATGTTGATAAATTACACATGTAAGTTTGTGCATGCGTGCATGTTTTAAAACTCAATTGAGCAAGTTTCCATTAAAGTGTCAATGCTGCCACTTATAAATTGCGCTTCTTCCAATCTAAAGTTTGGTAAGAAGGAAATGATTTGTTAAAAAGGACATAAACATTGTTTAAAAATAGTGATGTTAGATTTAGACAACGTTCAGATATTCGGTTTAGAATTAAGAGGTGCCACATAGTTGCTCATAATTCTAGTCTTTTTTCTGGAGTTTTTGTGAGGGGTACAATAAAAACCAAACAAGACTTAAATAAAATGTGTGATGGAGGTCCACTAGACTTAGGGGATGTCCACCAGATCTAATGGGCTTAAATTTTTCATAGTGGACACTTAATCCCTTGTCCCAGTGTCTATGTTCCCTGGATTGAGTGGATATTCCATAATCCAATATACACGTACTGTATATGCATGTTTTGATTTTTTTTTTTTTTTGCACTTGTACTGCAGGATGTAGGAAGACATGAACAGACAAAAAATTAAGATCTTGCCTTATGTTTGTGCTAACATTTACAGGGATGGTCCTGGCTTTCAAAAAGCTGTCGCCAAAATAATTGCCAACCTCAATATTTTGTCGCCAATTTTCAAAAAGTGTCGCCAAAAAAAGTAGTGTACATTTTTCCAAGTGTTAATTTAGTCTATTAATGTAACAGGCAATGAAAATTACAAAAGATGGATTAGTTAATACTTTAATTACAACAAGCATTAACAAAATGTTACAAAGTGTTACATGAAGATCCGTCGCGATTTTAGGGCTGCCCACTTGTTGAATGCAGTTTCAAAGTCTAATTTTTCACATCTGTACATGCTGATTCTCATTAAATTCTCGAGAGATGAGATGCAGAACTTATTTCTGATGTCAGTTTTTATGAGGTTCATCTTACTGAATCCACGTTCAGTCCTCAGTGCTGACAGGTGACACCAGTAGTCTCTCAGCAGCCCCCCCCCCCCATGGCTAGCTTCACAAAGCTTGTAGCGAATTGCTTCCTAAATCCCAAGAATGATCACTGAATGCTGTATAAATTTTCTCGACAAGAAAAATAGGATCTCCATTCCCACGAATGAAACTTACACGAGTCAACACCTGGCAATATTGGACCGTATATATAAGCGTAAATTCACACCCAATTTAGGGATTCTTTCACTCCTGTATTTTGAGAAATAAATAATTATTATTAATTATGCAAAACTGGTTTGTTTTTTTTTTTTTTTTTTTTGCTATTTCTTGTTGCGGAGTTTAAGTCTCTGCAGCCGTAACACGGGACTGATGACAAAAGAAAAAGATCAATGAGTAAAATGCTGCACTGGCGACAGATGTAATTGTGATTGAGATTTTTTCCATTTGTTTTGTATTTATACACAGTAGTCGGTACTTCAAAGGTTATCAGTTTTCTATGAAGATTCAGCAAAACTATTGTATTGGTATATGTATAAAAAAAAAAACAGAATGATTAGCCATACAATTAATTATATCTGTTCTATTCGCGTCTTCAGAAGTCGGTCAGTTGTAGGTATAGTGCGGTAGCATGATTGACTGTATCGCAACATACAGTACTCAGCCCAGATGTCAGCATAGGCAGATTATGATGTAACAATGCACTGTAAAGATAGGGTTGTCAATAAGAACAAAGGATCGTTTGTGTAACAGATTGATTCCAATGCATTGCTTAGTCAAGTTTGTGGCTTCCTTTCGTTCTGGCTTTAAATTTATTCAGTCCAAATCCATGATTGTATGTACAAATTAAATAACCAAAAAGTATGTCGCCAAAAGAATCGCCAGATGGGATATTTTTGTCGCCAATAAGGAAAAAAAATCGCAATTTGCGACATTGGCGAAGCCCAGGACGATCCCTGCATTTATACTGCCTAACTCAAACGGACCACTATGGTGGCCTAGTGGTTAGAGTGTCCATCTCAGATACAGGTGGTTATGTGTTCGATCCCCTGTCGAGTCTTACCAAAGACTTAACAAAAATTGTACTAACAGCTGCCTTGCCTGGTGTCAGGATAATGTGACTGGGTGTCACATCGTGCTACATGTCTGTGGCATGATGCGCCAGTGCTAGGCATCACTATAAACTCGCACTACAGACATCATAGTGATATGACTGAAAATTTTTAAAGCTGCATTACAAATCCAAATCACACACACCCTAACTCAAATGAATATTCAAGATAATTGCTCCTCATGTTAGAGATGAACAAGTTCAAGTGCAGTAGCTTGACTGCATTGAATAAAGTTGTGAAATATTTAGCTCATATTTATTCTGCAGTAATGCAGATAGAAAGAAAAACTGTCATATTAAAAAAAAAATGTATTTTAACTTTTAACAGGAACCTCCAAAGAAGAAAGCAAAAGTAACAAAAACACCTAAGAAAGAAAAGGAGGAAAAGAAGGAAAAACCTAAGAAAAAGGAGACAAAAAAAGCAGCTAAGAAGGCCAAAATTGGTATGTTTTAAGTTTTATATGTTGTTAGATCAGAGCTAATTGCCGCTGAATTTTAGGCACAACAGTTATACGATGACTTCTCTTTTTTTCACTGTTGTTCATTTTTGTGTGTCTTGCATGCAAAGTTTAAGCATAGTTGCAGGAAAGGGTCCTAATTGTTTCCACATGTAAGTTTTATATCACAGACCAGACTTTGAAGTTTATGAGTCACTGACTGCATTCAGAATTCTTCACCGTAGTTTATAACTATTAATTTCCGGCATATAACTGGATTTGTTTCAGTCGGTTCCATTTTTTTCTGTCATTTGCAACTTAAGATCAGTTTCCAGCACATAATATGCTATTACTCAGATGTTTGTTTTGGTCCTTCCCAGTCTCTTTCGAAATTCATGTCATGTGATCAGTTTCACACCATCACCCAGAACACTTCATTTCAATTTAAACTATCAGACTCTAAGCCAACCCAGAGTAAGAAAAGACAAAACAGTTTAGTGAAGATAATGTCAAAAGCCTGTGCTTTCCCAAGGTCATCACACATCAATGTCAGCCATGTGTATTGCACAGTTTGCAGTTTGGATTTCTCTGTAGGGCATGAAAGGAGAGATGATATTCACAAACTCATTTCTTCCCAGACTCGTACAGATTATGCAAAATTTCAGCAGACTTTAGTCCCTCTGAGGAGCTATTTGAAATCTATTTATGATAGGGATGAATCAACAGTCATTCAGCTGAGGCACTTTGGTCGTGCTTCATGCAGAGCACAATCTCCTCCTGTAAGCAATCAGTGACCATGCTACACATAGTTTCAAAAAAAATGTTCCTTGATTTGAAGATCGCTCAAACAATTTCAGGTATCATATCTAAGACAGTGGATATGATCAAGTTAACAACCAATCATTCTGTCAAGAAGCTAATGGAGAGAATGCAGATGTCCCCCTTTTCTGTTGCTTTTTCACTAAATTTCTTTTAGAAATGAACTTTCCTTTTTTAGTAATGCTAGTGATTTATTGTGCATTTTTTCCAGACAGTAATGCTAAGGATTACTTGTATGCTAGAAGGAAAACACTTAAGTAAAAAAAAAAAGCTCACAGAATTCAGATTATCAGTGCAAGACGAAAAACAAGGTGTGGAAAGGTTCTATAAACAGCCTGTGTCTGAGTGTGAGTATTGCACTCTTGCACCTTCTGAATGGGCACCCGAAGGGAACTGGGTGCCTATTCAGAAGGTGGCAGAGTGCATCTTTGACCTTAAATAGTTACGTTATTTTCTTTCTTTACTGATGGTTGTACATAGTTACATATACATTAAAGTTTTAAAAATAAGTACTTTTTCATGAAAATCAGTATTTTTGTCATAAGCAGTTGGTTCTTTTGTGCTCTGGGGTTGGCAGTTATGATAAAGATATGAAGAAAAATATTGAAATTGGTGGGGAAGCTTAAAAGAAAACAATTATGTTGATTTGACATGGTATGTTAATTTGAGTACATCCCATTGTTTTTGTAAGGTTTAATGCCATTTTTCAGCACACGATAGGCTATACATGGCGGCCTGTATTAATGGTGGAGGAAAACCCCCAGAAAGAACCACTGACCCACGAGAAGCTACTGGCAAGCTTTCTCACATACTCACAAGTACATCTTGTGGCATGAGAGATGACTGACATCATCATATTTGAAGGAAGTAAAAAAACAAAAGAGAGATCAAGCATGAAGCCTTCAACTCCATGCAGTTTGGAAGTTCACTTTCTAAAACTGTACTGGAGGTTATCAAGGTTCAAGTGTATCATAATGTTTTCCTTTGTTGTGTTTGTCTTAAATCACACTTCTGAACATTTTTAATGCACATTTCCATATTGACAACAGCAGTTCATAACATTTCTGTTACTTCTTACTGGAAATTAGTCTGACTTGGAGAAATATTTTGACTGCCCTACTAAGGTTTCAGTTGGGTTGGCAAATCTGACTTCTCAGTGTGGGAGGCAATCATCCTTAGGAAATCAAAACCTCACCTGCGGAGTTCCCTTTACTCTTATATCAGTAGATGCATTCCATTAGGTCTTTAACGCAGTAGAGGAGGGTTTCTGTCTTCACTTACAATACCCTTCATAGCTTTCAGTGACCTCCATTTTGTTCCACCTTGTATCATTGTTGGACCCCATACCTGCCAACTCTTAGGATTTTGCTGTAAGTCTTGAGGAAATGATGCTGAAAATACAGACTTAAAGTTATGGAAATATGATTGTTTGTGGTAAAATCTGGATACTGCTTTGTTTGTATTTGATTTGAACCCATGTGTCATGTTAGAATCATTGGAATTGGTTGGGGAATCAGGAGAACTTCAGATGCTTTGCAGCACATATTTTGTCAGACAAAACATCTGCACGATCAAGCAGTTGTTTTTTTTTTTTTTTTTTTATGGCATCCCTCAAAGGGGAGACATTTTCAGGAAGAAAGGGACAATAAGCCTCAAAGTTTTTTAAGTCAGTATGGAAGAATACAAGGGAATAATTAGATTTGGGGGGGGGGGGAACTGGCAGGAATGGTAGTAATTTTGTTTATTGAGTATGTCACACAGCAAGAATTATTATTGTCACCATGTCATGCATGAAATTTAAAACTTTGATAAGGATTATTTCGGGTTGAGAGATAACATCAAGCCATTGAGCTCCATAGGGTTTGGAACTGCAGTGATATTATATTTTACATTTATGCCAGTTTCTTGTGCAGATTTAAATAAGGGCAACACAAAAGAGAGATGGTTGTGCATTTGTCTGATATGAACATTTTTAAAGTATTTTTCCTTTTTTTTAAAAAAAAACAGAATCAACAGATGAAGACGAAAGTGATGAGAGTTCAGATGATGAACCTCTTGTGAAAAAATCTGACGGACCACCATCAGTAAGTAATGTAGAATAGTCATGATGTAGAAATTAATTTAGATGGTACTGATATAAAGTAGGTCATAATACTCGCTTCAGTGCTAATATTGTTAGACCCTGCATTAAGAGCAGATCTATGCATGTCCAAGTGTTTCAAGTACCTTAACGGGGGTGGGGGGGGGGGGGGCATACTCGAGGTCTTTGAAAATAATTAAGTTATTGTTCTACTTCACCGATGGTTGTAGATGTTGTACATGTGCATTAAAGTTCCAAAAACCGGTATTTTTGTACCCTGACCTTAGCAGCTATGTTGCCCGTGCATTTTAGGAACGGGTGACAACAAAGAACATGAAAAGATTTCAGTATTGTTTACTGGAGTCCATAAAAGGAAAGTCCTCTCATGCATACACGAATGACACTCACATAGTTTAAACTTTAATACAAAATTTTATTTGACATTTCTTCTCAAACTTTGATAAACTGACCCAAAAAACCCCAGAAATAATGCTTATTTAAACATGATTTTTCTCTGTTTTAAAGCAAAAATCAGCTTCCTCCTTACTTGAATCAGATTTTTCTTGATTTAGTCCGTTTTTTTTATATCATCTCTGATCCCGTTTTTAAAAAATGGTCTGTCCAGTCCCATTCCTCAACAACCCCTGTAAATTATTCCATATATTAGTTAGCACATGACTCTTGTATAGAGTATTCTAATTGGTCAGAGGTTTAAATTCATCCATTGAATCTTCGTGTAATGGAAACTGATGGCAATGGAAAGAAGAAGCATGCTTGCAAAACATGGAGTCCCAAGTTGTTAGAGAGCATGACATGAAAAGTTTAGATAAAGGTTTTAAAATAGTATGAAAATGGAATGGCTGGAACAAAAAATTGATGGAAATTTAGTTGGTCAGTTTATAAGAGAGTAACTGGCATTTTGTGACCTCTGCAAGAAAGATCTGAATTACAGTAATTACAGTTGGAAGAGTTTGGAAAAGCACCTACAAAAGAAGCTTCATACTGAAAAATTGAAGCTTAGAAGGCATCTGGAAAAAGTGCAGTTAATTACAATAAAAAGAAAGATTTTTTGCATGAGAGAACAGATTTAGCCCTCTGTCAGAATATGTGCACTGAATGTTGCCAATACAAGCACCAGCTTGAAAGGAGAAAGGCTGTCATTGAGAAGGAAAAGAAACGAATGCACATTGAGCCCAAAAAAAGTCAGTGGTGACAAAAAGGAAGGCTGAAGAAATCTTTGCCAAAGCCGCAAAAAGAGCTTGACTGGCATATCAACAGGTGTCTGTTGGAGAAAAAGACAAGTGAGTGTATGGGATTATTTGTAGATAGTTGATGTACTTGGGTGTTAATTTTACAGATTTGTTATGAAAAGAGAAAAGTATAATATATTTGCTGTAAAAATTGAGAACTTATTGTGACTTATTTATAATGTGAACACTGACATACACATGAAAAAACTTCAGCATCAATAGTATTGGAGAACCAATTCATGTGACTATATATTGCGAAATTATTGAAGTCAAGTTGAACATCTTTGTTAAGTTTATTAGTTTTTCAAATGATTATTTTGATATATTTTATGATCATTAGTTGCACCAGTAGCAGTTTTTTATGTGCTGCCCCTCGAGACCACGTTGGGGGAGGACCAACAACAACCAACAAACCCCCTACTTAAAACTTTTTCAGTTTTTTTTTGTGGAAGACCAAAATTATGTCTCTAATATTTTGGATATGTATATCATTTGTAATAATTTTCTATGCTACATAAATTTTCAAACATTGGAAACGTTTGATAAATCTTACCTAAACTTGAAAAATTGCAGCTGATATTGCTTGTATTATATAGACAAGAAAGACCAGTAAAAAATTTGTCTTTTTAATACGACTGGATTTAGGAGGTAGCATAGCAGGCTTGTATCTTTACATGAATATGATCGGGAAACATATTTGAAGGAAGAACTATTTTTATCAAGTTATTAGGAGCGCTGCCAATACAAGCACATTATGGAAATGTCTAAAATAATTTGGACTTCTCCGAAAAATCTTATGCCTACCCAATTAGACTAAAATAGAGACTCAGTTACAAGTGTACATGAAACAGCAAACATCTTCAACCATTCTTTTATGAACATGATAAATAATCATGTCAGAGAACATCAAGACCACTAGCACAAAAACCTCAATTTATGTAAATACACATTGTCATCTGGTCCTTTTGTTTTTAATTTTCTTTAGTTAATGTAAGTGAATATAATGATGAATACTATAGCAGTATGATAAAAAGAAGCCACTGGGTTTTATGAAATAGGTCTATAATATTGTCTTTGTTGTATAATTGTAGGTTCACTTTGTGTCTTCTTTGAAAAGGAGTAGTATTGAGGAAGATGATACGGATTTAATTTCCCTCAGAGATATTGTTGAATGTTGTTCATCGTTTGCGCATCTACATCTATTCTAGGGGGTACACCTGATGCAAGTCATCCAGGATTTGGTTGTTGTATCAGAGCACAACTAATGTAGCCAATCTTTTGAACTGGTGCGATAGTCTGTTTTGATTTTATTGTATTTAGCTCAGTTTTTAACTTTCTCTTTAAATTCTGCAATAAGGTTTGTTTGTTCACCATTGATAATGATTAAGGAATCATCTGATGGAATCACTTGTCTGCATAATTGTTGACTGCAGAACCCTAAATAAAAATCCATTAATTAATAACCTGCAAGTGTTCATTTCTTGGGGACACTGAGGTGACATGATGGATTAAGGTCACCTATACTATTACTTTGATCAGTTTTATTTAGAAGTGATTTGGATCTAGTTTTCTCATTTTCATTGTAAGATTTCTTATTTCCAAGGTTTTTGGTACAGTTTTAGGGTCCTCCAGTCTACATTGAGCACTGTCAAGGGCTCTTATAAATTGTCAGGTGTAACATTTTCTTTGATATATTAATACAGATGGAGGACGGGGTCTTGGTGGGTAGTGGCAGTCTATTTTAAACAAGTTTCTACCCTCACTTAATGGCAGACAATGAATTTTCAAGCCAAGTTGAAGAGTCTATTCCCAGAATATGGAGTCCACTAGTGGTACTGTGATATGTTGCAGTTGCACGAATTTCCTCCTCCTCATGGAATTTTGAAAATTTGTCTGTTTTTGCCTACTGTCACTAGAATTGTACACTAAATTATTATGTAGAAAGGTACGACTAGCATTTATCACATGAGGGGAAACTAACTCGATGATTTTATACAGCCTGCAGAAACTTTGGTTGATGTTGCCCAGGTACATTTACAGACCTGCTAACCCTGACAGTTTTGCCAGAAATTTTGCGAAATTACTTAAAATACAGACTTATGGATTAAAGGGACAAATTATGGAAATGATTGTTTGAAGTAAAATCCAGATAATATAATAGCAGGTTCATGTTTGGTTTGGATCAGTTTTATATTAGAGTCAGTGGAATTAGGGAACCAGACTAACTTTACCATAGTACCTCAGACACTTTAAACTGCAAATATTATGTGATAAATATGTCTGCATTATCAAGCTTTTGCTTCTTCTTTTTTTTAAATGTTTTAAATGGCATCCAACAAGCGACAGGCCAGGAAGACAGGGACACTAAAATGTTTTAATATTACAGACGAATGAATTAGATAATTTAGATTCTTGGGAAGGGAACAGTTACATTTAGTGGATATTGTGTTGATTTGAGTATGTCACGTGGCAGGAAAAATGAAGAGATTTAATGTTTTAAGGATTATGTCAAGTTGCGAGATGGCACGAAGCCATTGAGTTTCATACGGTTTGGAACTGTACTGGTGGAAATTAAAATTCAAGTAAATTTTACCAACTTGTGAGTTGAACATGATGTTTGCCATCGCTGCATCAGCCCAGAATCAGACACCTGGATTTTCAGTGCACAAGCTTGTCAATAGCACACACATTTTGTTATATCTTACTGAATACAGGTCCATCTTACAGAAATCAACTGCCTTACTGATACGGTCTTGTTAGGGTTGGCAGGTCTGTGTATACATTCTGCAAGCCATATTAATTCTTGATATCATCTTGAAGCTATGAATGATTTGTAGATTTCATATTTTCGGAGAAAATTGTTACTCACTGGAGAAGTTAATATTCTGTGTGGTGAATCCTGGCAGAAACGGAAGAGCTTGAGCTCAGTAGATTGTTGGAAGCGCAATTTTGGGTTTTGTCCATTGTTACCTTTTTTAAGCCCCCATGTGGCCGAGTGGTCTAAAGCGCTCTCCGTTACAGATCACTGCCATCTCACCTCTGTATGCGCCGGTTTGAGTCTCGGATTCAGCCAATGTGGGTATGTTAGAAAGCTTGCCAGTAGCTTCTCGTGGGTTGGTGGTTCTTTCTGGGGTTTTCCCCGTGTTCTTCCTCCACCATTAATACTGGCGCCACGTATAGCCTATCGTGTGCTGAAAAATGGCGTTAAACTCCACAACAACAACCTTTTTTAAATCTCTTTGTTTGATCCTCCTATGTAATTTGGTCTGAATTTTCATACAATTTACTTCATTTAAAGTAGCACCGAATGTTGATAAGACACTTTAGTAAATGTTACATATATTGAATTTTATTTGTACAAAATTTTAGAGCAGTACCATAGATAATAAGTAGAGATCAGAAGTGCTCAACTTTCACGTCAGCCATTGGAAAATGGGGGGTTGGGGTGCTGGCTTGAGCATTGTGCAAATGATGGATGTCGTATGTAAAAGTTTTGTTAACTTGCTTGGGATATGACAGCCAGCTTCTGTCTCTTCTGATGATGAGAAATCCTAGTTAAAATTGATAAGCAGTGATAAACTGATCAATCTACGATTTTGTAGTTGTAAAAAGTAATACATTCCCCATTAGAAATATTGCAGACAGATGATTTTAGGTGGGGGTGGATGGGTATAAATGAAAAGTTGCATCCAGTCTTCCAGTGTCAAAGCATTGCTGTATAGGAATCAGTTTTTATATAGTAAGATTTTGTTTTGCATTATTCATAACATTCTGCATCAGATATATTTAAATTTAAAAAAATACTAGATTTCTGCAAATGAGCAAAATTTGAAAACACAAAGTCACAAATAAAAAAATTCAGAATCTTTTTCTTTCAGAATGAAGAAATTAGAGAAGTCATTAAGAAGATTCTTGACAGTGCAAATCTTGAAATGGTCACAATGAAAACAGTTGTAAAAGATGTATGTATTTAAAAAAAGTTTTTTTTGTATATGATTTGGGTGCATATTCATGTCTTGTGTTTTTTTCTTTTTTGCAATAGAAAGCATTTCATATTTTGGAAAAGCATTTTATTTCAGGTATTTTGCATCCATCTTTCAGCTAATGCTAGCACTATGTCAAACAAATTGATCTCGCCTTACTGTATATTGTTACGTGTTTAGGCTCGAATAAACAGCAACACAAGAAAGAGTGAAAACAACAAGCTTTGAAAAATTTAACAAATAATTTATTTCCCTGGAAAAACAATGTAAAAATGAAAAAATAAGAACTTAGGGTTTTAAGAAATTACATCCTAAAAAAATCCAAGAAAAATCCACAAATTAAATTTTAGAAGTCCTAGTAATGAAATGTTCTAATGAATTCAAGTTCAAGTCCTGACAAAAATTCCAAAATGGAAGGCCATGACATGTACTGTAGCCTTTATAGTACAGATAAGTATACAGTTCTTTGTTGATTCACAAATAATATTCTGGTGTTTGAATTTCGAATAAAATTTCAAGAAATGTCATTGCCCAAGAATTCTGTATGAGCACTCAAATATTTCCAGGACAAAGAATTAATCTTTTAGAATCCCAATAATTTGAATAAAATTTAAAATATAACTCAACTGGTCACAACAGAAAAACAAAACACATATATTGCAGTGTTTACAAGCCCAAATGACTAATTTCTCTATAGACAAAGGTTATACAGTAACTTAAGACGCAAAACTGATTGCTGGATGAGGGTCAGCCCTCCAGAACTTGGAGAACAGCGTAGAAGTATTTGCATCTAAATTCTTGTTGACCCAGTCAGCCTCAGTTTCACTATTATCATTCACACATTAAGATTGAATTAAAAAAAAGATGTTATTTACTTGATTCTCAATCAAGGTCAGGAACTAGGTCAGCAAAAAGATACAAAGTTCTGTTTTTAGGTGTTTTCAACTAAACTGTCAGGTCAAACTAATTTCTAGAAAATATCAAATTCCTTGTAAACAAAATTGCATTACTTTTGAGATATAATGACATTTTTTAAAAAAAATTAAAACTTACAGACAATGAAATTAAATCAAATATACATAACAATATATAAGATGCCACACCCACACCCATGCCCATTTTAGGGCTTCAGAAAGCTAGCTTCACTTTGTTCCTCTGACAGAGCGTATTTTGCAAGTCAGGTCCATCTGAAGGGGTGACTTCCGATCAGTGAGTTGCACTTAGGAAAAATAAACATGCTCAAACAGATAGATAAATTAATTAAAAAATACAGTTATATTATTGAGTGGAATATGTCTCAGGTAAATTGACAACTTAAGTATATTCTTGTTAAATCCATTAAAATCTATAATGATTGACATTTTAAATCCATTTGTATTGATAAATCCATGTAAGGAATTATAGGTCATATGCCAGTATAAAAATAGTTTAGACCGATCTGATTCACACTATCTTGCAATATATTAATTCCACGTCATATAAATGAACACTGAAAGTTAAGTCCACATTTGTGTGATTCACATTATCTTATAAATATCACTAATGTCATCTGGTTCTAATTCCGGAAATTCATCATCATTGCCTGATAAAGTTTTGAAATCCTCCATCATCATCTAGCAATTGTGAATCATCATAATGAATCATGATAGAGGATATTGATGTTATAAATATGGACACTGAGTATTATAAACAGCAAAATGGTATATTTTAAATTGGAATGCAGAAAATTTTAACTTAACCAATTTTTAGAGTATTGTATTCACTTGTCTAAGAATTGTGATTTGATTCCTTAGCGATGTCCATGCAGCCATGAATCATCCTTAAATTTAATGAGTTGCCATGAAAACGTTGGTTTAATCATATGAAGTCCTTAAGTTTGCTGAAAAGCTGCTTAAATTTTGTGCAGAACTTCTTGAATTTATCCCATATAATACAAAATGTTAAAACTGAATAAAAACACGTCCACTTTTTGCATCAGATATTTTTTTACTTACATATTTTGCCAGGGGGTGGGGGAGGGAGGGATATTGTGTTGAATAATTAAAACTGGATAAAATGACATACAGGTAGTTATCAGATGGAATAGCATCTGCTTATGAAGGAGATAAAGTGACCAATGGAGACATTAAATTCTGGCAAGAAAAGATACTGCTTGCCCTGGAAGTCTTTGAAATAAACTACCTGAGGCTGTGTTAACTATGGGTGCTAGACAGAAATTTCTGTTTAAAGTTTATGTTCTAATGATAGCGATTTTTATCCACTGATTTGTTAACAAAAATAAACATAGTTTTTCCTTATTCCCAATATCGTGTTTGTGGCTAGGACCACACTTGATGATGTGAGTCATATACTAATAACATTTTCTGTCTCATTAAAGGATCGTCCATTAAAACTTGTTGCCAGAATTTATGCTTACAAAGAAGCAGTAAAAATCAGTGTTGTAAATATTGCAAAATTACAGGTTTTGAAGTCACCAGTTTGTTTGTCTAAACACCCCACGACAATATGATCTTTGCCAATTCAAAAAGTCCTCAATAAATCCTCATTTTCCAAATAAATTAAATCAGTCTCCTTTCATGGACATGTGCCTGTATATAGTTGGTTCAAAAGATTTACAATGGGTTTTATCATACATGCCAACCATTATGATTCTGATATATTCATTGCTCTATTTGTGACTGAATTAGAAATTGTGGTCACGGTATCTGATTTATATTGAGGGTGGTGGATACATCTCTCCCAGCCCCAATAGAAAAATGAGAAAATGAACCAATAAAAAAACGTTTTTTTTTTGTTTTTAACATCTCATTATTACCATACATATTCATGGGGGGAAAAAAGGCTTCTCTGTAATTATGGTGTAAGATTACTCTTATCTGGAGACTTCCATGAACTTCCCAACACCAACATTATGTTCTGTTTATAGCAGCGCTCATATTTCCAAGAAAACACGCTGGTTTTCTCCTTTTCAGCCTTAGATTAATTGCTCTCATCAATATCTGGTAGAGTCCAAAAGAACAGTGTTCCGAATTAATTCAAGATCTTGAATGTTCTGATGTACCCATGGTCTTGAATGTGCTTCAGTGCCAAGTTGTGGTGTATCACAATGGCATTGTCCAGAAAGTTTTGAAATGAATTCTCAAAAACTCCAAAATATTGCAGCTTTAGTCCAGAGAGTCATATGAACACTTGGTAATTCCAATAAATAATTTAAATGATTCCCCTCAAATTGGATCTAAACACAGCATTAAATATATCTGCAGATTGAAAATAAAATAAGAACAGTAATAGCAATCAGAATAATTGTTTTTTATTAGGCCTTATATAATATCCATGACTCTTAACATCTGGTACCATTCATCCCTACCTTTCACGTATCAACACATCCCTATACAACAAATGTTGCAGTACATCCTGATATAACATCTGATGCAATACTTTAACCAGCTGTTCAGAAAATTGCTCCACACTGTACACAGGTTGATTGTCTAGAACAGAAACCCCAGTAAACAACCTATTTATAGCTCATTTTAAACTAGAATCTATACACATGGACAAAAAGTAGCTATATAAAATGTTATTGACAAGTGATCATTGCAGTCTACAATTATAAACCAAAAAATAGATGGACAGTATAGTTATGTATAATGTGTTAAAATGTAGATTACTCTTGTGCTTTACTCTGTTGTCCACTTGGATTACACTTTGCCTCTTTTGAAGTTGTCATGTATGTTTAGCTGCTGAAGCAGCATGCCATGGCACTAACACAAGTCAGTTACTGTATAGAGCTGCCATTTTTACAGCAGAAATTAATTGTGCCAAAAATCATCTGGATTCCCTTTTGTGCTGAAAACCTTGCTTAAGTCCTCAATATATGCACATTTTTAACATCCATCTGAAAAACTAATCTGCATTGTTGGCGACCCAATCACCTGGATATTGAGGTAATGAAATCATTGATACAGCAGCCACAGCTGCCCATTTTTCCAAATAGATTCAAATTCTGACATGAATTATTATGCAAATTGGCATGTTCTGTAAAATTGGCTAAAGTACACATGACTGTCAGAATTGCCTTGACCACTAAGTAACTCGGCAGATAAGTGACTTCATCTTGATAAACACAGCTCAATGATTATACAGAAGACCAATTTATTGTTGACCATTGTTTATTGACATGTGAAAATAAATCGAAGAAAGAGTTAGTGGCAGCACGTCTTTTGAACTTGCTGCTGCTTTCTGTAGGCTGTTGCATTGCAGCCCAGAAGAGATTAGATATTCATTTGCATCCTGTAGCTTAAGTACATCAATTAATTCCATCAATTAAGTGTCACATTCCAATGAAATCATATTTAAAAGCGAGTTTAGTCTTCTCAGTATTTACTAGTGAATTAAGACATTTAATCTCACAATAGAGATGTCCAGGAAAAGGAAAGCCTATTTTGTGAATCATTGCTTCCCGATAAGGTCACTAGCAGACAATATTCTGCCAATTTTACCTGGACCATGGTCAACCTGGCAGTTTTTCCTATATGTGACCACCAAAACTGACCATTGTGAACAAGGCACACTGAAGCAAAGTCAACTTACAAATTACAAGCAGAGATACTAACAGAAAGCCTGATTTGCATTTTTGTTTGTGTTTGTAGCCATATCTTGAGATTAGATGAATTTATTTCAACTTCCAGACCTTACATAAAATTAATGGTAAATCTACCAGCATACCACAAATATGGCTGCTGATGACATAATTAGAGAACTACATACGGAATTGTGATTTTAAGGGATTCATGGAGCAGGATGTTATGGGGACATTATTTGATGATATTCAGCACTGGATCAAAATTTATGAACACTCATGCTGACATCATCCAGTTCTTTCTCGGCGCCAAAAGAGAAAATACAGATCCCAATCAGCAAGAAGTAGGATCTACTATTGATAGTGACCAGGGACACGAAACAACAAATGCTGTTTCCGAAACCATATTAGCATTTCGTTGTGTGACTAGAAACCTATGTTATTGAGCCCCTGAAAATACACAGCTGACAAATATCGTAGACTTTGCTGCTTAAAAAAACATCCAAAAAAGGTCTGTTCTAAAAGAAAAATCCTAAACACTAAATACTTTTAGTAAGAACCATGCATCATTTGAGTAAATACTTTTTATTCTTTTTGGATTAATACTTTTTGTGAACAAATATGCTTGTTTCGTTTATCATTGGATTTTAAACAGATTGAATGCATGTATGTAAGCTTATCTTTTGGGGGGGGGTCTCATTAGGTGTCCTGGAATTGTTAAAATTGTGCTGAACATGTGAGATCACTCTGTTGCTAATCATATGTAACTGATGTTTTAAACTGAAAACCAGGTATTTTATTGATTTAAAAAAAGAAGCCTTGACATTACTCAGTGCACTTATTACAGGTGTTCATTTGTTTGATTGGTGTAGACATGGTAAATAGGTAACTCTGATCTAATTAGAAATGAATGAAGATTCTGATGCCAGGCTGCATTGGCCTGAACAGCAGTCTAAATTTAATAAATTTATTACAGCATTTTAATCACTTTAAACTTGATGTATATAGAAAGTATAACTTGCAAGTATATTGGTAAAATGAAGTGTTTGATATTATTTTTAATCATATGTATGACAAAATGGGTTTAAAGAAAGCAACCTAAAGTTTGGTAAATTTTTTTTTACTTTGTAAAATATTACTGGACATAAATAAATGTATAAATACAATATTGTAGGGGGTAAAAACAACATAATTTAGATAAACTTAAGTATTTTTATGCATTTGACTGGTGTTTTGTTTAATTTGCCCAACACACAAGTATATGCAGTACTTTTGATCATTTTCACTATATTGTTGTTTGGTACATAATGTGGTTGGCAGTTATGTGCCCAACTAATGCTTTATAAAGGGGGAGAGTGTACTGTTGTGTAGATATGCTCTTAAAACTTAATGCTTATAATATTTTGGACAGTCATTTGTCCTTTTTAATCAGTTTTGGGTGTCGACATTAGCTGCTACTTGTAATCGTTGTAACTTTCCAACTCTTATGTTTGCTGTAATGAAACTGGGTGTGTGTGAATTGTGCAGATTTTGTAGCAATAATATGGGTACACTACCCTGTAAATCATGTAAATTCTATAAGCAGTAACATGAGTACACTGCCCTGTCAATCATGTAAATTCTGTAAGCAATAACACGAGTACACTGCCCTGTCAATCATGTAAATTCTGTAAGCAATAACACGAGTACACTGCCCTGTAAATCATGTAAATTCTATAAGCAATAACACGAGTACACTGCCCTGTCAATCAAGTAAATTCTGTAAGCAATAACATGAGTACACTGCCCTGTAAATCATGTAAATTCTGTAAGCAATAACGTGAGTACACTGCCCTGTCAATCATGTAAATTCTATAAGCAATAACATGAGTACACTGCCCTGTAAATCATGTAAATTCTGTAAGCAATAACACGAGTACACTACCCTGTCAATCAAGTAAATTCTATAAGCAGTAATATGGGTACATTGCCCTGTGAATCATGTAAATTCTGTAAGCAATAACATGAGTACACTGCCCTGTCAATCATGCAATTTTTTTAAAATCAGTAACATGGATATACTACCATGTGGATCATGCAGTATTTGATCAATAATGTGGTACACTACCTTGTGAAATAGGATGAAGATTGGTTCTTTCTTTCCACAGGTATTTGCCAAGTATCCAAAGCATGATCTCTCAGACAGAAAGGACTTCATAAAGAACACAGTGCGGCAGGTAACAAATAGGATATTGCCTTGTCATAAGAGAGTATGGCTAGTGTTACAGAGTATTTAGGTCAGTGCAGTTAGGATCAGTCAAGACTCATTGCTACTGCAGCTACAAAATTGTACTATACCTTCCCATTGGGAAGCCAATTTTCAAGGAACATAATGACAGACCAACTTTTGTTGTTTCATTTATATTTTATTGTCCCTATTATTAAAATAGGAAACCTAATTTTAATAGGTAGTTTCATACTGGCTAATGATTTAGTTTATGCTTTCAAGAATGATTTTATGAGTATACACATCTGTTTGATATGTTATTTGGTTTTTGTACCCAAAGTCATTTGATCCATATTTTGTTTCTGGTAAAGAGTTGAACTGGTATTTCAGTAACTTATTGTAACTTATTTAGCATTGATCATTTCTATTTTAATTTCACCTTTTGATTGAATTTCAGTTTGAGTGTTATTAAACAGTATTTAATCCCCACTAATTTTCTGTTGCAGCTCATATCTTGAATCATGAAGAGGAAGTGATGTAAATACTGATCAACCACAATTTTAAATAAGATAATATATTTCCATGTTCTACAGGGCTGCTTGTCATCATTATTTGTAATCAACATTACATCATGTATCTGGACTGTTCTTTGTCAACATCATTTTACATTGAAACACATTTTATGGGGTTATATACAGGTTATGATCAATTTTAGTATATTGAGAACTTGTTTTAAACAATTTTAGGTAACGTTTGTTTCTGTTCTGATTGGTAGATGCGGATATATGATATATTTGCTTTTAGAGGACCATAGCTTGTGGCTTTGTATCCGTTGTTTTATTTGTCTCTTGAATGCAATAGTAAAGTTGAGCTCCATTATTTGGTGGAATAAATTAAAGACACTATCTAAGATATTATTTTGATATTGAGAGAAAAATCAGTGTGCACAAAAAAAAAAACACATCCCTTCTATATAATGTAGATCAAGAAGGAATTTGGTCAAGTTTCCAACTAAATGTGAAGAAAAATTAATAAAATTTCCAGTACCATTTTAGATTATTTCTGAAGAATGTTCAGAACTTATATTATCAGTACAATGAAAGCATAGCCAATAGGTTGACATGTGATGTGGTTTGTATGACCTTGGCAGATCCTGGAATTTAAAGGCTTGCCTTAAAAACTCCTATAATTTTTAAGAGAAAAAAATGGTTTTATATTTGAAAAGTCCATGAATTGCTTAAAACTTTTCCCAGAACTTTAATGAATTTATGTAAAGAAATTTACAAATTTAAATTTAATGAAATGTGAAACGTTTTCAGTGATATTTGTTTTTAAGCTATATTGTTGTATTGTCAAGTGAGCTTATGATATGGCCAAGCAGCCATCAAGCGTTGCCCACCAGTTGATAGTTGCTTGTTACCACTTTGAGGTTCATATTTGTAATCTGATTGGGATCAAACTTAGAAAATGGGCTTACATCTTTCAAATCTCCAGTCAGTTTGATAATGAACAAGATGTACATTCATTAAAATTCCGATCTTGCCTAAGTTTTGACTGACACATTGGTGGTCATAATTTGTATTCATTTTTGAGAGTCTTATTTCTGATTCGAGTAAAATTTATAATATGGGTTTTAGATCTTGGATGAGTTTGATAATGAGCAAGATCCACACATCTTAATGAGCTGGGCTTGAAACCACTTAGGAAGCCAAGCCATAATTTTATCTGATTTTAATTTAGGCTTGTATAATCAAAATCATCTATAGGTTTGATAATGTATGGTAATTACACATACTAATGAGGCAGTCATGTGTGTGATTGGCAAAAGTTGTTACCACTCCCAGGACTATTTCTTATCCAGTTTTGATCAGATTTGGTAAATAGGCTTAAATCAGCAAGATCTTTGAGGAGTGCAGATTATTGCATGATAATAAAGAGGTTATGTTGCACTGTATTTCTGTTTCTAATCAGCATTTTCATTATGAGTGAGACCTACGGATATTTATGAGGTCAGATTGCATCTGACTGGCTGATTTTTTTTTTTTATCATTCTTGATTCTGCATGTTAGAGGGATTTCGATACTTTGCAGAATGGCCTATATCATCATGATCTTGGTTGAGCATTGTTACGAGTCAAGTTAATGCATATTAATGAGCTGACCTTTCTTTTTATTATCCGAGCTTGTCAAAACTGTCAACTGTGTTTCTGATCAGAATATGAGTGAGATTACACACATCAATGAGGACATTTTGCATCTGATTGGTTAAGCTTGTTTTGACTTGGAGACCAAATTTCATTTGGATTTTGATCTACCTTTGTAAAGATTTTTTTAATGACTTCTGTTTATGCATACTTTTGTAAGATTTTTTTAAAATGACTTCTGTTATGCATATTAATTTTGCTTGTATCAATGGAAAGATTTTTAAAATTCAGGATATAGTATGAATGGTTACATGAACATGATAGAAAGTATGGGAGATAGTTTATAGTTTTTGTTCTTGCAGTACTATGTGTCCTGTTATTAAAATGCTCAACTGCAATATTGGTTAGCCAGACCAGCAATATCAGGCCAAATTTTGGCCTTTTGCTTTAATTTCTGACCTTTCCAAAATAATAAATAAATAAATGAGATAAATTAATGAATCAAATAACAAAGGTAGTTACCGGATGGAGTAACCTTTTGATGTAGTTGGGCACTAATTTTGTGTTATTTTCTACTTTTGTTCATGTTTATGCAGTAATAAACAAAGAATATGGAAAAAGTTAAATTCTGGTGTTAAAAAATACACAGAGTAGCCACAATTGTTTAGTGGTTACCTTGCTGGAAAGGGTACATGTTTGAATCCTACCACTGGATCAGTCCAGGTTAGCTATTATGTTGTGTCCTTGAACAAGGCATTTTAGTCTAGTAGCCTCAGCTCTAAATAACCTACTTCTTGATGTGTCACACACACACCCCCACCACCACCAAAAGAAACTTTACAAACTATGTATGACAAAAACTGACACTTGTGAAATTGGGGTTCTGGTGGGATTTCTTCATTATTATTTTACCACTTTGGCCTTTGCACTACAGCCATGGGACTGAAATCTTCAATTTTATGTATCTTTTGCTAATTTGGCTTCTTTGAACCATATGTCATTTTCATGTTATCCTTTGCAAGTATTTAAAAGTACTAGTCTTGAAATTATTACAGCTAATATGTGGATATTTATGTGTACTAATTCTGAATAAATTGTTTTATTCATGTCATGAATAGGAAGACTTTACATGTGGAAGACGGTTGGCATATTGATGATATAAAGTCAGATGTATATTGCATCATTATGGTAAAAATTTGAGATCTACTACAACCACTAGTATTTAGTTTTACCTGTTTTGGCAAATAGTGACAACAAACATAACTGATGATCAGGTCTATGCTGGTTTTGGCAAGTAGCGACTATACACATAGATCAGGCTTGTCATTATTTATACACTAATAATGGTATGAATGTATGTAATTCAGTCATGTATGTACAGTGAAATTGTTAAGAATTAACATTTTTGCTTCATTTAAATCTTTCAGTATGTTGTGTCACGTCTTGTACTAGACGTTGGTGTCAGTTTAAACTTCTACTTAAAGATATTTTCATATTTATTTCAGTATTTGTGTGGTTCAAATTAACATCTTCATTCTCATAGTAAATGTTTACAGTACATACTTGCATACAAGTCAAGTCTAAGTGAAAACTTGAACCCAGATCTGGCTGCATTTTGTGTTGGTAGAACTGGGTTTGTTTGCAGTTGAACCCAACTTGAAAGCAAGTATATGTGTATTACATGCAATCTTTGATGTATTCTATGGTCTTCTGTATGTTTGACTTACTAATAATCGTGCAAATATTTAAGATTGAATGCACAGTTTTTAATTCTAGAATGTCATCTAGAACATTATCGTTTTTTCCCATTGATCATAACTTTTGGCAAAAATTGTAAATAATCATGCCTTTTCCACACAAAATAAATGCATTCATTTTATGTAAGTAGTATTTGGAGGAAATAAATGTTCTTCATGTGTGCACGTGTTTTATTTTTATTCATAGGTCCCATAAAGTTAGCCAGGTTTACAGATACATATCCCAATTGTTGGTCTTTCACCCAATGTGATTGGTTATTGGCCTTTACTTTTTCTGGCACTATATAAATTTTATGCATGTAAACTAAAAAATTTAAATGGCAGTGATACATATTATTTGTGCATTGCCATCTTTTCCTGGCACTATGCTCAGGTTTAAGAATATTTTCCCCTCTAAAACAGTAATTGGGGGTCCAGAGTCAAAACCATGATCCCAGTTTGACAACATGGTCCCTTGCAAGAATTAGGATATCAAACTACTTTTTCTAGGACTTAAGCACGTCTCACTTCTTTTGAGCACACAGTGTAGTCATCAAAAAGGAAAGGATTGACAGTAGAAATGCAAAAGGATAACTGATCCTTTTTCATTTCTATTGCCAGTCATATCCCATTTTTTGTATGTTCTATTGCCATGGGTAGAATAACAAAGTTCCTGATCTACTGAGTCCTAATGCACCTGCATATCAGGTTCTATGCTATTTATTCTACTAATAACTTATAACAAACTGCACAGAACGAGATCTGTTAATGCGATGGCATGGCAGATCTGGTTCTGTGCAGTTTGCTGTTGGACTCATTTTATAAGTGAATATATACAGTGGATATTTTCTCTGCAGCCTTTGCATAGTTTTCATGTATCCATAGCTTTTCTTTGAACTTGAGGGCTTTGAATACCTCAGTAGCAAAGCAATGCTTCACTTTTATCCCCACTCAGTAATCAGTATTTGAGTAAGTATTATTTGCCCAATTGTTTTGGTTGATTACACTGGACAACAAATTTTTACAAAAGTCATGTTACTGAAATAAAATTAGTCAATTCTTATCAATTTTTATGTGCTGAACACGAATATGACAGTCAAATTGCAAAATTGGCTCTAGTTTTTTTGTAATCTGCAAAAAATTAATGTTTACATAACGAAATGCATTCCAATAGTAAAAGGTCAACTGTAATAGCCTACCTATAAAAAATCAAGTCATTGACTACATCTTAGATTTCTTCGCCTGTCTCTTGTACAGCTGTTCGGGAGCATCTCTGAGGAGTGTCCAGCAGTAGTCAGCCAGCATTGTAGTGGACCATTTTCCCTGGTATCTTTGTTCCATTGTTGCGATATCTTGATGAAAACGTTCGCCGTGTTCATCACTAACAATACCACAGTTGCTAGGAAAGAAATCCAAATGGGAATGAAGGAAGTGAATCTTTAGAGACATATTGCAGCCAAGTTTCTTATACTTCATCAACATGTCTTCTACTAGTTCCTTATAGTTTTCTGCCCTAACATTTCCGAGGAAGTTTGTAGAAACTAGGCGAAAAGCATTCCATGCTTGTTTCGCGTCACCTTCCAGCAAGTTGTTGAACCGGTCATCTTTGAAAAGCTCTCGAATCTGAGGACCCACAAAAACTCCCTCTTTAATCTTTGCTTCGCTGAGTCGAGGGAATTTTTCATGCAGGTATCGGAATGCTGGCAAAGTCCGGTCAATGGCTTTCACGAAGTTCTTCATCAAACCTAGTTTGATGTGAAGGGGTGGTAGCAAGATTTTCTGAGCCTCAACCAGAGCTGGGTGTTGGATATTCTTCTCTCCAATGGCTACATTCTGCCTGTGAGTCCATTCCTTCCTCATGTAGTGCATTTCCCTTGCTCGGCTATCCCACTCGCATAAGAAACACATGTATTTTGTATATCCTTGCTGCAGTCCCATTAAAAGGGCAACTACCTTCAAATCACCACAGAGGTGCCAGCTGTACTTGTTATACTCAATGGAATTCAGTAGCTGCCTTAAGTTATCGTATGTCTCTTTCATGTGGACAGCATACGCTACTGGAATAGATGGAAGAATGTTTCCATTGTGCAAAAGCACAGCCTTGAGACTCAGTTTCGAAGAGTCCACAAATAGTCTCCATTCTTGTGGGTCATGAGTGATTTTTAAAGCATTCATGAGGCCCTCAATATCGGAACAGAATATCAGATTACTTTCCTTTCTGAAGAAAGGCTCCAATTGCTGGTGGCGCTTTCGATATGCAGTAATTGTGACATCTTCTTCTAGAAGATTCCATTGTTGGAGTCTTGATCCTAGCAATTCTGCCTTGTTCTTTGATAAGTCCAAATCACGAATCAGGTCATTTAGTTCTTCCTGTGTTATTCTGTGTGGGGTTGATGATGCACCACAGTGAAAATCTGGATCACTGCATGCTGATGGACCAGGAGAAGAACAGGTCGACTCACCTTTGTCTTCGTCAGATGAATCAAGAGAATATTCTGCTGGAGGTTCTGGAATAGGAAGTCCCTCACCATGTGGAACTGGTCTCAATGCAGACGGAATGTTTGGGTAGACTATTCTCGACTTCTTTCGCTTCGTTATTCCGCCGGAAAGAGGAGGAACCAAGCAGAAGTAACAGTCATTTAGGTGGTTGCTTGGCTCTCTCCACACCATTGGGACTGCAAACGGCATTGATGACCTTTTGCAATTCAACCACTGTGAAAGCTGTGTTGTACATGTAGCACAGCATATATGCGGAGCCCAAGGCTTGTCTTGGTCACCAACCTTGCATCCGAAGTAAAGATGATATGCCTTCTTCACTTGAGAATTGATACTTTTCTTCTGGTTGGCAAATGTCACTTCCCCACAAATATAGCAAAAATTGTCCGCGGTATTAACACACTTTCGAGGCATTACTGTTCTTTATTGTACGTAAATGGATAAAATAATAAGTTTTATGTAACAGTAGCTTGAACTGTCTCGCACAACGTCTAAAATATTTTAAATGCTGAACCTATCTGATTGGGCTTTATATAGTACACTGCTTACGTCAGCTTCAGCAGCCGCCTGGCATTAGTATAATAGGCCTACACATGTATAGTACACTGCTGACGTCAATTTACTTCAGCAGCCGCATGGCATTAGTATTGCATTGCATCAGAAAATGATGCAATCAACTGTGGATGATGTGAGCATGATGGTATTATGCAATGTTACATCATTATTCCGGATGTTGCTGCAGTCCTACTGGAGAAATTTACACAGTGAAACATAGAAAATGAGGTATATGAATATCTTCAAAACGAGAGCCAATACAAATTTTTCACGGTTATATTCGTGTTCGGCACACCAAAATACTACAGATTAGGGCCTTTTCAAGTCAGTAATGATTTCACTGTTGACCAGTGTTACTTATTTCTTGTATTTCCTTTCATAATTCAGTATGACTCTAGGGCGGGTACAGTTGGCTGCTGGAGGGAGACGTCCAACATGTTTGCATGTGTATGTGTGAACAGTTCTCCTTTTCATTGCTTTTTGGCCTGACAAATTATGTGATTTAGTGAAAAGTTGCTATGCCTATTGTGCCAGGAAGGAGAGACCTGCTTTTCTCTCTTGCTTACTGGATGACTCTCTAGATGGCACTTGCCAATTAATATGGAAGTCATCAACTCCCTTAATGAAAGGGTCTGTGGCTCTTATCTGGATACTGAAACTGCTTATGCAAGGGTGAGATCACTGACATGTCAAAGTTGTCATCATACACAAGGAAGTAATCCATGACACTTTCAAACAGAGGGAAGTTGGCAACAGCCAGTAGTGAGTCCCACCTCCACAACTTACGTGGAGTGCAGTCTTCTAACTCAAATACAACTGTTTTTTAATTTAGGGTTCTTGTTCACTGGAGTAGAGTTCTGCAAACAGACTCCCCAGTAATGTCTACCTTGTATCATTCATATGAAGCACCTCAATATTCCCATAGGTGCTTGATTTAACCTTATTTTTCAAAGGCTTGATCGGACCTTGTGGACAATTCGTAGGTATTTTCATAACAAATGGGGTTCCATCGCTACTGGGAAATTGGGGGAAAAGTCTGGAGAAATGATAATTTTTTTCTAGCCATGAAAATTCCTTGAACTTCGCAAATATTGATGAAAGTCTGGAATAACCCGAGAATTTTCATCCAGCACTTGATGGCCAAAATAATCATGTAATTGAGTCGTAACTAAACTGATCGTGAGTTAAATTTATCGAGTTATAACCAGAAAAATTGGAAGGTGCAGTATATTTGGGTGCTTGGAGTAAACATATATGCTGAGTAAATCCAAACACTCAATAGATTACATTCCCTCCAATATCCTCTTGGGCTATAATAAATCAATTTCATTATAATAATCGGTTGATTAATTAATGTCCCCTAATACTAGTTTACTTTTCATCGCAGATTTTACTAGGAAGCTAGCAAATTTTTCATTGAGATACTTATTTTATGAAATTTAACGAGTGAATCAACTTCACATCTGCAATATGTCGTAGATTTTGATTTTTATAAGCTACATCATGAACGTGACATGCTTGATGAATCACATTTATTGGATAGTCTCCTCCTCTTGGTTGATCTCGCTCGTCAAGTCGGATATCATCTCGTGTTCCAGGACCACAATAATTATGTCCAGGAAGATGTTTTTCTCCTGGATATTTAGCCCATGGAGCTCCTGGTAATTCTCCTAACGAAGCAGCGTTATCGCCACCGGACACTGTGTCCAGAGATAAATTTGTATTTGCTTGTACCACATTTTACACATTTACCTGTAAGTGCATGCTTTATGTTTTTTTTATTATTGTTGTTAATCCACTGGTGGGAGTAGATGCTCTGCATCAAACACAAAATAAATCCATATTATATTTCTACAACATGGATATCATTGATTTTTTAGTGATACGAAAGCAAGAGCCAGTAAAACATACCAAATTTTATCGGAACAATTATCATAGGTCCATCTAGGTCTGGTAAGACGCAATTATTAATCTGATAATGAGATGGCTCAAGTGGGAAAAGTTATATTTAGTTGCACCATCTATAGACGATCAGAGATGCTACGATGTGCTTAAAGATTTTAAGGAAAATGCAATTTTTTTGGATGAAGATAGTAATGATATTATTGATTTCATCACCGATGGAACCCCATCTGTGGATGACCTCGATGGATTTATTAATAATCTTGTATATGACAATGTGATGCTGGACAAACAAGCAAATCCAGCTCAGATATTTTCTTGAGGCAGACACAAAAACACTGATGTGATTTATGTTACTCGGCGATATACACAAATACCTCAAGTTATCAGAGATAACTGCAATATTTTAGTGTGTTTAAAGGAGTTGATACACATACTCTGTGAAATATTCATCAAACTTGGTGTTATGGGGATATGGATATGATTAAGTTCAAAAACTTCTTTTCAAAAGTGCAATGTACCCCACACGGATTTATAACGATAAATTTGCATGATCCTCGATCACAATATCGTATAGGTATTGATAACATTTTTGGTTAAATAAAGCAGCAGCAGGAAGGGTGCGACCAAAAATGAATGTCTCGGTGGGTAAACAAACATACATACAAATTTGAAAACACTAGCGACAAAGATAAGGTAAGAGAATGAACTAACCCAAGTAGAGTAAATCTTGGTCAGTTAGAGGTTTCAGTTTGGCGTTATTGACCTTGTATTATCATTATTTTTTTGTATAAGCTTTATTTTTCAAAGAAGACTTTCTCTAAAATTGGTCAGTTCACCCTCCCTGCTGCTGTCAAGCAACATACTCCCATAGCGATTGTTGGAAAAAAACAGTAAAACATGGATGATTATAATATATACAATGCAAGCAGGCTTTTGCTGGCTAAGAAAAAAATATTTAGGGAAAACTTTGACAAATTATTAGCATTTGGCAGTGTAGTTAGGAGGACAGGGCCAGAAATTTACAAATTTGTTAAAGGAGCTGCTTTTGCATCATGGCGTAAAATTCTTCATTGGCATTAGCTTGCTCTTTATAAGATAACTGGATTTGGATTTGGATTTTTTTAACATAGCTTTTTACAATTTTTCAGTCATCGCTACGATGTCTGCAGTGGGACAGTTTATAATGATCCACAGCACTAGGGCATCATGCCACAGACATGCAGGATCATGACCCACCCCATCACATTATCCTGACACCAAGCCGATCAGTCCTAATACTAACCCTAACCTCTTAATGCTGAATGCCAAGCGAGGCAGCTGTTAGTACCATTTTTGTATGTCTTTGGTATGACTTCGCCAGGGATTGAATCCACGACCTCCTGCATCAGAGGTGGACGCTCAAAGCACTAGTCCATCGGAGTGGTATATATATATATATATATATATATATATATATATATATATATATATATATATATATATATATATATATATATATAAGAATACAAATCATGGCAAATAACAGTCCTTTCACGTGCACTGGATCCAGCAAAGGATCACATTTGTCAGGGATTGATTAATATAAATGTAATAAACTGCTTTTGACTCTTAATAAGTCTTTTTCAAAGGCAAATACAAAATACAGACAAACAAATAAAACAAACAGTTGCCTTTGAAAAAGACTCATTAAGAGTCAAAAGTGCTTAGGCTACCTAGATACTAGTTTTTTCACTGTTCATAGTCAGTTTATATATATATATATATATATATATATATATATATATATATATATATATATATATATATATATATATATATATGCACACACCGAGATAGATAACAGGCACAGAAACTGAAACATTTTATTAACACACCAGTTTGAGCATTTGACTGTTTTCAAATCGGTTTTCAAGCCAAGGTTCTAGTTGGACTGTACTTGCATTATAAAATGCATTTTAAGCATCTCCAAGTATAATCTGCATTGTGTGCAATTATGTTTGGAATAGCCAGCCAGAATTAAAAACAGACATTATGTCGGAGTGGACTTGTCCAGAGACCTCACTTGGAAAGGGCACATAGACAAGATAGTGAAGATGTTTCCTGCGCCGCAACCTCCAAATCAACAATGAGGAAGTAAAAAATGCAGCATATTTTAAGCTGGTTCAACCCTTCCTTGAGTACTGATCAACTGTGTGGAACCCACCTAATAAAGACCTAATTAATAAGAGATGGTTCAGAGGAGTTGTATGACCCTTCTGGTAGATATCTAGCAAACCCATGCAGTAGTATGTCTTTCTGGTTAGATATCTAGCAAACCCATGAAGTTGTATAGTCCTTCTGGTTTGATATCTAGCAAACCCATGATGTTATATAGTCCTTCTGGTTAGATATCTCACAAACCCATGAAGCTGTATGGCCCTTCTGGTTAGATATCTAGCAAACCCATGAAGTTGTAGGTGCTTTCTGGTTAGATATATCAGCAAACCCATGAAGTTGTATAGTCCTTCTGGTTAGATATCTCACAAACCCATGAAGCTGTATGGCCCTTCTGGTTAGATATCTAGCAAACCCATGAAGTTGTAGGTGCTTTCTGGTTAGATATATCAGCAAACCCATGAAGTTGTATGGCCCTTCTGGGTAGATATCTAGAGTCATTTGAAAGTATACTTCCACCAAGTCTACTGGCTACTACACTCAAATTAAAAGTGACAATATCTCCAGAATGCCCAATCATCAAATATAATGAACCTCTAAGATACGAGAAAAGAGACAAAAGAAAGGATACCTGCTATCAATGTCGAGAAAAAGGGCACTGGTCATCAGTGTCCCAAGACAAAATGAGAACAAGGAGGAGCATTCAGAAAGAAGAACCCATACTCGTCAAGAAATTCAAGAAGGCAATACAAGCAGAAATGAGAGAAGAGGATCAACCCATGCCATAAAGGAATTTTTTTAAAAGTCAGGTGTGTGTTTGTGGAATTGTATATTAAAAGGGAAAAAAAAGTGCAGGATTGTAGGGTGTGCGTGTTTGATTACAATAAAAAGGCATGTGCTGGATGGTAATGATGAATTCACAACTCATATATATATATATATATATATATATATATATATATATATATATATATATATATATATATATATATATATATATAGCAACACATTATAAAAATACCTTACTATTTTTAATTCATCAGATCCTTATCCACTATCTGGAATGTAGGTATACAATTTCTTAAGACTGAATTTTATCTGAAACAAAATTTATTTTAGGGTTTATTTAAGACTTGTGTGTTTTACTCAGAGATTGATGCTTATTTACTATGAGAATTGTACTGCATGGATATAAGTGAAACTCATTTCTCTACTCCACATTTTTAGAAATAAAATTTTTCAATCCTATAAATTCTGTTGACTACAAGTATTACCAATAAAAATACAGGTGTCTACTGTCAATTTTCATGGAAATCATTACACAGATTTCAGAATTACTAAGTACAGTATCACATGCATTCACTAATACCACTAACATGTGGAGTTATTTCTCCTGCTTGATAACAGGGCTTTGTGTATCTGCACCAATAATAATTACCTTATATATATATATATATATATATATATATATATATATATATATATATATATATATATATATATATATATATATATATATATATATATATAGGTAGTTGTGCTTTGGATTTTTAACGTACCTTTAACACTGTTTCAGTCATGTCGCCATGATGTCTTCAATGTGACAGTTTACAGTGGTCTAGCACAGGGGCATTATGTCGCAGACATGTAGCATGATGTCCCACCCAGTCACATTATCCTGACCCCAGGCCGACCAGTCCTAACACTAACCTTAATGCTGAATGCCTAGCAAGGCACCTGTTACACTTGGCCAGGGATCGAACCACGACCTCCTGCATCCAAGGTGGATGCTCTAACCATTAGGCCATATATATATAAATGCAATAAACTGACAGTGAACAGTGCAAAACTAGTATCTAACTAGCCTGAGTGCTTTTGACTCTTAAGTGAGTCTTTTTCCAAGGCAAATACTAAAACATAGACAAGACAAAGAAATAAAACAGAAAAACGGTTGTTTGCAAAACTTTACATGGCTGTTTCTGCAGGAATTAAACCTTTAACTTTCTTATGTTTCAACTAGTTTATTTCAACTTGTTGCTGATACTGGAAAATATTTTTATTGACCTAGAAATCAATGAGCCATAACGACCTATGTTATTTAATTTAAATTTATGTATATATAATTATGTAAATATTTAATAACATGAATGTGGATATTGTAAAACTCGACAAGTTGCAGAAATTGTCATTAGAAGGTCCCTGAAGCACAGGGTAGACAATAAAAGTCCATATTCAGGTGGTTACACCACTGAATTTGAAAATAAAATATGGAAAGGTTTATGTCATTTTCTTGTCAGATCCATAAACTATGGTTACCAAAATAGGCAACTTTCATTAACACAGAAAGAGGGAATAATTACTTGTATACTGAAAGGCAACAAACCAAAGCAGTATCTTAAGAACTGGAGACCAATAACATTACTGAATGTTTTGTTTTAAAAAAACAACTTTTATTTATGTTGCTAATAGAGTTAAAACTATCTTACCTCACCTTGTAAATGAGGATCAGACTGGCTTTACCTCACACAGTGTACAGCATTTTAGCCAGATCATATACGTGTACCAAAGCTACAAAATGCAGGGCGCTATAAATAGAACTCCATTTATCTATCTGACACCATTCACATACATCTCAACCTTTAAGCAGTGTAGTATATATTACGTTTAACATCAATTTTAACCATTTTACATTTTTGGTACACATCTATTATGTATAGAAAGATTTAAGAGATAATTATTTTTCATGGAAGAATTTTGTATGTGCTTTAAAATCTTGAGAGAACTCTTTCACCATCAAGCTTGTCAAGCCATGTGACCAACCATAGCTGCCATTTCTTATACTCAAAATTTGCAAGTTCTTTGCTTCTACATCACTAAATTGTATTTGATAATTTATCATTTTTGCTTACATCAATAGCAGAACCTTTACTTAAGTATTGACACTTTCATAGTTGTAATTCTAATTGTGCAAACTCAAGAAAGTAATGAACGAAATCTGGTGTAATGGTCATTCACAGGAATGAATATAGCATAAAATAGGGGGTTTACATTAAAAAATATACGCAGTTTAAAGCATCTGTGTTACTTCTGTAAAGATAGTCTGGTTCCCTGACTAATTCCACCAATTCTAATATGAAACCCAAATCCAAATCAAACATTGATGAACCAATTATCTTTTTTTTTTTTTGCAATAATTATTTTTATGTGGTTTTTGCTTTTATTCCATAAGTCAGTATTTTATGGGTCATTTTCGTAAGAAACGGCAAAATCATAAGGGTTGGCAGGACTTAATAATAAAAAATAATTGATCTTTCAGTATGCATATGATACCATTTTTACTCTGAATGGAAATAGTAAATCCTTGAAATCTGCCATTCATCTTTTATTTTCTGGACTTAATATCAATATTGATAAAACTAATGCTATCTGGTTTGGAAGTAAAGTTGGAAGTAACAACTGATTTTATCTGAGTTATGAAATAAATTGGAGAGAAAGTGAGTTTACATTTCTAGGTGTAAAATTTTCAACTAGGTTTGAAAAACTGGTGCAAAGGAATTATGAAAATAAAATTAAATAAATAAAAAATATTAAACAAGTGGTCAAAAAGAGTCCTCACATCTCGGTAGTTTCACAGTCGTAAAAAGTTTAATATTATCTCAAATAGACCTTCTTCACCATCAAAAGCTAACAATAAAAATTAATATTTTTTACAAAATTTCTGAGGAATAATTCAGTTGATAAAATTAGAAGAAAAGTTGTTAATGATTACGATTTTGTGAGGTTTGAAAATGATAGTTGTATTTACATTCATACAACCATTAAGAGTCGCTTGAATTAGAATTGCATCAACAAAATGGAAAAACATCTTAGAAGCATCTTACCATAAATATCAATCATTTCTACTTCTTTGGGATAGACTACCGAAAGAAAAGAAAAAACCATTAAGTTATTGCTTTTGGAGGTATGTGTTTTTGCACATGGATCAATTTTGAAAATACGTTTTTGGTTGATACACCTGTTCATTTTTAGATAGTCCCATATGGCACAGTTACTGGTATAAAAATATTAAAGCTGGAAATCTTGTTTTTTTTGTTGTAAGAATTAGTTTCAGCTTGGAATTAGAAGAATTAACAACTTAGTAGATGCGAGTGGACATAGTTTTAGTATGAACCAGTTTGAGTTTTTTTAAAATTCAAACAAATAGTAAGATATACCAAGGCTTAATAAGAGGCCATCCATTTAGTATGTATAAATGGAAGGTGGTAGAAGTTTGCATACCTGTGCATGGGTGGGGTGGGGAGTAAAACCAAGTAGTACATACGTACATAATAACACCAACTGTATTATAGCTACTATTGTACAAGTAAAACCTATATGCCTTAGTCAACAACATACAATTGATATTATTCACACATCTTCCTGTTTCTACCCACTTACAGATTTTAAAAACAAAAATCATCAGAGATATAAAAATGCATAAAACTTACTCATTTCATTCATCAAGTTATAACTTCTAACCTGATTATTGCCAGGGGTTCTCTAATACTGTAAACTTGGCATTTCAAAGCCAACAGAAGCTCTCAGTGTCAACAAGCATATATTGGCTCTGTCCTTTTCTGGTTTCCAGACCAGTCCACTGCAGTCGAAATGGGGTCATCTGAATCCAATGCCTACAATGTCTAGTTTTAATATTTACAAAAGAAAACCACCAAAAAAAAAAACAAATATAAAGATGGAATTGTCACACACATTCATTCACAGAAATATAACTTCAAAATTTAAAGAATTATTGAAATTATCAAAAGAAATGAATGAATGATTACCGGTACATCTTTTGCTTGAATACATAGATTCACCCATGCAATATGGTTACCATGTTACTAACGAAATTGCTGTTTGCTTAAAACTATTAACAGGAGGGTACTAAGCAATAGTGTCTATATGCACAGGGTAAGATGTAAAAATGGCTGATTTTGTGCGTACATACTAAAGGGATGGTCCCTAAGAGCACTAATTGAATATCAGACAAAATTAGACAAACAGAAAACCTGCAGATCTGTGTGTCAGCTCTACTTTACACTGTAGTGGACAAAAATGGTTGCAAAAGTATTTACAAGAAACTGATCAATGTGGGGAATTTCTATCTCAAGGAGCAAGTGGCACAGATAATTTGGTCATGGGGAAATTTCTACCCCAAGGAGTAAGTGGCACAGATAATTTGGTCATGGGGAAATTTCTACCTCAAGGAGCAAGTGGTACAGATAATTTGGTCAAATAGACGATGACGATTGGCAAAATAAAATTCTCTCTAACATCCAGATTAACAAAGTATCCAGAAATAAGTTGGTTTCAGATAAAGATTCTACAAAGATTATTGCTAGAAATATATTTTTATTTAAAGCTGGTATAATCAACAGTAATGTGTGCTTTCAGAGGTTTTAAGCAGACTTTGCCACCAATTACTACTAAATTTACTCGTGTACAAAACTGTAATTTTAAACAATTATTTATTTAATAGAAAAATACAATGCTTTTAAGCATTTTGAAAAGCATTATACAAATTTCATCAGAAGTAGACAACATACATATCTTTTATTTGAGTAAGCTGTTTCTAGAGAAAATCTTGAAAATGTTTTTGAAGAGCAGAAGCAGAAATGCTATCAAACAGCATCAAATTGTTTTGAGGGTGTGGATACATACTGTATGAGGGATTACATACTGTAATCTTCATAAAGCACTTTGCATTGATTAGAAAGCATATTAAGATTAGAGACTGATCTTTTCTTCTCTTCTCAGGCTTCAAGCTTGCTAATTGTTTATGTTTAGTCACAATGAATGTCGTCTATTATTTAAACTAACTTTTGGTAAAGTCTATTTCTGTAACCTACATCCTTATCTAGCCTTTGTAGGATTGCTTCTAATAGTCTATGAAAACAAACATGATGATGGGTTCAAATTCTATGCTGGATGAATCATTGAGCAAAGATATGTTACAGCTGCAATATGCACACTATATGATCTTGTCACTTATTCAACAGTCCATTTTTATGCTGGAACCCATGTAAAGATTTTGTACACCCCAATAACTTTTGCAAAATGTAATATTCTAAGCATGGATGCAGTCTCTTATAGCAGCCATTAGAACATACTAAAATTGAAGGTTCACATAGGCATTGTTATGTTTATTGAATTTATTTGCTTGTTAGCTTTAAAAAAAATTTTTATTTCATTACATGTTATTTTAATGTAACATTGTATGCTGGACTTAACCTTGTCCAAAACTGAGTTCATTTCTGCTTGACCTGATTGAATTTTTTGAATATTTTTTTAATTTCATTTTATGTCAACTAGTAATACATAGCTAAACTATTCTCTGTGTTTATGAGCTTGATATCAGAATTGTTATTAATAGAAGTAAATATGTTCATTTGGGTCAGGATTTTGGACTTTCCTAAATGAATTTTACAGGTTATGGTTTTGATTTTGTAAACATCAGGATAGTTCTAGAAGGTTATTTTCCATTATGTAATGTTTTTTTTTAAAATAGAAAAAGCTAATTGTGACCTGAGGTCAAGTAGAAAACTATATAATCTTGTAATTGTGAGGACTTGGTCATTTGTACTTTACTATCTAGCACTTTTAAGTTGTATTATATGTTGCAACTAGGAGTTTGGGCTGGAATCTTTTTTGTGGTTCAAATTATTGAATTAAAATGATTATTTTCTCTGTAAATACAAAAGTGCTCTGATAAAATTCTTGGATAGAGACATTCATTGGAATTTAAAGCATATTCAAACCTGGAAGTATATTTCTGTGTTTCAACAAATAATTGTTGACACATCAACACTTCAGTAGCTTCCACAGACACGTCATTGACTTCAGCTTTGGGATTTTTTATGGACTTTTACTGAATTTTATTCAGGACTTTAAATTACTAGGACTTGTGTCTGTAGCTCTTGGATTATTCTGGGATTTAACTTGCAATACTGTAGGTTGTTTTTTCTCATTTTCACTTGTATTATAGGGAAATAAATATATTTGTTAAATTCTACATAGCTTGTTTTTTGATCTTTTTTTAAACTTATTTTAAGAGCATAGACTCAAAACACCATCGAATGGAATTTTTAAGGGGGGAAGCATATATATATATATATATATATATATATATATATATATATATATATATATATATATATATACATATACACACAGACATAGATATATATGTGTGTGTGTTTGTGTGTATAAGAGAGAGAGAGAGAGAGCACACAATGAACTTTAAAAATTGAGGTCCTTTCAACAGAGAATTGTAGTTTTTGTTAAAATGAGAAAAAAATATCAGTACAAGCTCATGATGTGCATACAATATCAAATTAGCTACAACCCCTAATCTACAACATAATACAGCAACTGAGCATTACCACAACTCCCTAACATACAACATACAATATCAACTGAGCTATATACCACAACTCCCTAATATACATCATACTATACCAAATGAGCTATACCACAACTCCCTAATATACAACATACAATACCAACTGAGCTATATCACAACTTCTTAATATACAACATGTTGTTGTTGTAGTTGTTGTTGTAGGGTTTAATGCCATTTTTCAGCACACGATAGGCTATACATGGTGGCCAGTATTAATGGTGGAGGAAACCCCCGGAAAGAACCACCGACCTATGCGAAGCTACTGGCAGGCTTTCTCACATACCCACATTGGCCGAATCTGAGACTCGAACCCACGCACACAGAGGTGAGATGGCAGTGATCCGTAATGGAGAGTGCTTTAGACCACTCGGCCACTTGGGGCCCCAATATGCAACATACAATATCAAATGAACTATAACACAACTCCCTAATATACAACATACAATACCAAATGAGCTATACCACAACTCCCTAAAATACAGTATACTATACCTAATTAGCTATATCACAACTCCTTAAAATACAGCATAGTATACCAAATGAGCTATACCATAACTACCTAAAAAAATGGCATTTAATACCAAATGAGCTATACTACGACTACCTAAAATACAGCATACTCTTCCAAATGAGCTATACCACAACTCCCTAACATACAACATACTATACCAAATGAGCTATACCACAACTCCCTAATAAATGGCATATAAGACCAAATGAGATATACCACAACTCCCTAATATACAACATACTATACCAAATGAGCTATACCACAACTCCCTAATAAATGGCATATAAGACCAAATGAGATAACCACAACTCCCTAATATACAACATACTATACCAAATGAGCTATACCACAACTCCCTAATAAATGGCATATAAGACCAAATGAGATATACCACAACTCCCTAATATACAACATACAATACCAAATGAGCTATACCACAACTACCTAATATACAGCATACTATACCAAAAATGAGCTATACCACAACTCCCTAAAATACAGCATACTATGCCAATTGAGGTATACCACAACTCCCTAAAATATAGCATATTATACCAAATGAGCTATATCACAACTCCCTAAAATACACAATACTATGCCAATTGAGGTATACCACAACTCCCTAAAATATAGCATATTATACCAAATGAGCTATACCACAACTCCCTAATAAATGGCATATTATACCAAATAAGTTATACCACAACTCCCTAAAATACAGCATACTATACCAAATGAGCTATACCACAACTCCTAATAAATGGCATATTATACCAAATAAGCTATACCACAACTCCCTAATAAATGGCATATTATACCAAATAAGCTATACCACAACTCCCTAAAATACAGCATACTATACCAAATGAGCTATACCACAACTCCCTAAAATACAGCATACTATGCCAACTGAGGTATACCACAACTCCCTAAAATACAGCATATTATAGCAAATAAGCTATACCACAACTCCCTAACATACAACATATACTATCATCTGAGCTATACCACAACTCCCTAAAATACAGCATACTATACCAAATGAGCTATACCACAACTACCTAATATACAGCTTACTATACCAAATGAGCTATACCACAACTCCCTAAAATACAGCATACTATGCCAATTGAGGTATACCACAACTCCCTAAAATACAGTATATTATAGCAAATAAGCTATACCACAACTCCCTAACATACAACATATACTATCATCTGAGCTATACCACAACTCCCTAAAATACAGCATACTATACCAAATGAGCTATACCACAACTCCCTAAAATACAGCATACTATGCCAACTGAGGTATACCATAACAATATAGAGCAGACTATAGCCAACTGAGCTATACTACAGTACCCTAATATAGAACAAGCTATTACAACACCCTAATATATACTGAGATATACCAACTGAGTTACTACAAGTCTCTAAAAATACAGCAAACAATACCAGTGAAGCTATACAACAATTTCCAAACATAAAGTAAGCTATACCAATTGAGCTACTATGACTCAATTACAGAGAATCAAAACTCAAATGTTCAGAACTGAACTATGTGGAAACATAAGGAAATTCAAAAGAACAGGTAGACTAATAATAATTACAAAATGACTTTTATTCAGCAAGATGAGTTTTCATTTTAAAGCTAAGATTTTTAAAATAAAATAAAGATGATCATATGTCTTTCATGCTGATGAGACATGCAGCTATTGGATTTTATGCAACTGATCAAGGAACAGACTCTCAAACACTGGTCTCTTTCTTTGTATAACTATCGTTTGCAACATCTTTCAAATATGGTGAACTGTTATTTATGATTGGCAATCTCTGATTTGTCTCTGACAGCAACTTTTGAAGAACAGCTCTGTTCTGATAGAGAGTCAGTTTAACTTTATCACGTGCCACAAACTCATGGTAGTACTCAAAAAGTTGTGCTTCCTGTTTTTCCCTGTGAATATATTTCACCATCAGTACCACTATGCTAAACGTGTAAAACATCAATACAACGATGATGTACATAAGAGCATCCACCGAGGGAGGTTTAGTCTCTGGCATTCTGGGATATGTAACATTACTACACAAATTTAGTTGTGAAGTAAGTAGATCTTCCTTTTGAATGGCAAATTCTGTTATGTTGATTATCCAACTACAATTAACTTTCAGGTACGCACTGATGAACTTTTCATTTCTAGTGATCTCCATATTCTGAAATAGAGACAGAATGGATTATGGACTAATTATACAGTAGCTGTAGTAGTAGTAGTAATTAACAATACTCATTTCCCATCAGAATCATATCCTAGAATTCAAGTATTGATGAAATCTACACTTACAGCTACTGATGAAAACTACACTAGCTAAACCAGTCATTACTAAAAAATATATATATTATTATTAGAAGGGAATTCAGTTAAGTACAAGTCTATCCAGCCTTCATGATAATATAGATATATAATATATACAATATTTACAAGGGTTAAAAAGAAAGCCTTTAATTCAAGCTTTTCTTATGCTGCCCTGACATTCATGTTTAGATTTCAAGCTTCAGCTGAATGCAGAACACAGCTACAACTGTCACACATGTCTTCAGCAGAATGCAGTAAATAGCTACAACATGACTGGTCAGACATGTCTTCAGCAGAATGCTATACATAGCTACAACATAACTGGTCAGACATGGCTACAGCAGAATGCAGTAAATAGCTACAACTGTCACACATGTCTACAGCAGAATGTAGTAAATAGCTACACCATAAATGCCATACATGTCTACAGCAGAATGCAGTAAATAGCTATAACATAACTGGTCAGACATGTCTACAGCAGAATGCAGTAAATAGCTACAACTGCCAGACATGTCTATAGCAGAATGCAGTAAATAGCTACAACATAACTGGTCAGACATGTCTACAGCAGAATGAAGTAAATAGCTACAACATAACTGGTCAGACATGTCAAAAGCAGAATGCAGTAAATAGCTACAACATAAATGGTCAGACATGTCTATAGCATAATGAAGTAAATTGCTACAACTGGTCAGACATGTCTTCAGCAGAATGGAGAACATAGCTACAACATAACTGGTCAGACATGTCTTCAGCAGAATGATATACATAACTACAACATAACTGGTCAGACAGGTCTACAGCAGAATGCAGTACATAGCTACAACTGTCAGACATGTCTACAACAGAATGCAGTACATAGCTACAACATAACTGGTCAGACATGTCTACAGCAGAATGCAGTACATAGGTACAACATAACTGGTCAGACATGTCTTCAGCAGAATGCTATACATAGCTACAACATAACTGGTCAGACAGGTCTACAGCAGAATGCAGTACATAGCTACAACTGTCAGGTATGTATACAGCAGAATGCAGTACATAGCTACAACTGTCAGGTATGTATACAGCAGAATGCAGTACATAGCTACAACTGTCCTGCATATCTACAGCAGAATGCAGTACATAACTACAACATAACTGGTCAGGCATGTCAACAACAGAATGCAGTACATAGCTACAACTGTCAGACATGTCTTCAGCAGAATGCAGTACATAGCTACAACATAACTGGTCAGACATGTCTTCAACAGAATGCTATACATAGCTACAACATAAATGGTCAAACATGTCTAAGCAGAGTGCAGCACATTCCAGTTTTGAACAGAATCACTAATGGCTTCAGGACTCCTCATGAAACATTTACATATAAATTACATTTAAATATTATGCAAACTAATTAACATATCATGTGATACAAGCAACAGTGTCTCAGAAAATGACCTAAATGCACAATAACACCCATACTGATGCCAGAATGACAGACATGATCAATCCAGGCAATCTTGATTTGTTATAGTTTATCCTTTTGTCAATTTTCAGTTAAAGTAATTCATAAATAGGGGTCTGTTGCCTGAATCTTAAGGCTTATCACTCATTATACATATGCCATGTTTTATTTTTTGCTCTTGTAATTTTAACACTTGATTCAGGTCTTGATAGCTAATCATGCATTCTTTTCCTATTATTGAATTTTGAACAGGAATTTTCAAATATTCAAGGTTTTATCCTTGATGTTTGTTAAAATGTTATTTCTGTCAAATACATTACCTAATGACATTACCGTTGGAATTACCTTCTGCTATCAAGCCCTTCCAGAATGACAAGCACATTTTATACAAAACAATGTATACAGACAAGAAAGACATTTTGTTGTCTTTTCAGGAGGACTGGATTCAGGAAAATTAACTCTAACATTATCATGATTGCCTAAGTAGTCTCTAAGAAATACAGATTACAATAAAATTTCTCATCCAACCTGTAAACGCAAGTCTGCTGCAATATTGAACAAGAAATTCTTTGAGACTGAGTAATTTCTGACAAGATTTACTGAAGTTCTTCCATGTATATTAATGTGAAATGCAAATAAACATTAACTGGATTGATTTTTACCAGCCATAAATAATTTGCAATGGGCATGGTTTACGGTGATCCTTACTTCATCTGTCTACTAATTATGTAAGCTGCAGCTTATAAAACAAAACAAAAAAAGCAACCACTGAAGTTCTGACTTTCAATTACATGTCCTTACTCAATCAATTTATCAAATGCAAACTTGTGTGCAGGAACATTTTAGTATTCCAATTTATTTTTTTGGGTAAGAAATTACACAATTTTTGGGGGTTGGGGGGTTACACTCAAAGCGTCAGACTGTTATAGCATGACTTTAGGGTTTTCCTCTGTATCAATGGGTTTTCCTTACTCTATGAGATATTCCAAAGGCATATGAGGGAGTTCTGATATGCATTCAGTATGATATATGCTTTCAATAGGAAACATTTGTTGCAAATTCTGTCAATAGCATCCTTGCTAACGAGATATGATCAATACAAATACATTTATGCATCCTTTCTTCACCATTTAAAACTATCATAAGCATGGTCAAGAAATCCAACATATCTCTTTATGGCTGATGTAATATATGGATTTAATACAGAGGCTGACCATATTCGATGAAGTTTGATTTTTGTTGTTGTTGTTGTGGGGTTTAACGCCATTTTTCAGCACATGATAGGCTATGCATGGCAGCCAGTATTAATGGTGGAGTAAGAACCCGTGAAAACCCCGGAAAGAACCACCGACCCACGAGAAACTACTGGCAAGCTTTCTCACATATCCACAGTGGATGAATCCAAGACTCGAACCCACGAGGTGAGATGGCAACGATCCATAACGGAGAGCGCTCTAGACCACTTGGCCACTCAGGGCCTCTCGATGAAGTTTGAAATAAATATTCATAGTGACATATGTTTGGGATGACAGTATTTATGCTATGGTGTATTCTATCAAATTTGATCAAGTTCAGCTCAGTGACTTTAAGTCATTTAAAGGTTTTTCTAATTTTAGTCCTAGTGGCCATATCTGATAGTTGATCTGCATTATTTTAACAGAATGTCAGGACCTTTATGCCAGCATGCATTCTCTAAAAATTAGGTAAAATTCTATTCAGCAGTTTTGGAAAAGTTGTTTTAAAGTAATTTTATTTTTATTAATGGCAGCCATGGTGGGTGATGGATTGATTTCAATAAATTTTTGAAAGCCTTTGATGATAGAATGCTCCCTGTAAAATTGTATGCAAACTAGTCAAGCTTTGTTTAATAAGAAATTATACATGTAAATAGTTATTATGACTGAACGATACATGATGAACCATACCATAATATCTCCAAGCCTTAAAAGCAGATCAGCTCAGTTTTTAAGAAAGGCAAAGGATAATGGGTATTAAACACAAATGTTAACATTATTAATGAATTGTATACTAGCAAGAGTCTACACTAATTTGGAAAAAAGTTCAGTCGTGACTCTGCAAACATCCTTAAAACAAAATTTAAAAGCATAATTAGCATAACAATATAAACAGAGATATGACCTTCAGATAGGATTATTCCAACTGCACAGCACTAAATAACCTACTTGTGCTGCTGTGCCATAAAACACCAAACGTAACAATGAAATACAATGTACCTGGCATAAGAAACACCAAAAAACAATTAACAGATAGAAATCAATATACCTGACATAAGAAACACCAAAAACAATTAAAAATAACAAACAATACACCTGACATAAAAAAAACCAAACCAAAACCATACAATAAAAAAATGATATACCTGGCATAAAAAAATCTCAAGTAATTCCAAAAATATATATATATCAGTTAAAATAACTACTAATATAACCTTAAGACATCACTACATGCAAAACAATTTATTTAGAAAAATATGGACAACAAATGTACTATTTACTTCCAATTAGCTTACATAAAACAAAAAGGCAGGGGATACTGGGGAGTATTGAAAACATAGAATGGATATGAAGTATACAGATAGACAAATGTCATCTTTAGGCAGAAAATGATAGTAATAATGTTTATAGAACACTGGATCCTGATTAAATGTTCAACACGTTTCCACTACTTGAAAACCTGGGTACTGATAAGATGTATGGCCCATTTAATTCCTGTACCTTGTCTTTTTCACTAGGCTGCATTACCTTGCAATTCTAAATGAAAAAAATGATGTCACAGGTCAATTGGCAAAAAACAAGTTGTCATGTGAGCACAAAGATATCCAAACAGATGCATAACAATGATACCACAGTACCAATCTTTGTTACAACTTTTTCTCAATACCTTCCACTAATGATAACAATTTAGTGTGCATGTATGTGTTTGTGTGTGTGTGTGTGTGTGTTTGATATGGATTTTTAATGTAGCTTTAGCAATTTTTCAGTCATATTGCTATGATGTCTGCAGTGTGTCAGTCTATAGTGATGTCTAGCACTGGGGCATCATGTCACAGACATGTAACATGATGTCCCATCCAGTCACATTATTCCGAAACCAGTTCAGCCAGTACTAACACTAACCTCTTAATGCTGAGTGCCTACTGAGGCAGTTGTTGTTACCAGATAACAATTTAGTAATAATGTAAATTTCATTACATGATAAATGATTATCTTTTAGAAACTGGCTTAAAATGTTCATACTTCAGTGACAGTTGTGACTTGATCATGACACTTTCATTAGTCATCATACAACTTTCATGAAGATAACTCAAATAGTTAAGGAAATCTGAAGTGTACAGATAATTTTCCACAACAGGGAGATAACTCTAAAAGTACTACTCTGACAAACATTAAATCTTAATGAGATAAAAATACTTGTTATGACACAGTTGCATGCAAAATTTCATGAAAATATCTCAAATGATTCAGAAGATATTAACCAAAGAACAGTGTTGGCAGTATGACAGATTGAGAGACAATTTTAAGGATAACTCTAAAGGTACTGACCATTTTAAGGATAACTCTAAAGGTACTGACCATTTTAAGGATAACTCTAAAGGTACTGACTATTTTAAGGATAATTCTAAAGGTACTGACCATTTTAAGGATAACTTTAAAGGTACTAAGGGACTGACCATTTAATCGTCACGTCATGACTAGGATTGTTTTGAGAAAAAAAAATTCTGGCCTTTAAATAGCTTGTTCTGATTTACTGAAATAACATTCTATTCTATCCAATACATTAGTTCCAAAAAATCTTTTCTTGACATAGAAGAAGAAAAAATTGCCTGACTTGAAGGAAAATCCCATGTCTCCAAATAAATATACCCAGTATATGTGTATTTATCTAATATTTTGGTACAACGAAAATCTCCCTATCCTGAATATAAAGCACTTATTGTTTATTAAAAAATGGGAATCCATACTGCAAATAAACAAATAAGACACTTATTATTTCTAAATTAAATGGTAATCAATACTGCATAGAAACATGAACTTAAGGCACATGTTGTTTGTAAAAAAAATATAAATCCATACTGGATATAAACAACAGATGATGAACAAATTTAAAATATACACAATATTTATTTACCTGTTTACTTGTTAAATATAAATACGATTGGGAAGTTTTAATGATTGAGTGAATGCAATGAATATTTCTTTAAACAGAAAAATTATTCAATTTGAATTCAAAAGTCCAGCACTTACTAAGCGATATTTTGCACATTGTTTAAATCAACATTCAACTGTCTGAAGAGCCATTAATGCTGATGACATCTGTAGATCAAATCTGTCAGATGTCCCTGTGCTGTCCTTATAAGTAGATCAAATGTGTCATATGTCTCTGTGTTGTCATTATAAACAAATCAAATCTGTCACATGTCCCTGTTTTTGTTATTAAAAGCAGACCAGATCTGTCACATGTCCCTGCATTGCCATTATAAGCAGACCAAATGTGTCATATATCCCTGTTATCATTATAAAGAGATCAAATCTGTCAAATGTCCCTGTGTTGTCATTATAAGCAGACCAAATGTGTCATACGTCCCTGTGTTGTCATTATAAAGAGATCAAATATGTCACATGTCCCTGTATTGTCATTATAAGCAGACCAACTGTGTCATATGTTCCTGTGTTGTCATTAAAAGCAAGTTTCAATATAATAGTGTAACTAGTGATAAATATGTAGTGTCCCACACAGAGTCCTCCTGCTAAAATCCAGTAGGAAACCTATAAGATCCTACCAGATTACCACAGGATTCTGATAGGTTCCATGACCCAATAATAGGGCATTCCTAGAAAAAGAAATTCCTATTACTTATCCAACCATTCTCCTATGGAACTAGCAAAGTGTCCAATATGAATTTAATAGGACCAGAACATGGTTACAGGATATTTATAGGATAACAAACTAGGAGATTGTATGGTTAGAATTTCCTACCAGACTACAATGGTAAATGTATTTGAAAGACCAATATGCAAACTGTCTGACAGTGACAACTCAAATGTCAGAAATTTTAAATTATTTGAATGAAAACAAAGGCAGTTGCTAGAATCAACATGTATTCTTACAGAAATCAATTTTGGTTAAATGCACATGACTGTACATGCCTTGACAGTTAATCAATCATTTAAGACAGCTAATGTCTTTTACTACAAAATGTATGATTTGGAATCTTTACTGCAGTAAATTTTCATTATAAAAATATTGAATTCCCCAATAATAATACCCAAAATCCAACAGAACAGTGTTAACAAAACTGTTCAATAGTTATTTGATCTTTTTACTTTTGTAGCCAGTCTAAAATAAAATTCAGTTAAAAACATTAATTGCAATCAGATCCTCAGAAGCATATGATATTGCTCTTACATTAACACTAATTGATGTTTTATAACCAATAATATACATGTAATGTGAGTGATGTTTTATAACCAATAATATACATGTAATGTGAGTGATGTTTCATAACCAACAATATACATGTAATGTGAATGATGTTTCATAACCTATGATATACATGTAATGTGAGTGATGTTTTATAACCAACAATATACATGTAATGTGAGTGATGTTTTATAACCAACAATATACATGTAATGTGAGTGATGTTTCATAACCTATGATATACATGTAATGTGAATGATGTTTTATAACCTATGATATACATGTAATGTGAATGATGTTTTATAACCTATGATATACATGTAATGTGAATGATGTTTTATAACCATGTATATCACATGTAATGTGAGTGATGTTTTATGTTGTTGTTGTAGTTGTAGTAGGGTTTAACGCCATTTTTCAGCACATGATAGGCTATACATGGCGGCCAGTATTAATGGTGGAGGAAGAACCCGGGAAAACCCCAGAAAGAACCACCGACCCATGAGAAGCTACTGGCGAGCTTTCTCACATACCCACATTAGCCAAATCTGAGACTCGAACCCACGCAGACAGAGGTGAGATGGCAATGAACCGTAATGGAGAGCGCGTTAGACCACTCGGCCGCTTGGGGCCCCCAGTGATGTTTTATAACCTATGATATACATGTAATGTGAGTGATGTTTTATAACCAATGATATATATGTAATGTGAGTGATGTTTTATAGCCAATCATCATCAATGGCGGCTCACAATCATCATCAATGGCAGCTCAGTCTCAAGAGACCATGCAAGTAATGCCCTTGGAGTATCATCTGTCTCTGGGGTTTTGGTAATGTCTGCTGTGGCTGTGCAGGCCTATGTGTGAGTGACAGTCCCTATTGCAGTTTTCACCACATGCAATTTACTCTAAACATATCAATGTCTTTACCATTATACCTTGTATGACTGTTGATAAAATAATTAAAACTTGCTTACCTACAATTTACTAAGTACTGAAGTGTACATTTCGATATAAGCTTTGAATGTAAATTCAAACATTGCTGTACCTTATAGAGCTGCATCAAACATAAAAAGATATCGGCCTTATCAGGTGATATATTTAACTTTATATCAGTCAACATAAATGTCAGATGCAGAGCTGTTTTCTAACCACAATTTGAGTTGCCATGGCAACCACTAGTGAAGAGCTGAACAAAGAATTAATCAAAACAATGTCACCTAAAAGGATAGGTTTGACAAACTTGTATTTTATGATAATGAAATCTCTAGTTTCTTTCCTATCTTTTAAACTGTAAACAATTACACCAAACTCTAAAGCATGTATACCAATTAGACCAAACTCTAAAGCATGTATACCAATTTCCAGGACTTTACTTGGGTATGCTCAGCTTATACTGATGATTATCAAACATTAAGTAGGAAACAGAGTCTTAATTAAACTTACTTGATGCAGTGGCACCTGGGTTTCAAAAAGCAAGTGACTCTTCTTGGCTTGAGAAATAACTTTAAAGGAAACTGCATGTGTAATAGCCAAATGTCTCAACTCCAGAGATCAGATATGTGCTACTAACCTTTATGGTTGATCTACTCGCTTATAAGTCAAACTGCAAACAACAAAGATCCTGAGTGGCCATAGCATAATGCACCTGCAGATCAGGGTCTATGTTGTTTGTTCTACTGATAACTCCAAACAAACTGTACAGATCCAGATCTGCTAGTATATAATGCACTGAAAAATCTGGGTCTGTGCAGTTTGCAGTTGGAGTTGTTTCAAAAGTGAGTAGATATGGTAATATCTTTCAAAGCCCTACAAAGCTTCAAGTAGAGCATATGCATGCTATTGTGTTTGAGACAGTCATATAGAAAAACTAACACAAACATTAACATTGATTTAAGTTAATGTTTGTTACCACCAACAATGAAAAAATTTGCTTTACCTGAAGTTTGTAGGTTGATGTTACTTACTGCTGCTGAAAGATATATCATGTGAACATTTTAGTACGATGCACATACAACTGTATGAAAACACTTATCAATTTATAAAAAAATGTGAATAGAAAATCAAACAATGCAACAGTTGGCCAAACATCGATCAATAAAACATAAAGCAGTTACCATGTGAATATCCAAATCTGTGTATGGAACCATCAGTTGTGTACTGCTTTTCACAAAGATATAGATCTCCTTTTGAGCTCAGCAACAGTAACATGTATTGATTGAATCTGAATATTACGGTCCATATCCACCTACAAGTCAAACTACAAACAACAAAGATCATGATCTCCTGTGGCATAAAGCACCTGCAGGTCAGGATCTATGTTGTTTGTTCTACTGATTATTTTTAACAAACTGCATGGACCCAGATCTACCTGCGCATTATGCGATGAAATATCTGGGTCTGTGCAGTTGGCAGTTGGACTTGTCTTACAAGCAAGTACATACAGTATGTGCTGGCATCAAGGAATGTAATTATCCCTGCTCCTAAGGCACTGGTCCTAAAACTACAAATATTGACAAAGGTTTTTTTGATGCAGCTGATTTCAATAACCAGACAGTCCCTAATTATAGTGGGCAAGACAATTTTTACCAGATTTACCAGCATTAAATCATCTGCTTAATTCTTCTATGATGATGATACACATGCAAAGTCCAATTAGCCGAATCAACCAAATAAGAGTATGGTTCACAATTTCCGTATAGTGGATTTTTCTGGAACATTGTGTTACAATATAATTTAGAAAGTTTGGTATGTATTTAAAATGTTGACCTTTAAAAATATGGAAAATATTTTAAATCCCAAAATGATGAAGTTACCAAGATAAATGTAAAATTAATGCTACTTTAAAACATCACATTATTGTTATGAAAAGCTTATAGCAAACAATACCCATTGTAACCAACATAATGACAGTGCCATGCTGCAGACTGAATTAATTCTAAAAATGAATTCAGCATCACTTATGTCAAATACACATATTAAGTTTGCCTTTTTAAACTTAATTGAGAAACTGGAATATGTAAGAACTCTCAAGCCAAAATGAAGCTAAAAATGCCATGTGAAGCAGAAATAACCTGACAGTTATCAGCCTTGGCCCCTTATGGGCAATCTGAATACATATTTATCTCATAATCTTGTTATAAACACTACCTGGGTGTTTTGAATGCACATTCTCCTCTTTCCCAAAATATTATGTTCGTAACTGCGTTTGACAAAGTTTCTCAAATAAATATGGTTTGAACTAAACACACATTAGAATTAGAGGGTTTCAAACATTGTTCGGTCAGAAATATAGAAATACAGGGATTCTAGCATTGTTTGATCAGAAACACAACTGAATTACAGGGATTCATGCAATGTTTGGTCAAGAACTCACAACAGAATTACAGGGATTCCAGCATTGTTTGGTCAGAAACCACAATAAAATTAGAATGAATCAAATATTATTTGGTTAAAAACACACATTAGAATTACAGGGATTCTAGCAATGTTTGGTCAGAAACAATCATTAGAATTTCAAATACAGGAATTGGTCAGAAAAACACGTTAGAATTACAGGGATTCAAGTATTGCTTGGTCAGAAACACATTATAATTACATTCAAGCATTGTTTGGTCAGAAACAGGCATAGGAATTACAGGGACTCAAGCACTGTTTGGTAAAAAACTCACATTAGAAAAGGAGTCTCAAATTAAAATCACCATGAGGGCCACATGGGGACTAGTACATTGCCCCAAAGGCTGCATCACTGAAACCTTTTCATACATCAAAAGTGGTTCTTATAAAAGGTTGCCAGTTGAAAGGTTGAAAACAAAAAGAAAACAATGTAACAATCAAATTGTTATCAAAACTGGCTGGCTGTGAAGAAAATATTTGCATTATTAATTACTTTATTTGACAAATTCTGAGTGTCATTGAAGGCTGCAGGAAATAACTTCATAGGCTGCATATGGCCTGCAAGCTGCATGTTTGACTCCCCAGCATTAGAATTTGAGTGAATGAAGCATTGTTTGGTCAGAAATACACATCAGAATTATAGGGATCAAGCACTGTTTGGTCAGAAATACACATTGGAATTACTGGGATTTAAGCTTTGTTTGGCCAGAAATACACATTAGAATTACAGGGATTTAAGCTTTGTTTGGTCAGAACACAAATCAGAATTGCATGGATTCCAGTTTTGTTTGGTTAGACAAGGAATGTTGGCCAGACACAGAATTACAGAGTTTCAAGCATAGTCTGGTCAGAAACACATTAGGAATATACGAATTCAAGCATTGTGTGGTCAAAAAAAACCAATAGAATTACAGGTACATGGATTCAAGCATAGTTTGGTTAGAAACACGCATTAGAATTACATGCATTTAAGCAAAGTTTGGTCAGAAATACGCATTAGAATTACAAGGATTCAAGCATAGTTTGGTCAGAAACACGCATCAGAATTACAGGAATTTATGCATAGTTTGGTCAGAAGCACACATTAAAATTACAAGGATTCAAGCATAGTTTGGTCAGAAACAGGCATTAGATTGCTAGGATTTAAGCATAGTTTGGTCAGAAACAGGCATTAGAATTACAGGGATTTAAGCATAATTTGGTCAGAAACACGCATTAGATTGCAAGGATTCAAGCATAGTTTGGTCAGAAACATGCATTAGAATTACAGGAATTCAGGCAATAATTGGTCAGAAATACACACTGGAATTACAGGATTTGAGCTCCATTCTGGTGGCCTAGTGGTTAGAGCATCCGCCTCAGATGTGGGAGGTTGCATATTCGAACCTTGGCTGAGTCATAAAAATGGTACTAATAACTGCCTCGCTAGTTGCTCAGTATTAAGAGGTTAGTGTTAGGACTGGTCAGCCTAGAGTCGAGATAATGTGAATGGGTGGAAAATGATGCTACATGTCTGCGGGATGATGCCCCAGTGCTAGACATCATTTATAAGCTGCCATAATGCAGACATCGTAGTGATATGACTGAATTTTTTTTAAAGCTATGTTAAAAATCCAATCACACACACATATACATACACTCTCTCTCTCTCTATCTCTCTCAGTATTTGAGCACTGTGTAGCCAGAAACACACATTAGAATTACAGGACTCAAGCAATGTTGGTCAGAAACACATAATATAATTACTAGATTTGAGCACTGTTTGGTCAGAATACATATTAGACTTACAGAGATTTAAGCATTGTTTGGTCAGAACACACATAGGACCAAACAGATTCAAACACTGTGTGGTCAGAACACACATTAAAATTAGAGGATTCAAGCATTGTTTGGTCAGAACACACATTAGAAGCACAAGGATTCAAGTAATGTGTGGTCAGAAACACACATTAGGACTGCTCTGATTCAAGCACTGTGTTGTTAGAAACACACATTTAGAATTGCATGGATTCAAGCATTGTTTGGTCAGAAAATATACAATTTTACCTCATATAATTTATTTAGAGTATGTAAGGATATGAGAAGTTGTATGGCTACCTTGAAAGTCTAGCACAAACTTATATGAGGTAAAATAAAGTTTCTGGCCATACAATGCATTGTGACAAGCGAGACATAGTAACCTTGGGATATGTACTTCTGTATGCATCATTTTCTGATAAAACTTTAAACAGTGAACAGTGGTCATTTACAGCTAATAGTTCTTGTTTGTCAAATATTGGGAACAACATATCAGTTAAAGGGAACAGATACTTGACAAAATTATAAAAATAATATCTTTAAGTTTGTACAAAATCACAGTGTAACAAACAGACGAGTCCAACTGCAAACTGCACAGACACAGATTTGTGTTATGTGCCAGCAGATATGGGTCTGTGCAGTTAGGAGTAATCAGTAGAATAAACAACACAGACCCTGGTCTGCAGTGCTGGAACACACCAAAAGATGATAATGCTATGTGCAACCCCCTTCCAGAAGTAAAAAAGTAAACATGAAGCATTAGTTAATTGAAATGTTCAAAAGTAAACATGTAACATTAGTTACTTGAGCAATTTAAAAAAATAAATGTAGACTAAAACAGAGGTCACAAGCAAATTCAGAGATGAATGGAGAGACAATGCACATAAAAAATTCTGGGAAGAAAAGTACAATTGAATTATAATGAAATCAGAAATAATTACTGATTATATAATCACCAAAGGGAAAAGGTAACATTAATTAGGCACTGCTGATAAGTGTAATGACAAATGTCGAAAACTCTAATGACAGCTAATACTATGACCAATATGCAGTGGAAATAAACAAGCTAACTATCTGGAAAACCATATTTAGATGCCAACTACATATTAATGACATGAGAGAATGCAATATTTCTTAAAAGCTTTTTTAATTGAACCCATCTAATACGTAGTAGTCAAAAAAGAATCATGGCTACTGCTTATGGGCATGACATGGGGAATAAACTGGGTCTGTATTTTTCTAGTTCTGAATTTTCTTGGACTTTCTGAACTTTCATCTAATGGGACAATGGAATTTTATTAAGTGGATGAGGGTAATTTCCATCATGGAAAGTTAAGTTACATAACAGTGACAGGTAACATATTACTAATATTAAACTTAAAATTATGCCACATCTGAGTGCTACTAGTGAGAAAATACAGACTTACTTTACTCAAGAGGTCATATGACACAGTGCTGGCAGATGAGACAGAGAAAATACAGACTTACTTTACTCAGGAGGTCATACGACACAGTGCTGGTAGACTAGACAGAGAAAATACAGACTTACTTTACTCAGGTGGTCATATGACAGTGCTGGTGGATGAGACAGAGAAAATACAGACTTACTTTACTCAGGTGGTCATACGACACAGTGCTGGTGGATGAGACAGAGAAAATACAGACTTACTTTACTCAGGAGGTCATATGACACAGTGCTGGTAGATGAGACAGCGAGCATACTCTGTAGATCCACTGCTGTGGTATATTAAGGCCAGGTTGTATGCGATCTCTGCTCGCAGGTCAAATAAACCCTGACATAGATCAACAAACATTTATTGATATAACAAAGACCTGAAACTATCATATAACAGTTTGACACAAGCTGACACACAAATATAATAATTTCTGTGCATTTAAGATATCATATTCCTATAGTTTTACTATTTGCTAAATCTCTTTTTGATTTTGATACAAAACTGCTGATACAGATAAAACAATGAGTCTGTAGTCAAACCATTCGGCATAAATGAGTCAATAGTCAACCATTCTGGCATAAATGAGTCAGTAGTCAAACCATTTTGGCATAAATGAGTCAATAGTCAACCATTCTGGCATAAATGAGTCAATAGTCAACCATTCTGGTATAAATGAGTCAGTAGTCAAACCATTTTGGCATCAATTATTCAGTAATCAAACCATTCTGGCATAAATAAGTCAATAGTGAACCATTCTGGCATAAATGAGTCAGTAGTCAAACCATTCTGTCATAAATGAGTCAACAGTCAAACCATCCTGGCATAAATGAATCAGTAGTCAAACCATTCTGGCATAAATGAGTCAGAAAGTAATTGTTTGGTGTCACCAAAGATTAACAAATAATCATTGTACATGCGTGTAGTATTTATGAGAAAACATTTTGTCCAAGCTTGATAATGTTCAGATTTAACACAATCATTGTACATGCATGTAGTATTTTAAGAGAAAATATTTTGTCCAAGCTTGATAATGCTGGGATTTAACACAGTTATTGTACATGCATGTAGTATTTTACATGAAAACATATTGTCCAAGCTTGATAATGTTGGGAATTAACACAATCAATGTACATGCATGTAGTATTTTATGAGAGAACATTTTGTCCAAGCTTGATAATGTTCGGATTTAACACAATCATTGTACATGTATGTAGTATTTTATGAGAAAACATTTTGTCCGAGCTTGATAATGCTGGGATTTAACAATCATTGTACATGCATGTAGTATTTTATGAGAAAACATTTTGTCCAAGCTTGATAATGCTGGGATTTAACACAATCATTGTACATGCATGTAGTATTTTATGAGAAAATATTTTGTCCAAGCTTGATATTGCTGGGATTTAACACAATCATTGTACATGCATGTAGTATTTTATGAGAAAACGTTTTGTCCAAGCTTGAAAATGTTCGGTTTTAACAGAATCATTGTACATGCATGTAGTATTTTATGAGAAAACGTTTTGTCCAAGCTTGATAATGCTGGGATTTAACAATCATTGTACATGCATGTAGTATTTTAGGAGAAAACATTTTGTTCAAGCTTGATAATTTTGGGATTTAACACAATCATTGTACATGCATGTAGTATTTTATGAGAAAACATTTTGTCCAAGCTTGATAATCTTCGGATTTAACACAATCATTGTACATGCATGTAGTATTTTACACGAAAACATTTTGTCCAAGCTTGATAATCTTCGGATTTAACACAATAATAAAGTAATATATAAAGACCACTATGTCTCATTTAATGACTTTGTTGCAACTACATTCATAAATATTTTGCAAATCCACCTACTTTTATGGGGTCTAAATTTTCAGGACTGACTATTAGATTCATTTCTGTAGGGTTCACTCAACCTATCTAATTAGGATGTTGACAAAATTTAATCATCATACTGCGTGACTGAATGTAATTATTTCACAGTGCAAATATGATTGGAATCATGACACTGCATGGCCTAATGCAATTAGTTTCAGTGAAAACATGATGCTTAAAAACATTAAGAAGATATTACCAAATATATTTATAATAATTAACATAAATTTAAACAAAATGCAAGACAGTAACATAATGATATGGACAAATTCTGAAGTGTTCTGACATAACTACAGAAACATGGTACATACATACATTTTATTAAGCAAGAAAATGATCATAGTAGTAATAGGGGGCGATATAGCGTCAATGGGAAAATACATTACAGACCCTCCTTGGACCTGTACAGTGTCCAAATGTATAGAGACAATGGGAAAATACATTACAGGTAAGGTGACGTCACAGTAATGAAGATTGGTAACAATTTAGCAAAGGGCTGACCTCAATCGGCAAAAAATCCTAGAATGTTTTGGCGGGACAGAGACATAAATAATGCATACAACAGACAACATACATACATAAACAACTATACAACCGACTAAAAAAATTTTAGGCAAAAAAGCAAATCCTTTCTAGGCATATGAGTGGCCCTGGAAAGGGCCTTTGGGTTCTTCTTCTTCTTCTTCTATTTTCTCCATTTCTTCCACCATCTCCTCACTTTCTTAATGATTCCTTTCTTCTTCTTCTTTTCTGTCTATGGAATCCAGTCAGGATGTCCCATCAATCTAATCTGTCCTGTATCTTCATCCAATTTTAATTCAGCTTTTCAAACTCCTCTTTTTTCTTTCCGTTTTCTTTGCCCTTCCTTTCTTTAGCCCAGCTGTCTTTATCTTCTTCACCTCTTCTTCCATCACTTTTCTCATTATTTCTTCTCCGTTCTTTAGTTGGTCCAGACTCCACTTTACTAATGACTATTCTGTCCAATGCAATGTGTCTTCTAGAAAGTACCTGACTCTCATGATACCATCAAGTGCCTCCTTCAAGGTGCTCACTCTTACATATGGAGGTTGAATGAAACCTCTGAACTTTTCTACTTCCTCCTCTATCATACCCTGTATCAGATCCCTGATTACTTTCAGGCTAGTCACAAAGTCTGGGCTACCTGGATACTTCCATTCATTCTCAAACCTTTCCGCCACATATGCTGCATCCATGATCTACTTTCAGGCTAGTCACAAAGTCTGGGCTACCTGGATACTTCCATTCATTCTCAAGCCTTTCCACCACATATGCTGCATTCATGATCCAGTACCAACAGTCCTTTAATTTGTCATCTTCGTTTATTCAATGTTGAATGGTGCAAATGACAAACGCTTTGACTTTATATGTGTCATGCACAGACGTGAAGGAAAACATCCCCTACACTCACTTCACATATTATCTACTATACACACGGGGAAGGAGAAAAAACAAACCCTTACTACACTATCCACAAACCACAAATATACTATCAACACAAAAGTGCGGAGCAAAAACAAACCAAAGTATACTATCCACACGGGAAGGAGAAAAAGCAAATGCTATCAAAAACCACAATATCTACTATCCACACCAGCATAAGTGAGCGCTTTCAAAACTCAAAAATATACTATCCACACAAACGTATGCTCACTTATGCAAAACACATACTCTACTATTCACACAAACATACATAAGCTCATACAAACACACACACACACACACATAATCACATCAGTAAAGGAGTAAGTGTTTATAATCACACTACTCCACACCCACTCAAACTGGCAACATGAATAGTCTCTTTTCTAGAGATATGGATAGCCTGGAGAAGGGCTGCTTTTTTTAAAAAACTCCAGATGCACCTGGTTAATGGTGACACCTCCCAGGTTGGGCACCACAGACACAGCATCGGCTCCAGTCATTGTCCCAACTGAATGAAGTTCCTGGGAGTGCGGAGGCAGCTTGTGTGGCCTCATCATTCCAAGCTTCAGTTTGCCGGACCATGAAGACTTGCCTGTCTTCTCCTGTGCAAGACCCATGGATGCTGTGATTCTCATGGTTACTCTTGCAACTCCTCCTCCCAGTTTTCTGTTTGTGGGATCACGGTCCTTTGTACTGGCGGATGAGGTTGTGGATGTGGTTGACGTGGCTGTGGTGCTAAATGCTGCCTGTGGAAATGTATTCACCATTGGTTTCACTTCATACACTGGTCTCATCATGAGGTGAGGTAGGACGCTTTCCTTCATTTCTTCCTTCTTTTTCTTCTCCTCCTTCTCTATCCTGGCCTCTTCGGCTACGGCCTCCATAGCCAGTTCATCCAGGATGTGCCTGGCATACTCCAGGTGCATTCGGAGTTCAAGCAATTTAGCAATTATGTTGCTCATCTTCTTATGTTGATGAGTCAATGACAGGTAGCCAGACTTAAGAGCATTTCCCTTTATATGTGTCAAGCACAGACATGAAGGAAAACATCCCGTCACAAAAACTTTCATTGCCCATATCATTACCCAAAGAAACATGGAACACGGACTTATCAGAAACACTCACTCACTTTTTTTACTTACAATCACTAACTACAAACACAATCACATACACATTAATTTTTGGAAATGAAGAGCTTATAGACACACTTCTAACAAAGTCAAACAAACAAAGTGCTTATAGACACACTTCTTTTTTTTAACTTACTAACATACCATTGGCAATTGAATTAGTATCTCTTTTCTAGAGTATTGGGTAGCCCTGAATAGGGCTGTTATTTTGTGAATGAGGAGTTATGGCAATTTTTATTGTCTAAGAATGCGTTCCCGTCTGGCAGCAGGCTTTCCCACAGGATAGGGTCTGCTTCTTCAGAAAGAGAAGGAGAACTCTTTCATGTCTACACGGCAGTCAAGAAAACCTCTGTCTGGTTCCTGCTGCTGCTGTTCTCTCTGCTTCTTAAGTCTTTACTTCTCTGTCCATTCTTCCTTTTCTTTCTTGATTTCCTCTCTGAAGAGTTCTTCTATCAGGTCTTCAGTCACTTCCAACATTTTGACATTCTCTATCTCTGCAGGCTTTGGTATCAGGCTTTGCCTGACACGATGTAAATTCACAGAAGCTTCGTTCAACTTGGCTAGTCTCTTCATAGGAGGATGAGTCAACAATGGATGGTTAGACTGGAGACTACCCCGCTTTATATGGTTCAAGCACAGATGCAATAGAAAACATCCCTACACTGTTTTGAGTTGGAATGCTAGGATAGTTTGATTTGAGGGTGAGGGATAGAGAGAAGTCAAAGAGCATGGTTCATCATAAAAATTGCAATCAAATGACAGACGCTCTTTTTCTAAACACAACATTTTTATTCAAATAACTAACAACCAACAATTAACAATAAAACAAACAAACATTTTTTCAAATAACAAACTTTTATGGACAAGGTTGACAACGTTGTGAAGTCAAGCTAGACTTTCCTAGCAAAAGACAAAAGATAACCTCACCTCTGTCTGCGTGGGTTCGAGTCTCAGATTCGGCCAATGTGGGTATGTGAAAAAGCTTGCCAGTAGCTTCTCGTGGATCGGTGGTTCTTTCCAGGGTTTTCCCGGATTCTTCCTCCACCATTAATACTGGCCACCATGTATAGCCTATCGTGTGCTGAAAATGACGTTAAACTCTACAACAACAACAGCAACAAAAGATAACCATAATGGTCACAAAACCATCGATCTACATTGTCATCATTTCTAGAAGAGTGACAATCAAAATAAGTCACTAAATGTTCTAAAGAATATCCAAGTCTGCATTGATGAAGAAACTACACACAATATTGTCCACACACCAAGGAATCTGTGCTTTGTAATTTCACATTATTGAATCGTGTTGTCTGGGCATTTCTTCTCATAAAGTCGATGATGTCATCTTCCGAAGGTGGCAATCCAAACAAATCAAAATACTCCACACAAACTTCTGTAGGAGAGTAGACAGCTACCCAATGGGTTCCTGAGAGATGACTGTCATCTGTGTTGATGACATAAGCTTGATGGTCTTGAGGTTTGCGATGCGGCAGTTTATCTTTAGCACACATGACAGGATTCCATGAAGCAGTGTATGAACTGTGGTTCAAAAAGTAATAAAGTTCCCAGGTATCCATTTTTTGTATTGTTTTGTTGTTTTTTTCTTGGGGTTTTTTCTTCACAGGTAATGATAAGTTATCAATTCAATCTGAACTTTTTGCATGAAAATATCTGACAAGTAACCATTTCTTTGCTTTGTCTCCACACTCTGAGCTAAGACAGCTTCAATGTGATGAATATCTAGAGTCATTAATGGAGGAGAAGAATGATCATGCAAGTCTTTATACCACTGATGCAATATGGCTTCTTCCAATATGAGACTCCAAGCTTCGTCCAGATACCTGTCCAATTTTTCTCCAGACATTTATTGTGTTGAATTTGACTGGGACGATTATTTTGACATCCACAGCAATCTTTCTTGATCAATTCTGTAATTTTTTCTGCCAGGTGTTTGGCAAAACAGGAGACTAAATGTTGTTCTTGTTCTAGCCATCTTGACTTCATCACTATGTCCTTTTCGTATTTGTCTTGGGGTTCTGTTTCCACGGTATCCTCCAATTCCATTCCCAAAGATTATCCACTATTCAAAGAGGGATTACAGTCTTCCATCGCTTCTAACAGTCTATAATGACTTTTCTCAACCTGTTGATTTCTATGGTATTATCAAATTCAGAATACAAGAGGATGTATTTGTCAGCTCTGCTGCAAACTGAAGATCTACACAAATTTGGCCAGATTTTTATAGGGTGGAAATGTCCCTCATCTCTGCCTTGGTCTGGAGTGAAATCAAAAGCCCACAAAGGATAACCTCCTGCATAATCATCATACATAATACTGTGACTGGTGTTGGTTCTTAACTGTCCAGTGGCTTCATGCAGGGACAAGTACGATCTCAAGTGAAAAAAAATTCTCATAGTTAGGTTCAAAGGGTCTGGTACACAAGGTCTTGCCATCGCAACTGACTTCGATTTTCTTCACAATGAAGTGATGAAAGTCAAAAGGATTTTCCTTGTTGACTCCGTTGAAGAATTCATTGCTCACCATACCAAGGATTAAACATTTGGGTAACTGTCCTTGGAACAGATGAGCTTCGATCACAGAGTGCTGTCCTCTGGGAATAGTGAAAGTTTTCACTTCCATGTGTCATATCGGATACTTGACAGTTGTTCTGCTCAAAAGTGTGACTGATGTCATTTCCCACTTGAGGTAACACTTCCACGTGAAGTTTGGCTTCTTCGATGATGGTTTTGTAATTATCATCAGTTGCATCTATCAAATGGAAAGCGGCACTGCTGTGATTCAGTCTCAGGCAGACATTCACACCGTTCAGCAAATACTTCTCCTGCAACCACATGTCCAAATACAAACGATCCATCAGTTAAAACTTTTGTGTTCTCCTTTGATTTTGTCTCGAGGAGTGTTGAATCCCGCATTCTCATTTGTTATCTTTCCATCTTTAATCAAAGCAAATTTGTTAAATTGACCTAGCGTGTCAGGTTTCCACACCACGCAAGCATCCAGATGAGTGTTCTTGGCTTCTTTTCCATACGTCAAGAGATTTTCCAGGTATGTTTGGTAAGGGTAAGTATCCATGCTGCTACTGACTAGTTTGTTATTCAAGTACAAGTCCACTCCACTAAACAAGGAATGCATGAAATTGTTGACAGGAGCTACTGCTTCAGTGTCTATAGGACCTCCAGTCTTATCTAGAACTTTGACTTTCAGGTACAAGTAACTGCTGTTCAGATTGATGTAATCTTCAGGCTATCCTTTGATTTCAAACTCGAAGGGGGTTGATCCTGAGTCCTTGACAGAGGAAACAGAATGAAATTCTACCCATTGGGATTCTTGCATCATCTTCATAGTGGGTGGCATGGCGAACAGATCCAGTTCTAACTTAGAACAGGCACAAGACTCTCAGTGCATCATTTTTTTTGATTTAATAATCAAAAATGTCTAAGTCTCGAATGGTTCTTCTTTTCTTAGTCTTTCTAGCTTTATGAATAAGAAGGCTTCTGAAGGGGTGTTTTCTTCGTCATCTCTTTCTGTCTTGTACTTGCTGTGGCATCAGGGAAGCAGGAATGCCTGACTAAGCAGTGTCCAGGGCATTTATAGGCATTTCTCATCGGCCCAAAATGTCTTTACCTGTTTGCAGCAAGACATTTTTGCCTGCTCTCAAGAAAGCTTCTTTTGGGTTTAGTTTGTCAATGACATTTTGGAGACATTCTTTGCCTTGCATCAATACGGCATCTTTCAAAGCATGCAATCCTCATGTCAACATTGGTTTCAAAACTGGGACCACTGAATGAAAGGTCAATTTCATCAAGTCTCCTAAACCATGCCCTCGCCGTTGAGTGATGCCTTGGTACACTGGATACATGACTTATGAGTCATTAGAGAATCGTTTTCGAAAATGGAGTTTCACCATGACTTTCCCTTTGGTGAATGTAATATTTTGTCCAAGATCTCCTTTCATAACAATGCTGACAGTGTCAAAATACAACTTACTGACGGGTAAATAATGAGGATGTACAAATTCGCAGTGAACATTATAGGTGTTTCCACCTTCCTCATCAGCGTTCGTGGCAGAATCCACTTTGAAAAGGAATGATATGCAGTAACGATACAGAGATGTGTCCCTCCACGTTGTACTCTGTCACATTGGAATACACAAACATCAAATTTCGTCCCTGGTTCAATTCTACCGGGGAATGAATAAAGCTCACAAAATTTGAAATGCTGCTGATGAATGGTATGCTAATGTTTTTGTTTATTATATTCATAACCATGTTGAGGTCTCCACCCAAAATGTCAAACAAATCAGGACAAAATTAAATGGCCACCGTTTTTCATCTGAAAATTGTATCATTCGGCGACGAGCCACTTCATGGTACTTAAAGTTGATAGATTTGTTCACTTTGGACAAGGCTTTGCTAAACACCGCCTTGAATCTGATATCAATTGTGTCCACCAAATGTTGACCGCTAAAATAATAGCCTGCAGGAATGTTAAACTGATAGATGTGCTGAAAAAAATCAAGGGCAGGTAGTATTATCTTATAAAGGCATCTGTAGGGCTGTTTTTCAATAAGAATTGTTGCATTTGGGTGTCCAGAACTTCAGTGATGTTTTTTATCTGTGTAGGGTGAATGATTTCCACCAAAGCCACTTCCCAATAGGCATCATGATCCAATTGGATGGTCTGAGGTAATCTGGCCATGTAACAACACAAAGTATTGTTGGGAAACACCTCCATGGAACTGTCACTGGGTAACATTAAGGAAAATTGGTTGTTGTTGTTCACAATTCCAGGGGGCCCCGAGTGGCCGAGTGGTCTAAAGCGCTCTCCGTTACAGATCACTGCCATCTCACCTCTGTCTGCGTGGGTTCGAGTCTAGGATTTGGCCAATGTGGGTATGTGAGAAAGCTTGCCAGTAGCTTCTCGTGGGTCGGTGGTTCTTCCCAGTGTTTTTCCGGGTTCTTCCTCCACCATTAATACTGGCCGCCATGTATAGCCTATCGTGTGCTGAAAAATGACGTTAAACCCCACAACATCAACATCAACATCACAATTCCAGAATTCTGCTGCTGTCCAATGGATCACTTGAAGTCAGAGGAGTGTCTCTGCCCAAAGGGTTGTTGTTGGGGTGGTGACCAATGTTGGACGCAAGAATCCGGTTGTTCCCTTCCGAGGAGTATTTCAGGGAAGGATTGGGAAGAAGGTAACTGATGCAACTGCTCAGTAAAATAGTCCACAACTGTTTGTCTCCTTGTTGCAAACTCAAATTGGCAATGGCCACACTGATGACACAATACACCACAAAGATTTGGCAAAAAAGACTTGCGTTTTGGGCACACATTCTCCACACCACATCCACAAGGGATGTTTTTGCAGATCTTGCAAAGAAGATCTCTGTGAAGAAGTTACTGCAGTGGTAGCGGTAGCTGAGGCTGTGTGGAAGGGCATGATAGTCACTTCTTTTTATAGTCAATGACTTGCGAAGTGTCGATCCAAGAATCAAAACTGGGAGGATATACTTTCCAACGTACTTTAACTTCTATGACATGTCATTTTTCCACTTTATGGGTTCTTCATTCGAGAATGCTTTTGATATCATAATCTTCATCTTCTTTTCTGGTTAAGCACTGTAACTCAGGCAAGAAAAACGTTCCATTTAACACTTCCCTGTTCATGTCTTCCAAGTTATAGATGGTAGGGTGACAGCCACGCCCTCGTTCAGTGACATGAAACAATTTGGTGGTCCAGTTGGGTATGTAACCTTTGTCGAAAGTGTGTTTGGTTTTGCCAATGTGCACCCAATCTCCTACTGCCAACACTCCGCTATTCTTGGGGACAGCCACTGCCAGGGATGTACCAAAACAGGGGCTCGAAAAAATGAATGTCACGTTTCTTTAATTCTTTTTGGAAAGCTTGGTTCAGAAATTTGGTGCCTTTGTCGGTTTGCCATCAAAGAGGGTGACAACCACTTTTTTTAAACACCAGTTGGAGGGTTGTACTAATTTACTGCTCAATTTGGAAGTCAATGGCACGACCCAGGTAAATTTGGAAAAAATGATGACATAAAACAAATACTGTAGCCACGATTGTAGGTGGCTAAATGAGAGACACTGGCAGAATAGGCTTGCCATTAATGATCGATGCCCTCCACTCTGGTGCAACGTCTGGAAGATTTTCACTGAATGGGTTTGTGTAAAGTGTACATGGTTTGTTCTTGTAAACATCATTGCACTTGAGGTGTATGGAGTCTTTTCAGATGAATTTTGGCAGCAAGATCCAATTTCTGAACTCCTCCGTAACCTGCAGGATGGGGTGGATTGTAGTAAATGCTGGCTAACACCTTCTCCATATTTTTAATAAGTCACCCACTCTTCACTGATGCTACTTTGGATGGGTTGAAATGGTGGTTTGGAAATGGCTTTACGTGTCTGATGTGCCATGGGAATAGAAGTCGAAGGTAGTGGTGGTGGAGGTGGTAATGGGATGGCTTTGGTCTTCTTTTCATTGTTCACTTCTGGTTTCCCTTTCTTTTTCATTTCTGTTGAAGGAGGAGTGGACATCATCTTTTTAACCCAAGCTTTAAGTTCTTCTCATTGGGCAATGGGGGAATGGGTCAACAAGGATGCTGCAATCTAGGAATGGGAGCTGCTGATTTGAAAGACTTCTTGTACCTCTTCTTCCTCAGGCATTCGTTGCGCTGTGTCTGTCTTGACCGCTGGGGGTGGGTGGTGATGGCCTTTTCATCAAAGCCTTAAAATCATTCAGAGTGGGTAGAGCTGTTTCGTCTAAAGCTTTCTGGTGAAAGAGTAGTAGTCTTTGCAAGAGCTAACCATACTTTTGCAATTTTTCTGTTTCGGACAAATCGCTGCAATCCATCAAGGACTGCACTTTGTGTTGTAACTGGGACATCTCGGTCAAATTTGGATTCGGAGGCAAATGTGGGTCTGTTGTTCTTGCCAACAATGGTATTCCATCCATTGTTTGTAAGGCACTAAAGCCAGTTTTCGTCCTTCTATTTGATTTTGATGGTCACATCTGAGATCTTCTTGGTCCCTTTTTATCTTGCTCCCATGAGCCCACCCAGCATTGTTCCCAATACTCCTTTCAGCAAGGGTCCTAACAACAGGGGCAAAATTCCTATGCGTTGTACCAACATCTTCTTCTTTTGACGAATGGGTATTCTCTTTTGAACCATTTGGCAAAGAACTTGACAATGTTTGGCCAAGCATTTTTTCTGGTGTTTAGACAAAGATATCGTGCCTTTGAAGATGTTCAAACAACATTCACATACGGAATCGATGACGTTTGAATGAGTGGACATGATGGACAAAATGTCCCCAAGTTTGACTAAACGAGGAGGCAGTCCTTTCCTTTTCTTTCCTTTGGGGTTAGAAGAGGGATGACATCTTTGGGTGTTCAGGAGGACAAAAACACTGATTCCCATTCTTTGCCTAATGTCTTTTTTATACTGGAACGCATTGCCACTGATTGTCTTTACGTCATATCAACATGATGACTGGCAGCACACGTCAGGGAAGGGTTTGCAATGGACTAAATCAGGACACTTCTTGCTTGAACAAATCCAGTAAACTCTGTAACATGCCCAATCTCTCTTGGACTTTATTTTTGGGAGCAGGGACTTTGTGAGCAGCTGCCACTGCAGCTAATGAGGAGGAAGCTGTCACTGCTGGAGAAGTTTTTGGAGATGAGGGTTTCCATTGTTTCGTCAAATGAGGAAGAACGGGTGTCAAATTGGGTTTGGCAGGCATCACCAACAACACAGAAGTGGAAGAACCTCATACTACTGAAGATGTGGTCACTGCTGCTGCAGGTTTTGGTTTGTGAATGTAAGGTTGCGCCCTTGCCGAAGTGTCTCTTTTGCAGGTAGAAGCTGTTTTCTGTGGGCTTTTCTTTTTTGGGGGACTTTTCTTTTTCTTTTTCTGTGGGCTTTTCTTTTTCTGGGGTTGTGACCTGGTCTTGACACCACTGCTTTTTTCTTAGAGAGAACTTTGGAGGAATTAGGATCCCATTTTAAGAGGGAGCAAATGATGACACCTCCTAGAGAACATCTACCTCCATGTTTCAAAATGATATGCTTTTTGGCTTGAGTGTCAATGCAGGGATCGGCCAGTTGCATCAAGGCTACTTTGTTTCTCTCAAAAAAGCATTTGGTTTGATGAGGAATGTGAATGATGCCTTGCAGTAATTGACATGCTGTCACTGTAAACCATCGTAAGACTTCTTTGAGACTGGCTTCTAAGACACGAGCACGTAATTGTGGATTTGTTTTGACGCTGTGTGAGACAGACCCAAAGTGTCCGAGGTTTTTATCGATCTTTGTTGTTAAGTCAACAATGAGGACAGCCCTCCATCTTGGCACCAGTGGTGAAACAGATGGGTACAAAATTGCAAATAATCATGGGTGGGTGGGTTGTAAATCCATAAGTAAATAGGCATGTAGGGTTTGAGTGGCATTGTCGTATGCATGAGTCAGCCAAGGCATTCCTAACTGTTTGGCTAAGACTTGCACTTGCGATTTATCTCTAGGGCTTTTAAACAAGACCACGTAATGAGCACTGAGACTGATGGTATGATGGGCTTTACTTAAATGACACTGGCATTATGATGATGCCCTTTGTGCGTAAACCACCATTTCTTAAACAACATGGTATGCCACTGCAAATGTTCTTTGCGTTTCACTTGTATTTTGACCAGCTCTTGGTAAATGCCTTCTCTCAACTCCACAGCAACCCAAGAATGCTCTCTTGTAAATTATCCATCCAGTGATTACTGAGTTCATTTCACTAAAGGTAGGTATTGACAATCCGGAGACCATCGAGCATGTTCCAGGTAAGCCAAATCTTTCTGCTCCCATTCGTGAAGTGACACACCAATACTGAAACACCTGACTTTATCCCCTTTGCCCAAGCAGATAAATCTGGCTCTGGCTAATTCTTCGGGGGTAGGTCCTCCCAGATATCTGGGCCATTTTCCTTGGAAGGTTTGGATTCGACTTTCAAATTCACAGTATTGAGGCAAACGCACAGGGAATGAATATTCATCTTTCACAGGTTCATTTCGATGAGGGTAGGGTGAAATGCACAGGAGTTTACTCAGTTTTGGATGACATCTGTAGGGGGGTAGCTGCATGGTGTCATGTGGAGAATGACATTCACCATGAAAACCAGTAAAGAGTCCACGATAACAAGTGGCATCGCTTTTACATCTGTCAGGTCTGACACGTCAGCATCCCTTTCCATGGTAGGTATTGTAGTAGTAGTAGATACAGCAAAGTTCCCATGATGCATCGTTGAGGTCACAATGTACAACATCGCTCTCATTGGATGGCACAGCATTGCACTCCACTTGAGAATCCACAAACTTGAATGATGTCTGTTTAAAAGGATTCATCTTTCTCGCTTGGTCTTGGTAGTTACAATGAACTATCATTCTTGGATGTTGTCCCTTTTATATGCTGGCCAATATCGACGTGACCGTACGGTAAAGTGAAGTGGTTGGGAAGCTGCACTCGCTTCTTGTAGACAATTTGATAGCTTTTCCAAGGGTTGACTGACGATTTGGTGAGTGGGTAAATGTACAATCTCATGCAGTTCATAGGTGGTCACTTTAAAGTTTCCATCCTGTCCAGACTGAAAGGCTTCTTTCAATATGCCAAAGTTCATGACTGTTGTGATAATTGAGAGTCAATCCTTTCACTTTACACCCAGTGTGCACTTCTCCTTGTTTATCCTGGTATTCGTAGCTATAATTTTTAGGACCATCAATAGCAAAACTTAGAATCTTGTCATCAGGGTGTTCATCCTTCCAGACTCCTAAACAGTCTCCTTCAATGTCATGGTGACATTGACCCAGGCAATCGATGCAACTGTCCATGTCAAAGTATAGGACGTAATCACCTAACAGTTCTAAAGCTTTGTACAATTTTAAGTGAGTATGGGCTGTCACATAGGCCACAATGATGACATTTCCAAATTCATCGGCTTCTACAAAGTCCAGTTCTTCTTCTTAATTGGGTAAGATCAAATCCTCACAAATGATGTCCACATGTTTTATGTATTTGGTTTTGTCGTGAAACATCTGGAAGTAGCGGGAAGGTGATCCATCTTGGGTTAACATGGTTGTTGTGTCATTTTACCTCACAAGCAATTTAACATCACTTTGGCAAATGATCGCCTTCCTTCATTTTTCTCCTTGTGGTCTAAAGCAATACTTTCCTGCTCCCAGTATTTCTCTTTGAATTTCTTTTGGTCTTCAGGAGTGTGGCACAAGGAAGGATAGCCGCTGGCTTCTTGTTTCAGTTTCAAAAAGGCATCCACGTAGTCTGCAGAAATACCTTTCTGAGCCTCGTCGCCCTTGTGGTCTGTTTGTGTCTTGGGAAAGTGGTAAATTTTGTACACTTCTAACAGTTGGTATCCCAGGTCCAGAGCTTTGAACAATTCCACACTGACCCATGTTCCCGTCAGAGCACATTCTTATTGGGTGTGCTGACAAGGTTGGTCTTAGTTGCATGTTTTGGCAGAAGTATGGCACAAGGGAAACATCAGTTTTCCCTGGCAATGGTGAGGTAAAATGGGATGGTACAAGTTGATGGGAGGCAAGACTTTGCACTTGATCAACCTTTTGTATTGTCAAATGTTGTCAAGATCGAAGTGTTCCATCAGCAATTGTGGGTGCACTGCTGGAAAGTGACAATATCTGCACACATAAGGATACAGCGAACACATGTCCAAGTATTTGATTTCTTCTCAATTCTCCTCGTCAGCATGGTACAGCAAACAGGTGGCATTTGTTCCTTCCTCTGTACAAACTGTCCCACGGGTTAAGTGCGTCCACCAACTTGTAACTTTCCACGATGCATTTAAAACTCGAGATCGGTTTTCAAACGGTGATCATACTCATGTTCCCACATTTCCACCACTTGGTAACCTTGCTGTTCTAACTTCAAGTGGCCTGGTACAAATCTTACATGGTCCGTTGCAAAAACTGATTTTTGGTGTCACGTTGAGGGTAACACAGGGGACATCCGTGAAATAAGCAACTGTTAAACTTGTACATGATCTTGAAGTTTTTTAAGTCCCAACCATGCACCGAATACGTTCCAAAGGTCTTTTCACCTCCTCTGTTGTGGGCATGTTGGATCCATTTGTCTTCCTTGTCACACAAGTAATGTAGCCAGCATAGGGCTTTGACCAAGTACTGACATTTGACAAAGTTGGTTGTTTGAGGGCTGATGACAGCCAGGCTGTTTTCAGGCATGAATCATTGGCGGCATACTAAGGAACACGCTTTGCGATGGTGCAGGCTTCTTTCAAGGGATCAATCCCTCCATGTTCCATGAATAATTCTCGAAATTTTCCACAGCAATGCCGTAAAATGTCTATGTCGGAACGACAATACTTTAACATTTCTAACTGAAAGTGAAAGGGGTCCGAGGCGTGAGTCTGGTACCATGCATAGAAAGCTCGTTCGGTACACATATTGTTGGGGTCGTAGTAGTAAGCCTCAGGCAAATAGGGTAGAATCGCGTGCTGATTAGCTTTGGTATTGAAAAAGTGCGGAAAATAGCATTTGGTCATTTCTGTTATTCCAAACGTTTTAGGCATTTGACTCAAAGGCATGGCCAAGTAACTCATCAAATCTTTATTCTGTACTTGACCCATTTACATGGAAATGATTTGGGCTCCGTTCAAAGTCACTTTCAGATATTCGGTACTTTGTTCAGTATAGTATCTCAAAAGAAACTGCCCATCATATCCCGAGAAATTGTGAGCCGTGGCATGGCGATATCAATCTCCGTAACGTTCGATGACCTCTTGGCTCCACGTTTCTTCAATGGGGTCTAAGATCCACAATGCTTGCGTTGATCTCGATTGTTATAGCCATAGTCACATTTCTTACAGTAATAACTGTATCCCAGGAATGCTGTGATACTGGTGATGGCATCAAAATGTTCATCATGATGATAGACGTGAATGTATTTTCCGTCTCTAAAATTGTTGCCTTGAAACAATAGAGGTCCACGCACTTCATGAGGGTGCACTTTCAAGGTGTAGCGTGGAGCCAGGACATCTTGCAATTTTTGCATTTCAGGAATGCCACAGGGTGTGTCTTTGGACAGGCCAGATTGCTGTAACAGCAGTCCTGCTTCTCTTCATTGTTTGGCTCAGTCCGATTGTTGAATTGTTTTCCAATCTTACGTGTTGTTCTTGTCGGCATATGTTCGTCCCACCACAATGGCAAGGGCTAAACACATCTGGTCTTGAGGATTGTTAATTTGAACAAGGCTACACTTGATGTTATGAAGGTTGTCAACCAGTAACATATTTTTGCGTTGTCCGGTCCCTTTGGGAAGAGAAACGTGGGTCATGAACAGTGTGGCTTTTCCATTGGTGATATGAAACTTGTCATTTGATTGTTGCACATGTTGAATCTTGTCGATGACTTTGGAAGGTGACAGTTCTGACGGACTGCTAAACTCGATCCAAACGGGAGACTTCAAACTTGTGATGCATGGAAAGTCTCAAGCAATCATCTTCTTTGGCTTGACATTGCCATTTCAGTGTAGCTAACAAAGAATCCCACACCTCGGTGATGAACCTTTCTGCTTTCTCCAGTGGTAAGTGTGACTTAAAATCCTTAAACTCCACTGAATATGTGTAAGCTGTGATTCTAAATTTTCTTGGGGAGCACGTTTCCATCCCTCGAATGAGGTAGTACTTTTCAGGGTTTACTAATGGTGGTGAACTTTGTTTGGGTGTAGAATCTCTGGGTCTGGATTCTGGCTCACTCATGTCATCTTCAAAATCACTGGCATGAATTTGTGCCAAAACTTCAGCTACTGTACGAGGCGACAAATTAAGATTCTGCCTCTTACTTTCTTCTCCATTCTATACGACATGATGTGATCGTTTCAGCTTGACTGAAAAAGTTAAATGACTACATTTTAAACGCCATGGGCCCCTTTATATCATGTCAGACCAGTGCATATATAAAGGGTTAGTATCTTCCCTTCCATTATTCATTTCACTCTCAAACTGACCAGAACAATGGAAGAACCCACACAGATCGAACTTCTGATCAGAGCTTGCTAGGTGTCATAAGAAAGTTTTCTTCAGACAAGCTGACGGACTATTCCCCCTCCTTTCGAGATAAAATTCAAGATACTTGCTATATCTGTAAGAAGAAAGGACATTGGTCTTCTGAGTGTCCAGACTGTCAAAAGGCAAAACAGGTGTCAGAAGAGACAAAAGTCAAGATACCTGTTATCACTGTCATGAGAAAGGACATTGGTCTTCAGAATGTCCTAAGAAACAACAGGAGCAAGAGGAAGAGAGGGATAACCTCCCCAAAGGAAGAACCCAGAAACATACAGAAAGCGAAAAACGAGAAGAAAAGAAGACGGGGAGAAAGTGAGGAAGAAGAGGAGGAAAAACTTGTGAAAGTGAAGAAATTAAAAAAACAGAGACAGTGAACAAAAGACACAGAAGAAGTCTATGAACTTTTAAAGTGTTGTGTTGTGATACTGAATTGTAAAATTAGTACCAGAATAGACCAGGCAGAAAACATAAGTGTCTCTTGGTTTAGATTTTTTAGAATAAGAACCTACACTCACACACACGTACATCACGGGTAAAAAAAATGAACTTTGAGTTTTAATTGATTTTGGCAATTGAAATAATATCTCTTTTTGAGAGAACTGGGTGGCCCTGAAAAGGACCGTTGAGTATTTGTTTGTTTAAAAAAAAACTCAGGAACATGACATAATCAGTTTTACTGTCTTAAGCCTTTGCCATGGCCAAGGCCTACTTCTTGACTGGCTCCTGTCGATGATAATTTGGTAGAAATCACTAGGAGTGGTATCGCAGGTGTAGTAACAGGGTTGGGTTGCTTGGCTTGGGAAGGTATTTTTCTCTTGGGTCGCATTAAAGAAGTCTGATACATTTGTTTCAGACTCCTTAACTCGGCCAAAATGTCTGAGTACCGTCACCGTTTGACTTTCACTGTCCTCCTTCTCTCCTAGACCTTGTTTCTTCTCTGTTCTGCTGCTGCTTCTTCTTCTTTTTCTTTCCTTCTTCTTGCCTCTTCTTATTGCTGTTGCTGTTGAAGGAGAAAAGCTTGTTCTGCTTCTTTCTGCTGTTGTAAAAATTTCTTCAATTCATCTTTCTGTCCCTGTTTAAAATCCTCAATGTGTGGTAAAGAAGAAGGTGGCAAAGGTACTGGTACCAGAACAAATTCTTGTGAAGAAGAAATAAAATCAACTAAATCCCAATTAAAATCGACCTCTTCTGGAAGTAGGCCTGTACTGACTTTGGTAGCCGCTGCTATGCCATTGATTCTCGTCTCCACGGCTGGTGCACCCCAATTCATCGTCTACTTAGTTTCTGTCATGTTTGAAAACTCTGTCACATGGATTGACTGCGCACAGACAATAGTGGAATGTGACATCACAGGCAGCTCTCTCTGGACTGCAAGACAGGCTCCACACTGTGGCTGAATTTTGTAACATGTGTTAGGATTGGTGAATAAACTCAATCCGTTTCAATCCGCTCTTCCACTATAAATAACCCTGTTCAGTTCATTCCCTTCACCTGTTCTTGTCACAAGATGTGTACAAACGAAGAATCATTTACTCTCATATCGTCAATGATGTTCCATATGGACTTACCCATGTATGTCAGATCATCATGGACAATTATCTGGATCACCGATATGAGCATTTGGAAAAGAAGAATTTATGTGGAGAGACAAGGCTGTTTGAAGAAAGTTTTTATCTATGGACCAGAAATCAGAAGAAGTTTGAGGAAGAGAAGAAGACCTATGTGATGCCCTCTTTGTCAATGGAATGATGTTAACATAAAACAAAGTCTCTTTTCAGGGCTACTCATATGCCTCAAAAAGATTTGCTTTTTTTGCCTAAAATTTGTTTAGTCAGTCGTATAGTTTTTATGTCTGTATGTTGTCTGTTGTATGTGTTATCTATGTCTCTGTCCTGCCAAAATGTTCTAGGGTTTTTCCCCACTCTTTGGTCCCGATTGAGGTCAGCCCCTTGCTATATTGTTACCAATCTTCAGTACTCTGACATCACCTTACCTGTGATGTATTTTCCCATTGTCATTATACATTTAGACACTATACAGGCCCAAGGAGGGTCTGTAATGTATTTTCCCATTGACACTATATCGCCCCCTATTTCTACTGACCATGCTTTGAGAGAAATGCAAAAATAACCACGTTCTATTGCTTAGAAAAATACAAAAATAATCATGTTCCACTGCTGAGACAAATACAAAAATAACCATATTCCATTGCTGAGACAAATGCAAAAATAACCATGTTCCACTACTGAGACAAATACAAAAATAACCATATTCCATTGCTGAGACAAATGCAAAAATAACCATGTTCCACTACTGAGACAAATACAAAAATAACCATATTCCATTGCTGAGACAAAAGCAAAAACAAGCATGATCTACCACTGATAAAATGCACAAAAAAAAAACATGCTTAGTTGCTAAAACAAATCCAAAAATAACCTTGTTCTACTGTTGAGACAAATGCAAAAATAACCTTGAACTTACTTCTATATCCTGTATGGCAGGAGGCATCTGCAGGGCCTTGTTGTAGTAATGGATGGCAATATGGACTAATCCTGAAGAATAAAGCAAAAAAATGTAAAATTTCCAAAGACACGGATGCCCAAACTACTTAATCCATTCCCCTTGCTGGTCTCATTCCTAGAGCAGAGCAAGTATTGAAGAGAAAAACTTGGGTAGAATGTGTGAATGGATGGATGAACATTAAACAGTACATCTAAAATGGATAAAAAAGAAAGGGGTGTAACTGTAACACATTATTTGGAGTGTGACAATGGAACAAAGGGGTGTAACTGTAACACATTATTTGGAGTGTGACAATGGAACAAAGGGGTGTAACTGTAACACATTATTTGGAGTGTGACAATGGAACAAAGGGGTGTAACTGTAACACATTATTTGGAGTGTGACAATGGAACACAGGGGTGTAACTGTAACACATTATTTGGAGTGTGACAATGGAACACATTCATCTGATCACTGAAGTCAAATTAGTCTGCAAAGATACAGGGCAACTAAGCCAAAGCTGTGGGAATAGTTGCCTATACAATATGTATACATTTAACACCAAGAGTCCCACTGTGGACACAATCCTGGAAAAATTTGTCAAAGTGTGATGACAGAACTAAATGTTTTTCTGATATATATATAAATTTAAATATCCAGGTGTGTGAATTCTGCTGAAAAATTAAAAAGTCACTGGTACAGTCTAACTATATTTCATGTGATAATGTACATATGTGTTGTTCCAATGATCCTTACAACTGCACAATTTAGTTTACAGACCTTGTGAAAATGTAAATAGTAAAATAAGTGATTCTTCTTGTAGTAACATTGATATGTTATTGTTGTTGTTGTTGTTATTGTCGGGTTTAACGCCATTTTTCAGCACACGATAGGCTATACATGGCGGCCAGTATTAATGGTGGAGGAAGAACCCAAGAAAACCCCGGAAAGAACCACCGACCCACGAGAAGCTACTGGCAAGCTTTCTCACATACCCACATTGGCTGAATCCGAGACTTGAACCGGCGCAGACAGAGGTGAGATGGCAGTGATCCATAACGGACAGCGCTTTAGACCACTCGGCCACTCGGGGCCCCAACATTGATATGAATACAAATATAAGTATTTCTATAAATATTAAAAGTGAATCCTCAAAATCTATACCCACTTCTGCTTCACTAGGTCACATAATGAAAGGACTTTGCATGACAAGCCTCAATAAAGACACAGCTTGACAAAAGCATTTAGATCAGAAACAAATCAAAATGTGTTCCAAAGAAAAACACATTACTACTACAACTGAAAAGGTTGCATTCTTGCTCTGGATAATTCATGATCATTTGCAATTTCCCATACTCAGAGCATAAATATCTGATAAGTTTGAAATTTTCGGCAATATCACACTGCCTTCATCAGCAACTAATACTAATCACATGACTTATGATGGTCAAATGATACAAGGAGACTCGTGAATATGGGACAAAGGTCATTACATCAAAGGACAATATATGGAAAAAGAAGGTGAAGGAGGTGATTGAAATCTGACAGCAGAGGCCAATACTAAAGAGATGAGGGGCATGGATTATCACCCATCTACTACTATCCTGACAGGTAGTTTTCATTGAAAATATTGAAATACATGTACATGCATTCCAAATTATTCTATTAATGCATTTCATATAAATTTCGTGCCTTTATACCTAATGTATTTAAATATTTTTACTATTTTTAATTTTTTTCTCCCTCTTGTATTTACAATCATTTCTTCATCCTGAGGGCATCAGGGGAGAATAGTAACTAACTGAGTTACCCTCATTAAATATAAATATTATTACTGTCATTATTATCAAGGAAAACAATACTGTATTGCTGACAACTATTTTGTAAAACTGACAAGAGGAAAATATCAAATTATAAAGTTTGATGACTGTTACTTACCCAGCTGGTGTAATGCCCTGCCAATGTTGTAATATACTTCCTGACACTCTCCTCTCAATTCGCGATAATTATTAAGAAACATTAGACCCTGTAAAGAAAAACAATGGAAACAATATTATGGTACATGGATGCTAAATATTTGAATAACAAGATGTTTCAGAATAGTTTATTCACATGAAACATACTGAGTGTTTAATTTTTGTCCATGATTGTAAATTATTTTTTAAAGATAATGAACTATCAATAGTTTGTTTACTTGGGTTCACTGCACTGTACAAATCAAAAGAGTATTTTCACGAACCATAACTGCACTGTACAAATCAGGTCTTTTCATGAACCATCATTGCATTGTACGAATCAGGTCTTTTCATGAACTATCACTACATTGTACAAATCAGGTCTTTCCATGAACCATCACTGCATTTTACAAATCTAGTCTTTTCATGAACCATCACTGCACTGTACAAATCAGGTCTTTTCATGAACCATCACTGCATTGTACAAATCAGGTCTTTCCATCAACCATCACTGCATTTTACAAATCTAGTCTTTTCATGAACCATCACTGCACTGTACAAATCAGGTCTTTTCATGAACCATCACTGCACTGTACAAATCTAGTCTTTTCATGAACAATCTGTGCATGGTACAAATCAGGTCTTTTCATGAACCATCACTGCATTTTACAAATCTAAAGAGAGACTTTTCACGTACCATCACTACACAGAACAAATCCAAACAGACATCTTTCATGAACCATCACTGCATTGTACAAATCAGGTCTTTTCATGAACCATCACTGCACTGTACAAATCAGGTCTTTTCACGAACAATCTCTGCATTGTACAAATTTAAACAGAGACTTTTCATGTACCATCACTACACTAAACAAATCCAGAGACATATCTTTCATGAACCATCACTGCATTTTACAAATCTAAAGAGAGACTTTTCACGTACCATCACTACACAGAACAAATCCAAACAGACATCTTTCATGAACCATCACTGCATTGTACAAATCAGGTCTTTTCATGAACCATCACTGCACTGTACAAATCAGGTCTTTTCACGAACAATCTCTGCATTGTACAAATTTAAACAGAGACTTTTCATGTACCATCACTACACTAAACAAATCCAGAGACATATCTTTCATGAACCATCACTGCATTTTACAAATCTAAAGAGAGACTTTTCACGTACCATCACTACACTGAACAAATCCAAACAGACATCTTTCATGAACCATCACTGCATTGTACAAATCAGGTCTTTCATGAACCATCACTGCACTGTACAAATCAGGTCTTTTCACGAACAATCTCTGCATTGTACAAATTTAAACAGAGACTTTTCATGTACCATCACTACATTAAACAAATCCAGAGACATATCTTTCATGAACCATCACTGCATTTTACAAATCTAAAGAGAGACTTTTCACGTACCAACACTACACTGAACAAATCCAAAGAGACATCTTTCATGAACCATCACTGCATTGTACAAATCAGGTCTTTTCATGAACCATCACTGCACTGTACAAATCAGGTCTTTTCACGAACAATCTCTGCATTGTACAAATTTAAAGAGAGACTTTTCATGTACCATCACTACACTAAACAAATCCAGAAACATATCTTTCACGAACCATCACTGCATTTTACAAATCTAAAGTGAGACTTTTCACGTACCATCACTACACTGAACAAATCCAAACAGACATCTTTCATGAACCATCACTGCATTGTACAAATCAGGTCTTTTCATGAACAATCTCTACATTGTACAAATTTAAAGAGACTTTTCATGTACCATCACTACACTAAACAAATCCAGAGACATATCTTTCATGAACCATCACTGCATTTTACAAATATAAAGAGAGACGTTTCACGTACCATCACTACACAGAACAAATCCAAAGAGACATATCTTTCATGAACCATCACTGCATTTTACAAATCTAAAGAGAGACTTTTCATGTACCATCACTACACTGAACAAATCCAAAGAGACATATCTTTCATGAACCATCACTGCATTTTACAAATCTAAAGAGAGACTTTTTACATACCATCACTACACTGAACAAATCCAAACAGACATATCTTTCATGAACCATCACTGCATTTTACAAATCAGGTCTTTTCATGAACCATCACTGCACTGTACAAATCAGGTCTTTTCATGAACATCCTCTGCACTGTACAAATTTAAAGAGACTTTTCACATACCATCACTACACTGAACAAATCCAAACAGACATCTTTCATGAACCATCACTGCATTGTACAAATCAGGTCTTTTCATGAACCATCACTGCACTGTACAAATCAGGTCTTTTCATGAACATCCTCTGCATTGTACAAATTTAAAGAGAGACTTTTCATGTACCATCACTACACTAAACAAATCCAGAGACATATCTTTCATGAACCATCACTGCACTGTACAAATCAGGTCTTTTCATGAACAATCTCTGCATTGTACAAATCAGGTCTTTCCATGAACCATCACTGCATTTTACAAATCTAGTCTTTTCACGTACCATCACTGCACTGTACAAATCAGGTCTTTTCATGAACCATCACTGCATTGTACAAATCAGGTCTTTCCATGAACCTTCACTGCATTTTACAAATCTAGTCTTTTCACATACCATCACTGCACTGTACAAGTCTTTTCATGAACAATCTGTGCATTGTACAAATCAGGTCTTTTCATGAACCATCACTGCATTTTACAAATCTAAAGAGAGACTTTTCACATACCAACACTACACTGAACAAATCCAAAGAGACATATCTTTCATGAACCATCACTGCATTTTACAAATCTAAAGAGAGACTTTTCATGTACCATCACTACACTGAACAAATCCAAAGAGATATCTTTCATGAACCATCACTGCATTTTACAATGCATATGTAACTATTAACAACATATACAAACATCAGTAAAGTCGGACAATAACTTACTCAATTATTTAATGTCAAAGATGCATGTGTTGGATTCTTCCACCTTCTGAATGTGCACCCTGTCCCATTCTGGAGCCCATTTAGAAATTATAAGAATTTAACACACTCACAATCAGACACAGGCTGTTTAGAGGAGCCCTTTCCATACCTTGTTCTTCCAATCATTATCAATTCCAATGTACCATCTTTCACTGACGATCTGAATTCTCTGTGATTTTTTGTTTACTGAAATATTTTCATTCAACACAAGATTAATCATTTTGTCATTTTACTGTCTGGAAAAAGTGTACAAAATTAATTGCCAGCAACAATAGCAACTAAAAGAGGAAGGTTCATTTCTAAAAGAAATTTAGTACAATTAACTTCTGATTGAATAAAATTTTCTCTCTTGTATTTATAAATCCTGTGAGTTCAGACTGTGTTGTTAATGATGAAATAGCAAGATGATGTTTATTAGCTTTTTCATGCTCTTTTATGTCATAGGTGCCTCTATGTCCAATAGCGAAATCACATTTACACAATTTGCAAAATGCAAAGTTTTCTCCTTTACTAAATGGTTTCACTAATCTAAACATGATGGCATAATTGTAATTCCAGCTCTGCTTCTTTTCTTTGCTGTAGAACATTCTGAATCTTCTCCTTTCCTTTTTGATATGACTAGAAGTTGAATTCAGTAAAAGCTGCTATGAGCGATCTCTACTATGAGCAATCCATCTGTCAATTCTGACCACAATCGTAATGCACAGATTGATATTATTACATAAACACTCTGTCGTGAGCAAACACTTGCTAAATGTGACCAGCAACCACAACGTCTTGGCAAAGTATGCATTTCAACACTGCTATGAATGACCGCATCACAAAAATGGGGATAAACTCCACCAAAATTTATTTAACCCTGCAAAAATGTTTGTCTGTAGAATTAAACTGTATTGCCTAGGGGTGAATAAGTCTTTGTCTATTAAACCATCAAGTGAGAATCACTTTGCAGGATTTGATTAATAGTATTAAAGACTTGTGATGTTTTTTCCCCTGATGTTACAGTGATTACATCACAATCACCAAGTTGTCTAATAAAGTTGGTGTGACTGGGTTAAACACTTTGTTTATAGAATTAATCCCTGTATGTCTTCTCTGAATTAAGCCATTGACTTTTATCTCTGAGGAAATGATTCTGTTTCTGGATGAGATAAATGTTTCTCTTGATTTCATTAATTGTTAGATAAGCAATGCGTATGTAGAGATTTTTCATATTTTCCCAAAGTCCAGTCAAACTGTCTTTACATTCAATATTACAACTGAGCACTAATAGGCTTAACACCTAGAACCTTAATAACAATGGACAAACCTACAACTAAAAAGAGACAAATTTTAACACTGGAGAAAATAATTATTGTATTGAAAGAAGTGAAAAAGAGCAGACAACACAAAAGACTGGTTTAAAGGTCAGTAAAACAATTTAGAGTGTTATAAAGGAAAAAGAGTAAATCAGAAATAATTTCATGTACTCAAACATGTACATGTGATCTTCTAATATAAATGTGATTTCATGTTTAATGACAGAAGTATATCTTTATTGCTATATAATTTTGTTTTAGACGAATGCATGCAATATTTTAGCAAGAGTTACTAATAAAGAATAGAATATATGTACAGTGACTGTGGTTATTTTTCTTTAAATTGTTCTGAAACTGGACCTTGGAAACTGGTCTTTTTGTACAAACCTGTTATGAGAGACCACTCGTCTTGAGAGACTTTTTTGTTGGCACAAGAGGCGGTCTCTCATTACTGGTATTAATGTATTATGAAGATGAGATACAGTGATAGCAGCAATTGCTTTGCACAATCCAATATGGTGGTTAAAGACTTGCATTGAAGCTTTGATTTTGAACTTACCAATCATATTTTAGAACTATATATCCCTATATACATGCATTTACTCCTAGAATGGAACTGGATGCACATTCTAAACAGAAATTTGCATGAAAATTTTTTATTTAATTTTTTTAATTAAAATACAGAGTTATAACAAGAAAATTGTATACCCGTATTCAGGTCCAAATAAAGGGGCAAATACAGAAAAAATGGGACAATTAGCAGCTATGCAGATCTTTCATGAACCATCACTGCACTGTTCAAATTCAAAGAAAGACATTTCATGGACCATCAAAGTACTGTATAAATTGAAAAAGAACTATTTCATGAACATCAAAGCACTGTACAAATCCAGGTAGAGCTATTTCATGAACCATCAAAACACTGTACAAATCCAAACAGGGCCCTTTCATGAACCATCCAAGCGCTGAACAAATCCAAACAAAGCCCTTTCACAAACCAACAAAACACTGTACAAATCCAGAGTCCTTTCATGAGCCATCAAAGCAGTGTACAAATCTAAATAGAACCATTGAGCTCGATAACAATTTTGTGAAATTATGTGTCCCACTAAATTCAAAAGCCTTTATACTCTCCAATATTTTGTAATCACAGCAATTCTCTTTTTTTTAAATCAATTCATATGGAAAATCCATTAACAAAAAAGTGTTACTGAACATCCTAATCATGGGAAGAAAATAAAAGCAGCTGAGAATGTTCATGCAACACCATTGTAATTTAAGCATTCAAGGACGATATCAAGAAACATTGCAGTCCTGAAAACCTGACCCATTACAAGCAAAATGATTCATAAAATGTACTTGTATTGCAACTGACAATAATGACAAAGAAAGAAAGAACCCATGAAGATAATTGTTGGTTACAAATGTACATCAAGCATGCAAAGAACTTTAAAGTTGAAGCATACCTGTGCCACCAGTGAATGCCTCTTGGCCGCAAACTTCTGTGATGCACAGTGGATGAAGTTCAAACCAATACACAAGCTTAACATTGGGTCCAGGGGGGTTTGTCTGAACACGGCTATGTATTCCCCTAAAATAAAGGTGTCAAGATTATACACTCTGTCTTTCTAATTTTTCACAAGGAGAAAGCATAAAAGTGTTGTTAAATTGTGAGCTAACATTTTTAGCTCAATGGTCAAGGATTGTGCTTCATTTTTTTTATCAATGAATGCATCCTGTCAATCATATGACACCAATAAACACACATATATGATTGCATTCAGTCAAACATAAGAAACCAAAAACCAAACACTTATCATGAACTGCCTTTTTTCTAGTCTATTAAAACGTATTCTTTACTCTAACTTTCAATTTCAGGTTCCTTTTTTATTATGTGCATATTTATACTTTTTATATGTACATTTTTGCTTCACTGCTCTCTCTCTCTCTCTCTCTCTCTCTCTCTCTATCTGTCAGTCTGCTTATCTGTGCTCATGTCATCTTACTGAAAAAGTCACAATCATTATGATATATGTTTATGCTATCTCATTGCCAAAGTCAGTATCATTATGATTTGAATTCCTGTTATCTCATTGGCAAAGTCAGTATCATTATGATTTGTATTCATGTTATTTCATTGGCAAAGTCACTATCATTATGATTTGTATTCATGTTATCTCATTGGCAAAGTCACTATCATTATGATTTGTATTCATGTTCTCTCATCGGCAAAGTCAGTATCATTATGATTTGTGTTTATGTTCTCTCATTGGCAAAGTCAGTATCATTCTGATTTGTAGCCATGTTATCTCATGATTTGTATTCATGTTATATCGTTTGCAAAGTGACTATAATTATGAGATTGCTATTTTGAAATAGCTTATAAATAGTGATCCTTAAACAAGTGTAATATGTAACTTTGATCATAATTCACAAATTGACAGATAAATACTTACCTAATGAATGTTTGTAGGAGCCTGTCACCATGGAGTTGTGACCATTCAGGATTCCCAGTGGTATATTATCAGGATTCTAATGAAACAGGTTAAAAAATGTGTCAAGTTACAAATCCATAAATCAGAGCTAACCTTATCTACTAATTAACAAAGCATTTCCTTCAAAATCAGAAATTTTCTTGGGAAAATTTAACCATTTTATAAAAAAGCAATTTTGAGTTTGTGGTAAAAATGTCAGGAGAACTGGGTAAGGCAAAGTGAAGTTAAAACAGTAGAAATCTGTACCAGAGATATAGTAAAACTGTCTGACAGACCACCAGTTAACCAAGACAAGCTTAGCATCCCTTGTTCAATTTCCAATTATAGTTTTAATCACACTTAACTTGTTTAACTAGATTATATTGTGCAAGTCCAGACAATTGATATCTTCAAGTAACAGATTCTGTTGTCAATTAGCAAATGATTTTTACAGTACCATATTTCTATTAATTTTTACAAAAGAAAAAATCTTAAACTGTTTCTCCCCATGTGAAACTAAATTTATAACATTTCTTGAAAACTTTAAGTCCATATAACATAGATATAACTATAATTAAGTCCATATAACACATGTAACTATGTAATTATAAGTAAATGCATATAATACAGATGTAGCTATAAGTAAATCCATACAACAAAGATGTAACTGTAAGTAAGTGAAATATAACAAACATGCCCCAGCCATACGATGCAATAAAGGTGAAACTTCAAAGTCAAACAGGGGACATAACTCCATTATGTTTCTTACAATCTGATGAAAACTGAACTTTATCTAGGTCTTCTTTATATAAAGCTTTATACTAAATTTGGTTTCAATCAATCAAATCCTACAAGACTTAGTGATCAGGTAAAAATATTTAATGGACTGGACATAATCAATGGACATGGGTAAGGATAAGTACATATATGATGCCCTCAAAGATAAACTACAAGCATAACAAGCAAATCTGGTGACTTTATTTCTGCCACTGAGCATGTTGAGAAAGCACAGAAGTGTCAGAACATGGAGCCGTGACCTTAACCTTGAAGGTTCATCCTTCAGCAGTTACAAAATTAAAAAACTTACACAAAACAACGAACTCACTGACCCTGATGTTGACCTTGAAGACAGGTCCCCAAAGTATGTTATGCAGAATACATTCTTGTAGTGATACATGAATGCATGATATGTTATGAATTTTCATGATATATGTATATGAGTGGACCAACAATTATAAATTTATTGTAAATGGCAAAAGAGCTACATTGTGATATAGAAACATGACAAGTGGATAGATGGATGAGCTGTAGGTAGATAGGTATGTACGTACATACATACATACGTAGTAGGTAGGGAGGCAGGTAGGCAGGTAGGGAGGAAGGTAACTATCCAATGTGTTAACAAGCAATTGTTGACAGATGTATGAATGCAAAATGTTAACACATTTTTTATTTTTTTTTCACTAAACAGCCATTATTTTTGTATGGAGACCACTCTTTATTCCAAATGCCCATCTTACCCTACTTTTTGCAAAGGCTCATCTGTCTATTTGCAGTTCATACCAGTTTGCCTTAGATCTGAGACTAAAAAGTCTAAAATCCAGACACAAAATTGGATTCCAACCACGGACGAATTTTGGGTAAAAAAAAGTCGGGTCCATAAAATGAGGTTTTTCTATCTGTATTTTGTAGTACAACTAGATATTCCAGATTATTTGGTATCATGGTAGAGCTACATCTGTCTACCTTTCTATAATACCACCCACTTTAGTGTATCATGCATGACCATGACGCTACAGAGATCGGCAGTAGGCTACTACCTCCTGCCCCGTAAAGTCGTCGCTAGGGGTTAATGTGTTAACAAGTAGTTGTTGACAGATGTATGAATCTAAAGTTTTAACAAGCAGTGACAGATGTATGAATCCAAAGTGTTAACAAGCAGTTGTTGACAGATGTAGGAATCCAATGTGTTATCAACTAGTTGATGACAGATGTATAAATCCAAAATGTTAACAAGCAGTGTCAGATGTATGAATCCAAAGTGTTGACAAGCATTGTTGACAGATATATAAATCAAAAGTGTTAACAACTAATTGTTGAGAGATGTAAAATGTTAAGAGCAGTTCTTGACAGACAAATGATGGGTGGATGCAGAGTCATACCTTTTTAAATAAAAGGGATTAAGTTATCAAGAAACATAACAACAAGCATATAAAATTATAACAAGTGTATAACATAATAACAAGCATAGAACATAATAACAAGCAGAGAACATAATAGCAAGTGTAGAACATAACAAGCATTGAACATTATAACAAGCACAGAATACAATAACAAGCATAGAACACAATAACAGGCATAGAACCTAATAACAAGTGGAGAACATTATAACATGCATAGAACACAATAACAAGTGCAGAACTTCAAAACAAGTGTAGAATATAATAACAAATATTGAACAAAAAAGCTAGCATAGAATACAAGAACAATGATAAAGAGGCAAAATACAATAACATTGATAAAGAGGATAAGTATGTAAAATATTTGCGGGATTATTGGCAGTACTCACCTGCAGAAGCTTGCGCAGACAGAATCTAATGTGCCTGCCATCAGGACTTGCCATCACCACCTGCTGGAACAAGTTCCACATCTGTTTACATTCAAAATTCTGTCAAAAAAGAAACAACAATAATTTACACAGTCTGGACATACATATACCCCAATGAATAAAACTGAAGCAGTGTTCCAGCTAAGAAAAATAATCATAAGGGAGATTAACACAAGTTTGGGAGTTAACACTCTTATTTGCCAGTGTTTTAACTCCTTCTTGACTTTTTGAAGTTTGCAAAATATATTCTAAATTCATTCTTACTGTCCATATTTCAGTTCTGTATGCTTTCACATTTTTTTCCTTGATACAATTGAACTCTTTTACATACTGATCTAACTCAGCTTATTGTACCTCACCAAGTCCCCAGTTATAAGTAGCTTTACAAGTCCCTAGTTATAATTTAGTTCCTTAAGTCCCTAGTTATGCTGTAGTTTTACAAGGCACTTGTTATACTGTATCTTTACAAGTCACTAGTTATACTGAAGCTTTACAAGTCACTAGTCATATTGTAGCATTACAAGTTTCTAGTTATAATGTGGCTTTACAAGTCACTAGTTATACTGAAGCTTTACAAGTCACTAGTCATATTGTAGCATTACAAGTCTCTAGTTATAATGTGGCTTTACAAGTCACTAGTTATACCGAAACTTTACAAGTCACTAGTCATATTGTAGCATTACAAGTCACTAGTTATAATGTAGCTTTACAAGTCACTAGTTATACTATAGCTTTACAAGTCACTAATCATACTGTAGCTTTACAAGTGCAGTTATACTTTAGCTGTACAAGTCACTAGTCAAAATGATGGTGGGGACTTTAGAGCTAAGGTCAAATGCATATACATTTCAGCATTATGTAATTCAATACCAATGTTCCTACCATCAGTATTATATAAGCAACGGGAGCTGCCAGTTCAAACATAACAAATAGTTCTTTATTAATAGCCTGGCTTTACCCATATATACAGTGTGAATAGTGTTTATAGCAATATTTGTTTGAAAAATGCTTTCCATCACAAGCACTTAACAGACTTTCTATCTGCCTTAATGGCCCATATGCATCATGTTTGCTCACAATCTTTCTGTGTGCTTAACATTTGTCCATGATTGTAAAATGTACTTTAAGCTAACAAACATTTGCAAACGTGTTTACAAAGCAAACTTTGTCCATAATTGTAACTTGTAAATAATATGTTCACATAGCTTTTGAGTTTTGAATATTCAAGAAACAGACTTGTTTACAATAAAATTGGAATTTTACTTCAGAATGACCAACATCTAGGTCAAATGAAAATGTTTATAAGCCAGGATTTGATAAATTCCTGTTTTAAGACCAGTCTGTGGGACTCCTTTACAACTGTGTTGTGATTCAAGAGGAAATATTTATTTAAATGATTCATTGGAATTACTAAGTGCTCCTTGATTTTTGATTAATACATTGTTTTTGGAAATCATTCAAACAACTTCTGGATTTCATCACTGTTATACATCAGAACATTCAAATATATTGGAATTCATTCAATTACATATCTATAGTGTCTCTTTAATTTTCACTCTGTATTGTAGATAAATACTGCTTGTTGATTTTACTTAAATTGTTAGTTTCACTTCTTTCTATTACACATATTAAGACCTGAAGTCAAAACAGAAACTGGGAGCTCATCTGGGATCTGAATTTCTTTAAAACATTTCAGAGAAATGAAGAAATAAAACTGTCTTTAAAATTTAAATTGACTTTGTTTCGGAATCCTCATTGTCCCTGGTAAAGATTTTAATTTTACATGTTTGAGTAATCTTTAGTGAAACCAACAAGCATCCACAATGTCATCAAATGTTGAGAACTTTTTTAAAAATCCTACCCAGAATGTGTTATAGTCTATGAAAAGAGACAAATTGCTTGAGCTTGCCAGATATTATGATCTTTCTGCTTTTGAAAGAAATGGTGGAAATACAGATGCTGAGAGTGCAAGAGAAGATAGGGAAATACAAATTCAAAGAGAGATAAAGAGGAAAGTGCAGATGCAGAGAGAGAGATAGGGAAATAATAATTCAGAAAGGGAGAAAGAGCAAATGTAGAGACACAGAGAAAGAGGAAAGGGACATGCAATATTGATTAAAAGAATTAGAGCTGGCAGGCAGAATTCTCTCCCCTTCCCTTAGATGCATGTTCAAGTTACATTAGTTTAGTACTCTGATTCCAGGAAAAGAACTAGATAATTACACAGTCTTCACTTTGAGAAAATTTATGGAAAATGAGCTAATTATATTTTCTATACTATGAGAAAATTGCTGAGAACTTGAAATGACCAAGAATGCTTTGGACTTTATTATGACAAAGTGTATATACTGGCAAATCTCGTGAAGTTTAAACTTCACTGTCAGTAAAAGAGCACTGATTATGAGTGGTTAAGGAATATATCTTGAAGGGTTGTAAGTTGGTACCTGATGCATGTCTACAAAGGTTTAGGAATTGTAGAAAAGAAACTGGACAAATCCATGTCGAATTAGTGAAAGGAAAAAAAACAACTATTTGATAGGTGGTGATAAAGATTACGCTTGCCTCAAGCACCTCATATTAGCTGAAAACTCAAGTTTTGCATCCGTTGTTATGTTAAGACATATCTTGATGAACAAAAGGTGGAAACTTCAAACATGCTGTTTGCACAGCTGATGATTATTTCTCGAGTCACAAAGTTTCATTTGTCAGTAAGTCTTCCTCTCAACAATTTCTATGCAAAAAATCATCCATCTCATACAATACTTCCAAATTTGAATCTTGCATAACTTTCAGAAATCAAACATAAGATTGGTCTTTACCTCTTCCTACATGCACTTATTGTAAAAAGAAAGAGCACATTATTTCTGATTGCTATAGGCTGACAAATAAGCCACAGTGTCAAGACAGAGCTATTCCAAATGTATTATTTCAAATGGGTCAAGGTAATGGTCTTGCAATGAAAGAAATACACTAGTTAGGTCAAACAAACCCCAGTCTAATCCTATTTTGAACCATTCATGTCAAGGGTTCTATATGACTGATTGGTGATTCTGCCAAACCCATTCCTATTAAAATATTAAGGGTATTATGTAAATTTAATTTAATTGTTTGTTTGTTCACTTAATTTTTTAAAATATTTTTATTACATGCTAATGTAATGCAACATTGTATGCTGGACTTGACCTTGTCTAAAACTGAGTTCATTTCTGCTTGACCTGATTGACCTTTTTACATTTGTTTGATTTCATTTTATATCAACAACTAATACATAGCTAAATTATTCTCTATGTTTATTGGCTTAATATCAGAATTAGTATTCAGGTATACAAGAAGCAAATATGTTGATCTGAGTCTGGGTGTTGGAGTTTCCTAAGTGAATTTTACTGGTTATTGTGTTGTAAGTAAACAAGGCTCATTAGATCATTCTAGAAGGTTATTTTCCATTAGGTAATTTTTTTCTCCATAGAAAATGCTAATTGTGACCTGAGGTCAAGTAGAGAACTATATATATATATTGTAACTGTGACGATTTTACCATTCAAGCTTTAACTTCTAACACTTTCAAGTTGTATTATTTGCGACCAATTGGCTGAATTTTATTTTCTTCAAATTACTGAATTCAAGTGATTATTTTCTTTGGAAATACAAAAGTGCTCTAATAAAATTCTTCAATAAAGACATTCACTGGAATTTATAATATATTCAAACCTGGAATTATATTTCTGTGATTCAACAAAAGACTGTTGACACATCAACACTTTAATAGCTACCAAGGACATGTCATTGACTTCAGTTCTGGGATATTTTCTTGAATTTTACTGAATTTTATTCAGGACGTTTAATTAATAAAACTTGTGTCTGTAATTCTTGGATTATTTTGTGATTTATTCATCATACCGAAAGTTGTTTTTTCTCATTTTCACTTTGTATTCTAGAGAAACAGAATTATTTGTTAAATTTTATGAAACATAATGTCTTTCATTCTTTTCTGTTACTTATTTTAAGAGCATAAACTCGTGACAAGGGATACAAAAGTTTCTCAAAGTCTTTTGTTATCAGGTACTTTGACTTTGTTTGAGACGTGTTCCTCTGCTGAAAGTGCTTTTATTCAGGGAGTAGAGTGTGACTTTGTTAATGATCCTTTCAACTGTGTTGGGGGCCCTGAGTGTCCGAGTGGTCTAAAGCGCTCTCCATTAAGGATCACTGCCATCTCACCTCTGTCTGCGCAGGTTCGAGTATCAGATTCAGCCAATGTGGGTATGTAAGAAAGTTTGCCAGTAGCTTCTCGTGGGTCGGTGGTTCTTTCCGAGGTTTTCCCTGGTTCTTCCTCCACTATTAATACTGGCCGCCATGTATAGCCTATCGTGTGCTGAAAAATGGCGTTAAACCCCACAACAACAACAACAACAAAAATCAACTGTGTTAATTTGGCATCAGACTTAGTCACTGGATCTGTGACAGTTGGAGCAGTAATTTCTTTATCTACAGAAAGTACAAGTTTATTACTAGGCAATGACCAAGCTGGAGATAAGATTTTGGTTAATCCATTAGTAACAGACAAACCTTGTTGTACGACTCAAACAGATGATCACATCTGAGGGAGACAAAAGAATATCACTCAATGTCAAACAGAAACAAGATTCTGTTATCTCCTTTATTTGTTTCAGATGGCTATTACTGAAACTGAAGCTATCCAAATCTCCCATTATTATTTTGTGAAAAATCTGGTCCTTAGGTGAAAATGGACAGCATCTGAACTACCTGCTGGTGATAAGTGGTCAGTGTGCAATAAAGCTGTTCTTAAGTCATGCTGACCGGAAATTCTTAGTCTAGATCATGAAACTCAATAAGCTGGTCATTTGGGAGTCAATATGATTTATAACAAGATCATGAATTATTTTTATTGGCCAAGATTTAAAAGTGATGTTTATAAATACTGTAGCACTTTTCACACTTGACAGATGGTAGGAAAATCCAATCAGAAGATATCTAAGGCTCATCTGCAACCTATTCATGCATTTGATGAATCACTTAGTAGAATAATGGCAGACTGTGTCAGTCACATAAAAACAAGTCAGGCAACCAATATTTGCTGACCATAATGTATGCCTTCAAAAGATTTATAGCGGCAATTCCTTTGAGAAATATTGAAACTAAAACCATTTTAAAAGCTTTGGTAAGTGTTTTTACACTTTTTGGCCTTCCCAAATCCATGCAGTTTGATCAAGGGTAAAATTTTATGTCCTGAATGTTCCAACAAGTTATGTATGCATTGGGCATCCAACAGTTTAAATCTTCTGCCCCCTTTCCCCCTGAAAATTAATGCACTTTCAAGAATGCTCGAGCCCTGTTGTCCTAAAACCATTCCCATTGTAACAGTAGCTTTTAGGGAAAAAATTTCCAACCCTCCCGTTAGCAGCTATTTGGATAATAAAGCCAATGACTTACCTCCAGCAAAAGCTGTTTACACAGGTTGTAGGAACAAACGGAATTTTTCTTCAATATCCCTGGTAAGACGCACATGAAGTCAATCTCCTAAAATAAACAGCAGTTTTAAGTCGTATTAATAAACACATAAGTAATTCATGAACATCATTAAATTCTCTCATAAAGTTTGTATAAGTTATCAAGCAAAATCCTGTTTAATTTTGTATTCCTAGGCATTATAGAATTGTTTCAGACGCTACTGTCTCAACTAAATTTGATAACAAATTTAACAAAGGCTATTCCATTAAAATGGACGTACCATGGTCAGACAGCAAATTTAATTTAATTTAGACCCACTAGCAACACACATGATTTTTCTCTTATATCCATTGCATTACAGAGTTCTTTTTAAATACAAGCATCAACCTACAGACAGCACTTTGACATTCTGTCTAGCCCCTTGTCAATCATTTTTAATGAATAGCCCTAAACATAACTAGTAATGGGTAAAATTGGTGTTTAGTACATTGTCAGATCTGAGATAATCTTTTAATGCAATTCCTGTTGTCACTCACTGGGATAAGTAAGATAACAAGACAAATATATATTATTATCACTGCAATGCAATCTTGATTGCTAGATCATACTGAGTTGTCAGCATTACCAGACGCAAAGAATCAAGTCATAATCCAGATTTTCTGATGCTAACAGCAAGATATGATCTAGCCATTAAGATAAATTTACTATGATAATAATAAGTTAATTATACACCTATCAATTTTCTTATAAATTTATAAAATCCCAAAACATAATTTAAAGAAATTGCTTAAGATTTCAAGCACTTTTTGGAACAGCTGATATGCGCATGAATATCAATTTTTTAATGAAGCATTTGTAACAACAGTCACTAATTTCCAACAACTATCACTACTAATAACATGAATTCTTCTGCATGGGGGCAGCAGGCTGTGTATAATGTATTTATAACAACAGTCACTCATTTCCAAATATTATCACTGTTAAAAACACAAAGTATTTGATGCATGGGGGCAGCAGGCTGTGATTTACAACTGTTGTGCAGTGTCAAATTTTATGTGACAGAAGGGATTAAAGCTGAATAACTGCAAAAGTCGAGCTGGGCTGATAGTGCTTGATCTGTTTCAGGTGGGGCATTGCGAGAGGCTCTGATGAGGACCTGGTATGGCAACAACAACATTGGATAGATAGTTATTTACAGTGAGACATTGTGAGAGGCTCTGATGGGGACATGGTATGGCAACAACAACATTGTATAGATAGTTATTTTCAGTTGGACATTGTGAGAGGCTCTGATGGGGATCTGGAATAGCAATAACAACATTGTATAGATAGTTATTTACAGTGAGACATTGTGAGAGGCTCTGATGGGGACCTGGCATGGCAATAACAACATTGTATAGATAGTTATTTTCAGTTGGACATTGTGATAGGCTCTGATGGGGACCTGGTATGGCAATAACAACATTGTATAGATAGTTATTTACAGTGAGACATTGTGAGAGGCTTTGATGGGGACCTGGTATGGCAATAACAACATTGTATAGTTATTTTCAGTTGGACATTGTGAGAGGCTCAGATGGGGACCTGGTATGGCAATAACAACATTGGATAGATAGTTATTTACAGTGAGACATTGTGAGAGGCTCTGATGGGGACCTAGTATGGCAATAACAACATTGTATAGATAGTTATTTACAGTTGGACATTGTGAGAGGCTCTGATGGGGACCTGGTATGGCAATAACAACATAGTATAGATAGTTATTTACAGTGAGACATTGTGAGAGGCTTTGATGGGGACCTGGTATGGCAATAACAACATTGTATAGACAGTTATTTTTAGTTGGACATTGTGAGAGGCTCTGATGGGGACCTGGTATGACAATAACAACATTGTATAGATAGTTATTTACAGTGAGACATTGTGAGAGGCTCTGATGGGGACCTGGTATGGCAATAACAACATTGTATAGATAGTTATTTTCAGTTGGACATTGTGAGAGGCTCTCAAGGGGACCTGGTATGGCAATAACAACATTGGATAGATAGTTATTTACAGTGAGACATTGTGAGAGGCTTTGATGTGGACCTGGTATAGCAATAACAACATTGTATAGATAGTTATTTTCAGCTGGACATTGTGAGAGGCTCTGATGGGGACCTGGTATGGCAATAACAACATTGGATAGATAGTTATTTTCAGTTGGACATTGTGAGAGGCTCTGATTGGGACCTGGTATGGCAATAACAACATAGTATAGATAGTTATTTACAGTGAGACATTGTGAGAGGCTCTGATGGGGACCTGGTATGGCAATAACAACATTGTATAGATAGTTATTTTCAGTTGGACATTGTGAGGGGCTCTGATGGGGACCTGGTATGGCAATAACAACATAGTATAGATAGTTATTTACAGTGAGACATTGTGAGAGGCTCTGATGGGGACCTGGTATGGCAATAACAACATTGTATAGATAGTTATTTTCAGTTGGACATTGTGAGAGGCTCTCATGGGGACATGGTATGGCAATAACATCATTGGATAGATATTTATTTACAGTGAGACATTGTGAGAGGCTCTGATGGGGACCTGGTATGGCAATAACAACATTGGATAGATAGTTATTTTCAGTTGGACATTGTGAGAGGCTCTGATGGGAACCTGGTATGGCAATAACAACATTGTATAGATAGTTATTTACAGTGAGACATTGAGAGAGGCTCTGATGGGGACCTGGTATGGCAATAACAACACTGTATAGTTATTTTCAGTTGGACATTGTGAGAGGCTCTGATGGGGACCTGTTATGGCAATAACAACATTGGATAGATAGTTATTTACAGTGAGACATTGTGAGAGGCTCTGATGGGGACCTGGTATGGCAATAACAACATTGGACAGATAGTTATTTTCAGTTGGACATTGTGATAGGCTCTGATGGGGACCTGGTATGGCAATAACAACATTGTATAGATAGTTATTTTCAGTTGGACATTGTGACAGGCTCTGATGGGGACCTGGTATGGCAATAACAACATTGTATAGATAGTTATTTACAGTGAGACATTGTGAGAGGCTCTGATGGGGACCTGGTATGGCAATAACAACATTGGATAGATAGTTATTTACAGTGAGATATTGTGAGAGGCTCTGATGGGGACCTGGTATGGCAATAACAACATTGTATAGATAGTTATTTTCAGTTGGACATTGTGAGAGACTCTGATGGAGACCTGGTATGGCAATAACAACATAGTATAGATAGTTATTTACAGTGAGACATTGTGAGTGGCTCTGATGGGGACCTGGTATGGCAATAACAACATTTTATAGTTATTTACAGTGAGACATTGTGACAGGCTCTGATGGGGACCTGGTATGGCAACAACAACATTCCATAAGCAGCAGAGAGACTGAGCCCACCAACTATTTCGTTCCAACAGAACCATCTATCGAAAACACTCTTGATAGAGGGTCTTATTTCACAAAAGAAACCATCTATTCAGAAAACTATGATAAATAACTCTTCTCTGCTGACCAAGAGAAGTTATTTCAACAAATATAACTCACTATAAAAATACTTCTTGACGATGGGATGGTCGACGAAACACTTTCGGACTCAGTCTCTCTGCTGCTTCATGTAAATATTTTAGGATTTCTAGTTAAAAATTGTATCTAACCCAACTCGATACCGTGTCCGAGGATCAAGTAAATTTATTGTTACAAATCCGTGTGGTTTTGCCTGAGCACGACTAAAGAAATTTCTGAATTTATTGATGTCCATGTCACCGCTGCACCAAGTTCGATGAATATTTTGTAGCGTGTGTGCGTCAACGCTGTTAAATACCGCAAGAATGTTACAGTTATCTCTGATCACTTTCGGAATTTGTGTATACCGTTGAGTTACATAAATCACATCGGTGTTTTTATGCCTGCCACATGAAAATATCCTGGCAGGGTTTGATTGTTTGTCCAACATGATATCATCGTACACGACTAAATTATTAATACTCCCATCAATATCATCGACACTCGGTGCTTCATTGATATCGGTTTTGCACTTTCGTTAAAATCTTTTAGCACTTGATAACATCGCTGATCATCCACAGACGGGGCTATCAAATATAATTTATCCCACTTCATCCACTTCATTATTAAATTAAGTAACAACTGTGTTTTACCCGACCCAGATGGACCTATAATAATCATTCGAATTGAATTTGGTAGCACTGAGTTATGTTTGATTGGCTCTCATCGCTTTGATGCAGAAAGTCAGTGATCTCCATTAGATATATCATAAAATAAATATGAATTTATATTGTGTGAAATGTCGCGCACATACCCCAACTACAGATACAACAACAATTACAACAAAAAATAATCGACAAGCGCTTACAGGTAGGTGTGAACGATGTGGCACAAAAAAATTTAGATTTATTTTAAAAAAAACGGAGGTGATATCGCAGCCAAGTTAACAGCGCTGCCAGGGGCTCCGTGGGCTAAATATCCAGGAGAAAAACATCTTCCAGGATATAATTACTGTGGTCCAGGAACCCGACTTGATATCAGACTTGATGCTCAGGATCAGCCAAAACCAGGTGAGTATCCGATAAACGCTATTGATAAGGCGTGTCATGCTCATGATGTAGCTTACCGAAGCAAGGATTTACAACAGCGCCATCTCGTGGACGTGAAATTAATTCATGCGTTAAATGCCATCCCTGATAAATCTTTCAAGGAGAGGCTAGCATCCTGGTTGATAAAAACTGCAATGAAATCTAAACTTGTATTAGGCGCTGGTAATTAATTATAATGGAGTCGATTTATTATTCCCCAAGCGGACACTGGAGAGGTAACGCAGCAATTAGTAAACTCGCTGAAGCAGCAAAAGTTACGCCGCTAATGCCAAAAATTGGTTATCCCGACAGGCAATATGGCAAATTTATCTACCACGCCCTAAACAAATTCACTTCGCGCATTTCGATGTTAGTGTACCAAATGAGGTTCATCAAGCTGATATATTATTTCTGCCACATGATACTATCCGAAGACGTACATACAAGTACGCGTTAACCATAGTTGATGTTGCCAGTAGATACAAAGATGCGGAACCGTTAACGACTAAAACAGCATCTGAGGTTGCTTCTGCGTTTGAAAGAATTTATCGGTGAGGACCCGGACCAAAAGGTGGTCTGCGATGGCCAAATCTATTACAAGTTGATCCTGGCAAAGAATTTCAAGGTGCAGTATCATCGTTGATGAAACAACATAACGTCACCATACGACGAGGACACACTGAAATTCACCGTGATCAGGCAATTGTTGAGCGATTCAATAGAACACTTGCTGAGCAGTTATTTGGATATCAATACGCGAAGGAATTTATTCAGGATACGAGATCACGCAAATGGGTTGCAAGATTACCAGGTGTGATAACTGCGCTAAATAATGAAATAACTCGAACAACCAACATGAAACCTGCCATCGCGATCACGAAAAAAAATATACCACTACAACGAAAGAAAGAAAAACAGCAAATACTGGGTAATGTCACAGTTAGATATTTATATGAACCAGGTGAACTTGAAGGTGGTAAACGAAGAGTGACTGATCCCATTTGGAGTGTTACCACACATAAGATATCCACAGTGACAGGATCCACTGGCAGACCAGCAATCTACAGGTTGGATTCAACTGCTCCTCAACGTGGATTCACCCGTGAGCAACTTCAGGTAATTCCCGAGGACACACAATTGCCGCCAAAATCACTGAAGTGATTTCAATGACTTAACTAGCGCTGGCACCCCAACATCAATTACACTCAAGACAGGTCAACATGACATTATCACGTGTATGACCGCGATTGTTATCTTTTCTGTCTACGGTAAATTGTCTTGAATTTTTATTCGAATACTGCCATAGCATTATACAATTACAGCTCGCACAGTGATTATTCTGTTGTTGTTTCAACGCGTTAATAAATTCAACATCAAGATCAAAATCGCGATTATTTTTTTTGTCACTCTGTTTGTAACCGGCGAGTTTTTTTGTTATTACATCACCATCGCAGTTGTTTTCATTATTAATTTTATCAGCGTTTGAATCTTCCAAGACAATTCTTTGCAGTTGAGATATTCTTCTGACTCTGGACACAGCCAAGTAGACTAAGTTCGACCATTCGATTCGATCATCAATGATCCAGACAGTTGTATCAGAGACAGTCAGTCCTTGAGAACAATGAATGGTCATAGCGTATCCTAGCATCCACGGGGATTTATTCATCGCTAGTGCATCCTCGACAGCATCGATGTGAACTAACACAATATCATTCAATACTAAATTCTGTTTCTCTGTCTTTCCTGGAATATCAACATCTGTATTTTGTAACCGCGTATCAGCTGGTCTATAACATAACGGCGTTGGCAGCATTGGAAACTTTTCTTGTTGTAATTGAAATAGCTGTTGTTGAAGTGTGTCTCTGACTATCTTTCTACTTGCCACTATCAAATCGTCTGGTTTCCACATGCGTAAAAAGTCACTCATCAAAGTTTCAGTAATCATCTCGCGCATGATTTCACATTGAATTTTATTCGGTTGTAGCCTGATTAATGTTTTAAATTCTTTCAACGTTGCATCAAGTGCTTGGTAATCATCAGACACTTCTTCGTAATAATCAACAAAATTCCTCAGCCAATCATGCGGAGATGCGCCGACAAACGGAGGTGGTTGACTGTGATCACCGCACATAATCACTGCAGTATTTTTCATTAACAGCCAATCAAGAAATGTTTTTAACGTTTCCAGCGGCACCGTACATATCTCATCCCAAATTATTATATCATTGATATATTTTGTTCCCATTCGATCTGACGTCCACACACCGCCGCTATATTTGAAAAAGCTGTGATAAGTACAAGAACTGACTCCTCACTGTTTCATCTCTCTGGCAAGCCTGTGTGTAGGTGTTAGCACAATCATATCTGATTTTCCAAATAATTCAATCGCTCGAGTTGTTTTACCAGACCCTCCTGGCCCGTTCAAATAAACAGTTTTGTGTCTGGTGATTGGATCATATACAGACGGTGCAGAAGATATTTCTGGCATTTCTGATTTATAATAATCACCCTTAATTGCAACATCAGCGGATTCACAATACTCGTGTAACATCTCCGCTTTTATTCTCCACAAACTCCATTCATCTCCGCCGCAGAATTTCATTATATCGGTCAGTGATTCTGAATATTTTTTATCGGTATAAAATGAATCTGTTGCAACTCTGACTGCGGTGTCAGGAAATCGATTTACCATCGATAACAAATTTATAGAAACATAAGCCAGCATTGAAGATCTCAAATGTGTGTATTGAGGCGATTCTCCGTCAATATAACTTACAATTGTGCCCAACTTTTTCCCATCGGACAAGAACACATCCTCCCGATTACAAAATATATTTCTTGCAACCGCGTTGGCGATTATAAAATCCAATTCAGCTTCATCGATAATCAACCGCGAGTGATGCATTTTATGATCAAATGCTGCACCCTGAGTAAATTTACCAATTATTCTTCGTCCAAGATCTTTCGCTGTACTTTCACTGTTTTTGAGTTTAATCTTGAGAATTTCAGGAGCTCCTTCGCGGATAGCATCAAGAGGAGTTTCTGGACGTGCTTGTGTCCATTCTTCGATAACTTCTTCGAGGGTAATACGCTCCGGTGTTGGTAACCAAACTGAGGTCTGCGGTCGATATGATATGATTGCTTCACTGACAGTCAACGATACCAGTATTCGGCTGTCAAGCATATATCGCAATAACACTATTGGTACCCAGCGCTTTTCAACGAAGTGTCTGCCAAACCAAACATAACAAATCTGATAAAGCCCCGCAGCAAATTCAAACAAAGTCACACGAGCAAATCCTGTCAAGTCAGCATCGGGTAAACTGCCGTTTATGGCGACTCGTGTCATCGAGTTCGTGGGGTGTCCAAACCGCGCAAAGTATTCGTGGCACTCGTCGTTCTCGAGAAAGCTTCCTGGGTAGCAGGCAATCATATCCACGGAAATCATATCCCGGTAGTCATATTGGGTATTCCACAACCCGCCATGACCATACTCGACACAACTTAATTGTATATCCGAAAGAAACTGACTTCGGGTTGGTCTCCACGAATTTCTTTCTCTGGCGGCGTGAGTGGCAACACTTGGAACTGTAAAACAATTAACCAATAACTGCTCATCGCTAGCATTTCTCATACGTTTTTGCGAGTTTTTTCATTTCCTGGTGCAACGATTCTGTTCTGTATAATTCTCCGTTGGGTCTCACAAATTGATCATAGTCGCCATGTTCAGAGCTCCTAAATAACCACACTGACACAGGGTCGGTTTTACTCAGCGCGTAAATAACCTCGTGTATGTTTCCAGAATAAAACTTGACAACACGGTCTCGTGGAAATATTGTAACTGCATCAGTCCACGCGTACGAATTATGATCAATAATTTCAATCGATTTTCCTGACTTATTGAGCATTTTAATTTACTTGATAGCACAGCAACATCATTTATTGTTGCCCCGGTATCTTTAACCGATTCAGTCCACACTGTTATTTTTTTACGTCGCAGGTCGGTTAAACCATTCCCTCGTTTTGCGTTTTTAAAATGTTCCATTACTCGCTCGGCTACACAATTCAACACCATCAAAGTTTTCATCGGGGTGAGTTTATCAATTTTTGTTTTTTTTACAGGATATATTCCATAAATGACTGCGGTTACAGGATACGATCGAGCGTAATATGGTATATCAATCCCGGTCAGCATTCCTGGTTTGGAATTGCTACTTAACAGAATTGTCTTTCCGTTAGCAAGAACAGGGTCAAGTTTGTCACGGATAATCCACATATCGGAATCTATTTGCACAATAAATTTTATTCTGAAAAATATTTCTTTTTACCCTGATGAAAATCAATATAATCAATAATTGATTTTGCTCGGGCATCAGTCATTGAAGCAACGATGATGACCTCATCACCGAAGAAGAGTTCGTCAATGATATTGACATCGTCAACGTCGCGGATAATTTTAAATGATGACCATACATGAGATGCGCCGTCGTCGTGGAATTCTTTTTTACCCTCGATGATAATATTAAACAGATCAGTTAGATGCCGTCGTCGTGGATCCAGGTTTAGCCTGTCAAGATCGAATCTCCCAGCGCCAACTGCGGATAATTTCGAAAACACTGTCATATTATATTTAAGACAAATATTTAAATAAGAAATATTATATATACAAATGAATAACTGCAAGTGGTTAAAAGTTGGATCCGTAACAGTCTGTGGTAAGCCCTGCAGGAAGGAATTCTGTGGTGAACACATACAAAGCATCAAACGAGGAAGCACAGGACCTATTCCCTGCCTGCGATGTGGCATTGGTGTCAGGGGTAAAACACAATTATGTGCGGGATGCGGAGGGAAACGATACCGGGAACTCAAGCGATATTAGAATAAAAAAAGTAACGGAGATGCGCTAAAATCCGAAAGTGATTATATAACTAAGTTTTCAGACAAATTATAAATTAGACAAATATATTATTATATAAATGAGCCAAGAATTTGTTCCGCATCCAACCATTAAAAATTACGAAGCATCATGTGAGGGAATAGTTAGAAATAGCAGGTTGAAAAAACCAGTTGGTGCTGTTGAAAATTCTGGTTATCTTAGATTTGCTGTTGGGAGAAAGAAGTATCTTAATCACAAGTTTGTGTTCGAGTGTTTCCGCGGAGAGATCAAAAAAGGTCTTGTAATTGATCACATTGATGGACAGAAACTTAATAATAATTTATCTAATTTAAGAGCTGTGACGCAGAGTGAAAATTGTAGGGCTGGTAATACTGGCTGTAACAATAAAAGAGCCAAGAAGGTTGTTTCTATAAATTTAAATACAGATGAAGAAGCAATATTTCAATCGATATATGCAGCTGGCAAGCATTTTGGTATTTGTAGGGCTTCAGTTCATCGTGTTGCAGAAAATATTATCAAATCAACTTTTTCAAGTAAGTTTGATAGCTGGATTATATTTTATTATGTAGATAACTCTGCAGTGACTGCGTGAAAATCAATGATACAATTATTTCCCCGTTGTCACCTTGACAGGTAACAGCAAACGATTTTCTGCACAAGGAAGTAAATAACTTCCCTTGATGCTATCAAGGTGACAGCGCAAGAATGACAAAGTCCTTGATGAGATCAAGGTAAACTCGTATTTATCTTTTTTTTTTCACAGACAATATCACTATTTTATTACACTTGTTCGGGTTTATGGTTCATCTGTGGTTTCCACACGATCATATTTAAGAAAATACGTTTTAAACAAATCACGCTGAGCTATTTCTGAACTTTCAGGTATCAGTCGGTTTATATACAATATCGTCCCGATACCATATTGGGGTTTCGAAACCCAACGAAGTTGCACAACTTTCTCCGTTATCGCCCCGTTCTGGGGTAATCTTTTACCCCAAAACAGGGTTGATTTCCGGGGTGGGTGTGCAACTTGTTGGACGTAGAGTATAACCCCGCATCGATGTTTGTGCCGTCTTAAGATAAGTTAGAATTAAGTTATATGTTTGTACCATCCTAGGATAAGTTATATATACAATTGTAAATACAACTGCTGTAAATAGCTTCTACTGCTGTAAATATGCTTCTACTGTATACAACTGCTGTAAATATGCTTCTACTGTAAATATTGTAAATACTATGTGTTTGTGCCGTCTTAAGATAAGTTAGAATTAAGTTATGTGTTTGTGCTGTCTTAAGATAAGTTAGAATTAAGTACTAGGATAAGTTACGTGTTATGTGTTGTTCCCATATGAGCCTTGCTAGGATATCAAATGGTAAGCTAGGAGGTTCACAAATGGGGAATGTCTCGTCGTTCGCAAACACACCCTCTGGGCTTTCTAGACTGTTATTTGGCAGTTTAGGAGCTCATATGGGGGTAGTGTTTCCGCTCCCTCCTGAGTTTGGTAGGTTATCATATGATAAGCTAGAAACTCAAGGAGATGTGATGTTTTTTTATTTTAAATATATAAAAATATATATAAATATGAATCGAGAAAATATCAATAATGTGATTGATGCTATTAAAAAATTAGAAAAACAAGGATTTAATATATTACTAAATGTTGAAACTATTCTGTCTGATTTTGAATCATTATACGAAGCTAAATGTGCAGGGCGTTATATTCTTCCTGCTCAACATCGATTCATAAAGACGATACAAAATAATTTGTATAAATCGCTAGCCAGCGTAGCGGAGGCACAAATAAATGAATTTGTTCCACTGTCTCGTGCAATCGAAAAGATCAGGCTGGCACTGGCAGCTGAGTATGAAACAAAGAAGATAATAAATAATCGGGTCAGAAAATTGAAACATTGTATGTCTGCTGAAAATCCAGAGAATTTTGAAGTCAATGATAGCGTCATCACTGACGAGGAAGTAAATACCTCACCTTGATTGCATTTTACTTGGAAGTGAAATCGAAAGTAAAAAAAAAGTAATATTTTTTTTTACTGTGTAAATTATGCAACTGTCCGATTTCGTTGGTTTTCATAGCAAAATACCCCTATGAAATCAGCGAAAATGTCAGTGAAAAATCTTCGATTTTCAAAAAAATATATATAAAGTAAAATATTTTCAAAGAATGGAAATGTCAAAGACATTTTTAAAAATCCTAAAGGATTTTCACTGAAGTATCTTATCAAGATGATCCCATGAAATGCACGAGTGAACAACATTGACGATTTGGTCTGCAGCACAAGTAATCATCGTGATATTGTTTTCGCGGAATTGCTTCAGCTGAAATTCTGTCAGTAAAAAATCATCATTGCCGTACTTATCGATGATTATTTTAACATAACCCGGGAAATGATTTCCGGTAAATATTTTTCAGATGAATTCTTCAAACGTGCGCTTGTCAACGATGGAACATTTCACGTGTTGATACATGCTATATTTTTTTCATCATTTAATATAATTTATTACGACAGTGCTGTCGCTGATGGTGATGTCTCTGGAAACGCTAGCGTTTCCCACAGTGCTATCATCGTCGGAAACACTTTGTGTTTCACTGTCACTGTCAATAAAATCACTGTCAGTGGAAATGTCGGAGACATTTTCATCTTCGTCATCACTGACAACAAAATCACTGTCGTCTGAAACATATTGTGTTTCCGTGGAAATGTCAGAGAGATCTTCATCATCATCATCGTACTTCTGGAAATTCGAAGATTTTTTGGACATTATTATGATATGATATTATTAATTGAAAGTCCTTGAAAAAATCAAAGATTTTTTACGATGGAAATCGTTTCACGATGAAAGTCCTTAGGACGAAAATCCTTTAGGATTTCACCAGCAGATTAATACTAATAGTTTCACCTCGTAGGTCCAAAAGTCTATCCTGCTGGTCAGTGACTTTAAAATTCATCCTTGTCAGCGTTGGATTCAGACACCGCAGAAATACTGGATTGATTGGCTCTTGCACAATCAAAAATCCAGGTGGTTCTCTAGGAGTAAATGAATACAATATAAACCCTTGCTGGGCTTGATTTGATGTTGTTGTGTCTATGCTGTAACTACCGTCGATTACGTCACACACAAGATTGACCGTGACGACATCAGTGATATTTACTACGCCTGGAGAAATATGCTGGCCATCACTGCTGGTGGAATTGTCAACGCTGAAGATAACGGGTTGTGGTAATATTCGCTTGTTGTACGCGGCAAGAATATCTGGGAAATATTCATCGATGACATCAGTGACGTGTTTTCGTAAGATGACTGGGGAAACGTATCTGGGAAACTTATAATTTGCAAGTTCAGCTTCGTTGATTTTAAGTTTATCTAATGCTTCTCGGAGAGCATGTAGACCTTTTTCGTTTTTTATTTTTTCCACAAGATATGTTAATCTATTATGATCTATTGGATCATGCCGGTCAAGGGACGACTTCAGTCTTGCTACCTCTTCTTCACTTCTTTTTATTTCGTCTCTTTCGTACTTGATCGCATCGACTATGCTTTCAACTGCTCTGCTGTTCAAAGTGTTCATGTAATTTGCAATTTTATTTAATTTTTTGATTTCGCTGATGATATCATCACGGGGGGCCTGTTATATCGCTGATATGTGATTGAAAGCACGAACATAATATCTTTAGTCGTTGATTGTGCAATTCACGATAATAATTAAATAGTTCAATAAGCTCCTCCTTCGAATAAAAAGTATATACACCGATCACATTGTATGTCACCTCCCAGCAGATTCTCCCAAGGGCATAAGTAAATTCAAATGCTGGATTGTAACCAGTTATATAAGTTATTGCCGGGATGATACGTTTATCTTCTTTTTCAACCTCCTCCGGGGAATAATGTTCTTTCCCTTCGTCAGTGATATAATCGGACTTTTTGGGTGCAGGTGCAGGTGGTGGTATCGCTGGTGGACTTTCTGGCCATCCTAATACTGTTCTGATTGAATTGTTATAAATGTCTATGTGGTAACCGGGTGTTGAGATTTCGATGATCGTGGACAACGTTGGCTCGTGTGCGATTATATTGATCTTTGCTTCTTTGGCGGTGACACACTTCATTTGACGCTGTATTTCTTTGTTGATTTCTTCTATCTGATAAGACCCTGTTGGTAACACAATGACGTTCCAATCTGGTGTGTTGTTGGTACCTTCGGTACTGGGTTTATTCTGATACGAAAATACAAATGAATTATTCGGCGATTGTCCGTAAAATGATCTCGACCTGATATTGGGCCAACTGTGATATACTCGTAATTGTGCCAACGCGATCTCGGTAACTGGAATTGCAGTTGGAAAATTAATATTAAACTCTGGTTGCGTCGAAGATATTGTTATCATTGATGTTTTTACTGGAGTTGTATTTGCGGCTATCTCTTGAAGTAATTCTGTCATTATTTATCTTCATCGTTTTCAAATTAAAATTCTTTGTGCGCTCGTAATCGTTGTATGCTGCTGCGATCAGCGTGAATTCAGAATCGGATATAACTGTATCATCAAGGCTGGATGATATCAACGAGGATAATTTCGAGTAGGTGCTTGTGGCCGTGTTGTTTAACTTTTCATATTCGTGTAATTTGGTTAGCGCGCACGAGGATATTTTTTTTGCAATTATATTAGCAACTCCTGCAATCGTCGTTGATGCTGAAATTGTGATTGTAATCGCGATTGCAGTTGTCACTGGTGTCAGCGCTGATAATAACACACCCGTGGATGCAACTACCGCGGATACCGAATACACTATTGTGTCTAGCACGGTTACATGCCGTTTGTATTTTTTTTATCTTTGTTGCGCATTTGTCAATAGTGTTTTTTAACTCTGACTGCCATTCGCGTACCTGATCGTATCTATATTGCTGAGCATCTAATGTTGTCGTTGATGCTGATTTCATTTTATTATTTTACGCGGTAACCAATTGAGGTGTTTCTGCGACGAATTCCAAACACCACCAGTAGGATGTTGCGGTTAATTTCTTGTCTGCGGCTTCAAGTATAAATATTTCTTCGGTTCCGCTGTTTAATATTACAGTTACAACCCCAGAATATTTATCGGTGGAATGTCTCCAGGGATATGTTGTGAAGATTTCAAATTTAGCGGCAGAAAACACAGACAGTCTATACACGCCAGTGGCTGTTGCTGTATATTTGATAGTATTATTTTGTCGGGACCATGTTGCGAATCCCGATGATACCGTGAATACGATGTTGGTGATATGCCCGGGGGTAACTCCAGTGGGGACTTTAATCAGACTGGTTTTGTTAACGATCTCAGGAATTCCTGCTACGATGTTTTGCTGTGTTTGTTTGATCGTGTTAATGTTATTTTCTATTATCTGAATTTGATCTGAAAAACTTTTTTCTGTTCTGACTACACCTAACCGGGTATTAATCTTGTTGATATCGTTGGCGTTATTGGTAAGATTTGGTATGATTTCAGAAAGTTTCATATCGACGACTGGAGGAACCCCAAAGAACTTATCCACGGCCTCATCAGCTTTTGCCAAGTTTCTTCGAAGTCTTGTAAACGCGCCCACGTGAACATCATACTCTGCCCGCAACGTGGTTAGTTTACCGTCAATGGTGTCTACATATTGTTTGTTTGCGGCATCTTCGGGACCTTCCGGATCTCTTAAAACGGTTATTCTATTTCCGTTCATGCTGAGTTCACCTGTCATTGTATCACCGGTCTTCGCTACACGTTCCCGGGCGGCTTTCTGTGCATCATCTCGAAGCGCCGCAATTGATATCAGTGAATCTCTGATTCTGCCGCTGTCAGTGAATACAACAATGTTGTCCGTGGTAGCTCCAATAACCCTGCGAATTATGTCATTCCACCTAATGTTACTGGTTTTTAGTTTGCCGTGCCTGTCCTGAAAAATAACAATCTTTGGTCGCATACTTTGATAAATCGATATCTTCTTTTTTTTCCTTGGTTCTGCTTGATCTTCCGTAAATATCAACCATTATTAGTTATGGGGTTGTTTAAATTTGGAAATCACATCTGTGGTGTATTCATGCACGACTTTGTGTGGAGGAATTTTTGGATTTCTTGAGATTACATCAAGAACGTTTAAAACCTCTTGACCACAAATGGGCGGATCAATCAGTGTTTGTGTTGGTAACGTTGACTGCCAAACTGGAATGTTGGAAAATCTTTCGACGTACCTGAAAAACTCAACTGGCGGTGCTAAACCGTACGAGTCAAAATAGATAATTCCACGTGGATCGATCACGTAAGCAACCCAGTGAGTTCCAGGACCTTCTTTGTTGTCGAGATTAATAATTCCGGTTTCTGTGCTATTCGGTCGTGCTGGTAATTCATCTCGCATAAATACACGTCTGAAATTTTTTATACGTAATTGTTTAACAGCATCAAGTAAATCAAAGTTGCTTGCTGGAAGCGTTTTTAAAACCGTTTTGGATACCATGATGCCGGAGTTCCTGGGAGTCTTAGACCGCGGCCTGTTTTTTTACATCCTGATCCTGATTTAGGTATTTGTTGCATCAAAGAAGCAAACTTACCAAATGGATCTCCTACGTTGTGCCGACTTATTGCATCAGCAGCAGCCTTGAATATTTGGGGGGTAAGTGCTTTTTGACCTCCTCTAGCAGCAAGCAATGGTCCCATTAGGAGTGGTGCTAATATATTTCCTCCTTGTTGGTTATATCCTTTTCCGACCGCTTTCTTAAGTGCCATTCCTGCTGCGGTTCCAACTGCTCCTAACGCTGCAGCTTTTTGCTACTGCTGGTGCTGCTGCGGCGATTATTCCTGGTATTGCTGCGAGAAGTGGAAATATTCCACCGGATTTAATCATGTCACGGACAGCTGTGGCAGTAAAATCAAGTCTGACTCCTTTTCCTGATGCTCTGGCTTTGTTAATTTGATTAAGCTGTGTTTGAGTAACCGATAACTTATTTTGACCACCATTAAGTTGTCCGTGTTTAAGTGTTATTGAAGTTCCAGATGCTGATGCTTGCTTTGATTTTAGTTTGTTGATCTGACCAGGGGACAGAGCGACGTTAGCATGATGATATGACATTTTATTTATCAGTGATTGATCTAATTGACATGTTTTTGAAAACTACATATTTTCCACCGCGGCATCGATGACTCTCATTCGGCCGCCAGCACCTTCAAGCAACATTGCTTTATCGGAAAGTATAACCGCGACGGCTCTGTAATTAGCTATAGCTCCTCTATTCACGGTAGCCCTGAAGTGTATATCAACGACAGACTGTCTGGTTAGATCAAGATGCTCCAGTGAGAAGTAATAGATTGGATAATGAGTGATAAAATCCAATTGTGATATTTGCAAACCAGTATCAATATTTAGATCACGCGCTAGATATTTTGTCAATCGTTGATATGCACGTGCAACCTGGTTGTATACCAACGACAGACTGTCTGGTTAGATCAAGATGCTCCAGTGAGAAGTAATAGATTGGATAATGAGTGATAAAATCCAATTGTGATATTTGCAAACCAGTATCAATATTTAGATCACGCGCTAGATATTTTGTCAATCGTTGATATGCACATGCAACCTGGTTGTTAGCAAAATTTAGCTTTATGTTCTCGGATGGTTCCTGATGTCCATTTATTCTCAGAGAAACGTTAGTGACACCAAGTTTATCAAATATCATATGCGAATGTGTTTGATCACCCACTCGTGCAACATCCTGAAGAGCAATGAAAATATGTCGCGGCGCGGCAACCCCCTGCTGTGATGCTATCTGCCATGTGAATATACCATTGATGGTACTTTGAAAACTATCTGTGGTTGTTGTAAGCCACGATAGCAGCGTTTTACCACCTTGATCCATAAAAGAAAGCAGTCGTTGTTCTTCGGCAATTGCAGGAGTCATTACCGGCATCCACAGTGATAGTTTTTTTATTAATACTTTACCAGCATCACCAGCTTCTCGCCATAGCGCATCATTGTCGTCGCCTTTTCTAACAAGCACGACTGTATGTTTTGCTCCGAAAATTACCTTTCTGACATCTCGGCAAAATCCAAAGATATGAAACAGCAGAATCGCACAACAAAATTTTCTACTATCTTCCCTCAACATTGATTTACGCGCGGCGAAACCCAAATTAAAATGTTCGTTAGCACCATGAACCACCGGATTCACATCAGCATCGGCATTGCCGGCAAAGTTTCTTGGTCATCTAATATTGTACTGATCACTGTCAGGATGATCAGAATTATCTTTGGCAAACATCATTGATGGACCAGCTGATCTTGTATAATCATCAGAATATCTTGCCAGACCAATTATTGTTGTAGCAACATCGACATCCTTCTGAATTGATCCAATATTTTTTCCATCAATCATGTAGATAGCACTATCAAACAAGGCCATAATTCCGTTATTGACAAAACCGATTTTAAATGCACCCGCGTAGTCTGTGTTATCCGTTTTTTTAATTTCACCTTCTACTTCAATAAACGCTTCAGCGGGCAGGAAATATCTACTGGTATCCTGAACCTGAAGTTCAATTCGTCCTCGTCTGTTTGGTTCTCGTGCGTCATAAGAATAATACTGATAATCACGCACTGATTCATTTTTAAGAACCGGTTCGTCTATGTCGAATGCTGGGTCGGATTCCCGTTTAAACATTTTATTATAAAAGTTATCGTCTAAAACGAAGACCACTTCCTGCGACCAAACTTGTATTCATTTGTTCAGGAATTTCGTTGACTAGCGCGGCTAGCTTTTGATTTGCAGCTTCATTTATTACTTTACTGACATTTGCTGGCATGTCTGCGGTGGCTGGTAATTTTACCGGCGGAGGTTTTATGCGTATCAATCGTGCTAGTCTGTCCTTGACTGCCATGAATGCTTTACCGGCAATGCTACCAACAGCGCCAAAATAGCTTTATCTTTAATAACATCCTTTAATAACATCAATGGCTTTCATGCCTAATTGTTTTGCAATCGGTATTGCTTTAGGTGCCATCCTCGCGAACAAACCCTTGACAACATCGCCTAATCTGTTTCCATAAGTCATCCTGTATACTGGTAGTCGTGAATTTACAACTCTAACCATGACTGGTCTACGATGAGAATTGTGTACTATCATGCTATTTAATTGTTATTTCTCTAATCGTCGATGAGCTCATCAATAAGTTCTCGATAGATGTGAGTATCCATGATGCCGCCGCGAAATAGTCGCTGACAGATATCAGCTGCTTCATTAATTATTTCCGGTGAGTTATTTCCGGCACGTTTTCCTCCTAAGAGAACTTCTAGCCGTGATACATCATTGATGATATTATCAGGACAAGTAATGTGACCACCAAGACCACTACCTGTAGCTTCATATAAGCCAAGATCTTCGAGAATATCAACATTTTTATCTGGATGTTTCTCTGGTGGCGGTGGATAAGGAGGTGGAAGCCCTTGTTGTCTACTTTTGTCAAGTTGCTTTATTGCTTTTACAAGATCTGAAAATTTTGAATCGTTAGATTTGACAGTTTTCTTGTCGTAGTATACACGATACGCCCACTTAACAAAATTGTCATCAGTCGTGGACTTATATTTCTTGTTTAAAACTTTTTCTTTGCTATATAAACCCTCTAACATCACTTCATGTAATTTTTCTTCTGGTGTGTTTTTAAGGACTTTAATAAAACCCGGATCAAATTTTGCAGTCAGTTCAACAATTTCCTTTGCTGCCTTGGGTGCAACAGCTTTGGCGACTTTAGTACCTTCTTCAGCGGTGGGTGGAGGTTGAGTAACAACAGTGGGCGGAGGTTGAGCTGCAACGATATCAGTTGGAAGCTCTCGTAAAATCTTTTTTGTTTGTTTGGTTCTTTTTGCAATCTTTTCAGTTTGCTCAGCGGTTTGTTTTAACACTGGAAGAATACCCTTTTCATCTCCCAATAAAGCTTCTTTGGTGACCGCCGCAGCCTTCTCAGTAGCTGTTGTAACAGGTTTAAATAATTCTTCTGCACCTGTTGCAAATTCAACTTGTGCCTGCTGCCGTGCTTGTAATTTTTCTCTGACACTATCACGAACAGGAAGAAATTTTTTTATTGCTTCTAGTCGCTCTCGAGCTAGTCTAGCAGAATGTGCTTCTCCAATGTTGGCCATTATTGTTAACTTAAATTTTTAATTCACAGCAGAAATCCTAAAATATTTACATGAAGCAGCAGAGAGACTGAGCCCGAAAGTGTTTCGTCGACTGTCCCATCGTCAAGAAGTATTTTTATAGTGAGTTATATTTGTTGAAATAACTTCTCTTGGTCAGCAGAGAAGAGTTATTTATCATAGTTTTCTGAATAGAGGGTTTATTTTGTGAAATAAGACCCTCTATCAAGAGTGTTTTCGATAGATGGTTCTGTTGGAACGAAATAGTTGGTGGGCTCAGTCTCTCTGCTGCTCCATAGATAGTTATTTACAGTGAGACAGTGTGAGAGGCTCTGATGGGGACCTGGTATGGCAATAACAACATTGTATAGATAGTTATTTACAGTGAGACATTGTGAGAGGCTCTGATGGGGACCTGGTATGGCAATAACAACATTGTATAGATAGTTATTTACAGTAAGACATTGTGAGAGGCTCTGATGGAGACTTGGTATGGCAACAACAACATTCTATAGTTATTTACAGTGAGACATTGTGAGATGTTCTGATGGGGACTTAGTATGGCAACAACAACATTGTATAGATAGTTATTTACAGTTAGACATTGTGAGAGGCTCTGATGGGGACCTGGTATGGCAATAACAACATTATACAAATAGTTATTTACAGTGAGACATTGTGAGAGGATCTGATAGGAACCTGAAATGGAAAAAAAAACACTAAATGGATAGTTATTTAGGAAATGTTGGAACTTAGTGACAAAGATTTTTTTAAGAGAGTGCTAATCATTTCCATTAGGTGTCAAGTGAGGCTACATTATATTTATTCATGCATCCTCAGTTATAACCAAGAAACGTTGCAGAAAAAGTAGTTTCAGCCTCATTCAAGATTATAGTGTGTGTGTGTGTGTGTGTGTGTGTGTGTGTGTGTGTGTGTGTGTGATCAGGATTTTTAATGTAGCTTTAACAATTATTCAGTCATATTGCTGTCTGCAGTGTGGCAGTTTATAGTGATGTCTTGCACTGAGGCAAATCATCAGGACATGCAAAGTTCACTGGACACCAAATGATACTATCATGTGGGCATATAGCCACTAAATCAAGGCACAAAAGAAACATGCCTCAGCAAATGTGTACTTCAATAAGCTATTCTGCCTGGGCCAATGATAAGAAAGCCCTTTGGTGCCTACCTCAGTGATCACACAGGATTGGTGGCATAAGGTTGCCATCTTTTCAACTCTCCTGGTGTTTGTAGGTACTAAACTCATGGGGTCCAAAGTTAATGTAGCATTCATGGTACAGAATAAAATTTACATTGTATAATGCTGGCATGCCTGGGATAGGCCTTGAGACATAAAACTGTTGTTCTGACTGTTCAGTCATTTCTGAAGTTTATGTTGTATTAATGGACACCGTACAATTTATTATGAATTCCCAGCAAGACTTACCATGATCTAATTACAAGCTTCCGCTCTTCTGCTGGCAATCAAAAATTTCTTTGCTACTTTATCAATTACAAACATAGTTCCTAGCAGTAAGAAGTACTCAGCAAATATGAATGTATTTTACAAGTGCTATAACTGACTTATTTGCCGGCCTATAAGTTTATACTTTTGACCTGAAAATATTGGCTTTATCTTATACTCCAACTCAACTTATAAATGGATTATGTCATTCAAATCGACTTATCATAGATGTGTCATTTTTTGTATCTAATAAAAATTTCTCAAAACATGCGTAAAATTAGTTATCATTATAGGGATGAGATTGTTTTAAAAAAATATAGGATCCGACATTGAGAAAGATTTAAAATATTTACATGATCATCGGTATTAAATTCACTTGAGATGTAATTGCACTAAAGCAGCATGCATTAGTAAATAGTTGCTTAAATTTGATTACATATATGTCTATTAGAACAGATAATTAGAAAATGAATAACCATGACAAAGAACAGATATTCCCAGAGAGAGAGAGAGAGATAGAGGTTCCAGAATGATTGTAATCTGTATTGTTTAGTTTCCTAAAAACTGTGATCTTGTTCATGTACAAGGGCATTACTGAATTCCATTTGCAATTAATATCACTGAGTTTTAATTAGGGTAACAATTCCTGAACCACATGACTTTGCAGTGTTTTTTACATGCAAATTAAATATGCTACAACTGTGGTCCCCTCATTTCCAGATGACACCTGTTTGAGAGCAAGATTTGGTAGATGATCAAATTAGTGAGGCTACCAATAGGGAAATGAGGCTACCCATAGGGTATTGTGAATATTGTACTATGTAATGCCAGAAAATATCAGGTGTTTATTAAACTAGTGACACCTTTTGTACTTGTGGACAGAACTGTCAGAGTAATTTAAATGAAAAACAAGCATGAGCAAAGACCAAAGCCAAATGCTGCCTATGTACAGGAAGTGTACATGCAGAGTCTCAAGTAAAGGATAATCTTTTTTGTTGGGAATGGAGAGGTTGTTGTACTTGCAAAGAAAATCACACAACATGCCAAATGGTCTAACCTAAATGGAGTTTGTATGGATATAAATATTGTGAATATTTAAACTTTGAAACTGAAGAAGAATGGTATGTATTTGAATAGTTTCCATTCACTATTTAATTTAATTTACAGTATTTTCTCTTTGAGAAAACCTTTATCTAAACAGGGGCAGTAAGGTACAACATAGCATGAAGAAGGTCTCTCTCTCCCCCCACACACACAATCGAGGCATATTTTATTCTGATCATAAGGTGAAAGAAGAATAATGTGATGGAATACATTTGCCTCTCCCTGAAACCTCAAACAGCATACAGTAATACCATTAATATTCATGAAACCGAAGTTACTATAGTTTCATTCAACACAGTATAGTGAATTTTATCCTATTTGTAACTTGGTAAATTTTCAGGTCAGTGTCATTATATGTAGCTAAAAGTACCTAATTCACTTAAGATATTTCGTGTGAAATGAATTAGGCACTTTAATTAAATAATGCTGACCTGAAAATTTACTAGGTTGCAGACAGGATAAAATTTTCAATGCTGTGTGGAATGAACTATAGTGAAAAGATGAAGCATAGGTATTCATCTGGCCTCCTTTCATATTTAGCATTGATTTATATGTGGATGAAGGATGGAAAAGTTACAAAATTTGCAAATTTGTCTTACATTCTGCATTGATTTCACAGCCAGCAAATACAGTAAACAAATAACTGTCAGAAAAATGAAGCTAACTACAAAAAATCTATGCTGACACCTACACCAACAACAATGGCAATAAAGTCATATTGTGACATCTATGCTTCACAGACCAGAATAAAATCATTTTTATTGGTTGTAGTAAGAGCACTGTTATTTACAAGGCTGTTTTCAAGCTTACCTTGGCCTTAACAGTGTCTTCTTGGAACTGTGGACAGACCAGTGCATTGATGGTAACTTCCTCAAAGTCATCATACCGCTTGGCTTCCACCAAATCTTTGCAGAGCTGGAAAAGACCACTATGAATTGAAAACAAAACTCCCACCAAATCCTTAAAGAGCTAGAAAAGACAACTATGAGTTGAACAGAAACCAAACTTCCACCCAATCCTCACAGAGCTTGAAAAAACAAATTAAATTAGCAACCAAACTTCCACCAAATCTGTGCAGAATTGGAAAAGAACTACAAACTGAACACCAACCAAACCTCCACCAAATCCTTGCAGAACTGGAAAAGATAACTACAAACTAAACACCATCCAAACTTTCACCAAATCCTTGCAAAACTTTCACTTTACAGAGTAGGGAAAGCTAACTATAACTAGTGATGGGAATCAGTCAGAAATTCATAATTGATAATCGGTTCCACTTAACCAACTGATGATCGATTATAATCGGTTACTAAGAGCAAATTTTAATTTTTGTTTGTTATTCAGTTTTATCTTTGGTCAATAGTTCAAGATGTTAGTAAATGTACAGGAGTAATCTGATAATAATATTACATTTTTGTCTATTGTGTTGTGTGTTATTTTTGTTCTACATCTTTGTTAAATGAACGCAACTTTTTATGGCTGATAAGTCATGTGCAACTGAAATACTGCTACAATCCCCCAAAATCCTTTCAATCATATGCGATGTGTCTATAATTTTAAGTGCAGAAGGACATGGTTTTCTTGTTTGTCATTGTTTACAAATACTACAAATAATACTGCATTTAAAACTGAAACAAATCATCAAAATGTGCTTAAATTTATTAACTCAACTATTTAACAACTGGATCATGTAATAATGGCTATATGTTCCTAATTATGAAATTTTGCACCTATGAAATATCATATGGTTTTATATTTGTAGTTGTAAAGGGAATTAATAAATTTCAGGTCAACTTTAGTGGCTTGGAGTTTTACTTTGTGCTTCGCATACAACTAAAAAGTAGTCTCCCTTTACACATAATCGATTATGGAGTTTCACAATCAATTATCTTATTGGTTCGCTCAACCAATTGATGATCGATTATAATCGATAATCGGAACAACACTAACTATAACTGAACACCAACAAAAAAATCCACCAAATCTTTGCGGAACTGGAAAAGACAACTACAAACTGAACACCAATGTAACTTCCACTCTCCTAGACTAATGTCTGAAATCTAAATAAAACAGTTTTGTGACCATGCAAATGGAAAACAACAATTCTGACCTGAATTTTCGAATTAAGATGAATTAGGTTGCAGATTTAGATAACAAGAAAAATAATAAAATCTGTATACACTTCTTGTATTTCTGATCAAAGGATGAGAAGGAATACAAAAAATCTGTTGTGACAGCAGTTATTTAATGGGAAAACTGCCAAATTTGGCCATGCTGAGTTGCAAAACATTCAGTAACTCCTTGGTGACAATTCAGCATGGTTTACTGAAAATGAAGTGGTGAAACAAATAGCTGGGGAAAAATTGAAGTCATTATTGCTGGAAATATGAACAAAGAATCTCTGATATCACATCCTTAGAAATGGAAAGATCTATATGAAGTATACAATTTCTTCCAGACAACATGTATCACTACTGACTCTGAAGCCCTTATTAATCACATTTATACGAATAAGCCTGAAAATACATCAGAAATACCTGCACCATTAGTGACCACTATCAATCAAGCATGTGTCACTAACCATTCACTGCAGTGGTCCAAAAAAATTCCATAAACATCTGGAATTTACATAAAGAGACTATAAAAGATTTAATGACGAAGAATTCAAAAAAATGATCTGCATCAAGAACCACTTGACAGTTTAGAAAATATTAACATTTGCAAGGTTGCTGTCAAAATGTTTTATAATCTTTTCAGCAAATATTGAATATTCACATTCAACTAAAAACAAGGCATGTAAAACAGAAAATGAAATTAATCTGGCTTTTCCCTGTAATCTCTAATGATATGCACACAAGAGGAAAATTTCATAAACTCAAACACTGGGAAAAATACAGGAAACAGGAATGCAGTTTTGATTGGAACAGCCAAATAGGCTACTACAAAAAAGCCATTGCAGGAAGTAAAAAATCTAGTAATGTTGGAAATATCTAAATGAACTATCAAAAAAGTCACCAGTATTATCAAACATAATGACCATACAGAAACTTCTATGTAGGACATTGCATATTCATTCAGCAATTTTAGTAAGTCACAGGTTAATTCCCAAGAAAAAGTGAGAAACTACAAATTATAGAAACATTTACATTGGACTATGCTACAGAGCATGAAATGTACAAAACATGAGAAAACCTAAATGTAAACAATGCTATAAGAATTTATTCCCGAATACCTAAATTGTCTGTACATAAGGAATGACAAGAATTCTGGCATTAAAAATTATGTCAAACAGCTCTAACTAAAATTACTGCTGTATGATTGAGTGAAATGAACAAAGGAAACCTAACTGGAATTGTTTACTTGGATTTTAATAAGGCATTTCATCTTGTTCATCACCCCTATCTTGCTGTCAAAACTAAAATGCTATAAATTTCATGACGGCACTATCCAGTACTTAGTTTCATATATACAAGACATAACACAGTGGAATGATCAAGTTGACAAGGTATATAAAGCTGTAAATAAAAACATTACATTACTTTCTAAGATAAATTTTAAAAAATCCTGTGGAAACAAGGATACTCTTATAATGCTTATATTTTCCAGCTTTTTGACTGTTGTGTCACTATTCAGGGAAATTGTTCCAAACAGTACTGTCAGACTTTTAAAAAAGAGCAATGTAAATCATACCTGAAGAACCATCTGATGCACCATGCAAGCTTCACTTCCAAGAATTGAAAAGGCTAATTTATCTAGAAGGACTGATTACCAAATAAGCATTTAAATCATACAATGAATTGCTTCACAGTATCTTTAGGAATTATCTGCAACAAAATCATCTGAATATGGATTAAGATTTGTTTGTCATTGGAATCTTCAACTTCCCAAGCCAAAGTTAGAAATAATTAAAAAGTCACTGCAAAATTCAGGTGCATTCATATGAAACAATATTCATCCAAGCATCGAAATGAGTGATAATCTAAAAGTTATTTAGAGAAAATTTTTTTCTTACATGTTTATCAACTTCTAGGTTTTGTTATAATTCACAGATACTTAATATTAGGTTGTATATAATTTTTCCATATTCTGAATGGAAGACTGCAAGGGAGAGTAGCACTGTACCAACTGAATTTATTTTTAAAAAATGTATTATATTATTATTATTATTGTTATTATTATTATTATTATTATCATCATGTATGACAATACTTAATTACTTTACAGCATTAATAAATGCCATTATTAACTTAATAATACCAATCCAGTCTTGTTTATCTTTTATCCAAAACTTCCAAATTTAACTGACTGATATGTAAATTTTTAAGGACCCTAGGGCTCACTTCTGAAACAGTAAGAAAATCCCTGAAATCTACAAGAGCAATCTAAATGGTAACTCTGACAATGTATTTGTATGATTGGATGTGATGTTACATTATTTTTCTCATGATGACAAAGAATATTTTCTCTGTTCTTCTTCCTATGGCTTACATTCATAAAGATATCCCACAGGTCTTCTATTGGCACTTTGTCCTTGTATTGGTCCCTCTTTCTGATAGAATCTGAAATAATTAACAATGCAAAGTTAAGAGCTATATCTGAATCACACCCAAAAATGGGCACTATACAATGTTCACTCATTATCATGCAGTAGCTGGGAGCCATGACCACCATGTAAGGTGTATTTGTGTATTTGTGTTTATGAAAGATGGAGGTGGTAGGAAAATGGATAAAGAAAATGCCAAATCAACATAATAAAAACTGTACTTTTGTACATAAAATATGTAATTGTCATACAGTGTTTACTGTACTTATGTACATAAATATGTAGTTATTATATAGTGTTTACTGTACTTGTGTACATAAAATATGTAGTTGTCATATGTTTACTGTACTTATGTACATAAAATATGTACAGTAGTGTTTAATGTACTCATGTACATAAAATGTCATTGTCATATAGTGTTTACTGTGTGTAGTATGTGTGTGTATGTGATTTGGATTTTTAATGTAGCTTTAACAATTTTTCAGTCATATCGATATGATGTCTGCAGTGTGGCAGTTTATAGTAATGTCTAGCACTGGGGCATCATGCCGCAGACATGTATCATGATGTCCCACCCAGTCACATGATCCTGACACCAGGCCAACCAGTCCTAACACTAACCTCTTAATGCCAAGCGCCTACTGAGGCAGCTGTTAGTACCATTTTTGTAAGTCTTTGGTATGACTCGGCCGGGGATCAAACCCACGACCTCTGCATCCGAGGTGGATGCTCTAACCATTTTGAAAAACAAAAAAATGCTCACAATAATTACGAAGTAAATATTAAGTTTTCATATCTGTTCTTGTAGTAAAATTAAAGTTGAGTTTAAAGAGCACTCTTGAATTGTGTATATTCCGTATTACAACTGTATGGTGGCAATGAGTCAATTGGAATTGTGTTGTCAAGCTTATCTCTAATAGATTGAACTTTGTCACTAAAGAAATCTGTAAGCAGGTCCGGAAGGTCAACCAAAGAGAATGTCATCTGGGTATGCATTTATTCCTCACATTAGCTTGTTCTTAATCTCAAAGAGATATTTGCACTTGCAACTTTCGGTGGTCTTAGTACAGTAGTAGGCTGATTTTGCAGCATGAACTATAAAGATTCTTCTTAGCAGCTTAATAGATCTGCTTATGAATAGTGAGGCTGGTGGAAAGACAAATCTTTTAAGCTTACAGCATTCTCTTTTAACAGTGTGAAGCTAGCCCCTAACACTACCATACCACAGAGAACACTTCTGATTTGATAATCTGCACTTGGTTGCTGGAACAAGTTTGTCAAGAAATAAATGCAAGGTCTTCTTGAGCTGTATTGCGGTAGGAATGAAACTGTTTGGTTTGCATGGATGTCATGCATTAGTCTTCTCTTAGTAGCAAACAAGGTTAGGGACTGATATGTTGAGATGGCATATGATGCCAAGGTGATCTGAAGCAATTGCATGGGACACCAATGAAGACTTTAAAATATTATCATCAGTTCTATGAAGAATCCAGTCTAAAATGTGACTATGTTTATGGGTGGGTTGGCTAACTGACTGTTTGAGGCTGAAAATGTGAATAGAATCAAGGAGTTTTGATGTGTATGGATTTCCAGGACAGTCAAAGTGAAGTTGAAATCTCCAAGAATAATCAGACTGCCATCTACCAAAATTCCATGCTCCAGAAGGTTAGGAAACTGGTCCAAATGAGAGATTACGTTAGCTTTTTCTTTTTCAACTTGGAGGAGGGTGGGCAGCAGAGGCAAAACAAAACTGAGTGAGGTTTGGAACAGTTCAAATGATGTGTGTTCACAATTGAAGTTATAGTGTAGTTAAGACAGTGAATTATGGAGTTCTTTGCAATGACAGTAATTCCACCTCCACAGGAGTGGCATGGGAATGACCTGACGGAATAACTAGGGAGGTGTTAGGGCCACACATTTTGACTCATCACTTGATATTTTAGCCATGTTTCTGTTAGGAAAAACGACAATATTCTGACTGTTAATAAAGTTAACTATTTCTGTGAGCCTTTCCAGTGGACCTACTGATAGGTTTCAACATCAACTTTTGATATTAAAACATCTTAGCTGGGTACATTTGAAAAGAGTAATCAAGTCCATCTGTTGGTTCATATACATGAACATTTCTTTTAGTCAACAGGAAATCAGTATTTAATCAATACATTATTCCTTCTTGCAATGTTAACATCATCATTATCATCATTAAGAGGCTGAAGTACAAGAAAGAAATTACTGATTTCCTGCTGAAAGTATATAAGGTCTTTAGAATGAGAAATAAGTGAAAGCAACAAGTTTAGTAAAATTTACAAATACTTTATTTTTCTAAGTAAAAAAATAAAAATTTAAGTGGAACATACAGTATTTTGAATTAAATCCCAAATAATCCCAAATGTTCAGTCACAAGCCCAAAAGTATAAAATATTCCAAATTGATTTCAATAGTCTGGTGATGATGTACCAAGTTTTTGATGTATCACAATAATATAATCCAGAATGTCTTTCAATGAATTCACCATAATCCCAAAGTAGTGTTTTAGTTCAAAATGTCAATAAGCACTTTGTTATTCCAATGAATAATTTAAACAAATGATTCATTTCAATTACATCTGAAAACAACAGTAAATGACTGTAGACTGAACATAAAATAGGAATAAAGACACTGTTAACAAAACCAATATAAAACCAATACTAATTTCACTTCATCTAAGGCAATAAGATACCCAGGATATGTGTCATTTAAATGGAAACTTCCATCATATTGTAATCAAGTTGACTTCCAGAACACTGTACATTTGTAAATTAGGTTAGGCCTTGAACTCAAAGCAAAATAAAAATCTTTAAAAAAAAATGGCTAGTAAGGAAGGCCAAAATTCTACTTTCAATCATTAAAAATGGATCAAGCACATAATATAAATGAAATATACAAAATATACACTCATTAGGCTCACACTCACACACACACACACACACATTATTTCAGATCATGTAGCATTTTAAGTACAGGTTGGAAAAACTAAACATTTCATTTTAGTGCACTCACCAAATCTAGAACTTTCCAATCCTTTCTTCAGAAGGCGCTCTTTAATAACTTCCTTTCTATATTTATAAGTTATTCCACTTGTTAAAATTGTCCCTGAAAACAAGATTACAGTGCAAGAATTTATACATGATTTTACTGTGGCCCAAGTGTATTTGATATTATTCACATGACTTAACACTTATGAACAAAACCTATATATATATATATATATATATATATATATATATATATATATAAAACACCAGTTTATCTCAAGTCTGATACAAATGCTTTCTCAAGATAAAGGCATAGATCTCTGACCTAAGCTTATCCAAGATTCATTTGATGTAAACTTATTACCTAGTTTTACTGAAATTTGATGCAAAATGTAGTCTCTAGAGAGGAAACAAAAGCACAGTCAATCAGATGTAAGATTACCTCATTAATATTTAATGATTTCACTCTCAAATGAACCTATTTAAGATCTTGATGATAAATGCTTATATTTCATGCTATCAAAGCATGGCACACTGAGTATTAATTCATTACTCCCTGGAGATTTTAGTCATTTGCACCTGAAATACATGTAGGAAGCACATTTTGGGTGCTACTTCTGAATAAGCCCCAAGAAATCTGCTTCCAAGGGATTTTCATTTATACTGATGCCTAGTTAGTTATTCCAAATCCCCAAATATCCTATTTTTTTCAATGGTTCACCTGACTGTGCAGTTCAGACCAGTCTGCCTTAGATCTGAGGCCAAAAGGTCTCAAATCCAGACACAAAATCCAATTCTGACAACAGGTGAATGTTGGTGTAAAAAAATTGGGTCTCAAAATATACATTTTTCCCTCTGTATTTTGTAATGCAAGTAGTAAATCCAGTTAATTGTAAAGCTACATCTGTCTACCTTTCTGTAATACCACCACTTTGCTGTAACTTAAACGACCTTGACAGAGTTTGGAAAGTAGGGTACATAAACATGGCACCTGTTGTTAATGAGTTAACAAGCACAGGCAATCTTAAGAAATTTCATCTTTTTAATATGTGGTTATTTGGCTCCTCATCTGACCTGTCTAATATCTTGATGACTGAAGTCTATATTTCATGTTTGATCAGACAGGATAAAAAAACATGGCCTCCAAAGTGGTAACAGGTTCAGCCAATCAGATGCAAGGTCAACTCATTGATATGCATGGGTCTTGTTATTATCAAACTAACAAAATTGTCTGATATCTTATTGATAAAAGTCCATAAATTCGATCATAAAGATGGCATCTGTAGTGGCAATAGGTCAGCCGGGCAGATTTGAGATCAGCTCATTAATATGCAAGAATCTTTATCCATATCTGACTTGTCCATGATCTTTATGATATAAGCCTGCCAGTATATTCCATGTCTGATCAAAACTAAATCAAATTATGACTTTCAAAGTGGTGACAAGTTCAGCTTATCCAGTATAATGTCATCTCATTAATACACATGCAGTCTTGGTATTATTGAACTCATTAGCAATTTTAATGATACAAGCCCATCATGAAAGTTTCATCAACAGCAGAAATAAGACCCCAGAACGCTAAGAATCTCAGCCAATCTGAGGCAAGATCACCTCATTAATATGCATGAATCTCACTCATTATCAAACTTGTAACAGGTCTTAAAGTCACTTATTCCAGGTTTATGATCAAAATTGAATCAGAAATGTTGCCTCCAGATTGGTTACAAGTAATATTGCCACCAGACTGGTTACACAAGTTCTATCACCTCCAGAGTGGTTACAAATAATATCACCTCTAGACTGTTGACAAGTAATATTGCCTCCAGAGTAGTTACAAGTAATATTGCCTCCAGAGTGGTTACAAGTAGTATTACCTCTAGATTGTCTAAAAAAGCGGTTACAAATAATATTGCCTCCAGAGTGGTTACAAGTAATATCACCTCTAGATTAGTTACAATATTGCCACCAGAGTGGTTAAAAGTACTATTGCTTTCAGAGTAGTTACAAGTTGCCTCCAGAATAGTTACAAGTAATATTGCCACCAGAGTGGTTACAAATACTATTGCTTCCAGATTAGTTACAAGTAATATCACCACCAGAGTAGTTACTAGTAATATTGCCACCAGAGTATTTACAAGTAATATTGCCTCCAGAGTGGTTACAAGTAACTGATGAGAGACAACAGATGCATAGCCATACCAATTTTTGCAACTTTTGCACACACACATGCACAAGATAATTTTAACTCTTTATTGTTAAGTCATATTTTTTTTCAACCCTTTGTGGCATGAATATATAACTAATATATTTTGTGAGAATAATGAATACTGTGGGGCAGTCGAACAGTTATTCATCAGCTTTTGCAAAAGAATATGATCAATACACTGTCACACTTTCTCAAAACATTTTGAGTAGATACTCAATACAAAATGGTGCTTTTCCAGAAAAATGTAATTAATATCACATCAAAGATTACATCACAACTCGTTTCAAAAATAGCTCTGATGAAACATTTCTGAAAGTTTAGTGATGTACCAATACTCAACCTTAAGCAATTTATGAAAGCAAGATGTGGGTTGCAAAGTCTGACACCCAACACAAAGGAAATTTTTTATTACATTTTCAGTTAATTGATAAAACCCAGGAAATGACAATGCTTTTAGGAAACTAATGGTTTAGAAGAGTCAGATGAAAAGTCTTAAAAAACATTTCTTAAGTCAGAAAAAGTACTTGTTGACAAGTAATATTGCCTCCAGAGTAGTTACAAGTAATATTGCCTCCAGAGTAGTTACAAGTAATATTGCCTCCAGAGTAGTTACAAGTAATATTGCCTCCAGAGTAGTTACAAGTAATATTGCCTCCAGAGTAGTTACAAGTAATATTGCCTCCAGAGTAGTTACAAGTAATATTGCCTCCAGAGTAGTTACAAGTAATATTGCCTCCAGAGTAGTTACAAGTAATATTGCCTCCAGAGTAGTTACAAGTAATATTGCCACCAGAGTAGTTACAAGTAATATTGCCACCAGAGTAGTTACAAGTAATATTGCCACCAGAGTAGTTACAAGTAATATTGCCTCCAGAGTAGTTACAAGTAATATTGCCACCAGAGTAGTTACAAGTAATATTGCCTCCAGAGTAGTTACAAGTAATATTGCCTCCAGAGTAGTTACAAGTAATATTGCCTCCAGAGTAGTTACAAGTAATATTGCCACCAGAGTAGTTACAAGTAATATTGCCACCAGAGTAGTTACAAGTAATATTGCCTCCAGAGTAGTTACAAGTAATATTGCCTCCAGAGTAGTTACAAGTAATATTGCCACCAGAGTAGTTACAAGTAATATTGCCACCAGAGTAGTTACAAGTAATATTGCCACCAGAGTAGTTACAAGTAATATTGCCTCCAGAGTAGTTACAAGTAATATTGCCTCCAGAGTAGTTACAAGTAATATTGCCTCCAGAGTAGTTACAAGTAATATTGCCACCAGAGTAGTTACAAGTAATATTGCCACCAGAGTAGTTACAAGTAATATTGCCACCAGAGTAGTTACAAGTAATATTGCCTCCAGAGTAGTTACAAGTAATATTGCCACCAGAGTAGTTACAAGTAATATTGCCTCCAGAGTAGTTACAAGTAATATTGCCTCCAGAGTAGTTACAAGTAATATTGCCTCCAGAGTAGTTACAAGTAATATTGCCACCAGAGTAGTTACAAGTAATATTGCCTCCAGAGTAGTTACAAGTAATATTGCCTCCAGAGTAGTTACAAGTAATATTGCCTCCAGAGTAGTTACAAGTAATATTGCCTCCAGAGTAGTTACAAGTAATATTGCCTCCAGAGTAGTTACAAGTAATATTGCCTCCAGAGTAGTTACAAGTAATATTGCCTCCAGAGTAGTTACAAGTAATATTGCCTCCAGAGTAGTTACAAGTAATATTGCCACCAGAGTAGTTACAAGTAATATTGCCACCAGAGTAGTTACAAGTAATATTGCCACCAGAGTAGTTACAAGTAATATTGCCTCCAGAGTAGTTACAAGTAATATTGCCTCCAGAGTAGTTACAAGTAATATTGCCACCAGAGTAGTTACAAGTAATATTGCCTCCAGAGTAGTTACAAGTAATATTGCCTCCAGAGTAGTTACAAGTAATATTGCCTCCAGAGTAGTTACAAGTAATATTGCCACCAGAGTAGTTACAAGTAATATTGCCACCAGAGTAGTTACAAGTAATATTGCCTCCAGAGTAGTTACAAGTAATATTGCCTCCAGAGTAGTTACAAGTAATATTGCCACCAGAGTAGTTACAAGTAATATTGCCACCAGAGTAGTTACAAGTAATATTGCCTCCAGAGTAGTTACAAGTAATATTGCCACCAGAGTAGTTACAAGTAATATTGCCTCCAGAGTAGTTACAAGTAATATTGCCTCCAGAGTAGTTACAAGTAATATTGCCACCAGAGTAGTTACAAGTAATATTGCCACCAGAGTAGTTACAAGTAATATTGCCACCAGAGTAGTTACAAGTAATATTGCCTCCAGAGTAGTTACAAGTAATATTGCCACCAGAGTAGTTACAAGTAATATTGCCTCCAGAGTAGTTACAAGTAATATTGCCTCCAGAGTAGTTACAAGTAATATTGCCTCCAGAGTAGTTACAAGTAATATTGCCACCAGAGTAGTTACAAGTAATATTGCCTCCAGAGTAGTTACAAGTAATATTGCCTCCAGAGTAGTTACAAGTAATATTGCCTCCAGAGTAGTTACAAGTAATATTGCCTCCAGAGTAGTTACAAGTAATATTGCCACCAGAGTAGTTACAAGTAATATTGCCACCAGAGTAGTTACAAGTAATATTGCCACCAGAGTAGTTACAAGTAATATTGCCTCCAGAGTAGTTACAAGTAATATTGCCTCCAGAGTAGTTACAAGTAATATTGCCTCCAGAGTAGTTACAAGTAATATTGCCTCCAGAGTAGTTACAAGTAATATTGCCTCCAGAGTAGTTACAAGTAATATTGCCTCCAGAGTAGTTACAAGTAATATTGCCTCCAGAGTAGTTACAAGTAATATTGCCTCCAGAGTAGTTACAAGTAATATTGCCTCCAGAGTAGTTACAAGTAATATTGCCACAGCTATGATTTTAGCAATGGGTAGACCTGATAAATCATGTACTGTCTGAGACAAATAAAGATAAACATGAACAAGACTGAGAATTAGTAACATTCAAAATACTTCTTAAGGATGAAGCAGATATAGATTACTGGGACCATTTGTTTGGAACACTCTCAAATAGAATACTGGACCCAATTATATGCAGCACCCTCAAATAGAATATTAGGACCAATTGATTGAAATACTCTCAAACAGAATATTGATAACAATTGTTAGCAACACTCACAAACAGAAAATTGGGATCAACTGTCTGAAACACCCTCAACAGAATATTCGGACCAATTGTTTGAAGCCCCCTAAAATAGAATATTGTGATCAATTCTTTGGAATACTCTCAAATAAAATATTGTTACCAATTGTTTGGAACACTCACAAATAGAATATTGGGAAAAATTGTTTGGAACACTTAAACAGAATATTGGGACGAATTGTTTGGAAGACTCAAATAGAGAAATACACCAAATCTTTGGAAAATTCAAACAGAATATTAGGACCAATTGTTTGAAACACTCAAATAGAATAATGGGGCCAAATCTTTGGAACACTCAAACAGAACATTGGGAACAGATGTTCAGAACACTCAAATTGAATATTGGGACCAATTGTTTGGAACACTAAAATATAATATTTAGACCAAAATGTTTGGAACACTCAAACAGAGTATTGGGACCAAAAGTTACAGTTATGGGGTTAATTACTTTCTTAAATCTGATGGGAAGACAAAGAATGCTCACTATCCACAAACTCTTGAACTTCTTCAAACAGCAAATGCTTGGCACTTTCCAGAAATTCATCTATCTTCCCCTGTGATCTCAGCAAGTGACACTTCTGAACCAATAACTCTTGCTCCTGTAATGTGATAAAATTAAGGTAAACTTCCATATTTTTTTCTTACTGCATTCTCAACTGTATTTATCAAATATTCCATGTAAAAAGGTTTATTATAAAGGTTGATAAATGCAAACGTATCTTTTAAATGGAGGTATTAATGTCTCTAAAGAAAACCATCTGAACAGTGTGATATATTAAGTGTTTATGGTTATTGTGCTACAACCACCCCATTAAGAGATGATGAAAAATGCTGAAATAGAACTCTTCACTGGGACTTTAGAACTTTGTTATATATAGTGTGACCTCACTGTAACACACTCCATTGTATCATGAATTTGGATATAAAACGATTGAGGCATGGCTCCTGAAATTTCATATCCATGTATTTTTCTCATGCATGAAAAAAAATATCCTAAAAGTAAACTATCATTTTGGGGAAGAGATCGTGTATGAGTTCTAATATAAGACAATTGTGTTGTGGCTCCTGAAACATGGTATATTTTATTTTTCTTGTGAATGGAAAAACAAATTTTCTTCTTAAAAATATGAATAATAATGTGTGAAAAGTTTATTATAATTTTGAGGAAGAGATTCAGAAGTATGAAAATTAATGTGTAAAACGTTTATTCAGGGATCATGCTAGGCTTCACCAATTTCGCAAATTGTGATTTATTTCCTTTACTGGCAACAAAATATACCAGCTGGTGATTTTTTCTGTGACAACATTGATGGCTGTTTAACTTGTATATGCAATCTTGAATTTGGAGTGGAGAAATTAAAATGTACCATGAAAGGAAGCTATCGACTTGGATATAAAATCCACTGGAATCTACTGTTACATAAACAAATGGTTTGTTCATAAAGACAAACCATGTTAGCAGTGCACTGTTATATCATAATCCGCTTAAGCTGACACCTGGCATGCTGTATGCTGTGACCCACTCAAATAGCTACAATCTACCAACCTTTGAAGGCAGGAATAGGAACAACTACAATCAATCAAACAACAGCTAAGATTTGTTAAAATGTATCCAGAAAAATAGTTTTGTTGCCAATTCAAAATAAACTGATTAACTTTGTTCTGTACAAATACTAAGCAGGGAAAAAAATCAGTCTCAATAAATGGTCTACAGTTATTTGATGTTGCTGCAGGAATACCTAACAGGCATTTATTTGGTCCCCCAAAGTTGTTTTACAGCCATGATTTCAATAACACATGCACACTTCATCAAAGCAAGCCAACTACAATCTTCAGTGAAAAGTAAATCAGCTTTCATCAAAGGATGATCATCACCAAACTTAAATATATGCAATGGAATCTGAAGGACTGTTGAATTTTCCAAAATTAATTGGAAGACATTAAATTTTTTCGTTTTTGCAGGAAAAATATTTACGCTCATGTTCACTACAAATGGCAGTATAAAATGCAAACTAAATTTCAATCTTTTGAAACCAAAGAAATCTGGCCATCAAGTTACTTTGTAATTTGTTCATGTTTTAATTTCCCTATGAACAGCCTCATCCCCTGGGTAGCCTCTGCAAGATGATAGCTGTCTCCAGCTGACCAAATTCAAGGCTAGTTTAAGTATATGTATATGTAGCATGTAATCAACTATAGCCAAGTACTACTGGATATAATATCATAGTGAAATGTTTAATGACATGTGTTTGTTGACTATGGGATCAGATTAAATAATGTAGATATACTGTGTGAATGTAAAAAGGTTTTTCCACAATCAAAGTGATTTAGAATTATACAGTGAATATATAGAGCAGTATAACTCTGTTAAGGGCTGTACCATTTAAACATCCAAGCAACCCAGTGAAAGGAGTTTTGTACAAAAATATCTAGTAAGGACTGTACCATTTAAATGTACAAGCTACCCGTGGAAAGCAGCTTTTGAAACAAAATTTCTGCACATTTCCTGAATTCTTTCACAATCAATAAATAATTTCTAAATTATATCTTTGAGTGACCACTCATATTAGAAGCTGCCTTCCTCTGGATCAATTTGCTTTCAATTACTGGAACAGCCCCATTATCCAGACTTCGAATTGGATTGTAAATTATTGGAAAAGTTACACAGAACCAATACTGTCTAGGAAACATAATGTAATTATAGGTTACTGCATTTGTATGGGAAAATATGAACAAGTTTTTAGAATGGAAATACTGCACAACCTTGAGAGTGAGTGCAGTATATCCATCTGACAAAATGAGTTCATATTTTCCCATATAAATGCAGTAACCTTTTTATTATATGCTCATTTTTTTATTCTACCTAATGCTTAATTATATTAACAAAATACACTACAAGAAACAAAGTAACTGAATGTAAGCCGCATTCCAAACTAAATACACAAGCGCAGATTCATCATTACACAGCTATAACATTATTACTGTGCACATAACTCTGCCCAGATAAATTTGAACTTAGTCGCGCGCTTGACATAACTTTCAAAAGATAATGGCGTGTCTAGTTAAAATTGAAATTTGGAGTCATATTGTGAATGAATGCACATTGCAACAGCTTTTCCATTTGATCTGGAATGAATAGATTTTGGTACTTTTTCGATTCTACGAAATTTCGTGATTATGGACTGGATTTATATGTGAAAATTCCACATGAAATACATCGGATTGAAGAAGCGAGGAAGAAGCATGTTGACATTTGCAAATGTGTTTCTGTTTCTGTCAGTGAATATTTGAAATCATAATGTGAGAAAAATATGAAGTCTTTCAACTGCAATTATCAAAAAGACGCTACAGAATTTAATGCTTATTTCATTTTGAGTGCAGTAAGGAAGATATAATTGCACTTATATTCGAAATTACAATACAATTTTGAAATGTGCTATCAAGATTGAGAACCTATGACATGGCTCATGTAATTCGGATTTGCAGAACTAAGAAAGTACAGGATGTAAAACTGTAAGTATATTTTTTTGCCATTCTTATCACCAGCTAAAGAAGACAGTATATGCCTTGTCACTTGTATGTTATTTTAAGGACCCTTTCTTGCGTCTGTTGTATAGCTAGCCTAAATCCAAAACATTGTATCAAAAAAGTTAACATGGAATGTGCCAAAGCAGCTGGTATGTGACAGTCCACAAAACATCTGCTTCACTTCATTCTGAGACAAATTTAAACAACCACAATGTAAAGTGCATACTACGCAAGTGTATATGATTTGTTTCCAAATTAAAAGTGCTGGCGTCTGCATCCATTGTTTGTTTACAATAGAAAGTAGTTCCTTTACGCATGTGAATGCAATATGTGTATTTGCATGCAAGTTCAATATCGGGTAATATTGCATGATTCTGACAATCTAAAGTTAATGAAGAAAAAAATCAGCATATAATAACTAAAATTATTGAATGAAATACATGATGCTGTACTGTAACTGAAATTACTGAACTTAACAGATGATCACAATTTGTATTATCAATACACTACTGTAATTAATTCCATATTGATATTCTTTATAAGTTGTGAGAGAAAGTACTGACTATGATTTATGCAGTTGTCTTACCTCTTTTGTCAGTTTCTTTGGTTCTTGCCGAACTCCTGTTAAAAAAGAGACATTAAGGTGGATCAAAAATATTTCAAAATTATTTGAAAAGCATGTGTGTGAGTCATTTATGGCTTATCTCAATGACCACAAACTTCTCTATGATAACCAATCTGGTTTTAGGTGAAATAATTCCTGAGAAATGGCACTAATATCAATAGCTGACACACGGCTGCTAGTTTTGGCTTCAGATGAATGAAAACTAGCTGGGAGTGTTATGGTTGATTTTCAAGAAGCATTTATTCTGGTTGATCATGAACTTCTATTAAAAAATCTACCAATGTAGTAACACAGCTCACAAATAGTTTACTTCATTTCTGAATAACATATTACAGAAAGTGACTTTACATGGACATGTAGCTGAAAATAAAAGCAGAAAATGTGGTGTGCCACAAGGATCTATAATCAGAATATTTTAATTGGTATTTTCGTAAACAATCTTCCTCAACAGATTGGAAACACTGTATCATCAACTGATCTATACGCTGATGATACAACTTTTCTGATAAACACATCTGCAAAACTGAATTTCTATTCTTCAAAAATGGCATTAAACAAACTTAAAATATGGTGCAAGGAAAATGGCATGGTTGTAAATACAGATAAAACAACAGTTTCATTAATAAGAACACAGACAAAACAGCAAAATTAAGACAGATGTGATAATAATGAAAAAGTGAAAGTAGGTTCCGTTAACAAAATTCTTGGTTTTCTTGTTGACCATAATTTACCTCAGTCTGATCATACAAGCCTCATCACAAAGAAAACAAATTCCTGTCTTTGGCTATTAAGAACAAATAAAGCATTTCATTCCAAAACAGTACACCTATTACAAGAGTTACAATCAGCCTCATTTTGACTAATGTAACAGAAAACAGGGAAATACTTCTGATGTTAATATTAAGAAAATATTTTGGCTGCAAAGATGAGCCTGTGCAAAAATACTAAACATGGAAATATTATTGTGACAACTGATACTTTAAACATCCTACATTTTCAAGAATGACTTCATCTAGAGAAAACCAAAATGATGTACAAAATTTCTGTCAAGTCCATCCCTGTTTACTTTTAAATTTTAAATGCAGAGAAACCGCAAACCTAAGATCAATGACAGTCAAAAACTTCCTAATTCCAGAACCAAAGAAAGAATCATTTAAAAATAGTTTTCAATACTTTGGAGCCATTATGTGGTAAGATATCACAAATGAAATCACAGAAAACTTCTAGCATGTCGGCTTTTCACCATGGATGAAATCTAAAAATTCAACATGGCCTATCCCCCTCCTGCAGCCAAATTTTTGTATCTAAGTATATGTCAGTATTGTTATGCAAGACTTTAACTTTGACACCGATAGTAACTTTATGTGTTACTGTGTTAATAAGTTTCATATATAGTTAACTAGTCTAGGTCTGTAATTTCTAGGTACATACTAATATATGTGAACATGAATGTGTGAGACAGATAATGATTGAATGCTCTCTGTGTATATCTGTTCATTCATTATCTTTGAGGGCCTCAAGGTAGATTAGTTCTGTTTTGTAACTAATTGAGTTACGATATTTAAATAAAATCTTTATTATTATTATTATTGTTATTATTATTATTATTATTATTATTATCACATGATCCACAACAGACAACTTTGCTGATCAATTCATACAATAGTGAAATTACACTGTTTATTTTTTACATTAATTAAAATATTTATTCCAGATATACAACTAAAAAATTAACCTTTCCGGACTGATAGCACTATCTGATGTCTGGTATACAAGTACAAAATCAAGCTTTCTAGACTGGGACAGCACTATATGATCCAGATATACAGAATAAAGCATTCTGGTCTAATAGCAGGATCTGATCCAGGTACATAAAATCAACCTTTCTGGCTGAGCACTATCTAATCCAGATATACATGTATAAAATCAACCTTTCTGAGCTGAGCACTATCTAATCCAGATATACATGTATAAAATCAACCTTTCTGGACAGTTAACAGTATCTGCTTGTTATGATCCTGTCATCTTGAACCATGTAACAGAATAAAGCAAAACCAACAAGTTTATTTCTCTTAATTATAAAGTGAAAACTTAAGAGGAACCTACAGTATTGTGTATTAAATCCTAAATGTTATATCCCATGTCCAAAGTTATATAATGTTCCAAACAAATTTCAGTGGTCTTGAATGTTTTGATGAATCTCAATGATAAACCAAAATGTCTTTGAATGAGTCCTCAATAATCCCAAAGTTGATTTTTAGTCCAAAAAGTCAATGAACACTTTCTAATTCCAATGAATATTTTGAATAAATAATTCCTCTCAAATAATAAAAGTGATTTAACAGACTGATATTAAAACAGGAATGAATAATTGTTTACCTAGTTCTTTATATACAGACTGTCACCTATGACAAAATAAAATGCACTGAAAATGAGTAATTTTGTAATGGTAAATTTCACTAATTCATAAACAAGAAATGCCCTTACCACTTGTAACTATGACGAAACTCAGGTAGACATTATGCAACAAGTCATCAAGGTCAAAACTCAACCCACAATCATGGACAAAGGTCACGCACACAATATCAATTAAAAATACATAACATCAACCCTCATAAAAAAGATCTAAACACTCCTTCTTGCTTTTTGCATAATTTCTCTGATGTTTGTTTAATCTTTTAGAAAAATAAATGATCCAAGCCATTTTTATTATCTTGAATCAATACTCTGTCAACCTCTACATCACTTGCATCAACAGACATTTTGAATAATTTGCTCAAATTTGGAGCTGAAAAACTGGTGCGCATGTAATTTGGGCCATTAATATGTCAAAAGATTCCTGACAATTGACAGACCTATGAGATCTGGATTGCTCAGTCAACAAATTTGTCATAGACTTGGAAATATTTCTCCAAAAAATACTGAATTTCTGTTTTGAAACATTGCTGCTTGAATAGATTCACCCTGTAATGATGCCATTTTGCATGTGTAGAATCTACAATTTCAGCTTCACTGTAGATTTTATTTGTTCACTTTGGAACATCAGAAAACATACTCATAATCACATAATTGCTGTTTTAGTTCACTATACTTGTGGTTGTAGATGTGAAAGCTTCTGGTCCAGACTGTTTAATATTTCTGAATTCCAAAAAGTGGTTAAACCAAAGTCATTACAATCAGATTGCATTCCACTGTTTACATATTCAATTTGTGGGGCAGGTACAACTAAACTGATTGAATGATTAACTGAGCTATCTCTACTAAAATATTACTTTAACATATTTATTTGGCAAAGTTGTTTCTGTTGACACTTTCCAGGAGCATTAATTATATAATTCAATTCATTTACTTTTTTTTCAATTTACCATAAAATTTACTCTGAAGAGGATTTTGAGATATTGGACAAGAGAACCAGAACTCTATCACCCAGCAGAAAGCTCCTTTCCTTTGTATTTCTGTCATGCCTTAATTTAATATTTGACTGAGTACAGGAATATTAGCTCTTACTACCTCACAAACCTTTGACAACTTACATTTGAAATCAGAAACACAGTCAAGAAGATTAATCTTGGAATATTCACTTAAAAGATTTCTCTTTTAATAACTTCAATAGTCCATAGAAAGTTTGTCTAAATTAGTTCAAAAGGACTAAAAACCTAAATATTCTTGAACTGATTTCCTAACAGCAAACAACAGTAAATGAATATCTCATCCTGATCTTTTCCGGTATGTAAGCAATATTAATGAATTATATTCTAGAAAGTTTAATGAAATCTTTCCAAACTTTTGGGCAGAAGATTTAGGCTTAATTCATTCATAGCTTGCAAGAAAATTCCCGACATAAATTTGACCCTTGATCAGACTAGACAGATTTGGGAAGGCCAACAAATGTAAAAAAAACTGTATCAAAGTTTTTTTTACGGTTTTAGTTTAATATTTCTCAAATGAATGGCCTATAAAAATCTTGTGCAAGCACACATTATGGTCAGCAAGTATTGGTTGCCTAACCAAAAGTCTACAATTATGGTGATAAATGGTTCGTCAAATGGAGGAAAAGACTGCAGATAAGCCTTAGGTATCTTCTGATTGGGTTTTCCTACTATTTGTCTAGAGTTACAAGATCTACGGTATTTAGAAACATCACTTATAATTTTCATCTGATAAAAATGATTCAAGATCTTCTGACAAGTCTTACTGACTCCAAAATGGCCAGTTAAGGGAGTTTCATGGGCTAGACTACCAGTAAGAATTTTATGTCAATATGACCATGGAATGACAGTTTGATGTCTCACTGACCACTCATCTCCTTTTTCTCATAAGGACCCCATTTTTCACATAATAACAAACTGGTACTTGTGTAGCTTCAGATTTGTTAATAGCCCCCCGGAAACAAGCTGGAGATCTCAAGATCTTGTTCCTGTTCAACAATTAGCAAATGTCTTTTGTCACCCTGGTTTGAATGGAGAGAATGAGTAGTAAAACAAGGATCACTGTGATCAATTCCTCTTGATTGATCTATACCAGAAGCAAAAGTGACCTCCTCAAAAGCCTGACCAATAAATGTGTCACCTAAAAGAATAATTTCCTGATCTTAATCATTCTTATGAGCTCTTTACACCAAAGCACTGGTAACTGCACAAGCAGGATATAAATCATGGATTTTAATCTCAAAAGGATCAACTTGTCTGATCCAAATGACATTTGTCAGTTATAAGTTGACTAACCATGACCTTATTTACAGATAGGTTACTGTCTAGTAACAAATGAATACGACTGATAGGTAAAAATGTTGTTGTTCCAAAAGTCATGGGTCCTAACCCTAACTTTGGGTTTTACCAGACTTTCATTAACACAACTGATTCAGAATTAAACTTTCAATTTTCTATAATTTTTGGCACTGATCTTCCAATTATTTTTATCAGTGATTGAGAAAAAAAGCCTGTAACAATCAAATTCATTTAATCTTTGTATCAATTTTTCAATACATTTGTTTCATCTTAGATAAAAAACTTTTCTATTTTGAGGAAAATCTCTCCTCTGAATGAACACACAATTATTAAAAAATTAGTCCCTACCCATTTTACAGCATTTTTAACATTCAATTTATTTGGACTTAGATAAAATGGAAGGTCAGGACAGGGAAACATGTTGAAAACAAATGTTCAGAGGATAGATTGCCCATATTTGTTATAAAATCTATAAAGTTATGGATATTTAGTACACTTTTTCACCACCATCCTTTCGTCATCTTCGCTAGCCAAGGTTCATATATGATAACCCTATCTATGCCTTGGCGTATCAAGCAGATATTTCTGTCATTGATTCTATTGCTTCAATTTCTCCCAGTTTCAGTTTCTCAGATGATGAGAAGACGTTTGAAGTTTTGTCAAAGCTAATCTATGTTTATGATTCCATAAGAATTTGAAATAATCTCCAAGGCAGAGCTAAGTAAAAAAAAAGGTTATAATGGAAACAACTTATCAGAATTTTGCGTTTTAATTGTTCCAACCTGAGAAAGAAGCACCTGTGTGCATCTGTTCAAATAAATCAAAATGTTATCAGTTTATTGCACTACAGACACTACCTGGACATTATGTTTCTTACCTTATGCATACATCTTTACTTTGAACAGTTCACAAGATGGGACAGGTAACATAAATCTTTAGAAAGGGATATACATATATATATATATTGAAAAGTTATTATTACATTAATTTAGGCCACCATCCCACCAAATAATAAACATACAAAAAAGGTCAGTATTGGAGCAGAATATATGTCTTTTGATACAAATGTCAGATATCAAGTACAGTTTCTTGTCTACCTAAAACATTAGTATATAAGGCAACACTGAATAATCTCCCAACTTTGTGATAGAACAAATACAGTTTCTTGTCTACCTAAAACATTAGTATATAAGGCAACATTGAATAATCTCCAAACTTTGTGATAGAACAAATACAGTTTCTTGTCCACCTAACATGTAGGTATTTAAACAAGGCAACACTGAATAATATGACAACTTTGTGATGGAACAAATATAGTTTCTTGTCTACCTAAAACATTAGTTTTTAAACAAGGCAACACGGAATAATCTCCCAGTTTTGTGATGGAACAAATACAGTTTCTTGTCTACCTAAAAAATAGGCATTTATATGGCAACAGTGAATAATATGCCAAGTCTGTGATGGAATAAGTACAGTTTCTGGTCTACCTAAAACATAGTATTTATATGGCAACACTGAATAATATGCACTGAAGCTGTAGAACTGTTCTAAAGATGGATGAGCATTTCAAAGCTTAAACTAGTACTAAGACTTTTCTCTGAAGCAATGACACCCCAATAACTATGAATCTCTATATTAAATTTATGGGTAGACCATTTAAGTCGGGCAAGGGTCCCATATACAGTCAAACCTGTCCTAACAGTCTTCTGAGTTCAGCAGTCACCTGGTCACAACAGCCATTATAATTTTCCCTGGCAAATTTGCTACATAAATGTAATGAAATCAGCAATCACCTGTCATTCATGGTCAGCAGAAACATTTTTTTAACTAAGCAGTGGTTTCACCCTGCCTTCTGCAGTCAATGGAGCATATCAGCAGTGACCAATCCAAGTAGGCAAATTAAACTTCTTTTGATTGATGAGTAAGGTATGGTTTAAATAAAGGTATGTTAGGTGAATCAATGTTTAAACATTTCGTATTTCAATTATAGTTACCATCATCTAGTTAGACTCAAAGTTGTCAACATATTGGTTTCAAAAGCGAAGTGGTTTTTATCCTTATAGGATATTATCAAAGATTTTTTTACAGATTATTTTAAAATTTTGAATCAAAACTATCTCTGATAAAAACAAAATCTCTCAGTATAGAGGTACAATGCAGCAGTGATATCCCTCAAGTTTAGGTGGCACTAGCAATAGCTCCATGAAGTTTCTTATCATTCTCTAATCATCAAAGGTCGCAAACAAAAGCTGACTGTCTTTTGAGCTCTGTGAGTTTTAGCAACTGCTTAATCCATTAAATGTTTAAAGTGTGTACACTTGTTTCCATACCTAATTATGCCAACTGCACTAATTTTCACAATTACAAGGGAGAAGTCAATTAGTAATTTTATTTCGGAGCCATTTCAACTGATAATGAGAAAGAAGTGTTTGCCTGTATAAGTGAGAGATGTACATGTATAAGTGAGTGCATGTACACAGCTGTAGTTTTCATGATTTGATTGGGGTTTATTTCAATTATCAGATATTTTTTATAAGACATTAAATGTGAAGCAGAGTCAGGATGATTTTAGCTGATAAATGTACTGTCATGTTGTTATTTCTCTAAAGGAGAGACATTGGTAAGTAAAAAAAAATCAACTGTGGATATAGTATCCTTCTGTGGAACTTGTTTTATCAGACTATGTTATTTTTCTTTCTGCTAAAGAGATAAATCAAATACATGCATTTTGGTAGCATACTAACACTACTACTAATAATACACGTGAAATAATAATAATGATAATACTACTAATAATAATGAAAATGCTATCTGGTTCATAATACCTAAATTTGTTATCAACCAATTCTGAGAGGTCAACCTGCCTTTCACAGGCCACCTGTCTACAAAAGCCACCTTTGCCTTTTCCCATAGGTGGCTGCCATGGACAGGTTTGACTGTATACGAACATAACAATGTAATCAAGTTTCCAAAGTTTGGCAGACTGTTCTCATTACCAAATACTATATCACATTTTGCATAAATATATTTCTGTGCATGATATACATTCCAATTTGCTGTAAGAACCAAATCTATGGAATATACACCTTTGATTATACTTAGATAAAAGTAAAACACTATCATAACTGGGAATTACTTATTCATTAGAAAGTTTGTCTGAGTTGAAAACTTTGTTTATAACCATTTATTCAAAATTACTTAAATCTGTGTTTAGAAGAAATTACTTGGTAAAATTATCAATATTTTCATTAGTAAAACTATTTTCCATATTATTTTACTATTACAATAATTCCAAAGTAATATTTGACTTCGTAAATGCTTACGTAATATTATTTGATTTAGTATAATAATTACCAAGTAAAATATTTACTTGCTATATTTTATGTCCAATTACTAGCAATTAGTCATTCAATCTATCAACTTTTATTTCTGTTTTTCTCATTCTGAGTGAAATAAATAATTTTTCATAATTACTAATTATTTTGGATTATATGGCCATCTACATAAAGTGAGAAGTGTTTCAATGGAAACCCAAAGATGATATGAGGCCTCGAACGAACTAGATAACATAAAATGGTTTTAAGCGAAAATCCTGTATCTAAACGACCATTTGCTCTGGACAATTATCTATAATAAGATTTTTATATGGCTCCCATGGAGTAGTTTCTGTAGGTCTGATTGGCACTGTTTGTATTTACGACTAAATAAATATTATAAGAGGTCATTTAGAAAAAAACCAAACGTTGATACAATAATTCAGCATGGACAAGTAGCAATAACAAGATCATCAAGATGATTCTCATGTTTGCCACAGTGACTGTCAGATGAACATCAAATGTTCATATGACCTTGACACTGCTAGCTAATGACTGTCAATTCACTTTGTTTCATATTGGTCATTGGCATATATAGTGAACAGAAACTGTTTTGAACAAGTGCACTATTATAAATAAAAGAGTTACAGCCTATACAAAGTGAAATCAACCAACCAATGAGAGAGCTCATTATCTGGCTTTCTAGATACTGAATAAGCTGTCTTCAATGACATCTACATCCACTGACTCAAAACTAAAACTTATGTGAAATCTTTAAGTTAGAGAAATTGACATGTGACATGTTTCATTGTCAACAAAGACCAATATGATTATTCCTAACTATATCCAAAAGAAAAATTAGCATGGGACCTGTCTGGATCAGGGTCTTTCAGCTGAATCCATTTGAGATAGTGGAGCTCAATTAGATATGTCAAGGGTCAACAAAAATTAAGCAGGCTGATGACCAAAGAGAGACACTGCTTAGGAGAAGCTTTACCAAGATCTTTAAGATATAGGACTGGAACAATTTTCAATTAGAACCAAGCAGACATAAAAAAAAGTTGTTTAGTGAAAACCCCATGTCACTAAGATCATTTATTCTGTAGTAGCATTAAAAAGATTTTCAAGATGGCCACCAATGTATCCATACTGTACTTAAGATATCACCATTTTCATTTAGATACAACTAGATATCATAAGAAATCTTTTCATGACATCCCCATATTGATGTGAAGATCAGTTCTGGATTTTAAAGGAAAACAAAAGTTTCAAGATCACCGACATGGTAGCCATATTAAATGTCAGATCAGTACCATTTTCATTTAGGACCAAACAAGATACATAAAAAGTCTTGTAGCTAAAAACCCATGTTGATACAACAATTCATTAAGAAGACGTAGCAATTACAGGTTTTTAAAGGTAACAACCGTATGTCTATCAGATCAGCATCATTTATATTTGGGACCAATTAGACATCATAAAAAACCTTTGGTGAAAACACCATGCTGATATGACAATCTCTTGAAAAGATGTAACAACAAGTTTTTCAAGAGGGATCTCATGGTTACCATATTGGATGTCAAATCAGTACCATTCCTAATTAAGACCAACTATATACTACAGAAAAGTCTTTGGTGAAACCCCATGCTGATATGGCCATCTGCTCAGAAGGAGTATTGATAACAAGATTTTCAAGATGGCTGTCACATTAATTATCAAAGTGGCACCATTTTCCATTTAGGACCAAATGTAGCTTGGAATGAACATGTGTGTAAAGGTTCCTGGCAATCATCCAAGCATTTTAGTAGGAATATCACTTGTACAGATGGACAGATGATGGGTGGGTGGACAGATGGATGGATGGACAATGGGTCATCACATAAACTCTTACGATCTAGTAGAGCTAACATGGTGTGGTGTGGCCTCCCTACCTTCTTGTTCAAGAGCTTCTAATGCCTCCTTGTGTCTGCCCCTCTGTTGCTGTAATGCTGAAAGAGACATCCTTGCGCCTATGTGACCTGGAGCCATCTCTACCACTTGGGTGTATGCTTGCACTGCCATATCTGCATCACCCAGACATTTGAGACAGTCTGCATACTTCAACCATACTGCTGCCTGGAAATAATGCAAACTTATCATTATGACATGTCTGCCTGATGTTGTCTGCCAAATTTCCAAGCAATATATCACAAGCCCCCATAAGAACTACAAACCCACTTGAAGCTACTGGCAAGTTTTCTCACATACCAAAGTTGTAAGAGCCGTAACTTGAACCCATGTAAACAGAGGTGAGATATGAGTGATATGTAAAGCTGAATGCCTTAAACCACTTGGTCATTCTGGGCTCCATGTGATCACAGAATGATACGTGGGTGTTTGCCATATACCAATGATGTCTGCAAAGTTTCTGGGCAATGATTCAAAAACTGTAGAACTAGCTGTATATACAAGAGTTATCATATATAGTATCTATCACTAAAAACAAAAAAGGGGCATAACTCTGAAAAAATGCATCAGAGTGTAATGACAATGACCTGTGCAACTTCATCCTAGGTAAATAATGTATGTCAGGTTTCAAGATGCACACAAGAATTGCAGGATGCGAGGGTGTTTTTATGTGTTTGTGTGTGTGTGTGGTCATCTGTGTGTGTGTGTGTGTGTGTGTGTGTGTGTGTGTGTGTGTGTGTACACGTGTGTGTGTGTGTGTGTGTGCATGCACAAACTGGGCTGGTGGACAGTGCTATTTGTCCATACCATATTCATGCTGGTGTATAGTAAAACAAAATCAGTTAAAACAAGCTTGCATAACTATTTCTTAGAAACATTATTATTATTATTATTATTATTATTATTATTATTATTATTATACTGACCAGATTATAGTTAGTGGTCTTGACAAGTTTTCCCAGTAATGGTCTGGCATCAAAATAGTAGCCATTTTCCATGTAGGCTTCAGCCACATCCAGGAACAGATCTCCATTGACCTCAATGTCTTCTTCAAACATTGGAGCCAGAACAGTCTGCATATTGATGTTATAAAACAGAACTAGGCAAATACACATTATTTTATGTGGGTGTACAGTGATACAGCTTTTAACAGAAATATTCCTATCATGACCAACTACAAGAAAAGCCAAAATTTCTGAGCCTCTATAGGTAAATATCTCTTTCACATTCAACCTCTACATGACAGTCACCTGTTTACAAAAAGCCAAAAGTACATGGTTGCTTGGGTAACAATAAACAAAATACTTGATTTTTTTAATATATATTCCACATGACTAGTTTGTTACTTAGGTTAGTATACCCATTAAGTTTTTCAGAATGTAGCATCATTATAATATTTCATGATGTCACAAATGATGTCATGATGTCTATGGAGGCAATGGAGTAATGATTAAAGTTTCAGAATGTTTGTAAAATTCATTTCACTACAACATTGTCATTTCATCAAATTAAACTAATATTTTTCATTTGTTCGAACATTCTGTGATATCATCAAATTAAATCAGTATTTTTCATTCCACTACAATATTCTGTGATTTCATCAAATTAAATCAACAATTTTCATTTCACTACACCAATCAATGATTTCAAATTAAATCAGCATTTTTCATTCCACTACAATATTCTGCGAATTCATCAAATTAAGTCAACATTTTTCATTTCAATACACCAATAAATGATTTCATCAAATTAAATCATTATTTATTTCACTAAACCATTCTGTAGTCTTATCAAATTAAATCAGTATTTTTCATTTTACTATACCAATATGTGATTACATCAAAATTATATCAGTATTTTTTATTTCACTACAACATTCTGTGACTTCATCAATATTTTTATTTCACTATACCAATCTGTGATTTCATCAAATTAAATCAATGTTTATCAATATTTTATAAACATAAGCTTACATTTCTTTTCATTCCAGATGAACTGTATGAAATTTGTTAAATAATTTTTAATTTTGTAAAAGATTTTACTTATTCAACTCATTTCATAAATTTCATTTGAAATGAGGATTCAAATACAATCCTCTATATTATCATTCTAATTTTAACTAGATATAATTAGGTTAAGGTACAATATATGTCCCAGATATGCCTACAGAATTAAGCCATAATGTATCACCCATATATGCCTAAAGGATACAATTTACAACCCAGTTATATTTGCCATGTTAGGCTACAATGTATGTCCCTGATATGCCTACAGAATTAAGCCATAATGTATCACCCATATATGCCTAAAGGATACAATTTACAACCCAGTTATACTTGCCATGTTAGGCTACAATGTATGTCCCTGATATGCCTACAGAATTAAGCCATAATGTATCACCCATATATGCCTAAAGGATACAATTTACAACCCAGTTATACTTGCCATGTTAGGCTACAATGTATGTCCCTGATATGCCTACAGAATTAAGCCATAATGTATCACCCATATATGCCTAAAGGATACAATTTACAACCCAGTTATACTTGCCATGTTAGGCTACAATGTATGTCCCTGATATGCCTACAGAATTAAGCCATAATGTATCACCCATATATGCCTAAAGGATACAATTTACAACCCAGTTATATTTGCCATGTTAGGCTACAATGTATGTCCCTGATATGCCTACAGAATTAAGCCATAATGTATCACCCATATATGCCTAAAGGATACAATTTACAACCCAGTTATATTTGCCATGTTAGGCTACAATGTATGTCACTGATATGCCTACAGAATTAAGCCATAATGTATCACCCATATATGCCTAAAGGATACAATTTACAACCCAGTTATACTTGCCATGTTAGGCTACAATGTATGTCCCTGATATGCCTACAGAATTAAGCCATAATGTATCACCCATATATGCCTAAAGGATACAATTTACAACCCAGTTATACTTGCCATGTTAGGCTACAATGTATGTCCCTGATATGCCTACAGAATTAAGCCATAATGTATCACCCATATATGCCTAAAGGATACAATTTACAACCCAGTTATACTTGCCATGTTAGGCTACAATGTATGTCCCTGATATGCCTACAGAATTAAGCCATAATGTATCACCCATATATGCCTAAAGGATACAATTTACAACCCAGTTATATTTGCCATGTTAGGCTACAATGTATGTCCCTGATATGCCTACAGAATTAAGCCATAATGTATCACCCATATATGCCTAAAGGATACAATTTACAACCCAGTTATATTTGCCATGTTAGGCTACAATGTATGTCCCTGATATGCCTACAGAATTAAGCCATAATGTATCACCCATATATGCCTAAAGGATACAATTTACAACCCAGTTATATTTGCCATGTTAGGCTACAATGTATGTCCCTGATATGCCTACAGAATTAAGCCATAATGTATCACCCATATATGCCTAAAGGATACAATTTACAAACCAGTTATATTTGCCATGTTAGGCTACAATGTATGTCCCTGATATGCCTACAGAATTAAGCCATAATGTATCACCCATATATGCCTAAAGGATACAATTTACAACCCAGTTATACTTGCCATGTTAGGCTACAATGTATGTCCCTGATATGCAGCCTTGCATATGTTCATGACATGTCAGTGCAATGTGAGAGTACTGTCCAGAGTAACACCTAGGTTTCATACTGATTGTGTGAATTTAATGTTGGTGTTGCTGATATTTATTGTTTGAGCTAAAGGATGTGAATGAGAAAGTCATTGTGTTGTGATCAGAATGGCCTCAGTTTTATCATCATTCATCTGCAGCTTGTTACATGTCATCCATGATTTCACATCAGAAATGCACCTCTCTACACCTTGGATGGTAGCATCAACTTCAGTTGGGTGGCTAGATTTGTATATTTGGGTGTCATCAGCATACAATTGGTGAGACACTGGATGATGATCTATGACACTTGAGAGTGACTGAGTGTACAGAATGAAGAGAACAGGTCCATGAACAGACTCCTGTGGAACACCACAAAATAGATCAACTAGGCTGGAGTGTATTCCATTTGCCGATACATTGTGTGTCCTGTTGACCAAGTAGGACTTGAACCACAGTAAGGCTGTATCATGAATGCCAAATACATGCTGGGGACAGTGAAGTAATATACAATGGTCAATTGTGTCAAATGCTGCAGATAAATCAAGGTGGGTGAGGACTGTAATATTTCCACTATCCAACGCAGAGAGAACGTCATTAACTACTTTTAGAAGAGTAGTTTAAGTACTGTGGCAAGGGCGATATGCAGATTGTACATTGCTAAAAAGACTGTTTGAATTTAGATGAGATACAAGCTGGGATAGAACAACCTTTTCTAAGATTTTTGATATGAATGGAAGATTAGAAACTGGGCGGTAGTTCTTTAAATTGTTATGGTCTAGTGTTGGTTTCTTCAGAAGAGGCTTTACAATGGCAGTTTTGAAAAAATTATGGGAATTCCCCGGATGAGAGAGAGGTATTAATTTAATAACATCAGCTAGTGAAGGCAATACTGGATCTAAGCACTCAAGCAGCAGTGATGTTGGAATTGGATCAAGTTCACATGACTTTGGTGCACTCTTCATCAGGACTGTACGTACAAAATCCATAGAGACAGGTTCAAATGCTGCTAATGGTTGCCGCTTAAATTCTGTATCCCAGCTGTATGGTGACGACGAGTCAGTTGAAATTGTAGTGTCAAGCTTATCTCTAATGGTTTATACTTTGTCACGGAAGAAATTTGCAAACATGTCCGGAAGGTCGACTGGAGAGAAGGTAGTTGGAAGTGGTGTAGATTTGTTCCTTGACATTAGCTTGTTAGTAATCTCGAAGAGCTCTTTGCAGTTGGAACTTTCCATGATCTTAGTAGTATAGTGGGCTGATTTTGCTGCATGGACTATATTTGTGACATTCTTCTTTGCGGCTTCGAAGATTTGCTTATGAATAGTGAGTCTGGTGGAAAGCCAAAGCCTCTCAGCTTTATGATGGTCTCTTTTAGCAGAGCGAAGCTGGTCCCTAACACTGCTATACCATGGAGAACACTTTTGAATTGATACTCTGCACTTGGTAGCTGGGGCATGTTTGTCAAGCAATGAATGCAGGCAGTTATCAAGTTGTTCTGCTGTAGGAGGTAAGCAAGTTGTTAGGTTAGCTTGCATGTCGTGCACAAGTTTGGTTCTATTTATCATACAGAGATTTCTCTTAGTAGCAGATAAAGGTGGAGGGTTAGGGACTGATACATCAAAATGGCATATAATGCAGAGGTGATCTGATGCAAGGTCATGGGATACCAGGGAGGACCGTAGAATGTTATCATCAGGTCTCTGAAGAATCCAGTCTAAAATGTGACCATGTTTATGGGTAGGTTGTTTAACTGATTGTTTGAGGTTGAAAACATTAATGGAATCTATGAGTTTTGATGTATTTGGGTTTCCAGGACAGTCAAAGTGAAAGTTGAAATCTCCAAGAATAATCAGGTTGCCACCTATCGAATTTCCATAGTCCAGGAGATTCGGAAACTGCTCCAAAGAGAGAGAGTCAGCCAGCTTGTTTTTTCTACTAGGAGGAGGGCGGAATAGGCAGAAAAAAATGGACTGACCTTTGCTCCAGTGTGAGTGTGGTTTGGACTAGTTCAAACGATGTGTGGTAAAAACTGAATGTTGTGGTGTGGTTAAGACGTTTTATCATGGAATTCTTTGTGATGACAGCAATTCCACCTCCACGAGAATTACGGGGGAACGACTTGATGGAGTAACCAGTGGGTGTTTGATCCACACACTTGGGCTCATCACCTGATGTTTTTAGCCAAGGCTGCATATCTTGAGCTGAGACGCATCAGCTAAATTTGCAAATATCTTTCAGTTGATGCCACTAAAACACTTGTGTGTTCATTAGTACTTTCATGACTGGACTATTGTAACTCAATTCTGTCTGGTTCATCTCAATATCTGCTCCAGAAACTTCAAAACACAGCTGCTCGGATCATACTTAGAGTACCACGATCAGAGCACACCTCCCCGCTGCTCTGTACCCTACACTGGCTATCCATTCGATCCAGAATCAAACACAAAATTTGTTCTCTGTGCTACGTTTCACTGTCGGACTTTAGTCCAACATACCTATCCAACCTCACCCATGTGTACACACCAGCAAGATACTTACGCTCCTCTTCTGACATTTGTATACTCATTATTCCAAGTACGAAAACAAAGTCATATGGACAGTGTTCTTTTGCATACCAGAGCCCAGCAACGTGGAATGAATTGCCCACAAAGACACAGTGATCACATTCAAGAGGGCTCTCAAAACTCACTTATTTCGACTGCAAGAACAAACTTAGAGACCTAATAATGTTTCCTACCTTAGATATTCTCAGCATGTTTTTTAATATTTTCTAATTTCATGGTGTTTGTTTTTGTAATCATATCATTGTATGTTTTTTATCTTATAGGTGTTGTCTAATGTTGTAAAGTGCTTAGAGCTTCTAAAGATTAGGCGCTATACAAAGTCATTATTATTATTATTATTTGTTACGAAACTTTTAGTATCAGACTTTGGCAACTGTATCACTTGGAATAATTATCTTCAACAAAGTACCCAAATTATTCCTAAGATTTATCTTGGTAAAATAGTGTGGCAAGATTTCTTAAGTACTGCTATTTTAGATTAATTTAAGATATAGCAACTACTGTTATAAAACTATTAAATTCCTTTTGCAGAATTACCGACTTTGAACTTTAAAACTGTGTTGATACTACTGCTGTATTGCTTTTCTTCTAAAGAAAAGCCAAGGAAAACAAAATATCGTAACTTCACTTATTTAAAGGTCAAGATCTGACAAATGAAAGGGATGGTTGTCCTTTTCTTCGTTGCTGAATTTAGCTGTCATTGTAAAAACATTCTTATTATCTTGATATGAATGGCTTTAAGACATTGGAAACTAACTCAAAAGTTGCAGAGTGATGAACTGTAACACCTAATTAATTACCTATCAACGTTAAATGGCTACAGATGTAGGGTAATTGATGAAATGACAAAACCAAGATTACCTATCAATGCTAAATGGCTACAGATGCAGGGTAATTGATGAAATGACAAAACCAAGATTACCTATCAATGCTAACTGGCTACAGATGTAGGGTAATTGATGAAATGACAAAACCAAGATTACCTATCAATGCTAACTGGCTACAGATGTAGACTAACCGATGAAATGAAAAAACCAAGATTACCTATCAATGCTAACTGGCTACAGATGTAGGGTAATTGATGAAATGACAAAACCAAGATTACCTATCAATGCTAACAGGCTACAGATGTAGACTAATTGATGAAATGACAAAACCAAGATTACCTATCAATGTTAACTGGCTACAGATGTAGGCTAATTGATGAATTGACAAAACCAAGATTACCTATCAATGTTAACTGGCTACAGATGTAGGGTAATTGATGAAATGACAAAACCAAGATTACCTATCAATGTTAACTGGCTACAGATGTAGGGTAATTGATGAAATGACAAAACCAAGATTACATATCAATGCTAACTGGCTACAGATGTAGGGTAATTGATGAAATGACAAAACCAAGATTACCTATCAATGCTAACTAGCTACAGATGTAGGCTAACTGATGAATTGACAAAACCAAGATTACCTATCAATGTTAACTGGCTACAGATGTAGGTTAACTGATGAAATGACAAAACCAAGATTACCTATCAATGCTAACTGGCTACAGATGTAGGGTAATTGATGAAATGACAAAGCCAAGATTACCTATCAATGCTAACTGGCTACAGATGTAGACTAATTGATGAATTGACAAAACCAAGATGACCTATCAATGTTAACTGGCTACTGATGTAGGCTAACTGATGAATTGACAAAACCAAGATTACCTATCAATGTTAACTGGCTACAGATGTAGGCTAATTGATGAATTGACAAAACCAAGATTACCTATCAAAGCTAACTGGCTACAGATGTAGGCTAATTGATAAATTGACAAAACCAAGATTACCTATCAATGTTAACTGGCTACAGATGTAGGGTAATTGATGAAATGACAAAGCCAAGATTACCTATCAATGCTAACTGGCTACAGATGTAGGCTAACTGATGAACTGACAAAACCAAGATTACAATTCATCAATTATTGGCCTAAGTACTCTGAAGATTATATCATGCTATGGTAATTAGAGTAAAATACTCAGCTTAACAATACACCATGCTAACTGATTTTAGCTGTCATGGTCCACATCCTTAAGGTCATGAATCCAATGCCTAAAAGACTGAGGTTTTATCTAATATGGATAGACAGTCACCACCTATTTTATTAATGATATATTTATATATATATCTAATTTTTTTATCTTCATTTACTTCTGTAATACTTGGTTGTTAGTAGAAAATATAAGCCAACATTACTGTTTCTAAAGCTCTGTGTGTGCAAGTCTGTGATTAATCTGGTCAAAAAAGCATTTAGCCAGATTTTCCTTCTAAAATTCACAATGCAAATAGAGTTCATCAAAATTTATCAACGTCCTACCATCCATTCTTTGCATTAAAAAAAAAAAGAAAATGGCAAAATATGCTATGTGACTGATGAATCAGATTAGCAATGGTCGCAGCTCAGATCCCAGCTCTATGTAACTTACATGTCACAGCTCCCATTCAATGTTAACAAGCAAAGAATTAAACAATGCATACAAGATCTTAAAGTTATTGAACTGAATAGAAGCAGTAAATGTCTGACAGATCTGATGATGTAGCAGCTCACGACTGATGTAGCATTCTTTATTTTCTGGTAGGGATGCTTGTATACAGCAGGGGTATGGAACAGGATCCTCACAGGTTTCCTCTCATCATATTTTCTACACACATATAGGACCCAACTCCAATCCATTACCAGTTCCTCCCATTACGACCCAAAATCTGTGTCAAAACACCGTTCATTGAGGCTCCCACTCCCTTCCACCAACAATCCATCCATTATGACCCAAATCACTGTACTAAAATATTAATTCTCCTCTCTCTTGAGGCTATTCACTGGGAAATAAAAACAACTTTTAAACCAATGATATTGTTACAGGAACTTGAGTGTTGTAAAAAAATGTGTGACTTGTTACTTAATCTCATTCAAAAGACCTCCAATCTTTTTCCCTACAACCTGGCATGACAGAATTATTATTTGTATTGTGCAACAGAAATGTCATTTGTGTTTAGAAAGAAAACTCCTCGTTTTTGGTACTTCAGATGTATAATCCTTGTTCTGCAGTAGATTTGTCAACTAAACCCTGATATTTTGGGACCCTGTTACATTAACGATATTTTTACACCCCCAATGTAATCAAGATAACCAGGTTTGACTGTATCTTGATTATTATTCATCAACTTCCCTCAAACCATCCCTTCCAATATTTTATTTTCAATTGTTTTGATGCTTGCAATGCACTATTTCCTGATCACAGAAAGAAACCTGCATGAAACTGTTCTCTTGATATATATGTGAAAACTACATTGCACAAAAGGTCTTAATGCCCTGGTTGATGAACACTACTTAGGATTACACAAGGGTTGATGACAACTACATAGGTATACACAATGGTTGATGATAACTACAAAGGTTTATACAGGGGTAGATAAAAACTACATATGCTTACATAAAGGTTGATGAAAACTACATATATTTACACCAGGGCTAATGAAAACTACACTGATTTACAAACTGGTTGATGAAAACTACATATCTTTATACAATGGTTCATGAAATCTACATATTTTTACCCAAGGGTTGATGAAAACTAAATATCTTCACACAAGGGTTGATGAAAACTACATATCTTTACACAAGGGTTCATGAAAACTACATATCTTTACACAAGGGTTGATGAAAACTAAATATCTTCACACAAGGGTTGATGAAAACTACAAGGGTTGATGAAATGAACAATAAAAGGTTGATGAAATGAACAATAAAAGTATGCCTGAAATGTCATATTCTCAGACCATTACCTTGATCAGCTTGTGGTAGTGCTGATGTATCATGCAGACAGCCAGTTTGACACAAAGGTCTATCGGCAGCAGTTCAGAAACAGTGCAGCTGAAATGGAACAACATAGCTAGTTTAGTATTAAAATGGAAAAACTAAGCTGTCATGAAATGCCAACATCTGTAGCTGTTTAAATTTTGACATGGCCACAAGCATTTATTTTTTGTAAAGTATGAAAATATGAAAAACCTAAAATGGTTAGATTTAAAAAAGTGATGATACACCAAAACAAAACTAGAATGCTGTGAATGGTACATTAGAAGCAAGACTCATGCTGAATAGTTCTCTATGTAGGCACTAATAGGGTATGGCTGACTCTAAAGATTACTGAGCAATGGGTCTCAGTGCCCTGGACCTTTCATCAAGGTATGCAATCCTGCAGAAGCTTTAATTTTCTTATTAGACTGACAATGACTGTGACATTTTGACATTTACACCCAAAATCTATTAGTTTCTTTGTTAACCTAAGTGCAAGCTTTCCACAACGTTTGGTGAAAGAATTTACTCTGGAGCAAACGTTATTCTGTAAAAGTCATTTCTCTGAGCAACAATCACCATGGCATTGTACCATTTGATGTAAAACCAACGTTATTGTGTGGAAACTAAATTTTTCATTCAATCAATTACTTTAACATTTGACTTTTTGACCTCAAATTCAGCAGGCTTATTCCTTACCCATGTATAAGGCATCCACAAGATTTAGTCAAGTTCTTTGATTTATGCAATAGTGACAGGTAATGTATTACTGACATTAAACTTAAAAATGAGTTAAATCAAATAAACATAACATTTTTTACGCTTAATCAAATAAACACTGGCATTTTTAAGCCTAATCAAATAAACTTTAACATTTTTTAAGCTTAAGTGAACAAACATTATTTCTATTATATGTAGGAGCTAGCAGGTATAGTTGACTTGGGAGATTACTATCCAATAGGTCACAATGACCTTTGCTCAGCATGAGGTTTTAAACTAAAATTAATATGTAGAAACTCTTATTTTCTCATTGGACTTTTTTTAAACGTAATAACGTTAACATTTTCTAAGCTTAATCAGATAAATATTAACATTTTCTAAGCTTAATCAAATAAACATTACCATCTTTTGAACTTAATTGAATAAAGATTCACATTAAACTTAACTGAATAAAGATTCACATTTATAGCTTTAACAAGGGTATGGATGGACATACAGACAGATGTCAAAAGGATAAATATATGGATGGACAAACACTGATGTCAAAGTGTTCGCTATATCAAGTTTTGGCCTAAACAGGCCTCACAAAAACAAATTTACAATTTTCAGCAGTATTCAATTATTCTAACAATTGTAATGTACCGATTACAATAAGCTGCTTAATTCAACCTTTTAACTGATTAATTATTTTCTGACATGGCAAGAAAAGTTATACTGTTTCCCATGGGGCCTTTACAAAAATCACTTCTGATCTTTCAGTAATGTTCATTCATTTTAGTGACTGAAAAGTACTAATTAGCACTATGGTGTGTAATTCAACCTTTTTTCTGATTGTGTATCTTTATAAGTGACAAGAAAAGATCAAGGCCTTTAATAGTTTCTGACAACTTGTAATGGCAATCAAATTTACCAATTTTCATTTTGATCCAGATGCACTGTATAAGTAATTCCTATATCTTTATGTTTAATAAAGTCTATAATATTTATTATGATATGTAGTATGAATAACCATGTACCAAAATATTATGCATTGATATGTCAAGGCAACACAGATAGGACTGTTCTCTATGATACAGACACTAAAACAGGGTTCCTAAACAAATCTGTGCTTTCTTCCATGAATTTTCCATGACAAATTGTGCATTGATTACAATAAAAAAGTTAAAAAGTTGGATCAACATGATAGGGAAAAAAATACAATTAGTTTTGTCCAGATGGCTTCCTCCTCCCCTCACAGCCCAATGATCTGCTCACTTTAAAACTACAGACTGAAAATCACTTTGTGGCCATTTTCCAATACTTTCATTTGCATTTGGTGGAGGGGAGGGCCTCTTCCATGACAAAATTTGTTTCCAGGATTTTCCATGACTGTGGCAACAATTTTGAAATTACCAACCCTATTTAGCATTTCAGCAAAATTTCAAGTCCTAAAAACTATATTTTTCAACCAGGGACTTTCTACTGTTATCATCTTAAAAAAGAATATTTACAGCAAGTTACTGCTCTTCTTTTTCTCAAGAGCTCATTTTTTTCTCAAGAATTCATCTTCATTACATATTGCTACACATAAGTCTGAACATTTCACCCAAAGAAACTGAAATTGTACATTAAACAATATACCTGGAAGGTTCTGATTTTATATTTCTTATTTCTTCAGTTGACATATTGGAGCTATTGGACCATTCTCTACCATCCTCAAACTGGATGGCCACTCCACAATGATTTACCAGCACCTGTATATATTTGAAAACACAGAATTAACACCAGTACTAGATTGTCAAAATTCACACATAATATTTTGTTTTTCAGTACTCCAAACCAACAATGTCACTTAGAAAAGGAAAAGAATAAAAACAAGGTCATAATTCCAAGAGCACTGTGAATGGCACATTATATAAATGCCTCATGTACAATATTCTTCTAAGTAGGAACTAGCAGGGTGTGGTTGACTTCAGAGATTATTATCCAGTAGGTCTCAATGACCTCAAACTTTGCTCACAGTATGAGGTTTGACACTAAATTTAATCTACAGAAACTATTATTTTCTTATTGGGCTTATATGATCATGACCTCTGACCTTTAGACCCCAGAATAAACAGATTTCTTAATTATCCTAAGTGTAAGCCATCCACAAAGTTTGATCAAGGAACTTACTCCAGAACAAAAGTAATTCTGCAAAATCAGTTTTTCCTTTTCAGCCACACTGACTCGACCTCAAAATTAATCATCTTCTTCCATACCTTTACTGCAAACCCTCCACATCTTTGGTCAAGGAACATGGTCTAGAACTCAGTATTTATAGCATTCTTGAACTCTGATAATAATACAAGAAAATGTTCTTTTCATGCACAAATAAAAGATATATTTTATCTTATGGTACAAAAAACAAAATATTTTATTTGTGGCTTTCCCACTTGTCAAAATATCATGTTTTTTGTACCACACAATGATATATATCCAGTATTAATGTAGAGAAATGTAATGTCTTCTATAAATCAAAAAGAAAAAAATGCTCAAAGCTTGAACTAATGTAACACTAATGGCACATAATTTCAAACCCCAAGACTTTCCATCTGCATGTCATATTGACAAAATCCATGTTAATCATGCAGATTTTTCTCTCTCTGAAAATACAGTGGATGTCAGATTGACAAAATCTATGTTAATCATGCAGATTTTTTCCCCTGAAAATACAGTGGATGTCATATTGACAAAATCCATGTTAATCATGCAGATTTTTTTCTCTCTGAAAATTCAGTGGATGTCAGATTGACAAAATCTATGTTAATCATGAAGATTTTTTCCCCTGAAAATTCAAAGGATGTCATTTTGATGAAATCTATGTTAATCATGCAGATTTTTCTCTCTCTGAAAATACAGTGGATGTCAGATTGACAAAATCCATGTTAATCATGCAGATTTTTCTCTCTCTGAAAATACAGTGGATGTCAGATTGACAAAATCTATGTTAATCATGAAGATTTCCCCCCCCCCATAAAATACAGTGGATGTCAGATTGACAAAATCCATGTTAATCATGCTGATTTTTTCCCCTGAAAATACAGTGGATGTCAGATTGACAAAATCTATGTTAATCATGCAGATTTTTTTCCCCTGAAAATACAGTGGATGTCAGATTGACAAAATCTATGTTAATCATGCAGATTTTTTCCCCCTGAAAATACAGTGGATGTCAGAGTGACAAAATCTATGTTAATCATGCAGATTTTTTCCCCCCTGAAAATGCAGTGGATGTCAGATTGACAAAATCTATGTTAATCATGCAGATTTTTTTCCCTGAAAATACAGTGGATGTCAGATTGACAAAATCTATGTTAATCATGAAGATTTTTTTTCCCCTGAAAATGCAGTGGATGTCAGATTGACAAAATCTATGTTAATCATGCAGATTTTTCCCCCTGAAAATACAGTGGATGTCAGATTGACAAAATCTATGTTAATCATGCAGATTTTTCCCCCTGAAAATACAGTGGATGTCAGATTGACAAAATCTATGTTAATCATGCAGATTTTTTCCCCTGAAAATACAGTGGATGTCATTTTGATAAAATCTATGTTAATCATGCAGATTTTTCTCTCTCTGAAAACACAGTGGATGTCAGAGTGACAAAATCTATGTTAATCATGCAGATTTTTTCCCCTGAAAATACAGTGGATGTCAGATTGACAAAATCTATGTTAATCATGCAGATTTTTTTCCCCCTGAAAATACAGTGGATGTCAGATTGACAAAATCTATGTTAATCATGCAGATTTTTCCCCCTGAAAATACATTGGATGTCAGATTGACAAAATCTATGTTAATCATGCAGATTTTTTCCCCCTGAAAATACAGTGGATGTCAGATTGACAAAATCTATGTTAATCATGCAGATTTTTTTCCCCCTGAAAATGCAGTGGATGTCAGAGTGACAAAATCTATGTTAATCATGAAGATTTTTTTCCCTGAAAATTCAGTGGATGTCAGATTGACAAAATCTATGTTAATCATGCAGATTTTGTCCCCCTGAAAATACAGTGGTTGTCAAATTGACAAAATCCATGCAGATTTTTTTTCTTCTAAAAATACAGTGGATGTCAGATTGACAAAATCCATGTTAATCATGCAGATTTTTCTCTCTCTGAAAATACAGTGGATGTCAGATTGACAAAATCTATGTTAATCATGAAGATTTCCCCCCCCCCCCATAAAATACAGTGGATGTCAGATTGACAAAATCCATGTTAATCATGCAGATTTTTCCCCCTGAAAATACATTGGATGTCAGATTGACAAAATCTATGTTAATCATGCAGATTTTTTCCCCCTGAAAATACAGTGGATGTCAGATTGACAAAATCTATGTTAATCATGCAGATTTTTTTCCCCCTGAAAATGCAGTGGATGTCAGAGTGACAAAATCTATGTTAATCATGAAGATTTTTTTCCCTGAAAATTCAGTGGATGTCAGATTGACAAAATCTATGTTAATCATGCAGATTTTGTCCCCCTGAAAATACAGTGGTTGTCAAACTGACAAAATCCATGCAGATTTTTTTTCTTCTAAAAATACAGTGGATGTCAGATTGACAAAATCGATGTTAATCATGCAAACTTCTATTTGAAAACAACATGGATTTAAACAGGCAAAACAAATCTCAAGGCTTTCCACATGCATGTCAGCTAGGCCTAATCTATTTTAATATGCAAATATTTATCTGAAACAACATGCACGTATGATAGGCAATATCTATGTTTATTCCAAACTTTTATTTGAAAACAACATGGATGGATTTGAGGAGGGAAAAAATCCTTTTTAAATGCACTTCTATGACCCAAACTAGTGCTGGTAAACCTGTGGGGATGGGGAATGTCCCTAACCAATCACATGGACTGGTAAACCTGTGGGGATGGGGAATGTCCCTAACCAATCACATGGACTGGTAAACCTGTGGGGATGGGGAATGTCCCTAACCAATCACATACACTGGTTTTCTTCTCTCCATGCTTTCATGCATAATTTGTGTCACAATAGGAAAAACTGTCCTAAGGCTTTCAGTTTTGATAGTCATAAATATATGACCCTTAGGTCCTAACATGGTTCCTCTAGTGGGCAGAGATAAAGTTAACTTTCTATGACACCTTGTCATTTTACACATAGATGTTTCCCATGTTCTGATGGTATTCTACCATACTGAGTGAGCAGAGAAGCCTTGACTAAAGTCTGATGGATGGAATGATACATGTCAGGCTGACTACCATCCTACTGTGTGTGGGTGAGGCATAAAGTTACTTCACTGCTTTGACTTTGTGTACAATATTTTATTAGTCACTTTACCATAACATATGCACAAAATTGCTGCTTAAACAAGAACTGAACATCCAACACATCGTATGCATGAAAGAAAAAGAAGCTTTTTTGAAGGATTTCTTATATTACATTAAAATTCTTTGCCAAGGTTAAAAAGGTTTCTTTTTTGTTATCAATAGAAATCAGGTGAGAGTACTCTATCTAATGTAAAACTAATAAAACCTTTGACCATTTCTATATAATCTTATCTGCAATGTTAAATCATATTCTTCACTTACCTCAATAGATTCCAGATAAAACTTGGCTGGCATCTGTAACTCTAGCAGAAGGTTGACATCTAAAATATAGGAATACTAGTTATCTTTCTGATCTTCATAATTGGCAATTTACTCCATGTTTAGGAATGTCAAAATATCATTATCATCGGTACAAATACCATCATATTTACCCCATGTTTTGAAATGTACCAAAAATTATTATCTTTTCTCCTGTCCAAAAACTAAGAGACAAAGGAAAAAATTCCAAACAAAACCTTACCTTGGTGTTACGGGTGAGACAAAATAGTCTGTTATTTTTTCTTTTGGAGTTGGTTAAATAACAATTGTGTCTGCAATGTGGTTATGACACAATATCTTTGTGTAGGCTTTAGTCACTTTTTATGTGAATGCTGTTGTTTACAAGCAAGAATATATCTCACATAACTTTTGCCATGTATGCCCATATTGTTGTTTCAGGGACAATGGCTTATGATGTATAGGTATGTGCCAGAAGCATTCAATAGTCAATACATAATATTTCCTGTATTTTGAGTTACAGCTTGCACATATAAGAAAATTACTGGTACTTACCTCAGTAGTGAAAATTCCTTTGCCAATGGTTTTTATAAAAATATGATAAAATCAATTACTTTGCATCAAATATGGATGATGTGGATTGAGTTTTGTCTATTTTGGATTTTTAAAAAACCAGTATAAGAAATTTCCAGTACTCTGATGCTGCACTTTGTCTTAAGTGCCAGTTTGTTGAGCACATGTCTTTGAACTATCTTAACATGTCCTGCAACTAATGACTAATAAAACACTTTTATGATTTTGTTTGGGAAACATTGCTGATCTTTCAAAGATATATTTTAGACATGATGACATATTAAACATTCACATATAGAAAAATTATGTCCCTTTGTGGAAATTTGATTGGCTAACAATTATAGATTGCAAATGGCTCTGAAATCCTTCCATTGAGGTTGATTCAGCAGGTGACAAAAGATTGTGATTTTCCTTGGAATTTCCACTACCAGATTTAGCATGTTGTTTATCCATGATTTTTGACATCTGAGAGGAGCATCCATGATAAAAAAACAAGTTTTTTTTAAAGATCTTTGTGATCAGAGATGTTTCAATGTATGAAAAAGAACTAACTGCCAAAGCCTTCAGATCCAGGACTGGAGAGATGAAGGTTGGGAGTTTTGCATTCCACCTTGTTGCAAATAGATCCACAAGTGGTTATCCCACTAAGCACAGATATGACTGAATATCAAAAGATGAAGCAACTAATCAGTTTGTATTAAGTTGATTCCTTTGGGACAAGTCCACTAATACATTTACCCTGCCCAGAATGTTACAGACTTGAATGTGGATTTGTTCTTGATGACACCACCTGAGAAAATCCCAAACCATGAGGCACAGGTCTTGGGATTTGGTCACCCATTGCTTCCTGAGATAATTCACTACAGTGGAGTTGCTGGATAGAATGAGAATGTTCTTTCCATGAATTGTTTCTTGCAACCAATACAATGCTTCACTGTGGCCTTCCTCTCTAGGATACTGATACTCAATAGCTGATCTGTAGTGGGTCACAATCTGGGGCAAAATTGACCCAATTCTCGCTGAGTTTTGCATGCATTTGTTCTTGAGAACTGTGGTTTTGAATATATAATGGGTCTGTTGGACTGCTGCTCTCTTTGTCATGCATTTGTGGGGGGGTCCTTTCTGCTACTCTGATCCCTATTCTGAAACAACTGCAGAGGTCTCTGGTGCTGGGCCTGGGAAAGATTTGTCACCTTGGAAGTGTTTCAGCCAGGTTTGAGAAAAATGGTGCCAATTATAAAACAGTGGGCCAATGGTGTGATTGTAATGGGCCAACCTCATAATAAAGTGAGATCACTGACATGGTTGATTTTACTTATTTGCATGAAAAACCAAATAAATTACAATCATTACTTTAAGATTCTCCACTCTGATGCCTCTGACCAAACACTAACAGTATGGGAAAAGTTAAATTCTTCTACTGTCTGCCCCTACAACATTTTGGTCATCAATTCTTGCAAAGTGACAGCTTTCAAATGATTTCTTCACAGTACTGTTATGTACATTTAATTTGTATTGTTTGTTGACTATATGGATATCTGTATTTTGTACCTGACCTTTGTTCAAAATAAAGCAAATGGTGTACCTAAACAGTGACATATATTTTGTAAACAACATAATACACAGCTAATAATTCTCTTTGAGTATAAATTATATATTCTGATCATTATTATTTGTAAACCTGTTTACTTCAGTTTGAGTTAAAGGTACAGTCTTGATTATGACTTTAGAAAGTTCCAGAATGGAAATTTCCTATTAAATTGACAGAGTACAGTAAAAATTGTTATGAGCGACCTCTGCTATGAGCGACCACCTGTCTTCTCCAACCACAATCATAATGCACAGATCAATTTTATTATATAGACGCTCTGTTATGAGCAACCATCTGCTGAACGCAACCAGTGACCATGATATCTTGGCAAAATATGCATTTCGACACAGCTGTGAACAATCGCATTGCAAAAAAACAGATCAACACCACTGACCTTGACTTAATCCTTTGTAAACAGGAGAACTCAGGATACATGTAGTATGCAAACAAAGTGCACATTAAATAACACTACAGCTGAACAACCATATAGAGAGATAAACACCATTAACCATCATTTAATCCTTTGTAACAAAGACAGCATAAATAGTAAAGATTGTTCTAATAAGGTATTTTTTTAAAATCTGGCTTGCTACCAGTTTTGTGAAATTTACAAGTCCAGCGTATGGTGTCATTTGTAAACTGCAATAAACCAGACTAAAGCACATGTCACTAACCGCCACTGTAGTGCCGAAGTCATGTGAACAGCCAGTAAGATTAACCATTTTTGCATCAAAGGGAGTAATGATGGACATATGCAGTCAATATAGAGGTTTGTATATTTTCTTTATCTTTGTGAAAACGCACACAATGCTGGTAGTCCTAATGTCCCAGTGAGAACTATTTTGAAAGGCTTCAGTGTAGGGTTGAGTACATCATCTGTCTTTCCAGTTAATCTGTAATGCCTGGGGGGTGGAAGGGAATGAGCTCTGTCTTTAATATTAGTAAGTGAGAATCATTTCCGGATTTTTTAACTATATTTCTTTCTTTTGTTACAGTGTTTCACCAAGCCACCATCTGTTTACCCGACTATAGATGGTCGCAGCCCTTGTTTATCAAGCTATAATGCTGGTGACTTAAACTTTACGTTATTTGAAAAAGAAAATTTATATTTTCATTGAGGCTACTACAATTATAAACCTGGACTGGTTCCCTGTCTCAACAAAAATGTACTTGCATACCTAACACCAGGACAGATTACCAGTCTAATTCTAAGCTGGAAATATAGAATACATCAAATACCTGGTACTTGATTATTTCCGGATGATCCATAATTATATATACAGGTTTAGATGGATAGGGAAAATAGCCAGGCTGAGCATAGGTACAACAGGTAAAAAGATTGCAAGATGGAATTTATTAATTTTTATTAAAGAATAATTGAGAAATTTCAATATTTAATGATTAGTGCAAATGCATCAAATTAAAGATAAAAAACATTATGCTGTCCAATTTATTTGCACCACTTTTGGCACTCTGAATTGCTTTTTTGCAGTACATGGTGTCTACTTTGCATGAATTCCGCAAGGGCATATCTTGGCTGAAATACTACCTTGGTGGCCTGTTTGCGCACTTCCTAAAAATCACCATTAACAGAAAGATTAGAATGGCCGCAATATAAGCATTGCCTTGTTATGCTCTTTCAAGTTGGTGTAAGTGGAAAACAATTGCACCGTACAAAATGTGTTGTGCAGCCCTGTGCAGCACAAGCAACATTTTTGAAACAGATTTCCACATATCCATCAAACACAATACCAAGTGGGTACAAACTGTATTCCCCTTGCTGGAAGACTGACATTAATACTAGATCCAGCACAAGTCTGAAGCAACTGCTATGTGTCAGTGAAAAACTTTCAGTCAGTCCTTCGATGAGGGTTTTGATATTCCCTGGTCAGCTATGTCTCTGTCAATGGCTGGGACTTCTGTGTGAAATATATGCATGTGTGTCTTATATCTATCAAAAATCTAACTTTCAATTGAATATAATTTCTATTCTATTTCTAATATCAAATAGTACCCACAAAAATTTTCACCTGAAACTAATCCAGTGTGAGGATCCTATTAGGGTTCATTTGTGTCTTTGGGCGTCTAGCCAAAATCAAATCTCTCTTCTCCCAGTCCCTTGTATATTTTAATAGAACAGCCCTAATGAAGAGTACATTAATGGCAAAATTCAAGTTGCCTGGTTGTGCCATGTCTTCCTAAAAATACAACCTAAGCACTGGTTGTGCTTGCAGCATCCAAGATGGACCTACCTTCTGATGTGATCTGTGATGGGTGCTTCTCAAATGCTTTTCTTAAAGTCTGCACAGCCAGGGCTCTGTCTCCATTTTCATAGTGGCTCTGCCAAGTAAAATTGTTAAAAACTCTACAGATCACTTTCACAAATTTAACAAGTCATCTAAGTATACTAGAAATTTATTCACTTTGCTTTCAACATGGTTAAGTTAAGAGAAGCATTCAAGGGCATCTAGTCTGTGAATGGTGTTATGCAGATGCTGGCAAGACACCTGAAATCTTGTACAAACTTCATGCATATAGTACTACTGTAACAAAATTTCACCTGAATGCTGCATGCTGTCTGACATCACCTATTGTGCAGAACATATCTGACTTTCAATACAAAAGTGTAAAAATGTTGACAAAAGTCAACAAGCTTCTGTCACCTTATATTCTCACCAATAAGTTGAGTGAAATTCCAAACAACAAAGATGAAGATCCGCTGTAGCATAATGCAAATACAGATTAAGACCTACATTGTTTGTTCTACTGATTTCTCCTAACAAACCGCAAAACTCAAAGTGGCATCCCAAATTTTTAAATACTTTTTTGTATTTTTATGTTTAAGCTTTCTCTTAAGCTTGCTTGTCCAATTTTTGTAACATTTTTTAATACTTTTTTATTTGTCTTAGGACAGGCAATTAGCAGACTTTAATAATAAAATTCTAATGCCAACAATGCCAAAGACATGCCTGTGTAATTTTCAGTTTTATAAAACTAATCCATGTGTACTTTTGTATAAATACAAGTAGTTACATTAGTACGAGCATCATAGTATCCATAGTGACAGCTGATGCCCACACTTACCCTGGCTACAGAAGAGGCCAGTTTGAAGTAATGTTCACTGTCAGAGTCGGGTAGCAGTGGAAGGATTGCCTGGTAACTCTCCAGTGCCTTTTTGTAGTCCCTGATCTCTTCATACAGTCTAGCCCTTTCCCACAGGTAATCCACATTGTTACGGTCAAATTTTATTGCTGCAAATATAACTGCCGCATCTTATAACAAGCATTTGTAACAACGTAACTCACCCACCCCTAGAATTTAAATTTTTTGTATGTAGATCTTCAGATCAGAGAAATCACACAATTCCTTTATAAATGTGAAAATCATAATCAGATTGGCTGAGAAGTACAAATTATTTTAAAATATTTAACTGTAGTAATGGTAGTTTTCATCAAAACAAAAAACGTTTTATAAATTCAAGCTTAAGTTGCATAGAATTTGTTACAATTCATCTGAAATGCAATTATAAGTTTTTAAGAGAGAAATTGTGTCAAATTTTCTGAAGGTCATATGTACACATTTTCTTTTTCATTCACTCACATATTAATGTTGATTTGGAATTAAAGACAATGACAATACAGTTTTGAGACAAGTTTTGTCCAAGTTATAACCAAGACTTCATTCCAATGTCCAATCCCAATATAGCTTTCACACAAGTTCTGTTCCAGTTATAACCAAGACTTCATTCCAATGGTCAATCACAATACAGCTTTCACACAGGTTTTAGCATGGAAGAAGATGGGAAATCTCTTGCAGAAGTGAATTTTTACTATATGGCCTAGCTGATAGTAAAGTAAAATCTGTTACTGTCAGATCGATGCCATGAAAGACCACCTATCATGAGAAAACACACTGTCATTGCAAAGAATAATAAATGATGCAATGTTCTGACTTCTAATTAAAGCTCCCCTACAATTCAGAGATGATACTTTGTTGGTCTCAGTAATGTAATGCCTCACCTAGTTATTATGTCAAATGACAATACAGAAGAATCTGGCTTTAAAAAAAGCACCCAATGTACCAATAAATCATGATCACTTAGTACATATAATTTTTCATGACTGATCATAACATCATATTTAATGTGCTGAGAATCTAGTCTGTGGAAGTCATTCAGAGAGAAAAAATCTTGTTGACCCTGTTCTAAGGAACACAAACGTTCCTGAAACATGTGAGGAAATTCATCCCCACATACACCAAGTCCTGAGAATAGACGAGACTGAACTTCTTTAGATTTGGGACAACACCAAGATGGGGGTCACTGTGGAACAGGAGAGAGACAGGTTCCTCAGAAGGGAACTCTAAGGACAATGTGCATAAACCAGTCACCAAAGTACTTGAGGATGAAAATCTTTAGTGACTTCTAGAAAGCAGTGACAAACCTATGACCCCGGTAAAGGTTCTGGGTAGGGTGGGGTAGAGACAAGGCCAAATGGAAGAACTTAAAAATTAAATACCTCCTGGTTTAGTAAAATATATATATGTGTGTGTGTGTGGTTAAAGATGGGGATGTGATGATCCTCTTGAACATAACACCGTAAACCACCCAGGACCTTTCCTTATGACCTCCATGACTAAGATAGTAGTCTTTATCTTGAAGCATTCTTCCATCAAAAATTTGTTTGTGGAAGAACGAGGAGTCAAAGCTTTCTACGAGTCATGGACACAAAATTATCCAGGAATAAAAGGTTAGAGTCTAAGTCATTATGCAAAATTTTCCCAGATTTAAAGCTGGTTTCCTCCCTTAAAAGCAGAAAGAACCCACAAAAGGCCTGTAATGTCCAAACAGACCTATGAAAGAAGGACTTGCCAAGTTCTGATCTGTATTTGTAAATATGTAGGCAATCATGCAGATCATTTTACTGCATGAAATATAATCAGAGCATCAATATAATCTTTTCCAATAAGGGTTGTGATCTACCTCAAAACAAGTGGCCTTTGTAAATCTTCAGCACATGAAGGTAGCGGTTTTGACTTCTTCAAATTTGTACAGTGCATGGATACATCACTTAAAGTCTGTCAGAGTGAAGCTTGTATCCAACATGCAAAATGCTTATGCTCAGTGCATTTCCTTGGTGAAAAAAAAAGGTGACCCAATTCCATCAGTATTTGTAACTAACATAATACAAAAGATGTTCAAAACATCTAAAGAAAGTCTTTTATGTTACTTAACAAATTTATTGGTGTTCATGCACAAATTTAATCAAATGCATCAATTTACATCTAACATAAATGCCAGTTGGTTGATAAATGTTGCAAATATTCACAGGCCTTTGAAATGTTATCACTATTGTAAGAACAAGTCAGAATATCTGGACAAAAATGGAGAAAAAAAATCCTATATTGATAGAATTATCTGTACAAATTTTCTTTTCCATTTTTTCCTCTGGTATTTTGACATTTTCTTACTATATTTATATGGTGTTTTTTAACCTATTTTTATTCTCAGCAATTCTGTCATTTTCTTACTACATGTATATTTATATGGTGTTTTTTAACCTATTTTTATTCTCAGCAATTCTGTCATTTTCTTACTATATTTATATGGTGTTTTTTAACCTATTTTTATTCTCAGCAATTCTGACATTTTCTTACTATATTTATATGGTGTTTTTTAACCTATTTTTATTCTCAGCAATTCTGACATTTTCTTACTATATTAATATGGTGTTTTTTAACCTATTTTTATTCTCAGCAATTCTGACATTTTCTTACTACATTGATAGAATCTGAAAGGTCTTGAAATAATGAGAAAATATTTGAACACATTAGATATTTAAGCATGCTTTCTTTAAATATATCACTAAAAATGTATTATTTATTATAGATGTCTTCAAAGAGTGATGTAATGAATGGGGCTGTACATAAAGAAACACTCAGCAATTTTGATCATGAACTTGACCAGAACTATCAAATAAAGTGGATGAATATTCAGTTGAAAGTAACAGTGTTTGTGAAACTTTGTGACTTGAAAGATCCGTGTCATAGGTGAAAGAATCATGTAGGTTTCATGATTATAGTGTAGGACTAAAAATGACATTAAGTAAATTTCCGAACAAAGGAGTTCAATCTTATAATATTGACCTTACTTGAACACAGACTTCAGTGGAAAAGATAAATACTGGAACATAAACAGAATGTGACTTTGTAGATAAGTTCAGATTCAAATAACAAGACACTGCTTTTGAAACATAAAATACTGCAAAGAAAAGTAATGTTCTATGCTGGAATTCTACACTTCTGGTGCATTGTCTGATGAAATACATAATGTACATGAAAACAAGGAAATGGATGGCGACATTCTGTCACAAGGCAGACCCCACAGATTGAGAACATACAAATTCTTCTGATATTAATGCAAGTCTGATTAGGCCTTCTAAATGAAGACCTTACACAGAGAATCAACATCTCAATGAAGACAATGCTAACAAGCTTTCTTGCACAGTTCGATCGACTGAATAAAGATACTCCCACTGCATGTAATGAGGTTGAAAGAAAGCTTCCTCCATGCCACAGATCAGTTACTTCTGTCACGAGACAAGAATGATGATGTGTAAATCCTGAAAAAGAATTCATATTCTACCTTAACTAACTGCCTTTTAAATCTTTTGATAGGGTGGGGAGTATAGATATTGGTCTACTGTTCCCTGAATCATTGTTACATCAACTTTTATCCATCCCCCAAGTTTGCAATATAGTAGAGATACTGTTATAGGTGTCTGTATAACTTTCAAACCAATCAAGGTACCAAGGAAATAAGTGTAGGATAAGTTCTGATACAGTTAAAATCAATAGATGAAAACATGGTTTACTGCAATTAGTAGCTAATTAATGCACAGACCATTTGAGTAACACATGACAGCCTGGTTGACATCATTCAGCTCCAGGGCTAGTTCTGCCAGCCTTGCCCACTCTTCCGAGTCCCTAGGATTCAGGTATGCAGCAATCAAAAAGTACTGAAAAAAAGATATATTATTTCAACAACAAAATAAACACAGACATATTAGACATCATAGTAGTGATAACAAGATTTTCAATATGGTTGTTATGGCACCCACGTTGGAAGTCAGATTGGTACAATATGCATTTAGGATCAACCAGAGAACAAAAGATATCTTTTGGCGAAAACCCCATCTTGATATAATCATTTATTCAAGAGGAATAGCAAAAAAAGATATGGCTATTATGGTGGCCATATCGGATGTCAGATCATAACCATTTTCAACTAGAACCATCAGATATCATAAGCAGTCTTTTGGTGAGAGTGTGTGCAAAGTTTCTTAGCAAACTTCAAAGTAGATTACAGAGGGGCTGGGAAAACAAATGGATGGCAGACAACTGATCAGAAAACATTCCGTAAGTTCTTCTGGTCTATCAATCAGTAGAGTTACAAATGAAGAAAAACATTTCATTATCTATTCAGGATGAATTTCAATAGGAAAAAAAAGCATGAGCATATCTTATAAATGTAGAATTAAAGTATTTTTAAAAACCAAAGTTAAAATATTCGAGATTACTCAATGCTATAATTTGATCCTAAAGTCAGTTCTCATTAAAACATGTGAACTTTGATGACATAATCATAAAGCAATAAATCTGTTCTCTCAACCAAAATGATATTTCAGTGTCGGGTCATTCATGCATACCCTTATATTCTGTAAACATATGATAATGTGGACCACTTGAATTTTGTAAAAATTTAGCACAATTTATAACCAAACTGGAGATCATGAGTCATATCAAAATGTTTTGTAAACATCAATTGTGATTTTAAATTTTTCAAATGCTAATCAATGTTATGTCATGGTATTCTCAAAGTAACTACTTTTATGAAAATATTTTAAATGGGGGGAACAGCTTTTATAGCAGTAACCTCTTTTACAAACATTCAATCAAACATAATAGTAAAAACTGTTACTGCTGATTCACTCTATAAATTTCAAGATTTTAACACTGATGAAAGTTTCTCATATACAATATCAAAACTTATTCCTACCTGAAGTGCTTTCTCCATGTCACCCATACTTTCATATATCACACCTAGTGTCTGGAACGGTTTGCGTGCTTGTGGTGCTATATAAAATAATAATAATAATAATAATATGGGTGACATTTCCAATTTTGACCTACCAATCAGCAAAGAAGATGAAGAGCTTGTGACCTGACTTTGACCCACTACTACACAGTGGCATTTTCTGAAACCAGGCCTAATGCTGTGCAATGTATAGAAAGAAAATATGAAGAAAATCAGTATAATTATAGCAGGATTAAATCCAATGCAGTTCAATCTAAAATCATCTATCTGATGTAACTGTGTTTGCCATCTGTTCTCTGAATTACAATGGTTGCTTATTGTAAGTCATATGAAAATTTTAATATTACAGTTGTGACGAGCCTATGCTCTTTAAATAATTAACAGAAAAGAGTGAAAGCAACAAGCTTTGTAAACTTTAACAAATATTTTCCTAAAATACAAAGTGAAAATGAGAAGGGAAAAAAACTTATGGTATGCTGAAATAAATCCCAAAATAATCCAAGAATTACAGACAAAAGTTGTAGTAATTTAAAGTCCTCAATAAAATTCAGTAGAAGTCCAGAAAATATCCCCAAACTGATGTCAATGACATGTCTGTGGCAGCTATTGAAGTGTTGATGTGTCAACAGCCTTTCTTAAATCACAGATATATAATTCCAGGTTTTAATTCAGTATAAATTCCAGTGACTGTCTTTATCCAAGAATTTTATCAGAGCACTTTTGTATTTCCGAAGAAAATAATCACTTGAATTCAATAATTTGAAGAAGATAAAATTCAGCCCAAACTGGTCACAACATAATACAACTTGAAAGTCGAGATGTTAAAGCACAAATGGTAAAGTCCTCACAGTTACAATATATATAGTTCTGTACTTGACCTCAGGTCACAATTAGCATTTTTTTTATAAAAAAACATTACCTAATGGAAAATAACCTTTTAGAATGATCTAATTAATGAGCCTTGTTTACTTAAAACTCAATAACCAGTACAATTCACTTAGGAAATTCCAAAAACACGACCCAAATAAACATATTTACTCCTGCTTCTTTATCTGGATAAAAATCATGATATTAAGTTCACCAGAGAAAGATGAGAGCAAAACTGAAACTTTTCAACATGACTATGCACTAAAAGTACCTGCAAAAACATTCTCTGCTTAAGTCTATATCAATCATTTCAGCATGGTGATGTGACCAAGAACAACCAAATTCTCACAAATATGAATTTCCAATGTTTCAAAACATTTTTATACTTTCTATTTATTATTTGTTGAATGTGACAAGATATTTGATGCATCATAGTTGTGTGTTTTTCAATGAGCCAATCAAATTAAGCACAGCAAAAACTTGTTATGTGTATATATTACGGACTATAATCCATAAAAGTAATTTCAAACAAACCAATTTTGAAAGCTTGGAAAAAATATAAAGACACCAGTCTTGTCTGTAATATTATTTCTGCAACAGGCAGAATTTGGTTATTTTATAGAAATTCTGGGGGCTGGAGGAAACAAATTAAATTAATTTTTCTCTATTTGTGAAAAACTGAAAGGCACATCATAACAAGAGGACTAAAAAAACACAACCCCAAGATAAATTAGTTATCTAGTTATTTGGTTTCATTTTATACAAGATATTATTTTATTTCATGATATCATTATTGTATCCTGTTTATCTAACATATTTTCTAATAACTTCTATCTGCCTAGTGGTTAGAGCGTCCACCTCAGATGTGGGAGGTCGTGAGTTCGATCCTCGACCGAGTCATACCAAAGACTTACAAAAATGGTACTAACAGCTGCCTCGCTTGGCGCTCAGCATTAAGAAGTTAGTGTTAGACTGGTCGGCTTGGTGTCAGGATAATGTGACTGGGTGGGACATCATGCTACATGTTTGCGGCATGATGCCCAAGTGCTAGACATCACTATAAACTGCCACACTGCAGACATCGTAGCGATATGACTGAAAAATTGTTAAAGCTATGTTAAAAATCCAAATCACATCACATCACACAATAACTTCTATCTTTGTAATCCTGTTGACTATGAAATATGATTTTTTAAAAATATTTGTTACATGCCTTTTTAACAGACATTGAATAATATGCTTTTTGTAATGTTTTCTATGATGGGACAATTTAGTAAAAATGATAATACAATTACAAACTAAATATACTGCACATGCCTCAGTATTATAAAAGCTGGTTGCATTCCAGAAGGTTATGGAATGCAATAATTACAGTGCCACAAAATCCCTGTACCAATGACTATCTACAATTAACATATTCTCCCTCTTTATGTTTACAGTCATTGAAAATGTTTTATAATCTTCATTCCATGTGTCAATAATGATGGTATTCATTCTCTTTATTATTTTCTCTCTCTTTCTAAAATCACCTCTACTGGCTTCCAATAAACATCTAACATGCCAGATTAATCATACGATAATTGCATGTATTAAATGTACCCTCCTTGTTCTGTTCAGGAGTTCAGAGTGATGTACTATTCATTAATTTATCTTTGTGACTATTTCATTGCTGACGAAGACATTTCTAAAATTAAATCTTTATACAGCAGTTTATAATATTTGTTAATAATTCCATTTGAGTTTTCACCTTTTGTATTTAGGACTCCAACTAAATGGAAGAAATTGGGTGCTCCATCACCTTTGCCCCTAATACTTCCCCCTCTGCTATTTCTAGCTGCCCTCCCATATTTCCTTGATTACTAAACTACATACTTAAAACTACTGTAGGTTCTGTTAATTTGTTATATTTTACTGTTTTATTTAATACAGTGTGACCCCGCTATAGCGCATTCCATTATAATGCAAATTCAGATTTAACGCGGTCGTGCCATGGCTCCCGAAATTTCATATACATGTATTTTTCTTGTGCACAAAAAAAATTCTTAAGTATTATGAAAAAAACCACGTAAAACGTTGCTTATCATTTTGGGGAACAGATCGCGTATGAATAATACAAGACAATCGTGGCTTGGCTCCTGAAATTTTATATGTATTTTTCTCGGACATGAAAAGGTATTTTTCTCGTACATGAAAAAGATTTTTTTCTTCTTAAAAGTAAGAAGAAGAAAAAATGCATAAGAAGTTTATTCTGGGATCGCGTAGGTCTTCGCCAATGTTGCAAACTTGGATTGTTTTTCCTTATTGGCTGCAAAACATACCATGTGGCTTTTTTTATTTGTTGGCGACATTGTTGGCTGCTTAAACTTTTATATACAACCATTGGTTTGGAGTGCAGAAATTCAGAGGCCTCATGAAAGGAAGCCGCAAACTGGCTATAAAATGCACTGAAATTTATATATTGTTACATAAACAAATTCTTTGTCCATACTGAAAAACCATCTAAACAGTGCATTGTTATATCATAATCCGCTTATCCTGACATCTAGCATGAGTTCTGTATGTTGTGAAATATCCGCTTTTTTGTTGTTATCATTTCTGGTAACAGAGATCAACCGGGTGAGGCATTGTCTCGTAATCTATCTTTCATCGGATTTTCGGCCACTCACTAGTAATTAATATATTTACAAAGACTGACATTTGTATGTGGATGGTAAGTAAAATTCCTCTACATTTCACTCAGAATTAAGTTCTTCAGAACTCTCACGTTTTCTGAAATAATCTCTATCATCAGAACACCTGCGTATCTATTATCAGTTGACCCTTTGTTAATTGTGGAAGGCAGCATCATGCTGCTACCACAAATGAAAAAAAAATACATCTTACTTATTGGTTTATTCAGCAGGCATGAAGGGACAGTGACTAGAATAGTCTAAACAATGGCCAATTCCTTTTTAAAAATATACCCAGATTAAATAGATTGCTGAAATTTCAAAGGAAACAGATTACATTTGAAGCACCGACTGTTATGAAAACGTGCTCAGCAAATGATGCAAAGAGTTAAACAATCCACAGGGCCTGATGAAATTCTATTTCTTCTTTTCACAAATGACCTTCCTCTATGGACAGAGCACAGAGACAGAGACTTATACTGTAACAGCTCTACTTGACTCGATATGAGAAATATTGAGGCATAGTAAAAAAATAAAGGGTTGTAAATTAAACAAAAACAAAATATACTGGTAACAGCCTCATTTATGGTGGATTCCATATGAGAAACTTGTAAATTTGTCAAAAATGCTTAGGAAGAAAAACTTATAATAGTGACAGTTAAAAGTGGGACACACCTGATGACTTTGTGTGTAAATCACTATCAAGTAAAATAACTTTGCTAAGTAAAATTAAGAAATACAAACCCTTACAAACTACAATAATGCACTACACAATTTGAAAGTTAATGGCTATTATTTGACAACAAGATATACAAAGTACCTCTCCTAATTCTGGATGCTCCTTTTGACACATCATCTATTCTTTTTAAGGAACTGAAATGGCCTCAAATAAATGGTTGAATAAACTTTCAAAATGCAGTACTTGTCCAACAAGTATAAATTATAATATGCCTGAATAGTTGAGAGAACTATGTGATCAAAATCATGGGCCATGTGCTTTATGGCTGACTGCATGTGGCTACTTCAAATTTCCAAAATCCAATACTGAACAATTCTGATGTAGTGGGAAATATTCTGTAACAAAGATGAGGAATTCTTTGAACACATTAGTTTGATCATCCACTTCTGTTGAAAGTTTTAAAGAAAAATATCTCAAATATTAAAAGCTTGATTTTAATTGATTTGTACATATCATTATATTTTGTCATCTTTTGCTTATGATGGCTTAAACATTATTATTCAACCAAATGAACTTCTGTATCTTCAATATACATCATTTTTTTTATATGGACCTATCATTTAATGGGGGGCAAGGCTGAGATCTGATTCTTAAAAAAATATACATAGTCCCAACTAGCTTGAAAAAATTGTATTGCTCTGAATTTTAGAGAGAGAAAAGAACTATATATATATACATATATATATATATATATATATATATATATATATATATATATATATATATATATATATATATATATATATATATTAGTGCAAAAAATGAATCACCTAAGAGTAAATGAAAAGAAAATATTCTGGTTTGAAAGAAAATCAACCCCACCCCACCCCAAAATTACATGGTAGGTCCTTTACCTAACTTCAAAAGAAACTGGGTTGTTCCCTTCATTAACATTACCTATGCAAGTTAGCCAAATTTATTTACCACAAATTATAAACACAACATCATCCTAGTTATTGTCAAGCAATCTGTGCAAGGGTGCCTGTTTATCTCTGACTGACTTACCTTTTAATCTCCTCTTTTGATTGAGTCAACAAAATGGCCCTAAGTCATAATTTTCCATAAACATTAAGACAATGTTTTAATGTTAATATAGGCTACATGATCACTTTATTGCATCAAGAAAGCTCCCACTCTCTCTCTCTCCTCTCATGCCTACAATTACTCAAAAGGTTCTGTTTTGAAAGATGGCACTGTTATGGGGTTTGATTGAAATATTGTGTTTCTCGTGTAACACAAGGTATTCTGGTGTTTATGAAAGATACATTTTAGTGATGACGTAGTTATACCATGAAATTCACCATGAAGATAAGACCAACAATGTGATACATAAGATACCTACTAATGATGATACAAAGTTGTATCGCTTAATCACAAATAGCTCTAAAGTTATGGAATAAACAAGAAAGTATGCTGAAAAAGAAACTAAAACAAAACGAAAAGTGTGATGGAAACATAAAATATTAAACTGTGTTCATGACCTTAAAGATAACACCCCCAATGTGGTATGCAGTATTCCTTCAAGCGAAACCATACAATTTTATCAAGTTTCAGAGTCGTCTCAAATGGCTTTGATACTAGAGCAGAAGTGAAAGCATGATGGAAATTTGAGCTGTGAGCTTGATGTTGCAGACCAGACCACCACTTTGGTATGTGCCGCACCTTCTACTGATGATGTACAAGTATAAAAAATGTATTCTCCCTGTTCAAATGCCTTCAAAGTTATAGAATGGAAGGAAAATTTCTTCTCTTTAATTTCAAATGGCTTCAAAGTTACTGAATAAAAGAGAATTTCTTTTCACTAAATTCAAATGACTTCCAATTATAGAACAGAAAGGAAATTAAATTAAATTAAGCAAGACTTTTCTTTTTCTTGACAAAAAACTTTTGACAGTGCAGCTGACTTAGTTCCAATCAAAGTCAATTATGACCTATGTAAATATCCAAGCTGTACACCACTGTTTTAATGAGAACAGTTCAAATCAAACTGAAGACAACAAACTTTATATATGATTTCGTGATATAAAATCATAGAAATGTGAAATGGAAAATATTTATTTGAGAATGAGAATATGACCAACTACAAGGTAAATGCCTACCTTGTCTTATTATCTCCATGCACTTGTTGATGGCTTCAACATGATCTCCTCTAGCAAATGTCAAATTCACATCCCCCATTTCTCCCTCTAAATGTCTAGGCAAGTCATGATGTTTCTTTCTCTGACAAACAAGAAAATTTATAACAAATATAAGCCTGAGTATTATATATATATATATATATATATATATATATATATATATATATATATATATATATATACAGTAAAACCTGTCATGAGCGACCTCTGATATGAGCGACCACCTGTCATTTCCGACCACAATCGTAATGCACGGATCGATTTTACTATATAAACGCTCTGTTATGAACGACCACCTGCTGAACGCGACCAGCAACCGCGATTTCTTGGCAAAATATGCATTTTGACACTGCTTTGAACGACCGCATCGCCAAAAAATCAAAACAGATTGACATCACTGACCTTAACTTAATCCTTTGTAAACACTAGAGCTCGGGATAAATGTAGTATGCAAACAAAGTGCACATTAAATAACACTATAGTTGAACAACCATATATCGGGATAAACACCTCTAACCATCATTTAATCCTTTGTAACAAAGACTGCATAAATAGCAAAGATTGCTCTAATAAAGTATTTAAAAATAATTTGTCTTGCTACAGTACCAGTTTTGTGAAATTTACAACTCCAGCGTACGGTGTCATTTGTAAACTGCAGTAAACCAGACTGAAGTACATGACACTAACTGCCATTGTAGTGCCGAAGTATTGTGAATAGTCAGTAAGAGTAACATCAAAGGGAGTAATGATGGATATACGCAGTCAATTTAAAGGTTTGTATTTTTTCTTTATCTTTATGAAAACTCACAAAACGCCGGTAGTCCTTATGTCCAAGTGAGAAATCATTTGAAAGGGCTTCAGTGTTGGTTTGAGTACGTCGTTTGCTTTCCAGTTAATCCATAATGCCTGGAGGGTGAATGAGCTCATTGTCTTTAATACTAGTAAGTGAGAATCATTTCTGGACTTTTTTAAAATTATTTTTTATTTCTTTTGTTAGTGTTTCACCAAGCCACAATCTGTTTACGTGGGTGCAGATGGTCGGAACATTTGTTTATCGAGCTATAACGCTGTTGATTTAAACTTCGTCTCAGAATAAATGTATTGTTTCTTGATTAGTTAATTATGTCTTTTGGTTTCATTCATTGGTACATAATATATATTTATTCCACAATTCCCCAAAACCTGATCAAAACTGATAGTCTTTATAACGTCAGCACTAATAACAATGGCAGAATCTCCGCTGAAAAAAAGAAAAATTGTAACACTGGAAGAAAGGATTAATGTCATTGAAAGAAATGAAAAAGGCGAGACCACTTGCAAAATAGCAGTCAGCTTAAGCGTCGGTAAAACGCAAGTTCAAAATGTAATCAAAGACAAGAAGTCCATTAGAAACGAATGGCAGAAAGGTGCACAAGCACAGAGGAAATATGCCACGGCACGACGGACAGTTTACGGAGATCTGAACGAGCGAGTATGGGAGTGGTTTTGTGTTGCAAGGAGTAAAAACATACGAGTAAGTGGAAAGTTGATTCCAGAAAAGGCAATAATTGAGATACATGTTCAGACCAAATAGCTGAGTAAAACATGTCAACAAAGAAGTATAATGGATTTCTTTTAAAAAAACAAGTGAATAAGTGTATAAAATAAGATATATACATCATATCTAACTGTTCATTTTTTGTACATATTAATGTGATGTTGAAATATAAATTTTATTCTTGTTGTTTGATAGATGTATATCTTTATTATATAAAGATATTTTGAGAGGAATGCATGCAATATTTAACAAGATTCATGAATAAAGGATATGATACATGTACAGTGAATATGGGTATTATTTATATTTCAACAATGCTAACTATTGACCCTGAAAACCAGTCCATTTTCACACACCTCTTATGAGAGACCACCTGTCCTGAGAGACCGCTTTTGGTTGGCAGAAGGGGCGGTCTCTCATAACAGGTTTTACTGTATGTATATATATATGTATATATATATATATATATATATATATATATATATATATATATATATATATATATATATATATATATATATATATATAGCGATTCTCTATCAATGTTGGTGCCATTTATCTTCTTTCGGCATCATATATACAGTAAGACCTGTCTGTTATAAGCAATCACCTGTCATTTATTACCACAATGACAATGTTTGGATCAACTTTATTATATAAATACAGTCATGAGCGACCACCTACAGAACATGACCAGTAATGATTTTAGGCAAAATCACTTGTAAATATTACTGCTTAGGAGGGTCCAAAGGCAAAGTGCAGATCGTTCATCCTAAACAACAATGACATGAATGACTGTATTGCAAAAACAAAGACAAAGAACACTATTATTTAATCCTTTGTTTACCATGACCAACTAAAATGTAAAGACTTCAAACAAAAACACAAATGAGACTGGTCACATTTCCTAAATTCATCCAATGTAGTGGTCAATTATATCACTTGTCTTTGGAGTTAATCTGCAATGCCAGGGGTCAATGAGGTCTTTGTCTCATCTTTAATACTAGTAAGTGATAATCATTTCTGGATTTGATAGTCATTGTTAAAGGGTTGTATTGTTTGTTGCTTTGTTATGTTACCGTGCAGCCAGTTATACAATTGGCTTATCTAGTAATGAGATGTTATAGAATTAATCCATTTATGTAATCAGTGAATAAGGCTTTTGGCTGATGCCTCTAAACGTCAAAATTCAACACTGTTTGAGAAAGAAAAAAACCCACAATCATTGTTGATATATTTTATTCTTTATTCATAATTCTTATTAAAATATTGCATGCATTCCACTGAAAATAATTTTAATAGAGCAATATAGATATACATCTGTCATAAAATATTCACATATTCAATCCTTATTTATCCAGTGTATGATCATCATTACAAGTGACCACTGATAATAACCTTACCTCGATAACACTGGAATGACCTAAAGCAAAATTTCTAACACTGGTGAAAAGATATATAATTGAAAGAAGTGGAAGATAAATAAATATTACCTTAGCTAATTTCATAATTCATGTGCTAATGCATCTTCAAATAAAAATGTGAATATTTTATGACAGATGTATATCTATATTGCTCTATAAAATTATTTTCAGTGGAATGCATGCAATATTTTAATAAGAATTATGAATAAAGAATAAAATATATCAACAATGATTGTGGTTTTTTTTCTTTCTCAAACAGTGTTGAATTTTGACTTTGAAAACTGATTCTTTGCTTAAGCATGTTAAGACAGCACCTGTCAAGAGACTGCCCAATGTTGGCAGAAGGCATATTCTCTCATGACAGGTTTTACTGTACAAGATTATCTTCTTGGCAATTAAAAGTTATTTACACAACCAGCATTAGTCCCTGAGCCTATCCCTGCCCCATGGCACTTATTCATAATTTAGACTGGACCTATCCATGACCTAGGGTACTAGGCAACGATTCATAATTTAGAAACTGTTCATAAATGCACCATTTTAGTATAATTGGAATTGCACATGGTGTTTAATATGTTTAGTCTGCATGGATTATTAGGTCAACCCTTCTCACTTGGGGGCAACATGCCAATGGTGTCATGACTTGGAAACCACCAAGATCTCCATCCAAGGGGCTGCAGTGCCTCGGTAGTAATGGTGTTGCCACATGACCAGAAGGTTGCGGGTTTGATTCCCACAGTATGACAGCCTGGATCCCTGCTAATATGTATAGATCTCTCTTATAATCAAACCCACGCAAGGTCTTCATGATATGACTTATATACACTTGCTTAAAAGCGGAGTAAAACTGCAAACAACAAAGATCCCAAATGCACCTGTAGATCAGGGTCTATGCTGTTTGTTTTACTGATTACTTCTAACAAACTGCACAGACCCAGATCTGCTGGTGCATTATGCAACAGCAGATCTGAGTCTGTGCAGTTTGCAGTTGGATTCATCTCATAAGCAAATATGAACAGTACATTACCAATATGATCCAAAATAAAACCTCTACAGTATTCACAAACAAGTGACGGAGGATGGACAATGGATGCCTGGTCATCCCTTGCCCTCATGACTTTATACAAATTGTGATAAAATGTTCATCAAAATAACTATATTTTTACAGGACATAATGTATTGTCATGTCATCAAAGCATGCTAAGTTTCATTACAATGTTTCTAACTATATAAGAAATATTAAGGAAACAAAAACTATGATAAATGGATGGATAAACGAAATCTAGTACACCTCATCACACTTCTTCGCTAGGGGTATGACGGTATAATAAACAATAAAATGTCAACAGAAAACATTTGACATGCCTCTTTTCTTGGTTTAAGCATCTCTCTTTGTTCTGAAAATATATAAAAAGAAACATCATAAAAAACTTTTTTTTCTAGTAAAATAAAAAATACTTACCATTCATAATAATTAGGAGAAGTACTAACTCAGTCTAAACAAGAGATACAAGATACAAGAGAGATGGATTCGCAATACAGCAGTAGTTCTCCTAAGGTATTATAATTTAATACAATTTAATATATTTCATATACAAATATCTTTTTACGTATTTTTCTCTTTCTCCAATTTTTCATTACCTATATAACCTTACTATTAGATGTTCTCTTCTTCCAGCATTTATCATTAAGTAAATGACAAATTTTGCCTTCTTGTATCATGAAATGGAGGACCAGTTGATTATGAACAGGAGTTTTCCAGGTTGCTGATGTGGTGGACTTGATGAATATTTTGGCAAGTTTCACATATTGGTTTATACCCCAAATTTGATATAATTATGAACACTCCTATGAAATTAACAGAATAATCATAACAGGAGAATAAGATAAATAGTATATTACATACATTTGATGACGTTTTCTGTGACCACAACCATAAACCTCTAAAACAACAATCACTAAAACTATCAATGCATTACACAGTGAAATCTGATGATATCACATTAAAGTCTGCTGCAAAATATCATTACTCCAATGACTTTCTTAGTTTTAATTATCAGTAACATCCATCATACCATGTGTACTAGCTTACAAGTCAAGTCCAACAGTAAACTGCACAGACCCATATCTGCCATTGCATAATGTGCCAGCAGATCTGGATCTGTGAAGTTTGTTAGAAATAATCAGAAGAACAAACAACAATGAAGCATAGACCCTGGTCTGCAGTAACATTATGCCACGGCACATCAGGATCTTTGTTGTTGGCTATCTGACTTGACTTATAAGCATGTCTTGTGGTAATTGTTCCCACTCAGACACTGCCCTTATGGAAAAAGATGTCATGGTCCTCACCAACACCGATATCAGAGAAAAAGCTGTGATGGCCCTCTCAGACACTGTCCCTATGGAAAAAGCTGCCATGGCTCAGTGGTTAGCGTGCTGTGACTGAAAAGGCAGACGTGCCAACTCTGACAAGACCTTCTCAGTAAAGCAGACAATATTTTTCCATAGGTCAGTCAAAATTTCAATAAGGTGTACAAAATACAATGTACAGCTATTGACAAGAAGGAAAACTTGCATTTTAAAACTACAGAAGTGTGATCAAAGACTGCTGCAGTGATGGTAAACAATATGTTCAACTGAAAAGTTTCTAAAGTACACTTAGACCGTAATTAGCTCCAGTACAATTTCACAAATTGCAGTTGCAAACCCTATGGAGCTCAGTGGTTTCCTGCTTTCTCTCATCTTAATACTTAGCTTTTATTTTTCAATTTCACAATACAATGCCATGAGATATACTAAATTCAACATGGTCTCCATTAAACATAACTGTTGTCCTTCCGGATTCTTCCCAAGAATCTGAATATTCCTTATATTAACTCTGTGGTGTTATTCAAACTTTTTAACCAGCGTATTGTCCCATTTTGTCTATAACAGCTTGATTATACAGATTTGCATGAAAAAAATATGTACAGTTTTAAGTGTTTGATGTACTCCTGTAAAGTTAGTCCAGTTCACTAACCAACTCGACACTAAACAAACCCAGATATAAACTGAACTGAGTATCTAAATTTTACCACAACAATCGTATTTCCATAATTTGTGCTATGTTTACTTAAGTCTTTTTTATTAAGGGCATTTCCATAAGATTTATGGTCAAGCATAAAATTCATCATTGAAAGGTGCTGGTTCAAATCCTACCATGGGATCAGCCAGTGTCAGTTATTATTGTGTACCCTAGGGCAAGGCACTTTGCTGAATTTACCTTTGCATTATATAGCCTTGCTGTGTCATAAAAGAAAAATAAACCAAACATGCCCCTATATAGTGGAGAAAAAAAATTCAAAATATATTATGCACATCTAAAGACTAACCCAAATAAAATCACAAAGTCTTTCCTAATTTGTGTAGGAACAGCCATTCAACATCATTCATGTACACACACTATACCCACCTTTTCTTTGGAACATATAGTATTAAAACAAATGTCTCATATGATACGTTGTATTATAACCATAATGTCTTGTCTCTTGTAAAATGAACTGCTTAAGGCAAGTATACTAACTCTGTTCCTTCTTTTTCTTTTTATCATCCCCATCCTTGTCTGGTTCTTCCTCTTTATCTGAAGCTGTACTTTGATCAGTTGGTACTTTTCCATTCTCTGCTGGGGAAGATGTTTCCTGGACACCTAATTCGTCATGAGCAGCATTTTCCATCAACTCAATGAACTCCAAAAAAGAAATCTTTCCTGGAAGATGATCAAAGCTATTTTTCATGCAGTGAAAAAGTATTATTTTATCTTCTTTATAAAAATATCTTAACTGTCTGTGAATGTAGTAGGAGCTCAGTCTAATAAGTATGACACATACATAAAAAATAAAATTGATCTCATGATCTGAAAATGTATTGTTATATTTAAATTTCACAAATCATGATATAATTTTAATGAAAAGACATAGTATTCACCCCTTACAATGTTATCCATAGGTGTCATGAAATTGACCTGCCAATATTGAGACATATTCCAATAACGCTTTTCAAAGTAAGGCATACAAACAAAACTATAAAGCATAGAATAATGCAAAACCATATTATTTATTTTAATTAGCCAAGGACTAAAATTTGGCAATGTAAAAACATTAATTGAACAAAATTTTTATCAACAGTAAATGTCTGAAATATCCAGCGTCGTGTTTCTATTATCTGACTCTTCTGCTATCTCTGGTTACAAATCTGTACCATGCAAGGTAAAAGGATCACTATTCACTTAGACAAATCAGTAGTGATTGTGCTGTCAGTTCTATTTGCGACTTGCTTCTAGGTTCGAAATAAGTTGGGTTTTATTTTTTATGTAAGTAACAGGCAGATTAACACCTAATTAATACAGAAAAAATGATTTAAGTTTTCACACCACATTTAGTGCTGCATATGGTGTATTTGTCTGACCCACAAACCAGCTGAGTATGCATGCATTCACTGTCTCCATCAATTATCAAAGATCACACAAAAAAGAGCAACTGAAATTCTGATGGTTTAATATTTAAAACGGTGTTTTATATTTAAGACGGTGTTTTATATATTGTAATTGTATTTGCACATGGGATTTCTCTTCACCCCAACAGACTGTTTGATCTTACAGAGTAATACATAATATTGTGTAAAGGCCACTATTAAGTTACAAACTTAACTGTAATACCATGAAAATTAGATATGGTAAGAATGACTCTTTAATTAAAGGCTAAGATTGGACAGAACCATTAGGAAATCATGGGAGTCCCTTAATATTATCCTAGCAGTTCTACACAGAGATGTTATTATTACTGGAGAAAGGACTTTGATGTCACTGGGACACTACCATTTACTGAATCGAATCAACAAACACAGGTCTGTTGCAAGTGTGGGGTTTATAGTGGTTTTTATCCTCAACAAAACTTAGCAATGATACCAAAAAATTTGTAATTATACCTGATAAATATTCAAGTGTGGGTTCTAAATGGACACTTTTTGGAAGTCTAACTGGTGAGACACCAGAAGTTGATGGTCCATTTTGGTTGGAGTTTGGTTTTTTAGATATGGCCTCTGCTAGGGCAGAAGGGTCCAAGAGGAGAGTATCATCTAGGAGAATTTCTTCTTCTTCCGAGTCAGACATCTCAACCAATCCCTTTACCTGCAAAACATTGAATTTACAATCTCAGCTGTCACAAATGGCATTTTAAATGGGATGCTCTGCAGTTTTTACTATGAACATTTGGACATAAGGATCGGTCTCCTATCAGCAAGATATAATCTACCACAAAATATCATACTGCTCTGGTGGCCTAAGTGATTAAAGCATGCACCTCAGATGTGAGAGGTCACAGGTTCGAACCCTAGCCAAGTCATAACAAAGACTTATAAAAATGGTACTAGCAGCTGCCTCGCTTGGTACTCAACATTAAGAGTTTAATGTTAGGTCTGGTCGGCCTGGTGTCAGGATAATGTGACTGGGTTGGACATGATGGAACATGTATGCGGCATGATGCCCCAGTGCTAAACATCACTATAAACTGCCAAATTGCAGACATCATAGCGATATGACTCAAACTGTTAAAGCTACTTTAAAAATTGAAAACAACACACATACACTAAAATAATATCATTTTCTAATTTTTTTTATTATACAACTTGAGAACATACTAGACAAAATATCTTAGATCAGTATTCTGATGATGATAACAATAATAACATTATGCTCCAATCAATAGCAAGGTAAATAACTCATTTTGTGACTCCATTCAAAATTTTAAATAAGATCTAAGATATGTCATATAATCTCGTCATGGATGGATATTATTCTTTGTATGAAAAGGACCATGTGATGGATGCATAAGATCCATTGTATGAAAAGGATGATGTAATGGATGCATACTATTCTCTGTATGAAAAGAATCGTGTAATGGATACATATGATCCCATGTATGAAGTGGATGATGTAATGTATGTATAATATCCTGTGTATAAAGTGGGTGATAAATGAACCAAATATCCTGTGTATAAAGTGGGCAATGAATTAACCAATTTCCCACAAAATCACTCAATATGAAAGTATGGGTACACACATGAAAACAGAACTAGGAGAAGATGGGCAACTGCCCACTGCAGACCCAAACTTAATCTTGAACCCAGTCTGTTTCTGAACTAGTATTGCCCCTGGTGAATACAAACTGAAGTCACACCATGGCCACCATGTGGAACTATGATCTAGTGTCATTTTTAATCCAAAACATGCAAATAGGCATGTAAAACTATGTTTAAATAAGGAGGATTATGAGATATTCTGTATGGTGTCAAAAGTTGTTTTGCTGTGAGAATGAACAAAAATTCAGCTATCCAATCGATTTATTCAAGCATCTTCATGTAAAGAATCACCTGATGTTTATCAATGTTAGTGTAGTCTGGCATTACACCCACAATCTGATGTTTATCAATGTTAGTGTAGTTTGGCATTACACCCACAGTCTGATGTTTATCAATGTTAGTGTAGTTTGGCATTACACCCACAATCTGACGTTTATCAATGTTAGTGTAGTTTGGCATTACACCCACAATCTGATGTTTATCAATGTTAGTGAAGTTTGGCATTACACCCACAATCTGATGTTTATCAATGTTAGTGTAGTTTGGCATTACACCCACAATCTGATGTTTATTAGTGTTAGTGTATTTTGGTTTTACATGCACAACCTGGTGTTTATCAATGTTTTTCCACAGATTGTCTCATATAGTCAATAATATACACACTTAAACAATAAGTAAGCTAACATGTTGTACCATCTCTTTGAAGAAACTGTGTACATGAGTTAAAGTTTGAGAGAGTGTGTGTGTGTGTATGTGATTTGGATTTTTAATGTAGCTTTAAATTTTTTAAGTCATATAGCTATGATGTCTGCAGTGTGGCATCATGCCGCAGATGTGTAGCATCATGTCCTACCCAGTTGTCACATTATCCTGTCACCAGGCTGACCAGTCCTAACACTAACCTCTTAATGCTGAGTGCCAAGTGCGGCAGCTGTTAGTACCATATTTATAAGTCTTTGGTATAACTTGGCCAGGGTTTGAACCCATGACCTCCCGTGTCCAAGGCAGACACTCTAACCACTAGACCACCAGAGTAGTCCTAAAGTTGAAGAGAAAGTTACATTAATGCATGCTGGATGAAATCTACAAAACCAAACAAAATCACAAAAATTATGCTGTTGTGATCTAGTGTATACCTTCTGAAAACCACAAAAATAAATAATCAAACAATGATGAACTGAAGAAAATAAATAAAGTGCAAGCATTTTTGCTAAGTGTTCATCAACAATCAATTAAAAAACTCCATGCCAGTATGCATACTCGGAAAATGTTCTTTTTGTCAAAACAAATAATAACAATATAATTTTCCTTTCAACAATTAATCTATAGTGTCATATACAATATCCAAATAATTATGCAAAATTATATCTGTCCAGCGAGAATTTGTTGAAGCTGACAAATTTTAAGTAGAAAGTTTACAGTTTAGAAAATAATATTCAAAAATAGTTACCTTAAACTTCTACTTTAGCATTTTTTTCAAATAGATAATTACAATATTTATGAAAAAATAGTAAAACTTTTATATTTTCCATCACAACAGCTGCTGTATAACAAGGTTATATTGTATGAAACGGCATCTTCAAAATAGTTTAGTCAAAAATCATCAATGTTTCCATATTATTTTTTTCTAATGCATACGAACAGGGCTCAAAATTAATACTATCTGGGTAATCCACTATCATTTAGTGATTTTTGCTGACAGATCACTAAAACCTAACAGTCACTAATAAATTGGAACAATGAAAATTACTGCTGAGGTTGCTATCATAAAAGTTATAAAATGGTCTTGCACCTTATGTATCAAATAAAATGCAAGTCAGCATTCCTTTTAATGGCTAATTGATCTGTTTATTGTCTTAAATGATTATGTACCAACATCCTGTGCTTGACAAGGAACAATAAAATGCTCATGAAACATGGACAGGTGTTAAAACACTTATCTTCTCATTAAGTAAATCAGTGTGGTTATTGTCAAAACAGTCTTCACTAGGGGTAAGACAATATACTTGTTCCACGTTCTGATACAATTCATGATACAAGACATATTGATACACATATGAACTTGATGGTCTTTCCATTTCTGAAAGGTAGGTGGTGCCCCTTTTTGCAAGTTGGCATACTGGTATTTCCAGTATGCAGATTACAGCCAGAGATCAAGTTATCAGATTTTTTTGGGCAATTCTCATTGATGACAAGAAAACAAAAATACATGTACATTGAAACAGACTACCTGTAGGATGTCTGTGAGTTTAATACAATGTTTTAGGCCATTTTTTGGTGGCTCCATTTAACTCACTTTAGCCACCAGACCCTTTGTTTTGCACTGCATGAATGCTTTGAAAATAACTTATTACCAATTTCATGTCTCACTTAAACTTGGAACACGATGTTATCTTCAAAACAGATGAAATAAAGTAATTTCCTCGTGCAAAGAAAATCTCTTCTATAACAAATCTGGGCATGGAAATGATAATGAATATCAGCAAAATCTATCACATTGTACATCCTGCTGATGCAAATTACTGCTGATGCAGCAGGTACTTTGTATTCGTTAGTGAAGAAGGAAAACTATTTACAACACCCTTTCCTATTCTATAATTATTTTAAAACTGTACACAAGTTGATATACTTGAGCAGTTTAAATAGCCCCCTTGCTGATTCCTTGCTAATTTTATTTATTCCATCAGTACCATCATTCACTGGTTAAATATCTCTGCATAAAAAGAGAAATTCCAAATTTGTTCCCCATGTACATTTTAAGAGATGCTGTCTGGATTTTATCTTCTGGGGGACTGCAGCCTTCATCAAAAAAAGAGGAGAGTGGAGTAGAAAAGATGAAGGGGGAGGAGAAATGGTAGCAATTCAATATTTACCTAACACTTCAATATCTGTCCTTCTACGTGCTCCTCTTTGTTAGAGCTCTACTAAAATCAAAATCTTTAAAAGATGTCACCTCTAGTTGTATAAGTATTGATTTGTTTATTATTTCTGAGCATACTCTGTTCCTTATCAGTGTATGAATATTTTTCTGTACTTTCTTCTGAAGAAGCATAGCTAGCTTTGTCAGCATGAAGATGTTGGGAAACTGATCTTTATGGCTGTTATTTACAATTTCCAGAGCTCACAGATATTATCTTTTGGACACATCTACTCCAAAATCAGATTTTTCACCAAACATAAACTTAATTTCTTGAATTAGTAGTTTACTGACTACAATGCCAGATTTCTCATCTGTTCCATAACGCTATATTGGGGATTTTAGTCCATTAATACCATAGTCTGCTTGTGCAGAAAGAGGTATTCAAATAAATATCTTTACTTCTTAATTTCATTTTTTCATCTTTGTTTATTCAGATTATCTTAACCCTGATAAGGATATATGGTTTCGTAGCATATGATCTGCAAGGCTAAACTGGTTAATAAAAAAAATGAAAATTGCATTCTATTTTTAAATTTTCTGTATAATAAATATGCTCAGTATTCTGCCCTTTCTACATTTAATTTGTAAATACTGCTGAAAGCAAAATTGGCCGTCATGCTGTCTATTTTTGTCCAATCAACATGTACATGTGACTTGTATTTATAACCATTTTCTGATTCAAAATCAATAACTGGTATCTCCATTAACAATTTACAAGCTCAAATAATCCAATATACTCATTACTTTAAAAATTGTTTTCATCATCACTTTCACCTGCCAGTATTTGCTGAAAGGAAACATAATGAACCATGCCAGTAATCAGACATTTTGGGTTTTCTAGGCAGCCCATATTTTAAAAATGCATATGTAAAACATCCTTCATAGAAGGCTGAAACTATGCCGTAATGCTTATTCTAGGACACAACGTTCCAATCAAATTCAGTTTAACAACCATTCATGTCATACTTCCAGAACACAGATGTGTAAACAGCTGATATACCGAAAAACACATCGTGACAAGAATGGTTAAATAAAATTATATACTTTGCCAAGTATAATTTCATATATGCAGGACTTTCAACTACTTTGCAGAGTTATCATGCATCACTGTTCTCCAAGTGTGCGAATTCATACAAAATTTGCATGATTCACACAACTGCAACCCTGAAAGCATCTTGAATGACTTTTGTGCAAAGTTTCTCTGTTGCTTTGCCAGTACTTCCTGTTTTTCATGCAGGGAATAAGCTATACTAATTCCTAATGTGTAGACTGTTTTTCATGCAGGGCTATACTAATTCCTAATGTGTAGACTGTTTTTCATGCAGGGCTATACTAATTCCTAATGTGTAGACTGTTTTTCATGCAGGGCTATACTAATTCCTAATGTGTAGACTGTTTTTCATGCAGGGCTATACTAATTCCTAATGTGTACATATTATTTAACCTCAACGGGAACAAGCAATAACCACCAATGAGATTTCCATGTAACATATTTTACCATGTGACACATCAGCAGTGTAGCTTTCAAATCAACTAAAGCAGACAAGATAAAATTCAATTAGCATGGAATTGGGGGGAACAGGTTATGTACCATGTCACTTCATTTTAATTTGCAGATGGTGAGTGAGTATTCTCAATAAATTCTATATTTAAATATAACAAGGCCAAGTAATAATAATTATTCATGACTGCTGAAGACAAAATAACTTACATATGGTAAGAATAATTTTGTATTGATTCTGCATCTCTTGTGCCAGCATGTGTATCATTACAGCAAAAGTATTGATGCATCGATATACTAATGAATTGTCTCATCCCTAGTGGAATTAGCCTGGGATACTGCCCAAAGCACTGATGATATTGATAACAAAAGGTATAGCACTGACTAATCAAAATGGGTCATGCTCACCTACTCAATCAATAATCCAGACTTACAGAGAACAATGTTTTAATCATGATAGCATTGTTGATAAGCATTCAATGTACTGTGAAGTGCCAATTGTAAACATGAGAAAGTACTTGCAAGGTACACAGCTGCTTTCAAAACAGAAGAAATCAGACGATGAAAAGAGAAAGCGTCATCATGAATATGATCTTAAGACGAGATTAAGTACCAGAAATGCTGGGAAAATGAACACAAGTGATTTACATATGACCCTGTAGAGGCTGTGATGTTGTGCACTTTTTTCAGAGAAATATGTGTTTTGTATATTTAATTTGCATTGTATGTTTGATCTTTGTCCATAATTGTGGGTAGAAGTTTGGGACAACTTGACTAATGTCATTTTTAAAAAAATATGTTTATTTGGATCTGTGTTCAGGATTTTGGTTATTCCATTGGAAAGTCTATTGTCTATTCGATTTTTGACACGTTTGTAAAGTATAAATAAGTCCAAGGTCTAACTTAAGAATGTTATGAAGGTGAACATTTGCCCCACATCCTGGTCATTTTATTATGTCTTATATAAGGTTCTGACAAACAAAATTATTCATTTTGTAAAACAATATAATGCAATTTCCATAAAAAAATTCTTATTTTATTGTGCCAAATGTTTCCAATTTAGTTGTTGTTGTTGTTATTGTTGTTGTAGTTGTAGGGTTTAATGCCATTTTTCAGCACATGATAGGCTATACATGGCGGCCAGTATTAATGGTGGAGGAAGAACCCAGGAAAACCCCGGAAAGAACCACCGACCAACAAAAGAAGCTACTGGCAAGCTTTCTCACATACCCACATTAGCCGAATCCAAGACTGGAACCCACGCAGACAGAGGTGAGATGGAAATGATGCATAATGGAGAGCGCTTTAGACCACTTGGGGCCCTTCCAATTTAGTTATAATATATTATTATAATCTAGGACAAGATCAAATCTAGTAAAAGGTAAGTAAATTTTAATCAACTTTCTTTTGGGAAAGCAGACTTTAATGAAGGCCCTTTATCAGTGAATTAAAAGTCAGTGAATATGCTGAGAGTTGGTTTACAGTACCCAATCTGAAGCAGATGACTGACTGTTAATGGGTCTGTAAAATAGATATGGCCAACTATTATGAAAACATGCATTTTAAATAATTACTCTTTAATATGCCCTCATTAAAAAAATTACTTTTCATTTACCACTGATTCACCACTAAATGGATTTCTTCTGGCAATGTATAAGGCTTGCAATTTATTAATGCTTAGTGACCTATATTTTTAAATGGCCATGTAAATTTTGAATTGGCTACTAAAATTCTACACGATTTGATACTTTGAGCATTGCTAAAACCTTGAATTGGCAAGATCTCCATCACATAATAAAATGAAACTGTCAAAACACATGTGACTGCAAACAACACTTTCTCCAAGTATTTTATTATGTAACATTGGGTAGGAATCTGTTTCACTCAAAACCAGCTGGATCTATAATTTCTCTGAAAATTTATTAGCGGTAGAAAAATCCACTGCCTGTAACAACTAAAATTTAAGGCCTAGCAAACTGATCTACCAATGCAAGAACCTGGCAACCAAAAAACTATTAAATAAATAAAAAAGAATAATTTTAAAAATTATAAGTGAATATAGATATTTTCCAGCAACAAACATTTAATCCTTACATTGTTTGTCTGGATAACTTCATATAATATAACTGAGTGTTGGGTGATGTGTCACTTATGAACTCATTATTTGATTAAGTAATCACAGTCCAGAGGTCTCACTAGGATTTTAAAACTAGGAGTCCAGGACTCCTAACTCGGTAAAAATCAGAGTCCCACCAGCAAAAGTTGCAGTCCCCTCCAAGAAACATGTTGAAGTGGCTAAATGTCCATTAAAATGCCTGGAATAAACAGACACAAAACTTTGTCAGTTTTATTTATTTGTAATCATTTATTATTCTATAAAAAAAATTATATATTAAAACTGATATCATGTACAAATATCATATTCTTTAACCACAATATAGTTCACTTTTGTCTCTGTCACATTTTTAAAAAATTTCTGATGCTTGGTTTTGGATCATATTCCTCCACACAAGGTCCCTCTTCTTTGACTCACATCATATGTGTTAAGGTCTCATGTTTTATTCTGGACCTTCCCTTCATCTTGATTTTGTTCTGCACACTGAAGCCTTTCATGCATGCCATGGCTGTCACTGGTGACACCAACACAATCACAGCTAGGACTGCAGAGTCTGGAAATCTCTGTACTCTTGAAGTAGAATTATACAGGCTTCTGTCAGTGTTCAGTTCAATGAATTTATGACTAACTAGCAAGTAGGTGGTTTCAAGATGTCTCATGCCTAGAAAATGTGAAAATTTGCAGATTAGAAGAACCAGTAGTTGCCATTGGGTTTAATTTTCCACATTCTTTACACCACTGGCATAAAGCTCTTGTTTGTCAATCAGATTGAGTTCTGTATATCCAAGGAATTTTTTTATTCCAAACACTAAGTCAGGCATCATGTACTTTCTTACACCTGGCTACTGTCCCATCAGGAAATATCAGTTTTAGCAACTTTAGCAGAGTTTTGAATCTCATTAAAATCTTCATCTGTTTTCCGTTTAACCCCAAAATACTTATCCAAATTTGCACACGGCATTTTGTGAAAGTCTTGACGTGCCTTGATTTTGAGGTCGCATGCAATAGCTATATGGCTACAATCAGAAATGAACACAATAACATGGATTGCGCTGGGCTTCACCAATGTCGCAAATTGCCATTTTTGGCTGATAAAAACTGTATATACAGACTTGGCTTTGGAGTGAAGAAATTCAAAGGCACCATGAGAGATCCCTGCAAACTTGGATATAAAAATGCACTGGAATCTATTGTTACATAAACAAATCCTTGTTTCATATTGACAAACCACCCCAACAGAGCATTGTTATATCATAATCTGCTTATGCTGATGTCTGGCCTTGGTACTGTATGCTGTAATATAACCAAAATAGCCATGCTACTGACAAGCTACAATCGACCACCTCTGAACGCAAGAATGGGAAATGACTACAGTCAACCAGAAAGCAGCAATTTAAAATAAAATGTAACAGAAAAAATAGTTTTCCTGCAACCTGAAAGAAAACTGATTACCTCTGAAGCACCAGTATATACCAAGGAAACAAAAAATTCTGTTTAAATGTTCTACAATTATTTTATGTTGCCACAGCAATAACAAATGGATATTGTTTGGTCCTTCAAAGAGAGCCTTTGGCGGCACCTTCAATAACACATGCACCTTCAAAGCAAGGTAATGACCTTTGATCAAAGGAAGTCAGCAACAAACTTAAATAAAATTAATGTTTCATTTTTCATAGGTATTAGAACATATTTATTGTGCTGCAAAGCAACAAAAAAGTGTGTATGGAGAACTCTTGCGTGGGTGATTTTCTGCATCCCAGATAAAAAAATTGCGTCCAAATACGCGTGATTAAGCATTTCCTAGATCTCTGAGTCCATAAATACAAGCAAAATGATAAGCCATTAAAGAAACAACACTCTTTAATGATTGCTTTTTGTCAGCACACCAACATTTGGCTGCAGTTTTTTTCAGCTCAACACAATCAGTGCTTGAAAAAAACCAACACCAGTTGTGAAGCATGTGATTGTTGCTTCTGCTGGCTAACTTCCGCAGAAGGAATGTATCAATCATGGAGAGCTTATCATTCTCTATTTAGATACAGGAATAATAGTATTAGATTATTGATAATATGAACAGAGGTCTTGGAAACGATTAATCACAAGTATTTGGACACAATTTTTTGTACCTGTGACAAAGAGAAACATTTATACAGAGAGTCCTCCGTATGCACACATTTGCCAGATGGCAAATTCAAGAACTTGCCAGTCCTACTTCAACCATCTGCTGAGTGGGAAGTTTTGTTGATCAAATGATCACTTTAGCCATGCTGATATTTACAATGAGAAAATTCAATGGCTGAAAGACCCCCAGATGTACATGTTATCATTGTAAGAGTATATCTGAAGAACATGACCCAATAACTTGGCGGCAAGTTCAAAGACTTGACCAGCTGCAAAAGTCAAATGTACTGATATTTACAATGACTGAATTCAGAGTCAGAAAGACCCAGTGATGTACTTTTGTGTAACAGTACATCAAATGAACAACTTTACTTTTTATTATTGTGTTCAATTTCCAAGTGTAGCCAAAGAAGCAGTGCATGTGACCACGAATCAAGACAAGTTGATAGTTAGACAAAATGCTGTTTCCAAATCTGGATAAGTATTCTGAGGCAAATTGGCAAAGACTAACGAGATTCGACAGAGTGCTGGAAGTTGCTAGAACTGATATTTCACATGGAACACTATGTGTGATGCTTAGCTTATTGCATGGAGTAAGATATTTTCTTGGTCTGACATACTTCACTCTCACTTTAATGGGCAAATAAGAGTTAACTGTCAGTGGTGTAAAGAAGTTAGAAAATTAAACTAAATGGCAACCACTGCTTCTACTCATCTGGAAATTTAGCCACCTCAGGTATGCCCAATATGCTTCTGGTAGGGGAATGCAACTTTTGCTGGTGGGACTCTTGTTTTTTCCAAAATAGGAGTCCTGGACTCCTAGTTTCAAAATCCTAGTGAGACCTCTGACGAACCATAATGATGTCAACTCATATATACATAAAATATGGACAATTTTCAAGTCTAGGATGGCCATTTACTAGAAAGCTGACAGAAAAGACTGAAAAAGGAAATTGTTCCATCATTGTGTAAGTGCCAGTCTCAAACAGATTAAATGCAAAATTCATCAAATATGCGTGAACTTTATCAAATCTATGTGAACTTAATTAAATCTATGTGAACTTGATTCAATCTATGTGAAATAGATTAAATGTGTGAAATTGATTATATATGTGAAACAGCTTAAATATGAGCCATTAATTAAATGCATGTGCATGACACTTTTCATATATATATATATATATATATATATATATATATATATATATATATATATATATATATATAGTGTGTGTGTGTGTGTGCGTGTGTCGCTCAATAATTTTAATTTCATCAATCTTGTGACAACTGTAATAATGTACCCGGCAACCAAACAAATTTGCTAGGTAATCAGATTTTCAAAGCTAGTTACTTCTGACTTGTGGATGCAAAGTTTGGTTCACATTTGTATTCATTCTACATAAAGAAGCAGGACGGGGGAAAAAATAGTCGAAAAAAGCGAACAATCGACTAGACCAACAAACTCGAAAATAGGTAACACCTTACTCGTTTGTTCATTTCTTGCCATGTTGCCCATTGTTCCTCACTAATATGGCTTTCAAAACATTGGAATGGATTTTTCGTGGATTCTTTAAGAAGATCGATATTCGTTACACTGATATCACCCATCTGGGTAACAATATCATCATCCATACTTTCCTCAGTGTCCGTCATCTCCGTGACCAGTAAATATAACTTCAACGATGAAGAGCAATAGTTTTAGTCTGGTTCCCTGCTACATGTAATTCCTGCGCTGCACTCGGCTAAGGTGGCGCTCTACAGTTTCGTATTTTGCATAGGTTGGGATTTTAAAGAAAAAGAATTTCCCCGGCTTTCCTCACTGGTTATACTGGCTATCTAAAAAGACCTTGTATATCTTAGGTATAATTCAAAGAACCTTTAATTCCCTTTAGTTTGGTGTATGATTGATAGGTGTACTATGGGTTATAGAGTATAAAGCTTGGCCTTACTTCAGATGTGCATCTTTCAAAAAGTGCTAGCTCTACTTGATCATTTTCACTTCAGAGGTAAATTGTATAAAAAAGAGCCGATAACTTTTTTTTACATTTTATATATTTTTAAATTTATTAATTGCACTTTCAGAAGCTGGTATTGTCTAGTCTGGCAAAATTCATTTTCCCTATTTTAATAGCTGCTATATAGTGTACTTTAGACTAATTCAGGTTGAGTTTTTAACGCAAGGGAGCAGTCATTTTAGTTAGCAGTGTGCTTAAATCATATAAAATTTCCAAAAGTACAATATCCAAAGAAATATCATCCACATTACATTAATGTAGCATACAGGTATGCCAACATTCTCTCCATTGTGCATGTTTTAAATGCCAACTACTTCACCTTACATACGTCACTCTCTCAAAAGAATGTATTAACTGGTGAGCGCCCCCTTAAAGATTTTCGCAGGGAGTATACAGAATGGGGAACCAGACTATTAATAGTTTGGGGTTACAAGTCGTTTCGGCGCAAGAACAATTGAGCCGGTAACGGTTGGGAGTGTATGTTTTGGACACTCTATCAACCGGGATGGTTCACCTCGCATAAATGGTACGTTTTAGTCCTATACTTAATATGCACAGTATATAAAACGTGCATGTATATCCAGTAATATTGATAAAGATCATTTGTGTCTTATTATACATATAAAAATAATGTGTTAGTAGCATTTGCAGTTGTGAATTATGAATTATGTTATTTTATTGTTGTTCGTCTTTGAGTTCGAATATGAGCATGACATCACATACTGTTTTGGTTTCTGTGAGTAAGTTAATAACTGATCAGGAAAATCTGCTCGAAACTGTCTATGGCACACTGGAGGAGATGCGGCTTGGATTGGCTTGATTAATGGAAGCCTTGCTGTAGTTCTGATATTTCTGTTGCTCGCGCCTTCGCCCTGCTTCTAGGTTTCATTTCTTTTCAAAATCTGAAGCTCTTATATGGACGAGACTCCGCTAGATTGAGGAATCCTGTGTGCGATCTTCCGAGACACTGGGATCAGTGTTGAAGTGCTTCAAGGATGACTTTTTTAAGGGTGCAGAACATTTGGGGAGACCCTCCTGTCCTACTTGTGTTTGTGTAAATGCTATAGATATATATATATATATATATATATATATATATATATATATATATATATATATATATATATATATATATATATATATATATATATATATATATATATATATATATATATATATATAATTTTTTATTTTTAAATCTATTCCAGGAATTCATCGTCAAACAATATGTAAGTTTCATTCATCTCTGCATCTTGTCTTCTTTTCTCTCTCTCTCTGTAGTTCTAGCTGTTCTTCCATCATGTATTCTTCGTATCTTTTATAATCTTCAAAATCTTCTAGATACTCGTTGCTTTGATCGTATGTCCATTGGGTTAATTGTAGTTGTGGTTGTATTTGTGATGTTTCTTGTATTGTGTTTCCCTTCTTTATGGTCAGCTATGTTTGTTTATTGGATTCTTCTCTTTGTTTTTCTTGGTTAACGTCTTTTTGTTCTGTATACCTGTTACTTTCTTTTGTTGTTGTTGTTGTTGATGTTGTGGGTCCAATTGTTGTTGTTTTTTTTTCTTGTCGATGTTTTGGGTTTTGATTTCCTTTATTTTTATTTTATTTTTTTGGGTGTGCTGTTTTTGTCACTCATTCTTTTGTTTCTCTTTCTGGTGTTGCTGTTGTTGTAGTTGTTGTTGCTCTTTTTCTTGCTGCTGTTTTTGTAATTGTTCTTTTCGTCGCTCCTCTTTTTCTTTCTGCAATAGTTGTAATTGTTGTTTTTGTTTCTGTCGTTCTTGTTTCTCATTCTCTTGCTGTTGTTATTTCTATATGTTCTGTTTCTTTTGCTGTTTTGAAGTTTGCTCCTCCTCTTGTTTCTGATTAGGTTGTTGTTGTTATTGTTGTTGTTGTTTCATTTGTATTGGTATCTTTTGCTGTTGTTGTTGTTCCTGTTGTATTGCAATTGGAGAGTTTTCCTTGCTCTCTTCATGGACCTCTGTTTGATTTGTTGGGCATTTATGCGGAGTGTGTCCATTTTCTCTGCATCTGTTACATGTTCTGCGGTATATGCAGCCCTTGTACCAGGCTTTTGTCAAAAAATCCATATAAATAGAATGCTATTTTAATCCTCTTAGCTTTGTCTTTTCAATTTCAAGTCCCCTGCCTCCACTGAATACTGAAAATCCTGGAACAGTTGCCAGTCTATAGCTTTCCACTTTAATACCATTTTTTTTTTCTCAAAGCATTCTACAGTTTCCTCTATTGGAATCTCCATAGGTATGTCAAACAGGTGGAGCTCCCCTGTCTTTCTCTTAATCTTTTTGTGGAATGGTGTTGGTTTTTCAACTGCTACTGTTCGCCCCTGACATTTATTTCTTCGTACGGAAGGACTGGTTAATTTCCTCGTGGTCTTATAATTTAACCCTCGTATCCTTTTCTGTTTATAGCATATATCTGTTGTAATATGTCCGGATTCCAGACTTTCAGTGCTATTAATACCATTTACGTGTCCGGTATTTTTTCCCTTGGTATGTTACTCTTGTCTAGTTCTTGAGTTGCCTCTTTATAACTACCTTCTAAAAAGGATCCTTCTTCTGTTTCTATTCGTTTGGTTTCTCTAATTTCTTTAATGAGTTGTGAGCTTCCGCCATGTTTTCTCGTTTCTCTTCTCCTCGCTCGTGAGTTGAATTCACCTTTATGTATGTATTTGTAAATTGTCCTGTAGTAGTGTCACTTTTTGCATATTACTCCATGTATTCCATTGATTCTGTAACCAGAGAAATTATAGTGCGCTCTTGCGAGCGGCCTTGGTTGCCAATTGCTTTCGGGAAGTTTTTCCTCCGGCGGACTTTCTTGCGGTTTGCTTTGTACGTGTCATTGCCGAGACTTTACTTCTCAACAAACTAAGGATGACTTGAGGGAATCATGGAAGCGTTTCTTTTGACTACCCTGAGATCGTGCTCCCTCCTTAAGTTTACCCTAGATCTTATTTGGTAGTCGCTTTTCTGTCATGGTGACAGGATGTTATTTTAATTTCTAATTTATATATTTAGTTCTGTGCAAAAGTTACGTATTTAGTGTTTGATATGTGTGTGTGTGTAAGCATGGCTGATACTAAAGTTTAAAAAAATGTATTACGACTATATAATCTTAAACTAAGTAACAGAAAGAGAGAAAACCAAGTTTTATAAAATTCAACAAATAATTTTTTCCCTAGAATACAAAATAAATATTTTAAAAGAACTTACATTATGAAGAATTAGATACCAAATAGACATGCAAGTACAGAGTTTTCCAAATCAGTTCTGGTGGTTTTCCGAATGAATTACAATTTTGAAAGTACTCAAGTACCAATAGTCTGGAATAGTGTTGATGTGCCAACAGTCTTGATGTATTACAACTATTAAAAGTATGCTTCTAAATACTATAAATCTTGTCAAATGGAAAGAAAATCCAATCAGAAGATACATAAGGCTCATTTACAACACATTCCTGCATTTTACGAAACCATTTAGCAGACTGCGCTTGTCTCTTACCATAAACCAAGTGAGGCAACCAGTACTAATTGACCATAATGTGTATGTCCACAAGATTTCCATAGGAAATCCCTATAAGGAATATACAAAAAACTAAAACCATAGCAAGAACTTTGATAATGTTTTTTTTTTCTTACGTTTGGCTTTCCCATTTCAGTCCACGGTCAAATTTTATGTCAAGAATTTTGAGTTATGTATGAACTAGGCATCCAACAATTTAAGTCTTCTGCCTATCACACTGAAATTCAAGGACTTTAGGAATATTTTATGAAGCTTTGAAAAATATGAGTCAGCAATACAGGTAAAATATTGGTACGAAGGTGTTTATCGATTGTTGTTTACTATTACGGAATTATTCAGTTTAGGTCCCTTTGAAGTAGTTATTGGACGGACTATCCGATGACACTTAAAGTTATTAAAAGAGAAACTTCTTTCAAGCGAAGATTCAGAAATTAATCTTCTTGATTATGTCTCTGATTTAAAATATAAGTCGTCAAAGGCTTGTGAAGTAGCAAGAACTAATCTTCATTCTACTCAGTCAAAAATTAAATTAAGGTATGGCACAAACATAACGGAAAGAATTTTCAGCCTTGTGATAGAGTTCAAGCTCTCTTGAACATACATCAAATTCCTCTTCAAGCTGAGCATTATAGTCCTTATACAGTTATATCATCAACACACCTGGGAGACGAAAACAGACACGACTTTGCCATATAAATATGTTAAAAGAGTATGTGGAGATATCAGCCTGTTAATGATTTAATAAATCTAGACGTACATGTCCCAAAAGGAGAAGATTTAAAGAACGGCATGCAATCTGACTGTAGTGACTTTGGTTTAACCAATCTTCGGAATTCAGAAATATTGAACAATGCGGACCAGAAACTTTCACACTTACAGACACAAGAAAAGAGAGAAATAAACCAGCCATTATATGAATATGGGCACTTGTTTCCAACATAAATAAATACAGTCTACTATGATGTTGAAATTGTAGATCATAGACCTGTGAAACAGTATCCGTCCAGGATGAATCCTCTGAAGCAGCAAGTTTGAAGAAGAAAAATAGAAAATCAGTAATTGCTCGAGAATGATTTGATAAAACCAAGTAAAAATAACTCGAATTCATAATTTATTCTTGTGCTGAAACCAGATAATACATTCATTATGTGCAACAACTATAGAAAAGTGAATAATGTGTCAAAACTGATTTATTTCCATTGTCAAGAATCGACGACTGCTTTGACAAAGTCAGAAATGCAAAACATGTCGCCAAGTTTGACCTTTTGAGAGTACTCTGGCAAATTCCACTTACCAATGGAGATAAAGAAATTCGGCTCCTCCGATTGAGGGTATTCGTTTATTATTGGACAATGACCTAGCTGGAAGTAAGGATGCAGTTATTGCACCTGTAACTAACAAACTTTATTTGGATAAAACTGTTGATCCAATTGAAACTGAAATTCCTGATTTATACCCTGCTTGTGAATTTACCAGAATTATGGCAAACCACGCTTCTGAGAGCTGACACATGACATTAGACATGTGGGGTTTGAGTTCAAGATCTACAGTTAGATGGAAATTGAAATTAAGACGACCTTCATCCTCGTCCTCAAATTGTGCCTTAGGTATTTATATTATTGTCGATTATATTAGAATTATCAAAAATTGGAATTCATTCGGAGCACCAATATAATTAATTTGGAAAACTCTATACTTTTGGACTTGTGATAGAACGTTTAGGACTATTTGGAATTTAATTCACAATAGAGTAAGTTCTTTCGAAATTGTCAATTTGTATGCTAGTGAAGTCAGTTATTTGTTGAATTGTACAAAATTGTTGATTTTTGCTCTTCTGTTTTTATATAGTTTAAGATCATAGCATCATAACAGTTGGTTTGAGATTCCCGCTGACCAACGAATTGTGCTGGAAGGACTCCACAGTGCAAGTTGCAATATCGCGCCAGACTTTGTCAGAATAACCAGTACGATTCAGATTAATCTAACCTGTACTTCGTGTGGACCAGGTCGGTCATCACTGGACATCTAAGGAGAGACTCTGAAGATGCAATTGGTCATTAAAGATGGATGTGTGATGTGATTTTGATTTTTAACGTAGCTTTAACAATTTTTCAGTCATATCGCTACGATGTCTGCAATGTGCTAGTTTATAGTGATGTCTAGCACTGGGGCATCATGCCACAGACATGTAGCATGATGTCCCACCCAGTTACATTATCCTGACACCAGGCCGACCAGTCCTAACACTAACCTCTTAACTCTGAACGCCAAGAGAGGCAGCTGTTAGTACCATTTTTGTAAGTCTCCGGTATGACTCAACCGGGGATCGAACCCACGACCTCTCGCATCCGAGGCGTAAGCTCTAACCACTAGGCCACCGGAGCGGTCATTAAAGATGGACATAACATTTATAATTTTAAAAAATGGAAGTTGCATGCGTACTTATAATAATCATTTGCGTTACCAACTGAGTATTCCCCTTGTTTATGCGACGTATTGCGGAAATGACCTTGACAACGTTGTCCGAGGATTGTTCACAGGTGCTCCAAAAATTATGAGAGCCTGGCCGCGCACAGTACAGACCGCTAAACAAGTTGCAATTTGGGGCGTTGATAGTATCAAAAGCTATTATGTAAATCGGCTGAAAAATCTGGGTTAGCGGGTGATTCAGTCATTTCGAGACTGACTGTAATGAGTAGTGATTCGAAAAGTGAAGTTTCAAAAGCAAAGCTTTCACTCCCATCGACAGCAACACAGCCAGCCCCGGTTATTAAAAATCATCATTAACGAAGTCAAGCTGAGGCGTCACAAGCTAATACCGACTGAATGATTGCAAATATGGCAGTGGAGAGCAATTTGCAGCTGTGGGCGTATCGGAAAAAGTATTAGATGAAACCGATGTTTCATCATGGCTAAGTTTAAAGATGTATCTGATACCGCGTTGGAAATGGAAGCACCTATGTTTCGAGATATGTGGCCGGATGAGGGTCATCGACACGCCTTTGGAAAACTATGGTGTATTCTCAAAACCTCATAGTTGTTCTCGCAAACTTATAACTGAAAATGTAATGTTTTAAATAAAATGTCACACCAGGGTTAACATGTTACATTTGGTTGAGCCCAACTCATCAGCGATAAAAAGCGAACCGGAGTTTATTTGAAACTTTTCCGGGACAAATTATCCGGGAACATACCACTCATGCTGCCAGCAATACAGGTGCAACAGTTCAAAACAGCTATGCATCAACGTCGCAGGATAACTCCTAAGCGTTTAGAGGCATGGGTCGACGCTGTGAAACACTACAGCAAGAATTTTCCATTCCTAGCGTTTATTCCGACGCTGTTGGGGGCCTCAACACCATCTGCTGAAAACGCAGCTACGTCTAAACCTCATTTGGGATGGCTCTGAAAACGGTCATCGATGGAAAATGTCCGGAGGGTCTCGGGACTGCACAGGGTTCATGAATATTAAAAGATCTTTGAATACTCGGGAGGACTCTGAGCCAAATGTTCCCGGAAAAGGTCTTAGGTTGTGGCCTCGCATTTGACGGCTAGGGAAGAGAATCTATTTGGGTTTCTGTTTACAACGTTTGATTTACTAGTGATAACAGAATCAGTCAAAGAAATCCGAGGGGTCTTTATGTGGATGAACTCTGAACCAAAGGCTCGCATATGAGAACCGGAATTATTCACCTGGATTCGTTAGCAGGACCTTGAACTCACTGGGTCGAATAAGCGGTAACGTTTCACCATCTTTTGTAGTTTGACTCGATTTAATCGAGTTGAGCAACCAAGGCGAAGTTGTAATTTTTCATGATCGAACTGGAAAAATGGAAAACGTTCGATGTAGACATCAACGTTTTTGAAGCCGCCAAAAACTAACCCCGAAAAGCCTGGACGAACTCACTGAAAATGAGGGAATCAGCGACGCTAGCATATCGGGTGCTTTTATCAAAGATGTTGTCAATACTGAGATGAAACAATACGTGGATGTAAAGTGACAACCGTGATGCACCAATACCGTCCTTTATCTATACGTTTGTATATGCAGCAATCTGTCTGAGAGCCCGCAGTACTGGAGTTGCAATATTAAACTGTAGTAGAATATCTATAGACGACATGCAGACAACAGACAAAGTTGTGAACCTTTAATTACGCTTTTTCTTATCCTTTCAGTAAATTTATAATATAAAAGTAAATAAAAACTTAAGAATAATTATGACCCATGAAAGCCAGTCTATAACACTAAACAAGGGTATATCAGAAAGAACGCACTATAGCAAAAATACATATAGCACATATTGGACCGTAGGAACATCTCTGGCAAAGATCATTGAAAAGAGAAAGAAGGCGGGAAACCAGCCTAAGGCAAATTTTGCATGAGGAAGGGAGTACATCCCTGTATGTATCATTTTAGATCCGGGAGAGGAAAATTAGTGGACCAGAGAACAGGAACCTTAGTGTAAGCCTTACTCTGATTAGCTTTGTAATATCACTTGACAGTAAAATTAATCAGATATTCCACACTGGATTAGAACTGACACGTAACAACAGCTGGTTTATGTTATAGGGTTTTATTATTAGGGTTTAAGTTCCATGGGAAACATACTCTCAGGGCAGTCTTTACTCCACTTCCTAGCTGTATTGATGTCTTGTATTTAATGAATAGTGTAGAACGTCTTCTGCAGTTATTCTTCAATAACAAATAACACTACATGGTGGCAGCGGTAAAAACACAGGATTGAAATTATCAGAGCTGAAAATGGCTTCATTTCAATTTACAAATCCGGACAAATTTGACTTTTCGAGACCTGAAACTTGGGAAAGGTAGTTTCAGCGCTTTGAACGCTTTTGTCAAGCGTCTGGACTTAGTGAAAAAGAGGAAGAAATTCAAGTAAATACATTGATTTATTCCATGGGAAGTGAGGCTGGTGACATTTTGTCTTCGTTCAACCTGACAGAGGAAGATCAAAAGAAAGATTCGTGCGATATTTCATTCCAAAGAGGAATGTCATTTTTGAAAGGGCACGATTTAATCAAAGAAAAAGGAAGAGGGAGAAACTGTGGATATTTTTGTTACAGTTAACTACAGATAATTGTAATTTCGAGTCACTACATGATGAAATGATCAGAGATCGACTTGTAGTTGGACTGAGAGATTCAAAATTGTCAGAAAAACTGCAGTTAGATGCAAATCTAACACTAGAGTCTGCCGTTAGTCAAATTCGACAAAATGAGTGTGAAAAAGCAACAATCAACTATACGAGCAAGTGGAGAACGAATGAATGAAATGGATGCAGTAAAATCGTGTTCACTGAAATATGGGAAACAGAAATATAAAATCCCAGAAGTTCAACAGAATAGTGTCAGCAACAAAGGATGAGATGTGGAAAGAAAGTTAATCATTCTCAAAAATAATGAGCAGGAAGAGAAGCAGAATGCTACAAGTATAAGAATAGAGGACACTATGCAAAATGCTGTCTGTAAAAATCAGTAGTTCGCACAATATAATCGAGAGCGGAACCTGGATTTCTAGGGACTATTAGCACAAAGAATGGTCAGCCGTGGATAACGCGTGTGAGATTCAACAACGTTTCATGTTTTTTCAAGACTGACACTGGAGCTGATGTGCCTGTAATTCCTGAGAGGGATTTACGAAAAATCGGAGATTAAAAAATATCAAAGTCTGATCGAAAACTGCATGGACCTGGAAGCTTTGAAATTAAAGTGCTGAGAAATTTTACATGTGGACTCGAATCGAACAATGAGTTCAGTGTACAAGACACATTTGTTGTAAAGGGGCTGAATCAAGCACTCTTGGGCAGGCCCGCGATTCAGGCTCTCAAGATTACTGAACAAGTAAATAGATCTTCAGTAGATACCTCAGCTAAAAACTCACAAAATGCAAGCAAAAGTCACGATAAAACTATACATTTAGATAGGGATTATCGCGAGAAAAATCAAAACCATTATGTGAGCTTTTGAAAGGTAAAAACTCATGGAATCGGAGTCCAGATCAAGAACAAGCTTTTAGAGATATCAAGCACGAAATGGTATCTTCACCAACGTTATCACATTAAGATCCAAACAGAGAAATAGTTGTATCTGCAGATGCATCTTAATTTGGACTAGGTGCTGTACAGAAGCACGGTAGCACTCTGAGACCAGTGACGTTTGCATTGCGACTTATGTCAGAAACCGAGCAACACTATACTCAAAAGAAAAAGAGGCCCTTGCAATCACTTGGGCTTGTGAACGCGTCAGTAGCTAATTAACTGAGTCACAATTCAAACTTGAAACTGACCATAAGCCATTAGTACCATTAATGGGCACAACAATCTTGGGAGATTTACCCCCTAGAATCCAACGCTTTAGAATGCGTTTGATGAGATTCAACTTTTGTATAGTTCATGTTGCTGGCAAAAATCTATTAACTGTTTATGCTCTATCCAGAGCACCTTTAACTTCTCACTCTGAGAGTGACAGAGAATTTCAGGCTGAAACTAACGCCTATGTTGATTTCGTAGTTAGTAATTTGCCTGCATCAAATGCTCGACTTGAACAAACAAAATGTGAATATCGAAATGATTCGATTTGCAAACAACTTGTACAATTCTGTGAAAGGGGGTGGCCAGAGATATCCGCTATTGACGTAAAACTTCAATCGTACTGGGCATAGAGGTGAATTTACAATTACAAAAACGATGGTCTTTTAATGAAAGGTTGACGCCTGGTCTTACCAGAATCACTTCAAAAAGAAATCCTAGAGAGAATTCACGATGGTCACGAAGGCATAGTTAAATGCCGAGAACGCGCCAAAACGTCAGTTTGGTGGAAATGACTAAGTACTCAGCTAGAACACTTGGTAAAGTCTTGCCAAAACTGCATCGAAAACTCAAGTGATAAAGCTGAACCAATGATACCAAATGAATTTCGAATTCGACCTTGGCAAAGAGTCACTTCAGACTTGTTTGAACTGAATGGTCAAACATATCTCTTGGTGACTGATTATTTCTTACGATACATCGAAATAGTAAAATTGCAAGACACAGGTTCAAAAGCAATTGTCAATCATCTCAAATCAATCTTTGCGCGACACGTATACCAAAAGTATTAGTTTCAGATAACTGTCCGCAGTACACATTGGCAATACTCAAAGAATTTGAGACAAATTATGGATTCAGGCATATTACAAGTAGTCCAAAATATCCACAGAGCAATGGTCTCGCCGAAAGAGCTGTTCAAACATTTAATTAAAAAAATGCTTAAAAAAGCAAACGATCCTTACGTAGCTGTTTTGACAAATCGCGCAACACCATTACCAAATGGATACAGCCCTGCCGAAGTACTGATGGGAAGAAAATTACAAACTACTTTGCCAATGGCACCAAACAACTCAGAGCCGAAATGGCCAGATTTAATGAAACCGAAGAAATCGGAAAACTATCAAAAGCAAACTCAAAAGAGAAATTATGATCGTCAACATCGAAATATGAATAAACTTCAGGTAGGGAATAAGGTATGGATTAAAGATCATTTTTCTTCCGGTATTATTAAATATGAGCCATCCACGCCTCGTTCATACACGATAGTAACTGACGAGGGAGAGATACAGCGTAATAGGAGAAATTTAATTCCCATGTCTACTACATTATCGGAACCTCTCAGAGTGACTGTTTCAAACTCTGATACCTTGAATGACTCAGATTAATACAAAGTAGTGCCAGCCAGTCAAAGCGGATATTTCACACGTTCGGGAAGATTGTAAAAACTACATGAGAGATTGAACTTGTAAAAACGAAGCTGATGTAACTTGTTTAGAAATGCGGTCATCAGATCATGTTTCGTTTTAATGTAAACTTCTCAGGAGGGGAGATTTAGTGTAAGCTTTAATCTAATTAGTTTTGTAATATCAGTAGTGAAAGGGGTGAGATTAGCGACAATGGGAATTAGCATTACAGACCCCCCCCTGGGTAAGATTAGCGACAATGGAAATTTAACATTAACCACCCTGGGTAAGATTAGCGACAATGGAAATTTAACTTGGGCAAAAAACCCTGGGTAAGATTAGCGACAATGGAATTTAACATTGGAGAAAGGAAAAAAAGGAAATATCCATTCTAGGGACAAAGGCATTCGAACAATGGAAAAAAAAAATATCGATTCTAGGGACAAAGGCAATTGAACATGGGGAATAGAGTTTGGGTCTGTCTAGGGACAAGGGGAATTGAACATGGGGAATAGAGTTTGGGCCTGTATAGGGACAAGGGGAATTGAACATGGGATTTTTTTTAAAAAAATTTTTTAAAAAAGGGGTAGGCAATGGAAAGTCAATCTCTTTTCGAGAAATGTGGGTGGCCCTGAAAAGGGCCTTTGGTTTCATCATCATCTTCTTCTTTTATTTCCTCCACTTCTGTAGCCATCTTCTAACTTTTGCCATCATTCCTTTCTTCTTCTTTTCTGTTTCCGGTATCCAGTCCGGGTGACCCATGGCTCGGAACTTCTGTTGGATTTTTATCCAGTTAGCGTTCAGTTTCTCTAGTTCTTCCTTTTTCTTTCTATTTTCTTCTTCTTTTCTATCTTTTGCCCACCTGTCCTTTATTTTCTCCACTTCTTCATCTATCACCTTTCTCATCTTTTCTTCCCCTTTTTTCAATCTTTCAACACTCCTTTTGACAAAGGGCCACTCTGACCTTTTTTCTATCTCTTCCAAAAACCTTCTTACTTCTTCTACCTTCTCCAGGGCCTCTTTTAATGTTCCCACTCTGACATAAGGGGGATTTATTAGCCCTCTCAGTCTCTTCACTTCTTCTTCAATTAATCCTTCTATCATCTCCCTGGCTAATTTTAGTTCGTTCACATAGTGCACACTGGTTCTTAACCTCCAATCTCTTTCAATCCTTTCAACTCCATATTCACCATCCACGATCCAAAAATAAACATGTCTTAAATCATTGAACAGTTGTGACACTTCCATCTTCTTTTTTATTCTTTGTAGAATGGTTTGAACATCAAACCTTGTGGGTTCTTATAGTGAAAGCGCGGACGTGAAGGAAAACATCCCCTACTTTTCTCATTTCATATAATATACTATCCACATAAGTGAAGCAACATTTAACAAACCCCAAATCTACTATTTACACACGCAAATCATTAAAACTAAATCCATAATCTACTATCCACACAATCGTACGTGAGCGGTTACAAAACCCAAACTATACTCTCCACTATACGCTAAGAAACAATACACAAATCCATAATCTACCATCCACACAATCGTACGTGAGCGGTTACAAAACCCAAACTATACTCTCCACATACGCTAAGAAACAATAAACAAATCCATAATCTACTATCCACACAATCGTACGTGAGCGGTTACAGACACAAACACAAACACACAAACACATACACTCACACCATGAAAAAAGAGTCAGTGTTTATATTCACACTACTCTACATACACACATTGGCAAATCGATTGTTATTCCTTTTCTAGAATATTGGGTAGCCCTGAAAAGGGCTGTTGGTTTTTAACTCCAGATGGACCTATCTAATGCTGGCACCTTCCTGGCCTGGCGCCACACACACATCTTCTTCCCCAGTCTCTTTTCACTCTTTTTTGGGGGAGAGCAGAGGCGGGATATGCGGCTTCAGAATCCCAATTTTCTGTCTCTGGGATTCTGAAATTTCTTCTCTCCTTTTCCTCCTCTTCTTTTTTTCTTCTTTCCTCCTACTCTCTCATCCTTCCCTCTTCGACAATGGCCTCCGCGGACAGTTCGTTCAACAGGCGCCTGGCATATTCCAGGTGCATCTGGAGTTCTAGAAGCTTTACAATTCTGGTATTCATTCTCTTCATCAATCAACAAGGGTAGCTAGACTGCCCAGCGAGTTTCAATTTATTCTGAAAGCGCGGACGTGATGGAAAACACCCCCCAAAAATAAAATTGATCTTACCTAGATCATGACCAAAGCAACGCGCGGACCTAAAAGAAACACTCACTCACTTTTTTATACTACCTATCACTATTCTAAAAAAATTTCATTAATCACTTCAATATACTATCCACATACTCAAAGCAATCCAATCAAACCCCCAAATCTACTCTCCCCACACCTCAAACAGCCAAAAACACGATCTTAATCTACTATCCACACCAACGTACGTGAGCACTTACAAACACACAATCCTATACACAAACACATATCCTCTCACTATAAAAAAGACTACTCTACCTACACACATTGGCAAATCGATTATTATTTCTTTTCTAGAGTATTGGGGTAGCCCTGAAAAGGGCTGTTTTTTGGGGGGTTTTTTTGTTTGCTATGGCAATCTTTTAGTTTCTAAGAATGCGACGTCCTCTGAGGATAGACTTTCTGACGATAGGTCTGCTTCTTCGGAAAGAGAAGAAGAACTCTTTTGTGTCGATACGACAATCGACAAAGCCTCTCTCAGGTTCAGGTTCCTGCTGCTGCTGCTGTTGTTGTTGTTGCTGTTGCTGCTGTCTCTGAAGTCTGTACTTCTCTGTCCATTCTTCTTTCTCCCTGTTCACTTCTTCTCTGAAGAGCTCTTCTATCAGGTCTTCGGTGACTTTTAGCATTCTCACATTCTCTATCTCTTCTGGCTTCGGTATCAGACTGTGTCTGACCCTATGCAAATTCACGTAGGCTTCGTTTAGCTTAGCTAGTTTGGAGCACATCTTCGTAGGAGGATGAGTGGACAATGGATGGTCAGACTGGAAACTACCCCGGTTCTTAAAGTCAAAGCGCGGACTTGAAGGAAAACATCCCTCTACGGTTTTCGAGCCGCAACGTTCAATGAGTGTCATGAGAGGGATAGTAAGAAGTCAAAGAGCATGAATCAACATTCTTATACCCAAACAAAAGACAAAGGCATTTTTTTTTTCAAAACACAACATTTTTTATTCAAAATCACTTAACACTAACCAACAACTCTAACATTTTTAACAATAATCCAACAATATAACATCAAACATTTTTTCAAAACACAACATTTTTTATTCAAAATCACTTAACACTAACCAATAACTCTAACATTTTTAACAATAATCCAACAATATAACATCAAACATTTTTTTCAAATCACAAACATTTTTTTCAATTCACACTCTACTTTAAACAGGGTTGACATCGTTGTGAATGAAATTGTGATTTCCACTGTTGGAAGTCATTAGGCCATTGATGGACACTACGTTTCCTAGCTTGAGACAAAAGATAAGCATAATGGTCACAAAACCATTGATCTACTTTCACATCGTTTCTTGAAGAAGAACGAGGATCAAAATGAGTCACTAAATGTTCTAAGGAATAGCCCAGGCTGCGATGATGCAGAAAATACACACAGTACTGTCCACACACCAAGGAATCTGTGCCTTGTAATTTTACATTATTGATTCGGGTGGTCTGAGCATTTCTTCTCATAAAGTCGATGATATCGTCTTCCAAAGGGGGCAATCCGTACGAATCGAAATATTCCACACATCCTTCTTGAGGAAAGTAGACGGCTACCCAGTGGGTTCCTGGGAGATGACTCTCGTCCGTGTTGATGACATAAGCTAGAGGGTCTTGAGGTTTGCGATGAGGGAATTCATCTTTAGCACAGACGACAGGATTCCAAGAAGCCGTGTACGAACTGTGGTTCAAAAGGTAATAAAGTTCCCAGGTATCCATGTTTTTTTTCTTCTTCACAGGTAATAATAAGTCATCAATTCGATCCTGACTTTTTGCTTGAAAATGTCTGACAAATAACCGTTTATTCGTTTCGTCTCCCCACTCTGATTCAGGACAGCTTCGATACGATGAATCTCTTGAGTGGTTAATGGTGGACAAGAATGTTCACGCAAGTCTTTATACCACTGATGCAACACGACTTCGTCCGAGATGAGACTCCAAGCTTCGTCCAGATACTCATCCAATTTTTCTTCTTGACTCGGCATCAGGCATTTATCGTGTTGAATTTGACTGGGATGATCGTTTTGACATCCATGGCACTCTTTCTTGATCAATTTCGTCAATCTTTCGACCAAGTGTTTGGCAAAACAGGAGACTAAATGGGCTTCTTGTTCTGGCCATCTTGACTTCATCAAAACTTCATCGTCTTTGTCTTGGGATTCTCCTTCCACGGTCTCCTCACATTCCATCTCCAAAGTTTCTCCACTAGGTAAAGAGGGATAACAGTCTTCCATGGCTTCTAATAGTCTAGAATGACTTCTCTCAAACTGTTGATTTCTATGGTATTGTCGAATTCGGCATACAGGAGGACGTTCACCGTCTCTGTTAGACTTGTAGTAAACTGAATTTCCACACGAATCTGGCCAGATTTTATAGGGTGGAAATGTCCCTCGTCGCTGCCTCGGTCTGGAGTGAAATCGAAAGCCCACAAAGCGTAGCCTCTTGCGTAATCCTCGTACGTAATGCCGTGACTGGTGTTGGTTCCTAACTGACCAGTGGCTTCGTACAGGGACAAGTACGACCTCAGGTAATTCTTCTTGTCAAAGTTAGGTTCGAAAGGTCGGGTACACAAGGTTTTGCCATCGCGACTGACTTCGATCTTGGACACGTCAAAGTGTTTAAAGTGGAAAGGATTTTTAGCCAAAGCTCCGTTGAAGGCTGCATTCTCGACGATACCAAGGATCAAACGTTTGGATAACTGTCCTTGGAACAGATGATCTTCGATCATGGATCGCAGCCCCGTAGGAATGGTGAAGGTTTTCACTTCCACGCATCGTATGGGATCCTTGGCGGTCGTTCTGCTCAACGTCTAACTGATGTCGTTACCCACTTTAGGTAACACTTCCACGCGTCGTACGTAGAGCCTGGCTTCCTCGATGACAGTTTTGCAAGCACTAGTACCTATCAAATGGAAAGCGGCACTACTACGATTCAGTCTCAGGCGGAGATTCACTCCGTTCAGCAAATACTTTTCTTGTAACGACATGTCCAAATGCAAACGATCCATCAGTTCTAAACTATCTCCACTTTTGATTCTGTCTCTTCGTTCTACAAATCCCGCATTGTGTTCTTTGGTTGTATTAATTTCGAATTCTTAAAACTGGCCTGCATCGTCAGCTTCCCATACCACACAGGCATTGAGATGAGTGTTCTTGGCGTCTATTCCGTACGTCAAGAGATTTTCCAGGTACGCTCGATAAGGGTAAGTATCCATGCTGCTACTGACTAGTTTGTTATTCAAGTACAAGTCCACTCCGCTGAACAAGGAATGCATGAAATTGTTGACGGGAGCTATTACCTCATCACCATCTAGGGGCTATTATCCTCATCGACAACTTTGACTTTCAGGTACAAGTAACTGCTATTCAGATCGATGTAATCTTCGGGCTGTCCTTTGATTTCAAACTCGATGGGAGCTGAGGCTGTCAAAGAGGAGACGGGGTGAAATTCCACCCACTGGGATTCTTGCATGGTCATCATCGTGGGGGGCATGGCAAACAGATCCATTTCCGACTTGGAACAAGCGCAAGATTCTCGGTGCATCATTTTGTTCTTTCTCAATAATCGAAAACGTCTAAGTCTCGAACGGTTCTTCTTTTCTTTGTCTTTCTAGCTTTAGACGTGTGAAGTCTGGTGAAAGAGTGTTTTCTTCGTCGTCTCTTTCTGCCTTGTCCTTGCTGAATGCCTGACTCGGTAGCGTGCAGGGCATTTATAGGTGTTTCTCGTCGGCCCAAAAGGTCTTTGCCCGTTTGCAGCAAGACATTTTTGCCTGCCCTCATGAAGGCTTCTTTAGGGTTTTGTTTGTCGATGATGACATTTTGGAGAAATTCTTTGCCTTGTGTCAGTGCCGCAACTTTCAAGGCGTGCAATCCGCGTGTCACCATCGGTTTCAAGACTGGGGTCACCGAACGAAAGGCCGATTTCAGCATATCTCCTAAACCGTGTCCTCGCTGTCGAACAACCCCTCGGTACACTGGATACACGACTTACGAGTCGTGAGAGAACCGTTTTCGAAAATGGAGTTTCACCGTGACTTTTCCTTTGGTGAATTTAATATTTTGTCCGAGATCTCCTTTTATAGCAATGTTGACCGTGTCCAAATAAGACTTACTGACAGGCAAATAGTGAGGATGGACAAATTCGCGGTGAACGTGGTAAGTGTTTCCACCTTCCTCGTCAGCGTTCGTGGCAGAATCCACTTTGAAAGGAATGACACGCAGTAACGGTACGGAGGTGTGTCCCACCACGTTATACTCCATCATATCGGAGTACACAAACATCAAATTCAGTCCTTGGTTCAGTTCTACCGGGGCACGAAATAACTTGCTAAAAGACTCGTTGTCGTAAACGATTGGTAATTCGTTTTTCTGGATCACGGCCATTCTCATGTCCATGTCTCCGCCCAACATGTCAAACAATTCAGGACAAAATAAAATGGACAGGATTTTACTCCCGTCAAATTTCATCAAGAAGCGACGAGCTGTTTTGTGGTATTCCATGGTAACACTTTTTTTGACACTTTCCAAAGCTTTCAGAAACACGACATTAAACCTGGAGGTAATGGTGCTCACCAAATGTTGACCACTAAAAAAATAGCCTGGGGGAATGAACAAGTGATAGGTGGTGTACTTTTGATTTCTTGTGCCAGGGGTTTTCTTGTCATATTTACCATAGGTATCCAAGTACTGTTGCATTTGCTCGTCATAAACTTCCACATCAAAAAAGTTTTGATTGGGAAGGACATTGAGGACTTGGGTCGGGTGAATGATTTCCACTAAAGCCACTTCCCAATGGGCTTCGTGATCTAATGGGATGGTCTGAGGTAATTTGGCCGTGTAAAAGCCTAACGTGTTGTGGGGAAACACCTCCATGGAACTGTCACTGGGTCAGGTTAAGTAAAATTGGTTTTGGTGACTCATAATTCCAGAGTTCTGTGGCTGTCCGAGGGGTTACTGGACGTGTCTCCGTCCAAAATGGGGTTCTGATTGTGGTTGTTATTGGAATGGTGACTGGCACTGGCACTGGACACAAGGTTCCCGTGGTTCCCGTTCGAGGAGAATTTCAGGGAGGGAATAAAATGGTCCACAATTGTTTGTCTCCTTGTTGCAAACTCAAATTGGCGATGGCTGCCCCGATGACACAATACACCACGAAGATTTGGCAGAAAAAGACGATTTGCGTTTTAGGCACACGTTCTCCACACCACACCCACAAGGGTTGTTTTTGTAAATCTTGCAGAGAAGAACTGGGTGAAGGAGTGGTCGACGTAGCTGCGTCTGTGTGAAAGGGCATGATGGTCACTTCTTTTTATAGTCGATGACTTGCGAAGCGTCGATCCAAGAATCAAAACTGGGTGGATATCCTTTCCAACGTACTTTGACTTCTTTGACACGTCGTTTGCCCACTTTACGGGTTCTGCGTTCGAGAATGCTTTCGATGTCGAACACGTCGTCTTCTTTTTTGGTGACACGTTGTAACTCGGGCAAATAAAACGTTCCTTTGAGCACTTCTACGTTCATGTCTTCCAATTTATAGACGGCAGGATGACGGCCATGCACTCGTCCAGTGACGCGAAACAATTCGGTCGTCCAGTTAGGTAAGTAACCTTTGTCGAAAGTGCGTTTGGTTTTGCCAATGCGCACCCAATCTCCTATGGTCAACTCTCCACTTTTCTTGGGGACAGCCCTCGTCGGGGACGTTCCAAACAGGCGCTCAAACACCAACACTTCGTTGTCGGGAGTCACTTCTTGCGGGGCACGTCTGATGTTTCGATGGTAAGATTGGTTGTACGCTTGCACCAGGTGCGGTAAGATGTCGATGTACTTCAGAGTGTGGTGATGCGTAAAATATTTCCACATGCGTTCTTTCAAAGTGAGTTGAAAACGTTCCACGATACTGGCTTTGGTTTCAGGATTCTCGGTGGTAAAAAAATGAATGTCACGTTTCTTTAATTCTTTTTGGAAAGCTTGGTTCAGAAATTCGGTGCCTTTGTCCGTTTGCCATCGAAGAGGGTGACGACCACTTTGTTTCAACACTCGTTGCAGGGCTCGCACTAACTCCCTGCTCGATTTGGAAGTCAAGGGCACGACCCAGGCAAATTTGGAAAAGACGTCGATGACACAAAACAAATATTTGTAGCCACGATTGTAGCTGACCAAATGAGAGACATCGGCTAAATCAGCTTGCCATTGATGATCGATGCCTTCCACTCGGGTGCGACTTCTGGCAAACTTGCGTCGAATGGGTTTGTGTAAAGTGTAGGTAGCTTGTTCTTGTAACCATCGTTGCACTTGAGGTAAACGGAGACTTTTCAGTCAAGTTTTGCCAGCACGATACAATTTTTGAACTCCTGCGTAACCTGCAGGATGGGAGGGATCGTAGTAAATGCTGGCTAAGACTTTTTCCATTTTTTTGTGTTTGTGTGTTAATAAGACACCCACTCTTGGAGGATGCTACTCTTTTTCTCTTGGGGTACTTTCTTGGATTGCAATGCTTTGCGTGTGCGACCGGCAATAGGTGCTGAAGAGGAGGATGTCTGAGCTGGGGATATCGGTTCTTGTTTCACTTCTGTCTTCACTTCCTTTGTCTCTTGTGATGAAGAAGGGGTGGCCATCATCTTTTTAATCCATCCAATTCTAGAGGTATGTGGTGTTGTTAACTTGCGTACTTTTTCTGGTGGAGTTTGAAACCCTTCCTCTTCTTCTTCTCCTTTTTCTGTCTTGGTCACTGGTAGTGGTGGTACTGGTACTGGTGATGGTGCTGAACTTTTCATCAAGGTCTTAAAATCTTTCAGAGTGGGTAGAGCTGTTTCGTCTAAAGCTTTCTGGTGAAAGAGTTGCAGTCGTTGCAAGAGTTGGCCGTACTTTTGCGATTTTTCTGTTTCGGACAAATCTTGGCGATCCATCAAGGACTGCAATTCGTGTTGTAACTGGGACATCTCGCTCAAATGGGGATTGGGAGGTAAATGCGGGGTGCGTTGTTCTTGCCAACGATGGTATTCCATCCATCGTTTGTAAGGCACTAAAGCTAGTTTTCGTCCTTCCATGGAGTTGTCAGCGGTCGATTCTGAGATCTTGGGACTTCAGAGGGCCTTTTTATCTTGCTCCCACCAGTCCTCCCAACATGGTTCCCAAGACTCCTTTCAGTAAGGGGCCTAACAAGAGGGATAAAATGCCTCCACGTTGGACCAACATCTTCTTCTTTTGACGAATGGGAATTTTCTTTTGAACCATTTGGCGAAGAACGTGACGATGTTTGCCTAAGCATTGTTTCTGGTGTTTGGACAAAGGGATCGTGCCTTTCAAGACGTTCTTGCCAAGGATGGTATTCCATCCATCGTTTGTAAGGCACTAAAGCCAGTTTTCGTCCTTCCATGGGGTTGTCAGGGGTCGATTCTGAGATCTTGGGACTTCCGAGGACCTTTTTATCTTGCTCCAACCAGTCCTCCCAACATGGTTCCCAAGACTCCTTTCAGTAAGGGACCTAAGAAGAGGGGTAAAATGCCTCCACGTTGGACCAACGTCTTCTTCTTTTGACGAATGGGAATTTTCTTTTGAACCATTTGGCGAAGAACGTGACGATGTTTGCCTAAGCATTGTTTCTGGTGTTTGGACAAAGGGATCGTGCCTTTCAAGACGTTCAAACAGCATTCGCACACGGTATCGATGACCTCTTTGGAGGCTGATTGAATGAGTTTTTTTTCGTAGAGGTGGAGAAGCTTTGGACAGGACAGATAACATGTCCCCATGTTTGACTAAACGTGGAGGTAGTCCTTTTCTTTTCTTTCCTTGGGGCTGTTTAGAAGAGGGATGTTTTCTGGAGGGTGACATCTTTGAGTCTTCAGGAGCACCAAAAAACACTGATACCCCGACTTGGTCACAGGCTTTTTTTATACTGGAACGCGTCGCCACTGATTGTCTTTACGTCGTATCAGTTTGAAGACAGGCATGACACGTCGTGCAGGGGTACGTAACGGACTAAATCGAGCCAGTTCTTGCTTGGACAAATCCAGTAAACTTTGTAACATGCCCGATCTTTCTTGAACTTTGATTTTGGGAGAAGGTACTTTGTGAGCAGCAGCCACTGCCACTAAATTGGAGGGTCCTGCCACTGGGGAAGTTCTTTTTGGGGTCATCAACGGAGAAGTTTTTGGTGTGATCAACGTCTCCAAGTACTCTTCAGTTCTTGGCGTCATCAACGGAGAAGTGGATGAACTTGAGGCTGCCGGAGACGCAGTCACCGCCGTGGCAGGTCGTGGTTTGCGAGTGTAAAGTTTCGTCCTGGCCGAAGTGCCTCTCTTGCGACTAGTTTTCTTCTGTGGACTTTTCTTTTTCTGGGGGCTTCTTTTCTTTTTCCGGGGTGGCGTCTGGTAAGAGGAGGGTCCCGCCACTGGAGAAGTTCTCCTTGGGGACCTGGTCTTTTTCTTCTTCTTCGAGCTTCGTTTGACTTTTTTCTTGGGGAGAAGTTTGGGGGCATTAGGATCCCATCTTAAGAGAGAGCGAATGATGACCCCTCCTAGAGTACCGCTCCCTCCAGGTTTCAAAATGATTTGCTTTTTGGTTTGAGTGTCGATGCGGGGATCGGCCAGTTGGGTCAAAGCGACTTTGTTTCGATCAAAAAAGCGTTTGGTTTGATGAGGAATCTCAATGATTCCTTGGAGTAACTGACGTGCCGTCACCGTGAACCATCGTAAGACTTCTTTGAGACTAGCTTCTAAGACACGAGCTCGTGTTTGTGGATTTTTTTCTCGACTGATGCCATACAAGGCACGAATCAATTTGACCGGAAGATGCGACTGATGGGACGTCATGTTCAAAATGTGTGTGAGACAGACAAAAGGGTCTGAGGTTTTTATAGATTTTTTTACGGAATGAAGTTAAGTCGAGGACGGAGACGTGTACAGGACAGGCCCTCCGTCTTGGCCCCAGTGGTGAAACAAGTGGGTACGAAATCGCAAATCCTCGGGGGTCGTAGGTTTCAAATCGACGAGTAAATAGGCGTGTGGAGTTTGAGTGGCATCGTCGTACGCCTGAGTCAGCCAAGCTGTCCCTAACTGTTTGGCTAAGACTTGCACTTGCGATTTATCTCGAGGGCTTTTAAACAAGACCAAGTAATGCGCATTGAGACTAATGGTGCGATGGGCTTTACTTTGTTGAAACAAATTTTGGGTGATGTAAACGACACTGGCATTACGGTGATGCCCTTTGCGCGTGAACCACAGTTTAATTTCTTCTTCGTCTCCTCCTAACATGTCGTCAAAAATGACCAAATGGGTTTGACGGGAGTCAGAGACGATGCCGTCGTCTTCTTTAGGAATGCCTTCCACAAACACGATGGAATCGCCTTGACTTTCTCGCAAGAGGCTGTACGCCGATTGCCACTCTTTGTAACACCACATGATCCGCTGAGGTGGTCGATCGATAAAATGATTTTTATGTTCGATCAAACGTTTGACGAATTCGGTTTTGCCTGAACCGCTAGGTCCGGCAATGAGCATGTTAAAGGGATGACGAAGATACAAAGCCTCCCAACTTTTACGATCTAAGTGTTCGTCGATGACTTTGACAGTGGAGGAAGAGGGAGCAGAGACAGCAGAGGTAGCCATAGTGTGAGGAATGTCACTTGTGACACAAAAACACAAGACGAGAGTTTATATACTTTTCTTCAGAACACGTTTATTGAATGTTTTAAACATGAATACGAAAGACAAAAAATACATAAAAGCCAAAGGCTTAAGTACGACGATAAAAGGCACATGATAACCATCAACGTGGAATAAACACAAGTGTCTGTACAACATGTTTTGGGTAATGTTCTGACCAGTTCTATAGGGGGTAAGGTCACACAAGTGTCCTCCCGAAAGGGTCTTTCAGGGATGTCCACGACAGTCCTGTCCTGGGTGACGGGTTCTTCTGGTACTGTCACTAACACAGGTTGAAAAGTCGCAAGGCTCACAATCGCATTCCACTTCAGAAGCCCCACACTTGAATTGTGCCTTTCTAAACTTGTTTTGTGTTTCTCTGAAAGTATTCATCTTGTTCACTTGGTCTTGGTAGTCACAATGAATGATCTTGCCTAGGGTTCCTTTTTATACACAGACCAATACCGATGTGTCCATACGGTAAAGTGAAATGATTGGGAAGTCGCACTCGCTTCTGGTACACGATTTGATAGACTTTTTCCAAGGGTCGACTGACGATGTGGTGAGTGGGTAAACGTACAATCTTGTTCGGTTGATAGGTGGTCACTTTAAAGTTTCCATCCTCTCCCGATTGCAAGGCTTCTTTCAATACCCCAAAGTTGACCACACGACTGGCACGATAATTCAGAGTCAATCCTTTCACTTTGTACGTCTTGTGCACTTCTCCTTGTGGGTCCCGGTATTCGTAGCCGTAATTTTTGAACCGCCACTGACGAAACTTAGAATCTTGTCGTCGGGATGCTCGTCTGTCCAGGCCCCTAAACGGTCTCCTTCGATGTCAGGGTGCTGTTGACTCGGGTGATGGATGTAAATGCAACTGTCCGTGTCAAAGTACAGGACACGTTCCTCTAACAGTTCTAAAGCTTCGTACAATTTTAAGCGAGCATGAGCTGTCACATAAGCCGCAATGATGACATTTCCAAAGGGGTCGTCTTGTACAAAGTCCAGATCTTCTTCGTAATTGACCAAGATCAAATCCTCACGAACGACGTCCACGTGTTTCATGTATTTGGTTTTGTCGTGAATCATCTGAAAGTAGCGGGAAGGTTCTGTCAAATATTCCGTCTTGGGTAAACACGGTCGTTGTGCCATTTTACCCCACAAGCAATTTAACATCACTTTGGCAAACGATCGCCTGCCTTCGTTTTTCTCGATGTGGTGTAACGAGATGCCTTCTTGTTCATAGTATTTCTCTTTGAATGTCTTTTCGTCTTCGGGAGTGTGACACCAGGACGGATAGCCGCTGACTTCTTGTTTCAGTTTCAAAAAGGCATCCACGTATTCTGCGAAAATGCCTTTCTGACTGGGGTCACCCTTATGGTATTGTTGTGTCTTGGGAAAGTGGCAACTTTCGTACACTTCTAACAGTTGGTATCCCATGTCCAGAGCTTGAACAATTCCACGCTAACCCACGTCCCCGTCAAGGCCCGTTCGTCCTGGGTGTGCTGACAAGGTTGGTCTTGGTTGCACGTTTCGGCACAAGTACGGCACAAAGGAAAGATCAGTTTGCCTTGGCAATGATGAGGTAGTACGGGATGGTATAGGTTCGTGGGAGGCAAAACTTTACACTTGATCAAGCCTTCGTATTGTCGAATGTTTTTCAGGTCGATGTGTTCCGTCAGCAATTGCGGGTGCCCTGCAGGAAAGCGACAATATTTGCACACGTAAGGATACAGCGAACACGCGTCCAAGTATTTGATTTCTTCTCCTTTCTCTTCGTCGGCTTGGTACAGCAAACAGGTGGCATTGGTCTTTCCTCCGTACAAACTATCCCTCGGGTTCAGGGGGTCCATCAGCTTGTAACTTTCCACGACACGTTTAAACTCGGGATCGGTTTTCATACGGTGATCGTACTCGTGTTCCCACATTTCCTCCACTTGGTATCCTTGCTGTTCTAACTTTAGGCGTCGCTGACAAGTGTCCTGGTACAAGTCTTCCATGGTTCGTTGTAAAAACTGATCTTTAGTGCCACGGTCAGGGTAAAAGACGGGACATCCGTGAAATAAGCAACCGTTAAACTCGTACACGATCTTGGGGTTTTCTAAGTCCCAACCATCGACCGAATACGTTCCGATGGTCTTTTCACCCCCTCCGTTGCGGGCATGCTGAATCCATTTGTCTTCCTTGTCGCACAAGCAATGTAACCAACGTAGGGCTTTGACCGAGTACTGACGTTTGACATAGTGGGCCGTTTGAGGGCTGATGACAGCCACGGTGTTTTCAGGCATGAATCGTTGTCGATACACTAAGGAACACGCTTTGGCAATGGTGCAAGCTTCTTTCAAAGGATCGACCCCTCCGTGTTCCATCAACAGTTCTCGAAATTTTCCACAGCAACGTCGTAAAATGTCCACGTCGGAACGACAATACTTTAGCATTTCTTCCTGAAAGTCGAAAGGGTCCGAGGCGGGAGCCTGGTACCAAGCGTAGAAAGCTTCTCGTTGTTCGGTACGCATGTTGTCGGGGTCGTAATAGTGAGCCTCAGGCAAATGGGGTAGAACGGCGTGTTGATTGGCTTCCGTATTGAAAAAGTGTGGAAAATAACCTTTAGCCATTTCTGTCATTCCAAACGTTTTAGGCATTCGACTCAAAGGCATGGCCAAATAGCTCATCGAATCTTTAAACTGCACTTGTCCCACTTGCATGAAAATGATTTTGGCTCCGTTCAAAGTGACTTTAGGGCGCTCGGTGCCTTGTTCCGTATAGTATCTCAAAAGAAACTGTCCATCGTGTCCGGAGAAATTGTGAGCCATCACTGTGACATGACGATGACAATCTCCGTAACGTTCGATGTCCTCTTGGCTCCACGTCTTGTCGATGGGGTCTAAGACCCATTGGGCAAAATCGGCTAACGTGTTCGGTCCTCGAAAGATTTTTTCCCGTCCTCCGGGAATCTTGCTGCAGTGAGGGCAATGACTGAAGATAGGTTCCTGAATGCACTTCTCGCACGCTCGATGAGCCACGCAGAAATTAGGAACGTAAATGCCGGTCTCTTGCATGCATTCGAAATCGAAAAAGATGAAATTGCCTTTCTCCTTGTGACCGTCCTCTTTCTCTGGTGGGGGTTGGTATTTTTGCACGTAGCATTCGTGTTCCAAGTCCAGGATGTGGTGACAAATGTGACATTTTTTCTTTCCTGAACATACGTGTGCCTTGGCATTATTGGTACGTAGACCTTGTCCACACGTAGGGCACAATCTCAGGAGTTGACAAGCACATTTCTGCTGTGAACCTTGCGTCTTCAGATGTTGTTGGTAACAGGCAGGACTGACAAACGTGCGCAGACAAGCAGGACAATGTACTCTTTCTTGTCCTTCGCTCAGACAGGGTGGAGAGGCCAAACATCCTGAGCATTTCCATCCGCATTGTTTGTGTTGCTCTCGATTGTTATAGCCAGAGTCACATTTCTCACAGTAATAACTGTATCCCAGGAATCCAGTGATAGTGGTAATGGTATCGAAATGGTCATCGTGATAATAAACATGAATGTATTTTCCGTCCTTAAAGTCTTGGCCTCGAAACAACAGAGGTCCGCGCATTTCTTGAGGGTGCACTTTCAAGGTGTAGAATGGAGCTAGGACACCTTGCAATTTTTGCATCTCAGGAATGCCACAGGGTGTGTCTTTGGGCAAGTCGGCTTGTTGTAACAGGAGTTCTGCTTCGTTTCGTTGTTTGGCTCGGTCCGATTGCCGAATAGTTTTCCAGGCTCTTTTCCATTCTGTCGTGTCGTTCTTGTTGGCATAGGTTCGTCCCACCACGATGGCTCGGGCTAAACACATCTGGTCTTGAGAATTGTGAATTTGGACGAGACTCTTTTTGGTGTTGCGAAGGTCGTTCACCAGTAACACCTTATTGCGTTGTCCGGTCCCTTGAGGAGGAGAGACGTGGGTCATGTCCAGTGTGGCTTTTCCATCGGTGATGTCAAACTGGTCATTAGATTGTTGCACGTGTTGAATCTTGTCCATGACTTTGGAAGCAGTTAGTTCTGCGGGTCTGCTAAACTCGATCCAAACAGGGGATTTCAAACCGTCGTGTTGTATGGAAAGTCTCAAGCGATCGTCTTCTTTGGGTTGACATTGTCGCTTGAGTGCGGTGAGCAAAGAATCCCACACCCCAGTGATGAACCCTTCTGCTTTCTCTAACGGTACTTCAGCCTTGAAATCTTTAAACTTCACTGAGTATTTGTAAGCCGTGGTTCTAAATTTTCTAGAGGAGCGCTTTTCCGTCTCTCGAATGGAATAGTACTTTTCAGGGTTGACTAAGGGTGGTGAACTTTGTTTAGAGGGTTCGGATTCTAGTTCACTCATGTCCTCTTCAAAATCACTGGCATGAATTTATTTCAAGACTTCAGCTCTGGTACGAGGCGATAGATCACATTTCTGCCTCTTACTTTCTTCTTCTTTCTTCTCGAATGAATAGGATCGTTTCATCTTGAGTGCAAAACGTCAAATGACTCAAGTTTAAACACCATAGACTAATTTATAGTCATGGCAAACCAGCGTATATAAAAGGGTGTGTGTCTTGTCCTGTCACTATTCATTTCACTCTCTAACCGAGCACAACGATGGAAGAGCCTACCCAGATGGAACGTTTCATCAGAGCTTTGCGAGGGGTCATTAGAAAATTCTCTTTAGACCAGCCGGCGGACTACTCTCCTTCCTTTCGAGATAAAGGTCAAGATACTTGCTACATCTGTCAGAAGAAAGGGCATTGGTCTTCAGAGTGTCCAGACCGTCAAAAAAGAAAAAAACAGGGGCTAGAAAAGACAAAAGTCAAGATACCTGTTATTATTGTCAAGAAAAAGGACATTGGTCTCCAGATTGCCCAAAAAAGAAACAAGAGGAGTCAGAAGAAAAGAGGGATTCTTCAGAAGAAGAGAGAGATTCTTCTGAGGAAGAAAGCAGCCAGGTGAAGAAAAAGAAACAGGAGAAGAAAAGAAGAAGGGAAGAAAGTGAGGAGAAAAAGACTGTGATGGTGAAGAAATTGAAAAAAAAGAGAGAGTAAAAAAAAAGAAACAGAAGAAGTGTATGAACTTTATAAAGTGTTCTGTTGTGAATTGTGAATTGGATTGTAACTATGGAGAAAAGAATACATTAATTATATAAGGTAAGTGTCTTTGAGTTTTGATTTTAAATAAGAAGCTACACTCACGCACTCATACACAGACACGTACTATAAGGGTAAAATGTTTTTTTTTGTTGATTTTTGAGTTATTGGCAAATTGAAATTGTATTTCTTTTCGAGAGAAGTGGGTGGCCCTGAAAAGGGGGTGAGTTTAAGCAATCAACTTTAACTGCCTTAAACCTTTGCCACGGCCGAGGCCTACTTCTGATGATGATGATTGGGTTGAAATCACTAAGGGTGGTACGATAGGCTTAGTCACAGGGTTGGCGTGTTTAGCTCGGGAAGGTCGTATTCTCTTCGGTCGTGATAAAGAAGTCTGATACATTTGTTTCAGACTTCTTAACTCCGCTAAAATGTCCAACAGTACCGTGGCCGTTTGATTTTCACCCTTTTGTTTCTTTCCTGCTACTTCTTCTTGTTGTTGCTTTTTTCTTACCTCTTCTTGTTGCTGTTGCTGTAGGAGAAAAACTTGTTCCGCTTCCTTTTGTCGTTGCATAAATTTCTCCAATTCTTCTTTCTGTCTCTGTCTAAAATTCTCCACTTGCGATAATGAAGAATGAGACGAAGGTTCCGGAACAAATTCTTGCGAGGTAAGAAAATCCACAAAATCCCAATGTACCTCTTCTGAAAGTAAGTCCGGGTTCCCTTGGGCGGTCTCCACTGCTGGTGCACCCCAGTGAATCGTTTTCTGAATTTCCGTCATGTTGAATCACTGTCTCGCATCGATTGACTGCACACAGGCGCTAGCGAATCTATATAGACCACGTGACGTCACAGACTGCTCTCTTCGGATTGGATGCGGGCTGACTGAATTTTGTCACGCGTGTTTGGATTGGTCAATGAACTCAATCCGTTTCAATCCTTCCTCTACCTATAAATAAGCGCAGTTCAGCGCAATCACTCACCTGTTCTCGGGGCCTCAAGATGTGGACCGACGTTCAATCTTCCACCCTTCTGTCAACAATGATGTTCAGGACGGACATACCCATGTATGTCCGATCCAAGTGGATTGTTGTCGATAGGACAGATACTAGTCTATGGATGAGAAGAGTTTACATAGAAAGACAAGGATGCCTCAAGAGGGTACTTGTGTATGGACCTGCAGTTAGAAGGAGTTTAAGAAGAAGAAGATGTGACAGATGCCGTCTATGTTAATATTAACATAAAACCAAAGGCCCTTTTCAGGGCCACTCCTATTTCTCGAAAAGAGACTGACTTTCCATTGCCTACCCCTTTTTGAAAAAAATTTTTAAAAAAATCCCATGTTCAATTCTCCTTGTCCCTATACAGGCCCAAACTCTATTCCCCATGTTCAATTTCCCTTGTCCCTAGACAGACCCAAACTCTATTCCCCATGTTCAATTGCCTTTGTCCCTAGAATCGATATTTTTTTTCCATTGTTCGAATGCCTTTGTCCCTAGAATGGATATTTCCTTTTTTTTCCTTTCTCCAATGTTAAATTCCATTGTCGCTAATCTTACCCAGGGTTTTTTGCCCATGTTAAATTTCCACTGTCGCTAATCTTACCCAGTATGGTTAATGTTAAATTTCCATTGTCGCTAATCTTACCCGGGGGGGGGGGGGTGTAATGCTAATTCCCATTGTCGCTAATCTCACCCCTTTCACTACTAATATCACTGGACAGTAAAAGTAATCAAATATTCCACACTGGATTAGAACTGATATACACCAACAGCTGGTTTGTGTTATATATTCACTAGGATTTAAGGGACCTTCATGGACCCACAGATTGAGGCCAAACTATCAGGGTTCCTTGAATCCATAAAGGCCTGGGGAGGTGGTACCATTCCCTTCCCCAGGAACAACTAGCAGGCTGCGGTGCAGTCAGAAAAAAGTGACACATGCACTATAATTAAACTCAACAACAACAACTAGGATTTATGTTCCATGGAAAACATACTCTCAGGGCAGTCTTTACTCCCCTTCCTAGCCGCATTGATTACTTGTATTTAATAAATAGTGTAGAACGCCTTCTACAGGTATTCTTCAATAACAAAAAAAAATTACAAGAACTAGGATGAATACAGACCTATCAAATCCTAATAAAAAAATATCTAAATACATTTTTAATAAAAATCCTGTTGGATATTGTTTTGTATGAAGCCCACAAAAAGAGACCTGCGAGAAACAAGTACATATAAAATCCTTTACAAACTTTCGGACCAAGGGGTGGGGGAACCACAAAGGCTTTTAGCCAATAGACCTGAAAGCTTGAGAGAGGTCCACAAATAAAGCGACAGAGCTCACGTGGGTTAAAGTCGCGGGTGCACGCGTGTGCAAACAATTCTCAGTGGAGATAAAGTGTGAAAAGGTGGGGGGGGGGGGGCTGGTCGGGTGAGGTAGCCACAAGTTCATATTATGCAACTACTGTAACAATATATTCCAGTGAAAACATTCATTATTGAAGTTGCACACTTAAAAACCTAATAAAACGCATCTGGGTCATAATATCCCGAGCGAAAGTAGGGATGTGCCGAATCGTCATGTGCCGAACTGGTTTAGGGCTGAAACGTACCAGAGCCGTAGTCTATTACCCTAAAATTCTGCACTCACGGGGCCCCTGGTACCCGCGTGGTCTAAAGCGCACGCCTTTACCCAGTGGTTCCCAAAGTAGGCAGTACCGCCCCCTTGGGACGGTCGGATTACCGAGAGGGGCACTAATGCTGAATAATGTTTTGTACGGGGTAAGAAAAGGGGGCGCTGAGGATAACCAAGGGGTCGGTCGCCCGAAAAAGTTTGTGAACCACTGCCTTTAGCGATCAATGCCATCTCACCTCTGTCCGCATGGGTTCTCTGGGTTGGCTAATGTGGGTATGTGAGAAAGCTGACAGTATATACTGGCCACCATGTGTAGTCTATCTTGTGCTGAGAAATGGCGATAAACCCTAAACAATATTAATTGCTCTCACACATCACCAGGACCGGATTAAAGCCTTCCAGGGCCCTAAGCATTGAAAATGTTATGGTGTCCCTCCTTCACACAGAATATAAAAAAATATGAAACTCAAAAAAAAAAAAAAAAAAAAGTAAAGAAGAAGAAGAAAGAGAAGAACAATGATACCGGCGTTGCCATCATTCCAAATCAAAATATTCGTGTATGCAGATCGAAATTGTCATATATAATTCATTCATTTTTATCATCAACAATTATTTTCAATTCTTCTGGTGCCCTTAGCACGTGCTTAATGTGCTTAATGGATAATCCGGCCCTGTACCTTACCGAAATCGAACGAACAACGTGTTAAATCAAGGACATATAGAGTAATCAGTCGTGTAGAAGCCTTATCAATTAGGAATACATTTTTAAAACTCTCAAATATACGAAAATCAAGCCGTCTGTTCGCTCTCTTTAGTCATTTTACATTATTCCTACATGATCTTATGGTTGTTTTGCTTAATCATTGCTCGCTTAATAAAATCCGCGGATACAAAATTCCGATTGAAAAATATATACATACACCGGTTAGTTGTGAAGGCAAACAATATGGATGACAGGGATTGAAATGTGTACGCTGTCTTTCTCGAAAAGAAGACACGTTTCGAAACACACGGTTGTTTCCTAAGTAAAATTATAATATCTTAGTTTTTAAAACGTTTGCAAGGTTCTGTTGAAGAGAATCATTCTCTCAGACAGGAGTCGTACTGAGTACCTTAGGATATTTTTGTTGAGTAAAAGTCGTACTGAATATAGGTCGACTATTTCAGTGATGAGTGTCATTTTATTAAATAAAAATAACCTGATTACGCACACCTTTAAATGACAGTTATATTTATAGGTTACTGCATTTTTATGGGAAAATATTAACGAGTTTTTTGGATGTAAATACTGCACGACTTTGGGAGTGAAGTATATCCATCCGACAAAACGAGCTAATATTTTCCCTTACAATTGCAGTAACTTTTTTATTATATGCTCATTTTCTTATTCTACCTAATGCTTACTTATATTAACAAAATACAATACAAGAAACAAAGTAACTGAATGTATGCTGTATTCCAAACTAAATACACAAGCGAGATTCATCATTACACAACAGTATTACTGCGCACATAACTCTGCCCAGATAAAACTGCGCACATAACTCTGCCCAGATAAATTTGAACTTAGTCGCGCATTTGACATAACTTTCGAAAAAAAATGGCGTGTCTAGTTAAAATTGAAATTCGGAGCCATATTGTGAATGAATGCACATTGCAACAACTTTTCCATTTGATCTCGAATGAATAGATTTTGGTATTGTTTTAGATTCTACGAAATTTCGTGATCATGGGCTGGATTGATATGTGACAATTTAACATGAAATACACTGGATTGAAGAAGCAAGGGAGAAGCATGTTGACAACTGCAAAAGTGTTTCTGTTTCTGTCACTGAATGTTTGAAATCATAATGTGGGTAAAATATAAAGTCACTCAATTGCAATTATGAAAAAGACGCTAAGGAATTTAATGCATATTTCATTTTGAGTACAGTAAGGAGGATGTAATTGCACTTATATTCTAAATTACTGTACAATTTCAAAATGTGTAATCCAGATGACATGGCTCATGTAATTCGGATTTGCGTAACTACGAGGAAATACAGGATGTAAAACTTTTTTTGCCATTCTTATTACCAGCTAAAGAAGACAGTTTATGCCTTTTCACTTGTATGTTATTTGTAAGGACCCTTTCTTGCATCTGCTGTATAGCTAGCCTAGATCTGAAAGATTGTATCAAAAAGTTAATGTGGAATGTGCCAAAGCAGCTGGTATGTGGCAGGCCATGAAATATCTGCTTTACTTCATTCAGAAACAAATTTAATCAACCAAAATATAAGCACCTACTATGCGAGTGTACATGATTTGTTTTCAAATCAAAAGTGCTGGCGTCTGAGTCCATTGTTTGTTTACAATAGAAAGTAGTTCCTTTATGCACGTGAAGGCAATATGAAGTTGTGCAATATCGTAAAATACTAAATGATTCTGACAATGTATAGTTAACGGAGAAAAAAATGAGTATATAATAAATGTATATATTCAACATACATTAAAAATAACATGGATTTTAAAGCTTTGATATAAAGCAATTTGATATACCAATACTATTGGTATATCAAATTGCAATCCACCCATGGCACAACAATACGCATATATAAACATTCTTGCACTAGTGTGCTATGGACTCGATGCCTATGGATCAGTGATGAATTTCCACTTATTAATCATTAGTGATGCATGCAAATATCTTTAAAAGTATTAAAAGCCCTATTTTCCATATGAATTTAACATCATACACAATTTCATCGCAATCCTTTCTGCTTTTTGTTCTCCCTTCCCTGTCATGCATAAGGGACAAAATATGCAGAAATCTGGAGTGAGAGAGAAAAAGAATTTGGGTTTGATGAAAAACTTGAAACTGAACTTACACCAAGTAACCGAGAAGAATATGATTTGTTGTAATGGTATGTGTAAACTTTGCTTGTGATTTATCAACATTGTTTATGTAATTAATGATACAAAGTTGCAATAGCCCATTGACACTATATGCTAAATTTCTTGGTTAAGAGACACACATTCTGTATTGTATTTAATGCTTTGTTGTTGTTTCTTAAACCTATTATGATTTTCTAAAAATTGATTTTTAAATATGAAAATGTCCTAAAGGCCACCTCTCTGTTTATCAGTCTGTCTTTCTCTTGACCATCATAGCAAGATATGGTCAAAAATCCATGAAAAAACGAGTGTAGGGGATTTTCGATTATGTCATATGACAATGTTTCTGGACCTATGAATGATGGTAAAAGTTGTCATACCAATCAGAGGATGAAAAGGCTTTGTCATTTTGCTTAGTTTCTATTCCAAATTAATTTCCATGCACAAGCCTTGTTACTTTTTAATGTGAAATGTACAAATCTTGTGGTATATAATTGATGCAGTGTACATACTATACATGTAATATATATATATATATATATATATATATATGTGTGTGTGTGTGTGTGTGTGTGTGTTTGTGTGTGTGTGTGTGTGTGAGGGATTAGAGCAAATTTTAGAAAGGTCTATTGCTGCGAAGGAAGTCAAACTTTATAGTTAATTTTGAAATCCCTCTAGAATCATATGAAAATCTTTATAACCAACATAGCTGAGTCTTCCAATAGTAAAATATTACATACAAATAAAATTGATTGGACTATTTGTATAAAGAGCAATATCCACCTTGAGTTTGAGTCTACGCTGACATTTCTCACCCCTTATTATATATTGGACTGTTTTTTTTAGTTGGGTTAATTGCTCAGATATATATCTAACAGACGGTGTGAAATGTCAGAGGAAACTTGAACAATATTCCCCATCTATTAATAAATTGATGCACAGCACTCTCCCAATAATTTTTAGCCAGATAATCACATGTGCTTAGTTTACATATACCAGTCCTTTAATAACTTGTAAAGAACTAGGTCCATAAACATTGACTGCAGCATAAACAAAGATATGAGGCTGAGAGGGAGGCATGAATTTTAGTTAACATTAACAGCTGGTGTGGGATTAGGGAGGCAGAAGTAGCAACTTTTATTGATACAGGAGAATTATAATATACTTTGTTCCACACATAAATCTATTTATTGGATTGTAAATTATTGGCTATTAGAATATCCATCAGTAACTTTGGGTTGCCTTCATGTCAGTATCAAAGCACATGTATCCATTATAAGCAAACATAAATGGAATGAAATTTTCACTTCATAGCATCTGAAGTCCCAAACTCATCACTATGTTTGCAATGGCTAATTCCTCAAGATTGCCAATTTAAATGATATATCACTGCAGATTTGAAGAATAATTCACAACATTAGCTCAAAGCAAAAGTTGGAAGTCACCTACAGTGTGCAATTTTAACAAGAAGTTAGTGTGATCCACACCCAGATGTTACATGCAATGGTCAGTTACATGCAGTGGTCACAAATTCATGGATTAGTAAAGTTTGAGTTGCCTCTCTCTGTGTATTGCGTATTGAGGGGAGACTATCTGTTAATTAATTTGTGTGATGATGTGAAGAAGGACAGTTGTCAAAATGATGCCAGCTTTGCCACTGACGAAGCACTTAATCAAGTAAGTGGCATCACAATAACAGTCATTTGATTATTTTCATGTTTGAATAGATGGTTTTGTGTTTTGTGGGTTTAACATAAGTTTTCTGTGATTGATAGGCTATACATGGGAGCCAGTATATTTCATGGTTGAAGAACCCTGCAAGACCATGGGAGGACTATTAATCTGTGAGAAGCTGTTGTAAAGCTTTATCACATACTCACATTGGTGAAGGCAAGACTTGAACCCATTCAAACAGTGTTGAGATGTGAGTGATCTGTAAAGGTGAACACCTTAGACCACTCCTCCACCCAGAGTCCCTCATGTCTCAATAGAAGAGGCATATCACATTTATGATAATGACATTGAAACTGAATTAAATAATAAAAAACTAAAGCATTAATTTTACTTGAAAAAACTTCTTTAATTAGTAATTATTTCTTAATGTTACCACCAATATACATTTGCCAGCATTTTTACTGATCAATATTTAATTATGTACTGTAGCATTTATTGCTAAAATGTTTTGTTTTAAATAAGATTTCTTTTTAAAAATTGTGAATTTCATAATGATTTAAAATTTTCTGGCACTAACTACTATTTTCAATGATAAAATGAGTAATATATTAAGATTTCTAATAATTATTTTTTCCATGTTAAGCAGTTAAGCAGACAAGAACCCGTTTTGTTTTATCTATAAGAGATATAAAATCCACCCATGCCTCTGTGTTATCAGTAGGGTCACATGTTATCCATCACATTAAATGTGGAAGCATTGTACACATAATCATGTATACAGCATTTTTTGTGTGTGAAAGGTTCCTGCTGTGTCAGTTTTTGTTTTGTTTTTTTAAATTTTAAATGCAAAAGTTTAGTTGATTATTGATGAAACAACTCAAGCTGAAATTGAATATTGTTACACATATTTCTTGCAATGCCATTTAAAGAAATACACTTGGCATGTCTCCTTTGCAAATATCGATAGAAATATGCAACCTAGTATTCTAAAAGGCATGACTGTTTATAATTTGTACTACAAAAACATAATGATGATAAATTATCTGGGTATGATCTTTAGTGAACAGAACATTTAACTTAAATCCTTGATGTCTTATCTTTAGCTCATGGCCTCTACCTGTTGTTATATTAAATTAAGACATTACAGGATTGTGTTGCCTCTCTTTGTTGTTGTTAAGTGTGCAGTTTATTATCCATTCAGCAAATGAATTGCAGTTGATATTTTCAGATAAGCTACATTGGTGATCAGCTGACAACCATCTATATGGAAGCCATTGACATTGTGCGTACTGTATCTCAACTTGCAATTGTTTCATTTTATGTATATCATTTATATCATGATATGATTCAGTTTCTAAAACATGTCCATGTTGAGTTCATACGACAGTTGAGGTTTAGAAAAACAACGTTTAGATAATCATGATATCACTTCATACTGCCACATATATGATGTTAATAGTCTAGGTTCTTACAAAAGGTAACAGGAAAAAAGTGAAGACAACAAGCCTTGTAAAATTTAACAATTTATTTCCCTCGAATATCAAGTGAAAAATGAGAAAAAAGAAGTTATGGTTTTATGAATGAAATCATAATGAATGAAGTCCTAGCAATATAAAGTCCTGAATGAAAGTGAGTACAAATCCCGATGAAATCCAAAAATGGAAGACGATGACATCTGTTGTAAACTACAAAGTGCTGCAGTGTCTGACTATTCTTTCTCAGTACATGTACATCAGTAATAAGTCTAACTATGATGCAAAACAGATTACTGGATGGGGGTCAACCTTCTAGAAATCAAAGTTTGTTACATGATAAATATCACATAATCCAGGTATGCCTTGACTTAACTTAATAATTTTTACTCTGAGAAAGAATAAATTTAATTTTAAAAAAGTTGTTTACTAACACTATCACTGGTTATGAATCAAGGTCAGAAACTAGATACATTGTTTCTAACATTAGATGTTTACCAATGTAAATTAGAAAAGTCAGGTCAAATAGAATTGAACTTACTTTTAAGAAGAAAAAAAATCAAGTCCAATAATCATTATTACATTACAATGACATGTAATGAAATAAAATAAAAAAAATTAAAGCTAACAGTTAAATTAAATCAAATATACATAACAATGAAAATAATAAAAAATAGTTAATGCAACCTATCAAAACTGCCTGGATGGCAAGTCAGCCAGAACCAGATGGTTTGTTTGCTTGTTTTGTGGGTTTATTGCCACATTTTAGCACATAATAGGCTATATACATGGCAGCCATTATATTTGGTGATGGAAGAACTGGGGAAAACTGCAGAAAGAATTACTGACCCACAGGAAGCTAGTGGCAAGCTTTCTTACATATCCACATTGGCCAAACCAAGACTCAAACTTAAGGTGAGATGTCAGTGATCTGTAAAGGTAAGTGCCTTAGACAACTCTGCCACACATGGCCTCAACACCAGATGTACCACATGCATGATCATTTACATAGTTACAGATTATGTGAACTTTTACAGATAGTAAACTAAACTAAGTCATTTAGACATGGAAAAACTGCAGGCTTGAAGGGGAGTGGCATCCTATCATGGCCATGCAGCCATATTTCCATATTGCAAGTAATTGTGTTATATTTTATATTTAAACATGTTTTCACTCTGTTATGCACTTTGTCTGCCAATTTTTGAGACAGTTTTTTTTTCTGATTCAGATCTTCAAATCAAGTTAGAGAAGAAACATGTACTCTAGAGCCCATATCTTAATTGAAAGAGAGTATGAAAAATTCAAGACAGATCCACCTTGGGTAAGTGTTACAGCAAAAAAACAAATTCACCAGTAAATTAAGTACCTACATTACTCCTAAAATTTTAATAGTTTTGTTTTACCTTGCATTTGGATATTTTTTTGTAAGCATTTGGAAGAGATTTCTTTCTTTCTTTATGCCACTTGCAGTACAGTAACCCCTCATTACAAAACTTTACATGACATTCATAGAGTAGGCTGTCTTATAATGAGACAGCCTTAATATAATGAAGTACATCATGCTGATTACAAAGCTGTACATGGTAACCATAGAGTATGCCATCTTATAGTGAGACAGCCTTATATTGAAGTACATCATACTGTACACCCTCAATACAATGCCCTACATAGTAGTCATAGAGTATGCCATCTTATAGTGAGAGTGACTTAGAATGAAGTACATGATATTGTACATCCTCATAAAAGTGCTGTACATGGCAGCGATACAGTATGCCATTTTATAGCAAGATTCCCTTTCATAATCATATGTGCCTTATAAAAAATGTTGTAAAAAAGAGACTTATATAGTGATTGGGTATTTATCCATGTTATAATTACAGGATAGGTAGTGATTAGCTACCATATTTATCCATGTTATAATGAAGTGACTGGTAGTAATTGGGCACCATATTCATCTATGTCATAATGAAGGGACTTTTATAGTGATTTGGTGCCATATTTACTTTGTTATAATGAAGGGACTTACAGTCACTGGATGCCATATGTATGTATGTTTTAATGAAGGGACATGTAGTCATTGGGTGCCATATTTATGTATGTTTTAATGAAGGGACATGTAGTCATTGGGTGCTATATTTATCCATGTTATAATAAAGGGACTTACAGTCATTGGATGCCGTGTTTATCTATGTTATGAAGAAGGGACTTATAATGAAGGTACTTATTGTCACTAAAATGAAGGGACTTTTAGTCACTGGGTGCCTTTGTTTATCTATGATAAAATGAAGAGACTTATAATGTAGAGACTTATAGTGATTCACTGAGTGCAGTAATTATCTATGTTATAATGAAAGGACTGATAGTGATTGGGTTCCATATTTATCTATGTTATACATGCCATGTTGCATCATGTCAAACAAAAAATGTTCCAGACTCCTGGACATGATCATGTTTATGAAAACACAGTTTGTAATTTATAAAATTTTTAAGAAATGCTTCATGTTTAATATTGTTGTAATTCACAAAACTTCATACTTAATAATTAATGCTCATGGAATACTATCATCCCTGGACGGTTCAGAGAAATCATTGTCACTGAGGCATTTAACAGGTAAAGGTGGATAGAGACCAACAACCACCATTTGTCACAGAATAAGACAAGAAATAACTTGGTTTCACCTTAGAACAATTTGATCATTTTCATCCTACCTGCGTACAATGTTAACTAGGGTGGATAATTGTTTTTCTAGATAAGCAACTGAACTAGCATGTATCTCGGCATAGATCGCTTGCAGTGATAGACACTAAAAGCACGGTATGCACTGGTATTCTGCCGTTACCAATGCTCACTCTCCTGTAGATTTAATGCAAGTTTGTTTTATAACTGACACACTGGTCTTTGGATTTTGTCAAGGAGTGTACATTCTCCATTTTTGTTTTCCAGCCATAAGGGTAAGTGTTACATTTGTGTTTTATTTGATATATGAAGCATTTTCAGTTTTTAATGTTGTATTATGAAATGATGCCTTTACTACTACGCATATTTGAAATGTTGTGAACTTTTGAATTGTTACAAATTGCTATTAGGGGTTTAATTTAGTAGCATATATCTATAGATTTTAATTCCATACCTATTATTATGACCAGTTTGGTTTTCTTGTAGCTGTCTGTACCTGTCGGTACCTGTCTCTGTGTATGTCTGTATGTATGTCTATGCACATGGTGGATCCATGAAGGGTGGGCGTGGCCAATACAGGTGTGCCAACCCAATTTAGGAGAACTGTGTGCTGTTGGTGCGTGTGTGTGTGCGGGTATATCAGGCTGTCTGTCTGTCTGTGTGTCTGTATGGATATGGACGATGATGTAACCATCAAGGCCATACAAAGATAAAACCGCTAATTTGTAAACTTGTGTGCATGGTGGATCCATGAAGTGCGGCTGATATAAGTGTGGGCAAATCCAAGAATTTGGGAAAACTGTGTGGTTTGTCATTGGACACATTCGTTTTTACAAATATTTATGAATCATACATCTGTACAAATGACCAAGGCATATGTTTGCTTCAATTGATTGTTGTTTCAATTGAGTACAATTGGGTCATTTTGATTACATGAGATTATTTTAACCTTATTTACATTCCATGAGATTATTTGAATCTCACTTTCATTACATGACATTACATGAGATTATTTGAATCTTATTTTCATTTCACGAGATTATATGAATCTTACCATCATACATTTGAATATATGATTCATTTTTTGTTTTCCTAATTATGAATGTTTGAATAAAGAAATTGAATGAGATGTATGTTTAGAGCATGAAAGAATCACTGTATTTATAGTTAATATATATATTTTTATTAATTCATATCATAAACTTCCATCTTGCATCACAGTGTGTTGTGTTGTCATTTGATCCAAGCATCCATTCAATTCTATCCTGTTACGCCATTCTACAAATTATACTTATTTGATTGACAATGGCTAGAGTGATTGGTGTTTTTCGCCCTTTGACAATTGTTGAGGGATAGCCCACTAGACTAATTTGGACATTATTTGGTAGAGTACACAATGAGGAACAGCCCAGTTCTGTATAAGTAAGGCAAATCAGAGATGTGTGCCAAAAAAAACCTCATTAGATATTACTTTGTTTTGCTTTTTATGAGATTCTTGAAGATTTTGGCTAGTCCATAATCAGTGGCAACATTTCTTTCTGAAGTAAGATTTTATGACATATATGCAGTCATGAAAAAGCAGAGTGAGATTGGTTGTTGGAATGGTTAAGAAATGTACAGAAGCATTATTCAAGGCAATGATGTATAACAAAGTTTGCTCTTCAACATCTCATCTCTTTGATTTACCTAACTTCAAATGAATTGGATTGTTCCATGTAGTGTCTTTACTTATGCAAATTAGCATGATAGGATCTTCCACAGCACTGCTCAAAAGACTTTACACCTAGCTATTATCAGCCAATTAAGCAATCTGTGAAATGGTGGTTGTTTATCTCTGACCGTCTGTGGTTTTAATTGCTGCTGTGATAATCAGCTGTATAAACTGTCCAGAGCAAAACTGTTTACTGATACAGGCCACAGGCTTATGACATGGTGGTAAAGAAAGGTCTCTATGTTTTTTGTTTGTTTTCTGTTTATTTGTTGCTAAGATTACAGAAAACTGGCTTTATAAATACAACTGTATATAGGTTTGGTGGTCAGAAAGCATGTTCTTGCATGACACATTATGTTGTGGCAGGGATGCAGGCAGCAGTAACCATTACCGTGATTGCTTCCATACAACAACCCAGTTTATATATAACAAGACCCAGTCTAGCTGCATAGGAGACTTAGAGATAGGACTTAGCAAAAGCAAATGTCTTGGTGTGTAAAATTTAAAATAATATTTTAAAGTTATAAGATGATTTCATTCGGTTTACCTTAGAAGGTTTGTAATGTAACCCAACAAGGAAGGGATTATTGCTGGATATATATATTTTTCTTCTTAAAATTAACAGTTAATTTATGCAACAAACACAAAAGTTAGCAATTTTTTTGCTACTAGTAACTGTTATATAATGCAGAAGATCACAAAATGAATGCATAACATATGAGTTTCATTTTACAGGGTATAGAGGCATCTCCACTGAGTGATGATAATATTTTTGAATGGGGTGCCAAGGTACAGGGACTAAAGGACACAATATGGGAAGGTTGGAAAATCTATTTTGTCATTGCTTTTATTTCATTTTCAGTAAATTAACTTTGGACTTCAGTTATTCACCAATGTATTAATTTCATGTAATTAGAGATTAATTGTTCTTATGAAAGTTTTAAATATATTGCCTTAATATTATAGTGTAACCCTATTATGACAACAGTTCATTATAACACAGATTTTAATACATAATAGTCATGTTGTGGCTCTAAAAAGTTTAGAATAAATTCACCAATTTCTTGAAGTACACCTCTCCCTTAATAACTTGCGTACAGTAGGGTTAAAAAAAAACATAGATTGCAATATAAGCAAGGTTGTAAGTTACCAAGGGACATAAAAAAAATAAGAGTTATGCCATCCCTGCTGGACAAAAGTACAAGGGGATGGGGTGAAACTGGACTGTTTAATGACTGAATACACATTTTATAACTGCTTTGAGAATATTTGTCAATAAAGTGCATTTTTGATTGAAGTTATTTCTTATTCTGTATAAATTACATTTATTTTCAAGAAGACCAACATCTGGAAGATTGTTAATATTATTTCAAATGGTTTCAACAACCTTCACATGTACACGAAAACATTTGTGCATTATGTCACTAAATTTTGTTGTTGATTAGTCTGGTTCTCCTTAATATTTTATTACAAGAAAGTTCGAAGCATGGAATCTATAAAGCAGAGTAACAGACTAAATGCTGATACATGATGAAACAAGATTGTTTTTTTTCCAAAACTTAGTGACATTTATTTCGTGTAACAATTGTGAGCATCAAAAGTCAATTTTTCAACTTTTCAGTTTGTAAAATATTGATGCCGTGATTTTATTGCAATGTTAGTGAAATGTCTTCTTATCCCTGAGGATGTCTTTAAGTGCTTATTAAGGATTTTGCTGAAGTTCTCTTGTGGAGCAGTGGTCCTTGTCTGTGAAACAAATCTCTTTATTTGACAAAGTATTAACTTTACTTGGTTGCCTTGCTGTCTTTGATCACATTTATGATTGAGTAGGTTAATTTAAGGTAGTCTAAATTATATTAAGTACACAATAATATTTATAAGAGTGTTCAATTGAGCAATCAAAATTAGTTCACTCGACATAACGATCGGGGTTGCTAGATTTTATGCATGTAGTATTTGTTTACCTTTTACCTTTTCTTTTATTCCACATTCCTTATCTGATACAAAAGATGCAATTAATGTGAAAATACAAAAGAGGTCAGCTTTATTTCAATGCAACAATACAACAAATACCTGCACAGGTCAGATCAAAACATCAGTCTGCACTTAATTAAGTCCTAGAGAAAAGCTCGCAGACACAGCTGTTCAGGTAGATCAGTGGTTCCCAAACTTTTTTCGGGCCACCACCCCTTTGGTTATCTCCAGCACCCCCTACCTTGCCCCGTAAAAAGCATTATTCAGCATTAACTCGCCCACCCTCGGTAATCCACCCAGGGAGCAGTACCACCCACTTTGAGAACCACTGAGGTATACTGACACATTTTATGTTTGAATGCAAGAAGGCACATTGCATTTATGATCATTAGATTTAAATGTAACTGATAGAACTAAAATACAAATTTCACTTGATAAAAAATGTATTTAATTGGTTCTTATTTACTAAATTACTGCCTCCAGTAGGCTAAAGTGACATTTTCATTGACTGAAATTTCGTTGAATATCGTTACTTACGGTATACTAAGAATGTCGTTTGGAAAGAAAATGGCAAAAAAAGTATGACATATTATTAAAAGTTGACAGTTTCATAATGTTGATTCAAATTTGCAGGTCCTATTTACCCTTTTGAATGATAAAATGAGCAATATATCAAAGTTTCAGTAAAAAAAATTGTGATCAAGATTTTCTTCAACAAATAGGGATACATTTTTGGGGTAATTTTTAGTACAAAAGAAAATGGGATCCACTAGTGCCTAGCATTATAAGCGGGTTCATGAGTTATCAGGGCAGGAGTTATTGAGGAGTGGTGTAATACAAAGGCTTTGTTCTAAAATAAACGAGTTTGATTTAATAATTTGGAAAGATGTGTTGTATTCTTGTGTGAAAAAATATCTTATCACCATGTCTTTATTTATATGAATAAATATATTAAAACCTTCGGTTTGGTAATGTTCATTTAAATTATTTCATTAGTTAATCACTGCATTTTGATATTTGATCATTGTATAAACACATTGGCTCTTTGGAAAGCTCATAATTGTTACACTAATTATTATTGAACCAGTAAGTGAGTAAGTATATATATATATATATATATATATATATATATATATATATATATATATACGCACACATTGATACTTGAAGTCAGGTCAGATGCTGAGTATATTTATACTCAAGAAGTATTCAGGCTATACATGTATGTAACAATGCATGGTGCTCATCCTAAAATCAAATGATATCTATGTAATCACTGTATTTTCATCTTTTCTCTTTATTATGCATTGATTAAAGATTTTAATTGTGCCACTGTAGAACAGTCTTTGCGCCCATTCCTGTAGCCCCTCCTCCAAGTTGGAGCGGTTACAGCAAATGTATCCATTGTTTTATTTCTTCACTTAACTGACTTTGCAGGATACATTATGTAGCACAGTGACACTCTGAGGACTCCAACGAGCCTGTTATAGTGGGATTTTGCTGTTTTTTGCTGTTATGTAGCACAAAGACACTCTGTGGACCCCCAGTCATCATGTTAAAACGGGATTTCACTGTATATTGCTGATACATAGCACATTAACTCTCTGTGGATTCTAACCATCATGTTATAGTCATATATTGCAGTACATTGCTTCTTTATGGAAGCCATAAAAGTACCATGTTATAAGTGATGTCACCTTATAATAAGTCACCTTATAATAATGTTTGTTACAGACATCATGGATATACATTATAATAAGGTACCTAATAAACATCATGATTATACACCTTAGAATTTAAAGTATGTTATAAATATCATGGATACACATTAGATTAAGTTATTTATAAACGTAAAGCATTTTTGAACAAAAGGAATTCTTCATACATATGATAAAAGGGATTTTAGTGTGAGAGAAAGTAAAATATATAGCAGTACCAGTATCAGGTTTCTAACTAGTAATAAGTGGGGATGGGTGAATATGGGAATTTCAGAGACAGATTTGAGGGAAGCAGTGATAAATCTGGGTAACTAGGTAAGCATCATAGAAACTAATTATAGTTGGGTGTGAGAACAAATCAGTAGCAAGTACAGTTTTTGGGTTCAGGAATGCTTCAACAAATCTGGGTAAACAGGTCAGCTTCATGACATATCTGGATAGCTGGCTCATATTCCTACTGTTTCAGCACCATTTAGTTATGGTATGATCTGGGGGAAGGGAGCTGTCATTCATCTAGTAATGGTTAGCTAATCATATTCTGAATGTAGGGAAATGGTGTAGGATTATGATATGTGTATACAGATTGATGCAAGATATAGTGTGGGGTAGAGAAGGCAGAAGGGCAGAAAGCAGAAAGAAAAGCAGAAAGAGGGGAGAGAAAGAAAAGGGACAATTATAAGATGTAGTTGGGAATAAAAATCAGACAGAGATATACAAGATGGGGAGTTAAGAGAAAGGATACCTATATATGAAAAGCATAATAATTTATAGTGAGGGACCACTGTGGCTACATATGGAAGGACCAAAGTTTATTTTGAAGGACCACTATGGCTACATATGGAAAGTGCCAAAGTTTATATTGAAGGACCACTGTGTCTGCATATGGAAAGTGCCAAAGTTTATATTGAAGGACCACTATGGCTACATATGGAAAGTACTAAAGTTTATTGTGAAGGACCACTATGGCTACATATGGAAAGTACTAAAGTTTATTGTGAAGGACCACTATGGCTACATATGGAAAGTACTAAAGTTTATTGTGAAAGACCACTATAGCTACAAATGGAAAGTGCCAAAGTTTATACTGAAGGACCACTATAGCTACATATGGAAAGTGCCAAAGTTTATATTGAAGGACCACTATGGCTACATATGGAAAGTACTAATGTTTATTGTGAAGGACCACTATGGTTACATATTGAAAGTGCTAATGTTAATATTGAAGAACCACTCGTTACCTCGTTACATATGGAAAGTACTAAAGCTTATATTGAAGGACACTATGGCGACATATGGAAAGTACTAAAGTTTATATTGAAGGACAACTATGGCTATATATATGGAAAGTACTAAAGTTTATTGTGAAGGACCACTAGAGCTACATATGGAAAGTACTAATGTTCATATTAAAGGACCACTATGGCTACGTATGGAAAGTACTAAAGTTTATTGTGAAGGACCACTATAGCTACATATTAGAAAGGACCATATTTTATAGTGAGGAACCACTGTGGCTGGTTAAAGAAAGGACCATATTTATAGTGAACAAATAAATTTAAAGATTTTTATACAGGAGTTTAATTTCCAAATGGTCTTTTTGTGTATTTGAAATGTGAAATGCTTTGAAGACACAGCATTTCATATTTGCCAAGAAACATAATGATTAATTTTGATTATTTACTGATTTTAATGTATTTTAATTCTCAGATTTATAGCACTTGAAATGGTGGCATTATATGTTATTTCAGTTTATTGATAAGAAACTTATATAAATGAATTTTTTTATTTCAGGGGGAACATTTCGTCTATACATAAAGTTTGATGAGAATTTCAACTACCGCCCACCTGAAGTATGTTTCCATACAATTCCGTACCATCCAAATGGTGAGTTTTTTTGTACATTTTAAAAGATCATATTAATGGAAAAGATGTACTCTCCTCAATATCTTTGTTGCCTAATAAAAACCAGTACAAAGAGTTAGTTATTTGTCATTTCTAGGGAAGTAGGAAAGTTTATGACATACTGAAAACATGCTTTTGATGAAGGGTAGTTGTTACATGTAGCATTCATTTGGAAAAAGTTCCATTTAGATATAATTAGATAGAAGCAATAAACAGTCATGTTGTTGTTTTTGTTGTGATGGTGTTTAACACCATTTTTCAGCACAAGATATGCTATACATGGTGGCCAGTATAACTGGTGGATGAAGAAGCAGAGAAAACCCTGGAAAGAACCACCAACCCACAGAGAGGTACTGGCTAACTTTCTCATGTACCCACATTGGCTGAGCCCAAGACTAAACAATCATGCATACTGCATTGATGATATTTTTTTTAATGAAAGATGATCCAAGAGTCAGATATACATCTCCAAATTTATAAGATACTTTCCATTAGTTAATTATAAATTATTTTGTGTATCAAAAAGAAATTGATATTTATCATTTGTTATATCAGGAAAAAATGTGTGAACTGCTCTTGGACACTTTTTTCATCAATATGTGTAGTCAATCCCATATACTATAATTTTACCCACTCTTGTTATCTGACATCAGAATGTCAACTCTAATATATTTGCTACTTTGGTCACTTATTCAAGTTTTGAAGTTAATATATAGCTATGGAATTACAAATACACTTAAAATCTCAAACGGTCCTTTTTTCAAAACAATTCTCACATTGTGCTCAATAATGCAGATGTCAGCTTGACACCACTCAAGATGTACATGAGCCACATGACAGTACTGTAAACATCAGTTTGACACAACTCAGATGTACATGGGCCACATGACATAGTACTGTAAACATCAGTTTGACACAACTCAGATGTACATGGGCCACATGACATAGTACTGTAAACATCAGTTTGACACAACTCAGATGTACATGGGCCACATGACATAGTACTGTAAACATCAGTTTGACACCACTCGTATGTATTAAATATCAGCTTGACATGACTCAGATGTACGTGTCCACTTGACTCAGTACTATAAACATCTGTTTGACACCACTCAGATGTACATGGGCCACTTGACATATTACTGTAAACATCAGCTTGACACCAGTCAGATGTACATGGCCACATGACATAGTATTGTAAACATCATTTGACACCCCTCAGATGTACATGGGCTGCATGACATAGTACTGTCAACATCAGTTTGACACCACTCATATGTATTGAATATCAGCTTGACACCACTCAGATGTACAAGGGCCACTTGACCCAGTACTGTAAACATCAGCTTGACACCACTCAGATGTACATTGGCTGCATGACATAGTGCTGTCAACACCATTTTGACACCACTCAGATGTACATGGGCTGCATGATATAGTACTGTAAACATCAGTTGGACACCACTTAGATGTACATGGGCCACATGACATAGTACTGTAAACAAGAGTTTGACATCACTCAGATGTACATGGGCTCTTGACATAGTACTGTAAACCTCAGTTGGATACCGCTCAGATGTACATGGGTTGCATGACATAGTACCATAAACATCAGTTTGACACCACTCAGATGTACATGGGCTGCATGACATAGTACTGTAAACATCAGTTTGACACCACTCAGATGTACATGAGCCACATGATATAGTACTGTAAACATCAGTTTGACACCACTCAGATGTACTAAACATCAGCTTGATAACACCCAGATATACATGGGCCACTTGACATAGCACTATAAACATCAGTTTGACACCACTCAGATGCACCAAATGTCAGCTTGACACCACTCAGATGTACATTGGTGACTTGACTCAGTACTGTAAACATCTGTTTGACACCACTCAGATGTACATATGAATCAGATGTTCTGTTTATATTATTGAAGACTGCATTCATTGAGACCCATTGGTAAATAATCTTGAATGTCAGCTGTGCCCTACTAGTTCCTCCATTTAGGACTAATGAGCATGTGGAAGACATATCATGTTCTACTGATAGAACTCTTGTTTTATAGGGCTTGTGGCATTTATTGACCTAATTTTTCATTCTAGGCATGTTGTAAAGATAGAACTTAGGATTCCTGTTTTGCAGCTCACCAACCATCCTTCTCAAAGCAGCCATGCCCAACTTTGCTTTGTAAATAGAGATTTACCAACATCACCAGACATCATCCTCAAAGAAGTCATGCTCATCATTGCTTTGTAAATTGAGATTTACCAACATCATGATCTATTGTATTTCAGCAAAAGTTTGAAATAAACACATTTTAGTGCACAGAACAAGATATTTGAGGCTCTTTCAGTCTGATCTTTTTTAACTTTTGTCACAAATTTAGCGGAGAACTTCAAAGTAAACAATGGAAAGGGGTCTATCTTAATGACCAGTTAGGGATGGATTTGCTCTTTACTGCAAATCATGATGATTGAGTAACATAAACATAATCTGGTTCAAATTTGCATAAGCAAAGTCTCAGGTATGTGTTATTGTATTGTGTTATCATTTATTAAACCATGTTATTTCAAAGATATCTATCTTTTAAAACTCTAAATGTTGTCAAGACACTTCATTTCTAAAGGACAAGAAAACTAAAGAAAGAAATTATCCTGCCAGTGAATTAGGAAGAGTTCCAAATATATGTACATAAAAATAGAAAAATAGTCATTCTTTATTCCAGAATAGATTTTTCAAACAATCATACCCTGACTTTATTGTTATGCAGTGATTTTTATTTAATTATGTTTACTATTGAAGGAACTAAAAGAGTAAGAAGGTCTAAACAGAATTTACCTGATGAGGATTCATTATGCATTGTAAATTTATTCCTGACACAAAAATTAGTTTAGTCATATCCTGGTAAATGTTTTCCATCAAGAACAACAAAATAACTAAAGACAGGCAAGATTATAAAAATTATATAATTTCATAGTCACATGCTTTCAATAGAAAGAAAATCATGGAAAATGTTGCAAGATTATGGCTTAGTTAAAATGACTGAACTCAGAGAACTGATTTGTTTTAAAATTCAGTTTTGTAGTGGATGCTGATGGTGTTACCATGCTAAGTCAGTTGTGGCTGAAGTTAAAATACAGGGACATCTTTTCATTAAAATAAAACGAATTAAACTATGATATATTTTTCACAGATTTCTGGTACATAGTTTTCTGTGCTGTTTCATTCTGCCTCATTTAAGGCATATAATGTACAAAAGTGATCTATATTATTTCAAGCATATAATTTTGTAATCATTGTTACTTTCAGGCACATAATTTTGTGCAAAAGTGATCAATGTTATTTTCAGGCACACTTGTCTTGTGGCTAATAATTCTATCTTCTGGCAAAATTCAGGCTCCATAAGTTTGTATGCTAAAAGTGAGCCAGAATTAGGTGTGCAGTGACACACTTCTATGTCCTTCTGGTAAACAAATTCATGAGTTGCAACTTTGGCTCAACCATGTGATTACATTATACTGTTTACAAAAGCCCCAAGTCAGTTTCACACGTTATAGTGTGCATCTTACACAGAAGATGAGATTAATACAGATGTGTGAATTTTAGTTAAAACAGTTATTTATCAATTCTGAATAAGAGTTTCTTATGACAAACTCCAAATGTCTAATTAAGGCAATTTATAGTTGTTCAGCTAATCAGATCTGTTGGACATGTCTCACACATGCCAAGTTGCAGAAGCTTGATACATGATTAAAATGAAATTTTTACATTGAAGTATTACCTTGAAAGAAAGTTATACACATCTTCATGAGCCAAATTTGCAGTATTCAAGAACCATGGATTCTGATTGGTGTAAAACAGGTTATTACTAAACAATTCAAACATACATGTATATATTTAGATTTTGTTTGAAATTATATTTCTTCATTTTTCAGTTGACATGATTACAGGCAAGCCATGTATAGATTTCCTAGATGACTTTTCCAAGTGGAAAGACACCTACAGTTTATCTGACATACTTTTAACAATACAGGTGAAGTCAATGCACTTACTACTTCATCTCTATCACTTTTTCCTTCTATCAATCTATTACCTACCTACCTGCTAATCCATCTATGCTTCCATGTTATTGATCTTTCTGTTGCTTTCTGTCTGTATTACTTCCCCTTTCCATTTCTCATGCCAGTATTTTTTTTATGTTCATCTCTATATCTTTCTCATTCACTTTCTAAAATCAATGCTTAATGCATGGCTTGCAATTATGTGATCATTACATTATGACAACTTTTGATATGATGTAATTTTGTATCGAAGTGTATCATAGTTTTGTGAGTTCTGGAAGACACTGGATGGGAAATGACATGGATGTAACTTGTATCTCATATTAAAAAAATGGACAAGAAAAGTTTTTAAATGATTCTAATAATCATAATAACAACATTGTGAAAGAAAATGATAAAGTCAGCAAAAAGTATGCAAGACTTTTGGGACCCTTTTGAAATTTATGACTTGCTGTAAATTGGTAGCACAAGCTTTAGGTTGAGAAAAACAGTGTGATCTCAGTAAATTTGTAATACTGACAATATTCTCCCATCAAAACACCATTTTTGTTGTGTATTTGACAAAAGAAGTCTATGATCTTTAACCTGTGAATATTGGATGAATTTTTAAATACTCATTCAGCTTTTTGTTTACTATGTAATGGAAACTGTTCCCTATACTTTTACATGTAATAACCCTTGCTTGAGGATTCAAATAGAAGTAGCACAAGAAAATGCAGTCTATACATGGAGATAGATATTCAGTTAGAAGTAGCACAGGAATATTCCATTCAATACATGGGGATAGATACACAACTATAAGTAGCACAAGAAAATTCATACCAGTCTATACATGGAGATAGATATTCATTTAGAAGTAGCACAGGAATATTCCATTCAATACATGGGGATAGATACACAACTATAAGTAGCACAAGAAAATTCATACCAGTCTATACATGGAGATAGATATTCATTTAGAAGTAGCACAGGAATATTCCATTCAATACATGGGGATAGATACACAACTATAAGTAGCACAAGAAAATGCAGTCTATACATGGAGATAGATATTCAGTTAGAAGTAGCACAGGAATATTCTATTCAATACATGGAGATAGATACACAACTATAAGTAGCACAAGAAAATGCATACCAGTCTATACATGGAGATAGATATTCAGTTAGAAGCAGCACAGGAATATTCTGTTCAATACATGGAGATAGATACACAACTATAAGTAGCACAAGAAAATGCATACCAGTCTATACATGGAGATAGATATTCAATTAGAAGTAGCACAGGAATATTCTATTCAATACATGGGGATAGATACACAACTATAAGTAGCACAAGAAAATTCATACCAGTCTATACATGGAGATAGATATTCATTTAGAAGTAGCTCAGGAATATTCTATTCAATACATGGAGATAGATACACAACTATAAGTAGCACAAGAAAATGCATACCAGTCTATACATGGAGATAGATATTCAATTAGAAGTAGCACAGGAATATTCTGTTCAGTACATGGAGATAGATACACAACTATAAGTAGCACAAGAAAATTCATACCAGTCTATACATGGAGATAGATATTCATTTAGAAGTAGCACAGGAATATTCTATTCAATACATGGAGATAGATACACAACTATAAGTAGCACAAGAAAATTCATACCAGTCTATACATGGAGATAGATATTCATTTAGAAGTAGCTCAGGAATATTCTATTCAATACATGGGGATAGATACACAACTATAAGTAGCACAAGAAAATTCATACCAGTCTATACATGGAGATAGATATTCATTTAGAAGTAGCATAAGAATATACCATTCAATAAATGGGGTTAGATATACAACTATAAGTAGCGCAAGAAAACTCATACCAGTCTATAAGATAATGGAGATAGATTTGGACTCAGGTCACAGTTATTTTCATTATATAGTGTCTTCATTTGTTTTTCAGTACTGAACTTGTCACTGTGTCCAAATTATAATGAATCATATGTTAATAAAAAAAAAAAACCTTCAAAGATGAATTCACAGTGAAGTTCTTGTCATATGTTATTTGGCATTTCATTGACAGGCTGGGCTGTAAACAAAAGCAATGTACAATGGATCACAGATTTCACTTCAGATCAGTATCACTGCCTCATTACTCACTGTGCACTGTCACTGAAATACACACATACAACATAATGCTCAAATTCTAAAGAATAAGCAATTACTTTTTAAATCGATACCAAGAATGCCTGAATCTATCTCTTGTATCATCACCAAAATGAGAGAGGAAAAAATGCCCCAAAAATTTAAGTGACTACATTTGTGGGTTCTGAACTGGAAGTGATCACTGTGACCCAAGTCCATATGCAACAAGAAGTATTTACATGAAATTCAGACCAGCCTGTACATGGGGACAGATATAGAAAATAAAAGTACAGTAGTAAGAGAAAATTCATACCAGTCTATACATGAGGATAGATATACAACTTGAAGTAGCACAGGAAAATTCAAACCAGTCTATAACATGGGGATAGATATAAAACTATAGGTAACACATGAAAATGAATACCAGTCTAAACATAGGGATAGCTATACAACTTGAAGTTTTGCAAGAAAATGAATACCAGTCTAAACATAGGGATAGTTATACAACTTGAAGTTTGACAAGAAAATGAATACCAGCCTTTACATTTTCAAGTGATTTTGGATTTCTTGGACTTTTAGTTATGAAAAAATATAAAAAATTTAAAAACGTTCATTACTGCAACCTTTTACAAGCATTCATCCTTAAATTTGAATGTATTTGTTTCAGAGTTTATTAGCTAATCCATACCTTCACAACCCAGTGAATTCTGAGGCAGCAGAGATGATTGTTCACTCACCACATGCTTACAGACAGATGGTGCTTGACTGTGTGTCTGCTAGTCAGAGATTGGAAGGTATATTAATTTATTACATACACATTTAATCTTACATGCATGATCTGGTGTTTGATACATTTCCTTATAACACACCCAAATTCAAACTACTTATTTTTCCCTTTTTTGACATTGGCATGTAAATATTTTGAGATGTAGTGAATAAAACTTTTATGGATTCCAGCTCATTTTGAATATATTACAGTAAAGCTAGAAGTATTAGAAAGTATTAAAAGAGGGTATGTAATAAATACAGAACTACATTCATGAGTTGTTATGAGTAAGGGGAAAGAACTTATTTGATATGGCTTATGAATACATATCAGCCTGACAGCTGTATCCCTATGCCATATCAAATTCATTTTTTTTCCAACCAACTCAGAACAAATATACACATATACTGGATAGGAAGGACATTTTTTTTACACATTGTAAGATAGTCATGCGCTACAAATATTATAGCTGCCTTGTAGAGAAGATGATAATAAATTACATTGTGTAAATTCAAGTTTGTAACATGTAGTCTAATTGTTTTATTTAACTTATTAGGGTTTTCACTGAACAGACACAACTTTATTCTCAAGTTTAAGCACTGTAGTATATAGCAAATTGGAACATATGGATTAATTACGGCCCTATTTGAAGATCAGTGGATTAGTTAGGGCCCTATTTAAAGATTAATGGATTAATTAGCACCATATTTGAAGACTAATGGATTTTTAATAATAATGGATTTTAAATATAATGATTAATTAGTCCATATTTAAAGATTAATGGATTAGTTAGGGCCCTATTTGAAGATTAATGGATTAATTAGGACCATATTTAAAAATTAATGGATTAATTAGGGTCCTGTTGAAAGAGCTCACATTATGAGTAATTGCATTGCCTATCCACCCATCTACAAATTGGTTTCTTAAAGATAACTTTACTGAGAATTGTTGGATTTCAGTTTGATATGGCATACAGTGTTATATTGATGAGACCTTAAATGAATTTGATTTCCAGCTTTCTGTGTCATCATTTGCTCCCCATGTCATTGGCCATGAGAGCTTATGGCATATCTCTGTATCCATCATTTGTACATCATTTGTTATGCAGTTGTCAATAATTGCTATTTTAAACTTGTACTCACAACCACTGGCTCAATTTTGACCAGATGTAAGACAGAGCATCTTGGCATGAACTTCTTTCAAAATTATACAGATGATGCAAATCCATTATCAGATATGTTCACTAAAAATAGTAAATCCCCATTAAAGTATTCTTCTGAAAACTGCTGAATAGAATTTTATCAAATCTGACCAAAGAGTCATTCAGGCAGCAAAATCTATCAATTTGTAAAGGATTGGTGCCAGATTGGCTGATATTACCTGAAAATGAAAATATAAGTGAAAATAAAGCATACAAATGACAATACTTTTTATTTCCATATTAAATATCAATATATCCAAGAGCTGTCATGTGATCATACCACATTTCAAGGTACAGCGTAAGAATACATGAACCTGTAGCCAGACTTACAATATGGCTGTTCTCATTGTACTCTTGCTTAATCATACAAGACCAAATGATGCTACCGAAATTTTTAAATCTGCTGGTCAGTAGTGAATGTCTGTGTTACTTATATCTCTGCTTGAAATATTTATGAATGTAGTTTATTTCTAGTCATGACCTATCTCAACATTTTCCCTTCAGCTGGAGCCTTGATCACCCCACATGAAGGGCTGGAATCTCGAGTACGATTTGAACTCCCAGAGGGTTCCACAAAACAATTTGAAGCTCAAAAATCTGCCCCACCAAGGATAAGCAAGCTTTCATTTGAAGACTATCATATAACATGGAGTGGTATAGCAACCTCTAAAGCAAAACAAGACTCCAAAAACCCATGTAAGTAGCACTCATACATATGATGGAAAAGACAGGCTATTTCTGGACAGAGCTGAAGATTTCCAAAATTTGGATAGGAGATTTCACCTTAAAGGAGGGCGGATTTTCATCGACCCAATTTTTAGCATACAAATGGAAAAATATTACAACTACTAAACAAATTTATGTTATGGTAATATCACCTTATCAAATCAGTCCTAACACAGTAACTTGTTGCTGTACATACTCTCCTTATGTGTACCACTAGTAGGGATGGATTGGTACCAGGTCCAGCAGTCCTGGGCCTGGCTGTGTTTTGCACAACCTGGAAATACTCAGCCTGGTTTTAAGATAAAAATTTGAACTTGCCAGGTCAGAATCCTCACCCCACCTTCTGTCTTTCTGTCTATCAGTAATAAAATAATTTAAAAAGAACTGAAAAAAACCCCATTTTATGGTTGATTAAAATGGGGGGGGGAGAGGGTGTTGTGGAAACTAGATAAAATGAGAGTGGAGAAACCTGACCTAGTTAAAATAGACTCAGCTGGGTACTCAGCAGAATTCCCTACCTGCATCTATCCATAACCACTAGCATTTTTAAAAGTTCTTAGTAGATCATTGCCTGGATTATATTGGTTGCAGAGGTTGCAGCCTGAAATTTCCTCAGAATAGAAAATGTCCTTTCAGTATCTGCATTGGAATATGGGAATGTTAGTACAACTCTACTGAGTCCACCAAGAAGTTTAAGTCGGCTGTTTTAATGTCAGTATGATTCATTACTCAAAGCACAAACCATCACACACTTTGTAACTTTTAGCCTGATTTGTGGACACTGTTTATGTCATCATTATCATCACTTTTAAATAATCACAATCAGATCCAGAAAACTAATATCACATGATAGTATTGTAGAAAAAGACAAAGACCTCATTCATCCCAGGCATTATGGGTTACAATGGGAGTTAGTGACAGGTACATTTGTCTGGTTTACATCCACGTCTTCAAACATTTAAAATAAGGTCATTGGTCACATTTTGCAGGTGGTTGATAATGAGAGTGAGTGTTCATAATAAATTATTCATATTATTACTATGAAATTGAGATTATGATTTTTTGCAAGCAATAAAATAGTCACATTATGAGTAGTTTTTGTCCATTAGCATGAAAACATTTGTGCAATTTCCTAATTCAGGAACACTAATTTGACTATATTTAAAAAATGATCTGCTACCAGAAACAGGAGATTATGTTTTGCTGTAAAGTTGGCAAACAGATGCCTTGGCACATTAACTTTATTCACATTTAATGCAGATTCCATGAAAATGAATTTCAGTAATGTCATATTTGTTGTGGCAAATAATATCCCTTTATGAGATGCAGTTTCTGTATGATGCATTATGTCAGTCTTCTTGCCACTGTAACATATTTTAAAATCAGCTTTACAAGAAGAGCAGAATACATATTCATGTCCCTTTCAACTTGATTGCAGCCTCCAAAATTCCAGTTTGCATCAATCATATAGTTTTGTGTGATATTTCAGTTATTTTTGGATTTTGGTGTTTTGGCATTGCTCAGAGGATTCTGTCCAAATTACCTTTTGTATTATATATAATAGACAATGTAATGTTTATTGTTTTATGATGATTGAGCTATGTAGTAATCCAGCCATAATCAATAAGTGTCTTTCATCTTTATGGAATTACTTCTGCTCACACATAATATAATCCACCTGGACTAATTTCAAACTTAGAAGCAAGCTAACCTTTCCAACAGGATCAGAGGGTGAAATTAGTAACTACATTGCCTTGCCCAACTTAAGCCAGTTCACAATCACATGATCACAGGCAGTATTACTGTAAATATGCAATGCTGGAACCAGAATTAAAAAATGGAAAGGTTTTATTTTTCAATAATAATTTTACTTATGCTGGAGATTTTAAGGAGTGATGGGTGGAAAGGGACTCATTACTAATCTCAGGGGGAAAATGCTCTTGTGCAGGAAGTTTGCATGTATGGGCACTGATTGACGCATTTATAACAGTTTGCTCAGAAAATTCATCCTGTTGGTGACAATCCAATATTAAATGTAATTAGAGAATTTGTTTCTGTCAAATTTTTATTCTTTGGGTTATAATTTCTAGTTCAAAACAATATGTATACAGAGTATAACTCTTTTCCCCAAAACACTGGGCTAGTGTTTGGAAGACACTGGTATAAATTTGCAAACATTTTGTCATTTATTCTTCTGTTTGAAAGGAGCAACCTTTTTCATCAACAAAACTTTTTTAGGGTCATTTTTATTAGTACAACACTCTTTATACTGGTGTTGAGAATTAGTATGCAAAGTAGGTTGGATTGAAGTGTGCAAATGGAACAGCAAGAACAGAAACAGTAGAAACTCATCAGGGCACCCTGCATAGCAAATGAAAATTCATTTCTAGCTTAAATCTGTCACATTTAGCTTCAAATAGTCAGTTCTTATTGGTTTTCAGAGAATTAAGGCATGTATACATTTCAATTAATGATGGTAAAGAATGTATTGATTTCATTTAATGACTACACCAAAAGTATTTGTTTAATTAATGACTTGAAGGAAGGTAACTATTTCATTTAATGACTGGGAAGAAGGTAACTATTTCATTTAATGACTTGAAGGAAGGTAACTATTTCAGTTAATGACTGGGAAGAAGGTAACTATTTCAATTAATGACTGGAAGGAAGGTAACAATTTCAATTAATGACTGGAAGGAAGGTAACTATTTGAATTAATGGCTGGAAAGGATATAGATTTTAATTAATGACTAAAAAGAATGTACATTTCAGTTAATGGCTGGAAGGAATGTATATGTTCCAGTTAATGACAGGAAAGAATGTTTTTATTTCAATTACATGTAATGCCTGGAAAGAAATGATCTGTTTAATTAAAGACTGAGAGGTATCTATTTTAATTAATAACTGAAAAGAATGTATATGCATCAATGAATGACTGGAAAAAATGTATATGTTTCAATTAATGATTGGAAAGAATGTATCTGGTTCATTTAATAACCAGAAAGAAATTAGTGTTTAATTAATAACTGGAAAGAAGGTATCAATTTCAATTAATGACTGGAAAAAGGTATCTATTTTGAATAATGACTAAAAAAAGGTATCAGTTTTAATTAATGTCTGGAAAGAAGGTATTTTGTTTCAATTAATGACCGGAAAGAAGGTATCTGTTTCAAATAATGACTGGGAAAATGGTACAGTACATGTTTCAAAAGATAAATAACCATTTTCAATGTTGCATTTTGTTTTGGACATAATTCACTCACACAGGCAGATCCAGGGATTATTTGAACATATTCCACACACACAGGGATTATTGTAAACAAGCATTTGTGTACTGGAATAAATACCAGTCTTCAAGTCATTATTTCTGAAGTAATATACAATTAAGGATTAATAATACAGCACCATTCAGTAAACTGAATGCTTTTCTGTCCTCTCTCTGTCATGCAAATTTAACATTCATACGTGATATACTTTTTCTTCTTCAGTTTTAGAAGTAATTAAAGATAATACATTGCACCAGAAAATCCATTTGGGATTACCCAGGGAAGAAATAGAAGAACAAATGAAAAGGCAGTTAGAAGAGTAAGTTTATATATTCACATATTATTATTGGTTCAGGTTTAAATGGCTTGCTAAATCTTTTTATTTCACTACACCTTGCCATAGTTCAAACTGAATAGTACATGTTTACTTCTGAGATAAAGTACAGCACTACAGCTCTGTACACGTTCATAAAGTTGAATAGTACATGTTTATTATGTAGTGTAAAGTACAGCTCTGTACATGTTCATAAATTTAAATAGCACATGTTTAATGTGTGAGGTAAAGTACAGCTCTGTATGGGCTCATACATTTGAATGGTACATTAATGTTTTTAGTGAAGTACAGCTCTGTACAAGTTCATACATTTGAATAGGACATGTTTCATGTGTGAGGCACAGTACAGCTCTATACAAGTTCATACTTTTGAATAGTATATGTTTCATGTTTGAGATAAAGTTCACCTCTCTATGTGTTCTTACATTTTAATAGTACATTTCACCTTTGAGGTAAAGTACAAATCTGTACATTTTCATACATATGACTTATACCTGTTTCACTTTTGAGGTAATGTACAGTTCTGTACATATTTTTATTAGTACTAGTTTCACATGTGAGGTAAGTATAGTTTTGTACAAGTTCATACATTTGAATACCGCATGTGTGAGGTAAAGTACAGCTCTGTTCATTTTCATACATTTGAATTGTACATGTCCCATGTGTGAAGTAAAGTACAGCTCTGTTCATTTTCATACATTTGAATTGTACATGTCCCATGTGTGAAGTAAAGTACCGCTCTGTACATATTCATTTGTTTTGATAGTACATTTGATCTTTCTTGTAAAGTACAAATCTATACATTTTCATACATTTATATCACAGTAGATTCTTACATGTGTATATCTACAAATACTTTTCCTGATCATAAAAAAATACATTAGAAGTACATCCACCGCCTTGCAAATCCAGTTACCAAAAGAGTTAACAAATCATCTGCTCACCAAGGTCAAAGCCCAGTGAGAGTAGTGTTCATACACCAGGAAATTATACTCCAGGTATATTTCTGTTTCTAGTTCTATTTTTGTCATAGACCAATACTTTGCACTTATCAAAATTTGTCATACAATAGGCATCTCTAGTACTTATATTCATCATAGTACTGGACCTTGTCTGTCAAGTAGTAGTTTGTTATTACATGTTGTAAGGTCATGTATATAATATCCAATGGCATTTTTTTTTATCATTGAGTGGAAGTTCAACACAATGCTATACCAATTTCTCCTGTGTATGCCATAATTTCTCTCTATATATTTACAGGTGTCAATACAGTGATCATGATTTAGTTCATTTGATGTAAATTCAGACATGTAAACCTCCTGAATGGGAGGGTTTTCCTCTCAAGATGAGGGGTGCCTCCCATCCCTCCACTCTCTGAATTCTCCTGTGTATTCAAAATTATTATTCAGAAATGTTATTTACCCCACACTCAATTAATTCTTCTGTGTACTCAAAACTTTTATTAAATCTTTTTCCATTTTTTTCACACCTTGATTCTAATGTAGTATATTTACATCAACACTGCCTGCGATCACATGATTGTGAACTGGCTTAAGGCAATTTATTTGTTGATTTCAAGCAGCATAAAACAATAAAATAATCAGCATCACTTTGACTCCATGGCAGGTTTGGTTGGCTTTGGTGTTCGAGGTATGTTGACACTGATTATGTTATGTATGATCAGATGTAATTCCAAAAAGATTAAAGAGATTAATTAATTAAGGTTGGATCCCTAAAGAGCTCAATTGGAACAAACAGTTGGTTTGGCCATGGTGTTTTAAAGTTTATCAAGATGCCTGAGTGCATGTTTTCTCCCAATTCTAACACACCTGAATCTAAGCAACTGAAATCATCACATAAAATTTGGTGATGGATAGAAATGGGAATTTCATTTGATGGAATCATGTTCAAGGGACATGAATGTAAATTCTACCCTTCCCATAAAGCAGATTATAAAATATGTTATGGTGGCAAGAATGAGATTATGTGTCAAGCAGCATATCAAAACATATTAAATGTGAAAACACCATCACTGAAATCCATCTTTGTAGAATCTGTAGGGAAAGATACACATGCTGAGAAACTGTTTGCCAAAATGTTATTGCCTAACATAATCTCCCATTAAAAGTAGCACATCATTTATCAGATGTAGTCAAAATAATATTAGCTGACATGAAAATCTCAAATATTCTCGTATAAACAGTGGTGCAAGTAAACCTTTATTTCTCCAGTCCCAGTCTTGTTTGTTCTCACACTCCAGGAAGAAATGGACAATATTTCAGCTCAGGCTGTGTCTTCTCTGATACATTGTTTATCTTATCTTCATTTATGGAACTAACTCAAGACCAATGCATTTCTGGTGCATTGTCAGATGATGAGATTAGGGCAGTCACCAACAGCATCACATATGAGCACAACTTCTTTCTAACTCACATTATCCTTGCAGTGGGTTTGAGGTGAGAAATGGCATGTCTTAGCTTTATATCAGAGCCCTTTCATCCCGAGTGGCTTTGTCTGACCTGATGTGACCTATACCAGCAGCAGAACAGGATACCTTCTTGTTACAATGTTTAGCAGTATCATAGTTATACAGGTGACTCTACTTCCACTGATTTGCAGGAGTGAAAATGATTTCTCCAAACTGCATCCATATGTAAACCATGTCAAGTGAAACCCCAATTTAGCATGATTCATTACAGCACAAATTTGGATATAATTCCATCATGGCATTGCTCCCAAAACTGTATGAAGACATTTTGTATAACAACAAAAAAATAAATGTGTTCAACGCATAAAAAATAATGTGTAAAAAGTTCATTATTATTTTGGGGACAATATCATGTATGAATTTGAATATAACTTATTTTCATGGCTCCCAAAATTTTACAATAACTTCTTCAAGTTTTTGAAAGTTTTGTGCCAAAATAAGCAAGAGATTGATTTAATAATTTGGCAAGATGTGCTGTCTTCTTGAGGAATAAAGTGTCCTATGATTGCATCTTTCTTTATATGAATAAAGTTGTTAAACATTTTTATTTGTGAATGTTAATTTAAAATGTGCCAGTAGTCAATAGCTGCACTTTGATCTTAGTTTATTTGTTTAAAGATGTCAGCTCTAAAGTGTTTATCTTATTTTTACTGATCTATGATTAAGAAAGCCATTAAATCTTCTTTGTGTTTGTTTTCAATGCATTCTGTGTACAATTGTTGCTCAAACAATAGCTGTCATATGTTTGCTTATATGTTAAACTGCATACACAGCCAAGCACCAAACAATGCAGTGGTTGATAAAATATATTTACCTGAATTTATAAATCAATTAATATAAACAATTGTTAATCATCAAAGTCAAACACACATCTAAATGTTGTTCGAATTATAAGCCAATGATATATGACACATCAAAGAAATGAAAGTCAGCAACATGTGCACCAGTGAATAATGTCATCCATTCTCAATAAAAATGACCCCATTGTTCGTATACATTTATTCTTGCTGAGATGTTCAAACAGATGTCAGAGTCTTAATTAGTGGGTATTTATGATCGATGATGGTACACACAATGTAATGCTTTTACTGTTAAAGATAAGCTTAAAGCCCTGGACAAGATTATGTCCAGTGTTAAACATAATTAGCTGGTGAGTTAGGTGTTCATGAGTCGACCATCCAAGAATGGAAGAGCAGCTGAAAAATCAATGTTTCTTGTTTTAAAAAAACCCAATAAAGTCTTCTGACTCACAGCAGAGAAATTCTAGCAGTATGAAATTTGTACAGATACCATTATTGACCTTGGGTGTATATCTACATAGATATTGAACTGTAAATGTGCTTTATCCTTTCGTTACATAATATTGCTAATATTGTTTTACACTGAATTCAGACTTATAATGATCTTTGACAAAATTACTCAATATTATACTTCTGTGTCCATATTTTTGATGGAATTATTATGGATTCACTCTCAATTGCAGGTGAATACATGGTGCTAATACTCAAACTATTCATGCTATACATTAGACATGTTGTATATATATATGTACCGGTGCATGCTTGTCTGAATAAAGTAAAATATTATATATGCAATATTTTACTTTATGTGTATTTCTCATTATTAAAAAAAGTAATGCATTCATTGACCCCATCTGTTTCAGCCATGACACTCTGATGTACGGGAGATTCCACAATAAGCCTACAGTAGAAGAGGAAAAAGCCACCAAGTTGGCTAGACTACACAGGATGAGGAAAATATACATTGCACCTCGCATTTCACCCAGTAAGGCAATACAGAACTTACCATGAATTAAGGGGTATCAAAACATGGGAAAGTCACTTGACACTTCCTTGTCTCAGAATACATACCCCACTATCTGAAATTTTCTTGCCTCCAAAATACATACTCCACTACCTTGCTTTTGTAAATACATCAAAGTATTTCTGTTGTCTGTTCTTGTAGTTAATGCCTTTATTTGGACTCACTAAATATGAGGGTGACAAAAGTCTGTCACAGTGATTTAATAGCACAGGTGCAGTCATGTATTTATCAACATGTATATACTTATTAAGATTTGTTCATATTAACTTGTGTAATATTGGCCACCAATATTTGTCATGCCTACTATGAGGCTGTGTCAATAGAGTAATGAGGGACCTCCATCTTATACATGAAAGGGCTGAGGAATGCAGATGACACAATTGACTGTCCATTCCAATCAAACATTCCTTTTTCTAAAAAGAAATTATCTGTATGTGAAGACTTGATGCCACATTATATTTTATATGTATTTGAAGATTTTATACCCCATTACATTTTGTCTGTATGTGAAGATTTGGTACCCCATTACATTTTATCTTTATGTGAAGATTTGGTACCCCATTATATTTTATTTGTAGGTAAAAATTGGGTACCCCATTACATTTTGTCTGTATAAATTATGAAGATTTGGTACCCCATTACATTTTATCTGTATGTGAAGATTTGGTTCCCCAATTACATTTTGTCTGTATGTGAAGATTTGGTACCTCATTACATTTTATCTGTTTGTGAAGATTTGGTTCCCCATTACATTTTATCTGTATGTGAAGATTTGGTTCCCCATTACATTTTGTCTGTGTGTGAAGATTTGGTACCCCATTACATTTTGTCTGTATGTGAAGATTTGGTACCCCATTACATTTTATCTGTATGTGAAGATTTGGTTCCCCAATTACATTTTGTCTGTATGTGAAGATTTGGTACCCCATTACATTTGATCTGTTTGTGAAGATTTGGTTCCCCATTACATTTTATCTGTATGTGAAGATTTGGTACCCCATTACATTTTATCTGTATGTTTTGTCTGTATGTGAAGATTTGGTACCCCATTACATTTTGTCTGTATGTGAAGATTTGGTACCCCATTACATTTTGTCTGTATGTGAAGATTTGGTACCCCATTACATTTTATCTGTATGTGACTTCTCATGTATATTTTGTCTGATACAACTTTGTTGTATGAGAATATCAGGGCTAAAATCTTCACATATAGAAGAAATTTTAGAGGTGAAAAAATTAATGGGTTGAATAACATTCTTAGAATGTTAAACATGATATGAAAGTAATGAAGACTGTACATTTGCTTTAGATATAATCTGTTTGCTTTCCTTGATGCCATGAAGTAAATAAACTAGTTTCTGTGATGTTATAATGTCATGCAGCATTGCCACTAGTTTCTGTGATGTCATAATGTCATGCAGCACTGTCACTACACATTTTTTGTGATGTCATCATGTCATACAGCATTGTCACTACACAGTTTCTGTGATGTCATAATGTCATGCAGCATTGTCACTACACATTTTTTTTTATGTCATCATGTCATACAGCATTGTCACTACACAGTTTCTGTGATGTCATAATGTCATGCAGCAGTGTCATTACATTGTTTCTCTGATGTCATCATGTCATACAGCATTGTCACTACACAGATTCTGTGATGTCATAATGTCATGCAGCACTGTCATTACATTGTTTCTCTGATGTCATAATGTCATACAGCATTGTCACTGCACAATTTCTGTGATGTCATAGAATGTCATGCAGCTCTGTCATTACACAGTTTTTTGGATAAAATAATTCTTACCTTTCCAGTGTGCTTCATTTCAAACAAACTTATGAAATGTGTTGAATAATTTCAATAGTTTGCTTGCCAAGGCTTGCAAAAGAGAAGTTTTCTTACTAATTTAACATTTTATTTTATGTGGCTGCTCATGTGAGATCCCGTATATTACTTGAACAATTTGTATGGCTATTTTATATGGCCACTATTCTTTATAAAGTTGACAAAAATGTTTTTCACGCTACATTGAAAATGGTATGCAATATCATAGCTATGTCATCGATGTTGAACTTATTATTAGTACTATTAGCAATTTTCTGACTAGCCAAAAAAATCAGATGACATTCATGCCAGGGAGTAGATGGCTGTTATTGCTAATTTGCACTTGGTGTGGCGAGGCACATGCCTACATTCAACATCACATAAGTCCCATCATGCCCAGACCAATATGATGACAACCTTTGAGTGGCCGGTGCTGTTTGGAGGCAAAATGGAGGAAGTGAGGAGACAGCAGCTCAGGAACTTCTCCTCCAACTTGCTGTTCAGCCTCCACTGTTGTGCAGACCAAATCAATCTGCACCTTAAAAAAAAACTGACTCTTTTTCCTGGTAAATGTCAGGAAAGAGGATATTACCTTTCAAGCTCTTTCAGCCTAGCTAAAGTGTGCTATACACTCAGCATACTCAAGTCTCCAAAGATCATAGTTGCCTCATGATCCTTTCAGCTGAAGAAACTAGAGTGATCTCTTAGAGACTCAGTTTCAAGCATAATGTTTTAACCTGAGATAATAGAAGCTGTTGGCTAGCATGCACCGTCAACCTTCTGTGGCTTTTACCTCTGGGGTTTAGCTTTGCAGATACAAAATTTGAATTTGTACCTGATGACATTACTTTTAAAATCCCCCATCCTCCCCAACACACACTGATACATTGCTCAGCTTAAAACTAATGACACCTGGTGGTAGCAGTGGAGGTAATGGGGAGGAGTTACCACCCTTCTTGTACACAATATATATATGGAAATGCGTTTTAGGCTTTTTGGGAGGGCTGGATTCAGGATGTAGCAAACTTATTTTCCTAATGTTAAAGTGACAAGGCATGTATTTTCAGAGAGACATACGTCCCTGAAAAATTTGCTTTCTTGGATCCTATTTTGCCAGCACTTAAGAAACTAGTATGTGATTGTATTTCAAGAGAAGTAACAACCATGCCAAATTTTGGTTAGTGTAACTAATTTTCATGCTTGAGTAAATTTTGTGGCTTCAGTATCTGTTTGCTATACCCTATTTATTTATGCTAATCAAACTAGCATATTGATACATCTCAAGACAGTAACCATCATACTAAAACTAGATAACTGTGACCTTATTTTTGCACTTGTGTGACTTTTGTATTTTCAGCTATCAAATTATTACATAATCATTATCTTGGGCTGTTTCACCTGAACTCATGAAAATTTGTATAAAATGAGAGTAACTCAATCATATCAAAAGTAGGTCACTGACAAAATTTTCTGGCTTGAGTGACAACTTTTTTCTATATGAGTCTCTGGTCTGTCTGCTACTCCAAATGGTCTCCTGTTGGCAAGGGGTTGCACTTATGAGTAAACACCTTATTTACATATTAAACTGAGGTAAATTAATCAAGTCTATTTTTCAAAACCAAGGATGTAATCATTTTGTAATTTATATTTACATATTAAAAATTTAAAATGGGGACAAAGTGAATGTGAACTTCATAAAAAATATTTTTAATTTCAGCACATTCCCATCTGGAAACTTTGCCCCCTCCCCCAACAAAGATGGAGGGTAAGGAGGAGCCATGGGACAAGGAGGTAGATGATTTGGTGGACTGGTCCTCCAAACTGGATGAAGCTGCTCTGGACAAACAATTAGCTTAATAAAGTGCTCTTGATAGGCAGCTCTCTTTTCATTTTCCAGTTTCGCCTTACATTGGAAAACATATAGCCTTTCATACTGATGGAGAACAATGTGATTTCAGTACATGTGGAAATGTTTTTACTGAAACAACACCTATACAGAGTGAAGATTTTCTTTCATAAAAGAGTATTTATTAAAACCTAGATTCTGTGTGAATTCAGATCTTTGGATACAAACCAATAAACTGTAAATGTGCTTTACTAGTCCATGTTGTACATTCTGGAATCAAGTGTTACAGGAGATATTCACCTCATGCTAAGATAAAGTGGAAAACAGCAAGTGTTTTAAACTAAAATCACATTGTATGAACACTGACATGTAATGAATTAAAAAGGAACTAAAGTACCAACTTAACATGATGTAAAATAAGTAAAAGTGTCTTTGCTTTTAACTTATATTCAGTGATGTCTCTTTTCTTAGAAATGTATTTTTGATAACTGTCATTCTTGTAACTATAACAAAATAGTTGTATTGATACTTGTAAAACTTTTCTGTGAGTAAAGTGATTCTGACTACTGTGAACACACATCAGCAACATTCTGAATACAAATGGACACATGGGATACCCAAAATGTCTAGACCGATAGCTCCATTTAATTTGAGACAATTGGATATTGAGTATATCTTGGACATATTTGTTACATCACTTGAGATTTTGATATTGCAACTCTTATTAGGTACTCCTCAAGCACAAATTCTCTATATTCTCTCAGGTTTAAATGCTAAACCAGACAAACAAAATGGTGCCTGAGCCCATCCTTTTCCCTCTATCTAAATGCTAAAAATGTAGCCTTAGCCCATATTTTCCCTCTATCTAAATGCTAAAACAGGCTAACAAAATGTAGCCTGAGCTCATACTTTTCCCTCTATCTAAATGCTAAAATAGGCCAACAATATGTAGCCTGAGCCTATACTTTTCCCTCTATCTATATGCTAAAATAGGCTGACAAAATATAGCCTGATCCCATATTTTTCCCCCTATCTAAATGCTAAAACTGGCTAACAATTCTTTTTTAGCTTGATCCAGTTCCTTTCCCCTCTCTTTAAGTGCTAAAAGCTTAGAAATTTAGCTTCATCCTGTGCTTTTCTCTAGGATTTGTAATCTCTTGGTACAGAAAAACCAAAATAGGCAGTCGAGTCTTTGTCTCAATCATGAATCAGAACTTATCTTAAATGTACATGTTTTTAAATGTAAAATGTATGTTATTGAACATAGCAAAGCTGACATGTTAGAATAATTGTCAAGCAAATGGAAAATGGATTGTCCTGTACATTCAACATTTTACTAATGTCTTAAAGGTTACATGTTACATATAGCTCTTATAACAAGAGTACTGTGAATGGTACATTATACACCTGCTCCATGTTTATTAAATATGTGGGTGTAGGTGTCAACATTGTTTATTCTGGAGATTATTGAGCAGTGCTTCTCAAAGATCTTGATGCTATCTTCATGATATGTGATCTCAAAATAAACTTACTGTGCAGAAAATCTAGGTTTTTTTCCTCTGACCCTGAGTGTAAGCTATCCACAAAGTTTGATTTAGGAGCTTAAGTTATTGTGCAAACCAGATTTTTCTTCAAGTTTCACTGACCTAGATTTTTGATCATTTGACCCCCAAAATAAATAAGCTTCTTCCTTAAGTGCAAATTTTACTAAAGTTATTATGAAAACAAGATTCTTCTTTCGATACATTGATTTTGGCTTTGACCTTTCGACTCCAAAATCAATAGGCATCTAACTTACCTAAAGAGAAAGCCATCCACAACCTTTAGTGATGGTACATACTGAAATTCTGGTCAGAAACCATTTTAAAATTTTCAGCCACAATGACCTTTTGACCTCAGAATTGATATGCTTCCTCACTGCTCCAGGTGCATGCCATCCAAAAAGTTTAGTCCTTGTCTGTGATGTAGAACTTTAAAGCATAATCAATAGGTTTCTTCTTTTTCCCAAGTGCAAGCCCTCCACAACCTTTGGTAATGGCTGAGAGTATAAAACTAAAGTTATTGTGTTGAGGGGTAAAAGGTAATAAATGACTGTACAGACAGACAGACATCATTACAAAATTTAGTCTGTCTTTTGGTGGGCACATACAATATCAAATTGTAAAGAGTTTGATAAGTTTCTTTTTATATCTAAATCTTACAAGTTTTACAAAATTTTATAACTTAAAAATATTTTCTTAATATTGCCTCATCCACATTATAAATTTATTAATTATGTAAAAGCTATCAAATAAATTTTATGGAAAATTTATATGCGCTCACTATACAAGTATTCAAGGAAAATCAATCATGAAGAATAAGGAGTTAAATAAAAACAATTTCATTAATTAACATATTGGTGCTCTCATTAGTATTTGAGTATAGTAGTAAAATTTCTTCTCCAATGATGTATCAAATATCTTACTCATTTAGCAAACAAATGCAACAAAATAATGAACCAAATGCCTTAATAATGATTATAATGTGCAGTCCGTTGTCAAAACTTAAACAATATTAGGTAAAATGGCAATTTTAATTAGTTTATAATTTAATTCATAGATCTGCAGCAGAGTTGCACATATACATGAAACTATAAATTATCCTTTTGTATTATAAATGACAATGTAGATCACTTTTTTCTTTTTTTGTTGTCTTCCAAAATACAAGTCTCATGAATCAGCTTTAAACTACTGAGCTATATTCAGTGTTGTCTTTCAAAATACAAGTCTCATGAATCAGCTTTAAACTATTGAGCTATACTCAAGTGTTGTCTTTCAAAATACAAGTCTAATGAATCAGCTTTAAACTACTGAGCTATACTCATTGTTGTCTTCCAAAATATAAGTCTCATGAATCAGCTTTAAACTACTGAGCTATACTCAAGTGTTGTCTTTCAAAATACAAGTCTAATGAATCAGCTTTAAACTACTGAGCTATACTCATTGTTGTCTTCCAAAATATAAGTCTCATGAATCAGCTTTAAACTACTGAGCTATACTCAAGTGTTGTCTTTCAAAATACAAGTCTAATGAATCAGCTTTAAACTATTGAGCTATACTCATTGTTGTCTTCCAAAATTTAAGTCTAATGAATCAGCTTTAAACTACTGAGCCAACCTCAGTGGTTTGATTCTCATTTTTCTAAACAAAAGAAAAGAAAATTCTGTCACAGGTTATACATTGAATCAAGTACTATAAATCAAGTAAAATGTATTTATACTCCAATTTTCACAACATTAACATAAGCTTTACTGAGCTTTTATATCAACATTATTAATCTATAAGACATGTGCAAAATATAAATGCAAACCAAAGTATCATGTATCATATGCTATGACTAGCAACATTCAATGACAAATTACATAAATAAAATACAACTGACAAAATACATAATATTCAAAGACTTAACTGTGTTTCTGGTCTGGGGAGGGGAAGAGGTTATAGTTGAATTAAGTCATAATCTGGAACAAAGTTTGCTCTCTAATTCATAATCTGAAACCATCTGCTAACACAATAGTTTCGATAAAAGAATACACGAGACTTGCTTTCCTTTCAGCTGACTAACACATTAACCCCTGCCGACGAGTTTACGTGGCAGGAGGTAGTAGCCTACTGCCGAGCTCTGTAGCATCAAGGTCTTAGTGACCACTATCCTACTTTTTTGACAAGAAAGGTTAAATGCAAGAAAAATAAGAAAAATACACATAAAACGATTACTTACAGATCGTTCAAAACTTTTAATGAAGAACAATTTCTCAATGACCTATATAAAGTTCCATGGAGTATGATCCAAAATTTGGACGACATAGATGAAGCCATGAGGGTGTGGACTGACTTATTTATGGATGTAGTATCTAAGCATGCACCACTGAAAGTACATCGAGTAAAGACTGATATTCAACCTAATTGGCTTACTACTGAAATCCTAGATGCTATGAAAACACGAGACAAATTCAAGGCTATGGAAAACCATGCACAATATAAAGTATGGAGAAATAAAATAACAAGTATGATCAAAAAGGCTAAAAAAAACTTATTATCAATCATTGCTTGAAAACAAAAAGAGCAACACAAACTCCATTTGGAAAGTCTTCAATGAACTCACTGGAGGAACGCACAAAAAATAGACAAATAAAAATCACTCACTTCCAGTAAATGACACCATAGTCACTGATGAAACTGACATTGTAAATGTTTTCAATGATTTTTTCATCAACATTACCACAAAGTTAAAAGAGCCAGTGATAGAAAACAACTTTAATGAACTGAAAAAGTTCTGCAGCAGTAAAATCTCAAAGGAGGTATGTTTCTCTATCCCACCAGTGTCAAAAAACTTTGTTAAAAAATGTCTCAGTGAACTTGATACCAAGAAAGCTACAGGACTTGATCAGATTGGTCCACGACTCATTAAATCTTCTGCCTTTGCTATTGTAGATAGCATAACATTCATAATTAATTTAAGTATTGCAACCTCATCTGTCCCCAAAATATGGAAAACTGCAAAAGTAACTCCTATTCACAAATCTGGTTCTAAGGATGATGCTGATAACTACCGACCAATTTCAATACTACCAAACTTGTCAAAATTGATTGAAAAACATGTCCATGACTCATTCATGTCATATTTAACAAAACACTTGCTGTTACACCCTAATCAATCAGGCTTTAGACAGAACCATTCCTGTGAGATGCCTTGATCTCCCTAACTGATAAATGGCTTCAAGCACTTGACCAAGGTAGAATAATAGGAACTGTATTTGTAGATTTCAGGAAAGCTTTTGACATGGTGGATCATGAAATCCTTCTGAAGAAACTGAAAATCTACCAGTGTGATGAAAGAACAATTAGATGGTTTACTTCGTACTTAAATGAGAGAACACAACATGTTTACATAAATAATGTTCTGTCTGAACCTGTAACAATTAGATATGGAGTACCACAAGGCTCAATTCTAGGTCCACTACTATTCATTTTATTTATTAATGACCTACCACTTTTACTAAGAGACTCAATATCATCTACAGATCTCTATGCAGATGACGCAACATTGTCAGACATCCAAAACACAAAGCATGAGCTCGAAATTTCTTTACAGAATGCACTAAACAAACTGGAAAACTGGTGCACATGTAATGGCATGGTGGTAAATACTGGTAAAACTAAAATATTACTTATCTCAACACGGCAAAGAAGGACAAATCTTGATAGTGATGAACTATGTCTGACATGGAAGGATACAAATCTGCAAATAGTCTGTCATGATAGGCTACTTGGTGTTCTGGTAGATAATAACCTATCATGGACTGAACATATCAAACATACCAGTAAAAAGGTCAATTCAAATTTATGGCTTCTCAGTAGGATAAGACATTTTCTCCCTGAAAGGCACAGGAAACTATTTTATAACAGTTACATACAACCCTATTTGGACTACTGTAGTACAGTATGGGGTAATTCAAATGATAAAAACATAGCAAAGCTGGCACATCTTCAAAAAAGAGCATTTGGGCTAATATCAATCCAGAAAGAAAGCAAGGAAAGTTTAGCTGGTAGGTTAAAAATATTACCTATTAAAGACCGAATCTGTTTGAGAAAAGCCAAATTAATGTACAGGATATCTCAGAGTAGTGCTCCTGAATATTTACAATCACTATTCCAGTATAGGCTACCTGGTAATACTCCCCACCTGCGATCCATGTCTACCAAACAGTATAAAATTCCCAAACCAAATAAGGAGTTATTTAAAAAAAGTTTCCAATACTCTGGAACTCTGCTCTGGAATAGTATTCCAGCTGAGATTAGAAATGCCCACTCTGTTTCCTTCTTCCAAACCCAATATATCCAGTGGCTTCAGAGATGCAGCTTAAATAAATGAATTCCTTTGAATGAGGGCCTCAAGGTAGATTAGTTTTTAGCTAATTGTGTTACCCTCTTTAAATAAGGTCATTATTATTATTATTATTATTATTATGTTCGATACACTAAAGTGGGTGGTATGATAGAAAGGTAGACATATGTAGCTCTACAATGATACCAAATAATCTGGAAGTTCTAGTTACACTACAAAATACAGAGGGAAAAACCTAATTATTTGGACCCAATTTCTTTCCACCCAAAATTTGCCTGTGGTTGGAATCTGATTTTGTGTCTGGAGTTTAGACTTTTTGGTCTCAGATCTAAGGCAGGCCAGGATGAACTGCAAACAGACAGAAGAACCTTTGCAAAAAGTAGGATAAGATGGGCATTTGGAATAAAGAGTGGTCTTCATACGAAAATAATGGGTCTGTTAAGCAAAAATAATAAAAAACAACTTTTACCCTTCTGCTCATGCGCAAGCCAAATAACCAATGAAAATCAATGTTTCTAACACAACTAGGCATTAGGTTGTTTGACAATCACCTGGAAGTTGATGTATAGGATGTATTCAAAAAAAGCTTTAAAAATGTGTTTCCTACTTGAATTTCAGGCAAAAACAACAAAAACCTCCAGGGGTTAATCTGCTAAGCAAGAATGAAACTAAACAAAGCCCTGCAATCCAGGTGCAAGATTATTGCTGTAGCCACAATCAACTTCAGGCTCAGGTTTGCACACTCACTGAAAGGTTCTAGGCTAAACTGATCTTCTGTTAGTTGAAGGAAGTTGCTTTCATCATCTTCTGCTTTATCAGAAGTTTCTGTATACTTTGGAGCTGTAACCCTTTACACCAGCCATTATGTCCTCTTAGTCACACATCTGTGTATCAGGGTATAACTGGGCTTCATGTATACCAATCCAAAAGCTATAGTCACTTATATGCATATCATTGTATAATTGGGAAGCACATACATCAATCTAAATGCTATAGTGATCTATTGGAGTGATGCTGAATAGTATCCTTTCAGGTTAAAATCCAATCCATAAGGCAAGAGAACTGTGGATGGTTCATAAACTGCACAGCAAAAGGTGACTGGTTATAATAAGATTATAATTCTCATAAGGAAGCATGCATCTGTTCCAGACACAGAGACAGACATCAGTACCATAATGGTATGAATCATACACTATATGTGGCATTATAAACTACAATTATGTAATTACAGACATAACATATATCTTAATTGTGCAAAATTACAGCACACACACATACACACATATATTTATACACACACACATGCATATATGCACACAGTTGGGATAAGGCAATAAGGCTTCTACTGCATACTTATTTGTATGTAAATTAAGAAGAAAGCATCATTTGTAATTAACTGAAGCAGGCATATCCTAGTTTTTAACATAGCAAGCTTATCAACAACCACTGACTTTATTGGTATGGCAAAAATTTATAGGATTTGTTGTTGACTTGGGGGCTTAAAACCATTTCTCAGTGCAAGAAAGGTTATACATGATGTCAAATATAATTAGTGGAGGAAGAACCCGGGAAACCCTAGTAAAAATCACCGACCCACAGGAAGCTACCTCTCTTATCCACACTGGCTGAGCCCAAGATTTGAATTATGTAGACAGAGGTGAGATGGCAGTGATCAGCAAAAGAGAGTGCTTTAGACCACTGAGCTAACTGGGGCCCCAAGATTTACTGGAAGAAGAAAGTATACAGTAGTATGCATATAGCATAATAAAATTGACTACAATAAGGAAACATGCTATAATTATTGTGTGTGTGTGTGTGTGTGATTTAGATTTTTAATGTAGCTTTAACAATTTTTCATTCATATCGCTACAATGTCTGCAGTGTGACAGTTTATAGTGATGTCTAGCACTGGGGCATCATGCTGCAGACATGCAGCATCATATCCCACCCTGTCACATTATCCTGACACCAGGTCGACAAGTCCTAACACTAACCTCTTAATGCTGAACGCCACGTGAGGCAGCTGCTAGTACCATTTTTATAAGTCTTTGGTATGACTCAGCCTGGGTTCAAACCTGCAACCTCCTGCATCTGAGGTAGACGCTCTAACAACTTAGGCTACCGGAATGGTCAATAATGAGTGAAAAAGTTACTATAGGAATGCAAAGCAATTACAAAAAGGACCATTCCAATTAATTATTAAGCTTTGAAATTTACTCAAGAGACATTTCTTGAAACTATCAGAAAGTGAGTTCCAGTTTTTCACTAAAATATCTAAAAGAATAACATTCCTTGATGTTCTCATCCTGTGAAGTTCAACTGTACTTCTATCTCTATAGAAGAACAAAATTGCTTAATATTGTGCAAACCATACAAAAACAGTGAAACTAATCATAGCCTTCTTAATTTTAGAGATGATAGATTTCATCTTGACATCATAGCTGCATGTGAACTTGCATCATCTTCATACATGAACCTAAGCCCTCTCATTGATTTTCTTTGTTTCCTGCACATTACCCTAGTCGAGGACAGTGGTTACACATAAATCTACCACCCAAAAAAAAAAACATATTCAAAGACAATAGTTACACATTAATCTCCCACAAAAATATCATACTCAAAGACAATAGTTACACATTAATCTACCCACAAAAATACCATACCCATGGACAATAGTTACACATTAATCTACCCACAAAAATACCATACCCAAGGACAATAGTTACACATTAATCTACCTACAAAAATACCATACCCAAGGACAATAGTTACACATTAATCTACCTACAAAAATACCATACTCAAAGACAATAGCTACACATTAATCTACCCACAAAAATACCATACCCAAGGACAATAGTTACACATTAATCTACCCACAAAAATACCATACCCAAGGACAATAGTTACACATTAATCTACCTACAAAAATACCATACTCAAAGACAATAGCTACACATTAATCTACCCACAAAAATACCATACCCAAGGACAATAGTTACACATTAATCTACCCACAAAAATACCATACCCAAGGACAATAGTTACACATTAATCTACCTACAAAAATACCATACTCAAAGACAATAGTTACACATTAATCTACCCATAAAAATACCATACCCAAGGACAATAGTTACACATTAATCTACCTACAAAAATACCATACCCAAGGACAATAGTTACACATTAATCTACCTACAAAAATACCATACTCAAAGACAATAGTTACAAATTAATCTACCCACAAAAATACCATACCCAAGGACAATAGTTACACATTAATCTACCTACAAAAATACCATACCCAGGACAATAGTTACACATTAATCTACCCACAAAAATACCATACCCAAGGACAACAGTTACACATTAATCTACCTACAAAAATACCATACTCAAAGACAATAGTTACACATTAATCTACCTACAAAAATACCATACTCAAAGACAATAGTTACACATTAATCTACCCACAAAAATATCATACCCAAGGACAATAGTTACACATTAATCTACCTACAAAAATACCATACCCATGGACAATAGTTACACATTAATCTACCCACAAAAATACCATACCCAAGGACAATAGTTACACATTAATCTACCCACAAAAATACCATACCCAAGGACAATAGTTACACATTAATCTACCTACAAAAATACCATAGTCAAAGACAATAGTTACACATTAATCTACCCACAAAAATGCCATACTCAAAGACAATAGTTACACATTAATCTACCCACAAAAATACCATACCCAAGGACAATAGTTACACATTAATCTACCCACAAAAATACCATACTCAAAGACAATAGTTACACATTAATCTACCCATAAAAATACCATACCCAAGGACAATAGTTACACATTAATCTACCCACAAAAGTACCATACCCAAGGACAATAGTTACACATTAATCTACCTATAAAAATACCATACTCAAAGACAATAGTTACACATTAATCTACCTACAAAAATACCATACCCAAGGACAATAGTTACACATTAATCTACCTACAAAAATACCATACCCAAGGACAATAGTTACACATTAATCTACCTACAAAAATACCATACTCAAAGACAATAGTTACACATTAATCTACCCACAAAAATACCATACCCAAGGACAATAGTTACACATTAATCTACCCACAAAAATACCATACCCAAGGACAATAGTTACACATTAATCTACCCACAAAAAGACCATACCCAAGGACATTAGTTACATATTAATCGATCCCACAAAAATACCATACCCAGGGACAATAGTTATACATTAATCTCCCCCAAAAATACCATACCCAAGGACAATAGTTACACATTAATCGATCCCACAAAAATACCATACCCAAGGACAATAGTTACCCATTAATCTACCTACAAAAATACCATACCCAAGGACAATAGTTACACATTAATCTCCCCCAAAAATACCATACCCAAGGACAATAGTTACACATTAATCTACCTACAAAAATACCATACCCAAGGACAATAGTTACCCATTAATCTCCCCCAAAAATACCATACTCAAAGACAATAGTTACACATTAATCTACCCAAAAAAATACCATACCCAAGGACTATGGTTACCCATTAATCTCCCCCAAAAATACCATACTCAAAGACAATAGTTACACATTAATCTACCCACAAAAATACCATACCCAAGAACAATAGTTACCAATTAATCTCCCCCAAAAATACCATACTCAAAGACAATAGTTACACATTAATCTACCCAAAAAATACCATACTCAAGGACAATAGTCATAACTGGGCATAATGAATAAGTAGTAAATTCTTAGCCTTCCGAATGTACATAGTTACTTGCCTGTCCTTTTCAGAATATTATTTTGATGCCTTCTGACATAATTCTGACAAAAGCCATGTTCCTGACAGTTTACTAAAATCACAATTATATTCATGTTACTTGAGTATCACACAAGATTAACAATCAATCCTGCACTTTATTAGTCACAAGTCCAATCCATGGTCAATGTTTTATTCCAACTGTCAAGAATTTCTCTCCTCAAACACGATTTCATGCTTTTAGCATTACCTCGAGTTAATGAGTAAATGGTAAGTACTGTATGCAATTTAACAAATCAGCTTCATTTACTTGTGTAAGTAATAAGACACTAACCAAATATGAAAGAAGACAAACTATGTTACAAGAAATACAAAACTGAAACAAATTAAAGAGCACCCAGACTTTCACAAAAAGTCACACCTTTACGTACATAAAACATTTTTTCTCATCAGTAACAGTTACAATATGTCCATATTTCATGTTGTTTGGTTAGACAAACATCACTGGTAGTAATACCTATGAACCTAAATGTCAAACTCAACAATCTGATGTACTAGTTTGTGGCCTAGCTTTCCTCTCCTAACAAGATGATAGACAAATTAAACAATACTAATAGTTTAAAGGACTTAAGCTTTCTCTATACTGTATAGAGTACTACTTGTTTAAAAGCACTTAAATTTTTCTAATATCCTGTGTACAGTACTACTTGTTTAAAACACTTAATCTTTTTCTTTATTATATGCTCAATTTTTTCTCCATTAGCTTTACATTGTCAGAATTACGCAGTATTTTTTCTATACTACACAGCTTCATACTGCATCAGACACATGTCTAAAAATAGTATTGTGTATTAAGAACGACTTGTAAGCAAACCATGTCCACTCAAGTCATAGATGCTGTAGCTTTGGTTGATTAGATTTGTTTGTGAATAAACTAAACAAGCTGTTTTGTCCACTTGAAAGTAGAGATGATAAAGTTAATGATGTTGACGAGTTCAGTGAGTCACAAACAAAAATTTCAAACAAGCAAATGAATGAATGTGATGGAGATGTACCATTTTACATCAGTCAAAATACTAAATTAAAGAAAAAATGCAGCTGGAGCTTTTTAGTAAGAAACTAAGAGCAGCAGAGCCAATAAACCAAGATTACAAAAAAGTAAAATTGTCTGTCACACAATAAATGCTTTGAAATTTACTCATTTAACTATTTTGATACAATTTTAAGCTAGTGATACAAGTCATATAGGTCATAGCTGGTGTCCATACAACAGTAAGCATGCAAGTAAAAGGGCATAAACATGTTTTCTTTAGCTGGTAATAAGAAGTGCAATAAATATACTTCATTTATGCATCTTGAATCTCCTCAAAATGTACTTTCTTAGTTCTACATATCTGAATGACATGAACCATGTCATTCATTACAAAACTGGATACACACTGCCAAATTGTACTGTAATTTTGATTGTATTTCCAACTGAAATACATTCTCCTTACTGCACTCAAAAGGAAATTAATGTGATATTCCATAGCGTCTTTTTGATAATTTAAATTAAAACTAAGTTTCGCATATTATGATTCCAAACAATCAATCACAGAACAGAAACAGAGGTGTGGTTGATTCAATGCTAGTCCACTGCTCAAGTCACATGTATACTGTATGGACTGAATCAGCTACAAAAAAAATCCAGTCCATTATAAGCAGAAAAGCAGAATTGAGTTGGATCAATAGAAAAACAAAATCCATCCATTCCAGACCAACTGGAAAGCTGTTTCAATGAGCATTCATTCAAATTATGACTCTAAATTTCCATTTGAAGTAAACCAAAACAAGAATTTTGAGTCAAGCATGTGAAAAAGTTCAAAGGTTGCTGGGTGGTGCTATGTGTGCATTATGGTGTCCTGCCATTAGTGTGCAGGTCAAAAGTGCACCAACAAATGCATGCAGACAAAAGCATGCACTGACAAAAGCACGCACTGACAAAAGTTTGCAAGACAAAAGTGCACAAGGCATAAATTATAAATATTATGTCAAATAAATAAGCAAATATTCGCTATTTAAAAAATGTTTAATCGTATTAATATGAGTTTCAGTGTATTATTTCTATCACTGTTCAAAATGCGATATCCATCAGTTATGATATGCTCTTTCTTCTTCTGTGGTTAGATACGATTGTTAAATTTTTACAAAATGAATTTGGTATTTATGGTTTTATTGGCTTATACTGCGTAAATACGCACCTTGATGTCTGCTCAATGAAAACAGTGATTGAAACCATTACTTTATTTCTACTCAATATTAACAGTGTACACACTTTGATGTCTGCTCACTGGAAACAGTGATTCAAACTATTAGTTTATTTCATTTGAAATGAGACATTTATAAAGTCATAATAAGATTACAGACTTTTAGTTTATGCTGTGCGCTTCTGATGGCACGCATTTGATGGGCATATTTCGCTGAATGCTTTTGACCTGCGTGCTAATGACGCGGTGTAGTGCATTACTGTTGTTACTGTATACTGATGAATCTATGGTTGTGTTTCTATTTTGGAATAAAGCATAATTCAGTGACTTTGTTTCTTGTAGTATGTTCTTTTTATTATTAAGCCTTAGGTAGAAAAACAAAATGAGTATTTAATAAAAAGGCTACTGCATTTGCATGGGAAAATATTAAATCTTTTTTGGGGGGACTAATACTACACTCCCAAGGCCATGCAGTATTAGTCAGAAAAACTTGTTCATATTTTCCCATACAAATACAGTAACCTATAAATCCTGTATACAATAATAATTGGTTAAAGCACTTAAGCTTTCTCGATGTTAAGAACACAAACCTTAATAAGAGGTTTACAAAACCCACAGAAAACTATCTCTGACATGTCAAACAATGTAGCAAAAAAAGTAATGCTTTAACTGTGCAGCACTGCTTTCACAAGGCAAACAGGTCACTGTAAAATAATTGCTGTATATACTGTATTTTTGCTGTCTTGATCTTTCTAAGGTAGTTGGCTTTTGTAAAATCAAGTCTTACTTTGTAGCTTGAGAAACATGATCATACCATTTTTCTAAATGACATCAGTTTTAACTAGGTGTAATGCACCAGCATGAACTCTGGAAGGGACATATGACATGGTTAGGTGTAATGCACCAGTGTGCACTCTGGAAGGGACATGTAACAAGGTTAGGTGTAATACACCTCTATGAATTCTGGAAAAGACCTATGACATAGTTAGGTGTAATGCTCCAATATGAACTCTGTGATAAATCAAACCCTCAAATCTGTGCTGATATTGATGTACAATATGTGGGTCTGATGTCACCCGTTTATTCAAATGTGCAATTTTACTGCAAGCAAATCTTTGCGCACCTGCATAGAGTTTAGACACTCAACAGTATTTGGTAATAGCTATACCCTGCAATATCAAAATGGCCACAGGACAGAGGGTTGTGCTATTCTACGTGGATTTACAAGTTGCCAAATAGAGGATTTGAATAGGAAATAATATATACATATTGCCAAAAGAACACTTCAGCTGATGATAGTTCAACAGCAGTGAGGAATACCAGTAGATGTATAAAATGTACACCGGTTGTGTGGAGACAAAATTGTCTTCAAATTTTGCAGGTTTTAATGAACAGACAATATCAGCCCATAAAACGCCATTCAATATCATTATAGGTGTGGGGCTGATTTATTGGCCTAGGACATATGATGTGGTTGCAGCTTCTGTCTCTTATTAAATAAAGAACAAGAAAAATTGTTTCACAGTTTTAATAATCATAGTAACAGCAATGTAAAAGAAAATGATGAAGCCAATGAAAAGTACACAAGATATTTTTAAATCTATATAGGTCCTGCAATAAATCAGTCACACAGACTTTTTCCTGTGGAAAACAATATGATCTCAACAACTGTGTCATGCTGAAAATATAAATCGCCAACATACTCTTTTCTTTGCTTATTTGGAAAGAGTAATACATGACCTTCAACCCATGCAACTTGATCAAGTTTTAAATACTCATGTAGCTATTATTTTTAGGGACAATTAGTGACAAGGTACTTTTTCCAATACTCTTCTATTTAATGACCCTTACAATTGGGTTACATATTCAGCTAGGAGTATTGGAGGAAAATGCACTCCAAGTGCTTTTTGATTGTTCTCACCCATAGCTATATGAAACATTTGCAAACAGTTCAATGTTCCAATATTTCACAACCAATCATCCTGAACAGTTTTGTTTCTAGCAGATAACATTATTTGTAGAACATTACTTTTAATCTGTACCACATAGCCAGCATTGTGATGAAATATTGTTGAACATAAATATTCAGTCCATTGAAGGGAATGAAGTTCTATTGGGCAAAAATAATTTCCAGGAATTTAAGATAAGACCATTTCTTCCCGTTAGCTGCCAAATATTGAAGCCATCTCTGATATTCTTCAGTGATACCGTATATATTGGTACACTATAAAATAACAGTTTTTTCCTGTCCCAGAACTTATGGTGAAACTTTTCTGACCTAGGTCATATGTCCCAAGACTTAAGAAACAAAATAAATTTGTATTGAATTTGTGCCCCCCCCACTGCAAGTTGAAATAAATATATAAAAATGCTCATTTAATAATAAAAAAAGAAACTATTCTTATACTACTATAATTTATTCCTTTCTTTCATCATGAGCATTAAAAAATAAAATATATCCACAAACTCTATAGGTAGTGTAGGCTTCCATACTGTAGCATGTTCATTGACATGAACATTGAGATACAAATTGTTTTAGGGGCCCAGAGTGGCTGAGTGGTCTAAAGCGCTGACCATTACGGATCACTGCCATCTCACCTCTGCGTGAGTTCGAGTCTCAGGCTTGGCTAACGTGGGTATGTGAGAAAGCCTGCCAGTAGCTTCCCGTGGGTTGGTGGTTCTTCCTCCACCAATTATACTGGCCGCCATGTATAGCCTATCTTGTGCTGAAAAATGGCGTTAAACCCTGCAACAACAACAACAAATTGTGTTTGGTTGTGTTCAAAGGTTTGAATATGTTATCTGATTGAAATCTGTATCCAACAAAATTGCAAATGAGAGAGAAATAATCAACTGATATTTTGAAGACAACTACCATTCATGCATGACAGTGTTAGGTGCAAAATAACCAAGATTAAATTATATCCAGGTGAACTGTATGACAGCATCTCGCAAATAAAAATCATTATTCGACAAAACATTCACTTGAGTGCAAGTGACAATCTTTTCACTAGCACGGGTTACAAAAGTATCATTAAGCAAGTTATTGCTGTGTATACTATTTACCTGCATACATCACTGTACATTTGTATTAATTATAACTACAGATGCCAAGCACATAGAAGCCTGGGTGGTGAATAAACATAACTGGCAGCGAGTAGTAAACTCCTCCTTTGAATTTTACCGACAGGACATCAAAGACAAAGGTTATTTTTATTACAAAGCAAGTTGACCTTGGAAGCTGACTTTGGATACTCTGAAGCAGGTTTTTCTTTATTTAAAGGATATCAATACAGAGATTTTTTTATTGCAAAGCAAGCCTACCTTGGAAGCCGACTTTGGATTCTTTTAAGTGCGCTGAATTTTTTGATTTTTTTTGTTTGGAATATACAAAGACAGTCAAGATATGGACTTTGGTTCCTTTTCACTGGTATTCATGGGAATTTTGAAAATAAATTTAAACAATGGAACAATTTTTAAAGTGTCACAATATAGTGCTTCGTGCACTGACAGCGATGACCCAGCATCGCCCTGAAGATTTAGAGAAAATAAAATCATTTGATGAATTCATGATAACCAGAAGAAAAGCAGATGATTACACAAATGAGAGAGAAATAATCAACTGATATCTTAAAGACAACTGCCATTCACGTATGACAAGATGTTAGGTGCAAAATAACCAAGACTTAATTATATCCGGGTCAACTATATGAGAGTATCTTGCAAAAAAAATATCATTATTTGAAAACACATTCACTTGAGTGCAAGTGACAATCTTTTTGCTAGCACAGGTTACAAAAGTATCATGAAAGCAAGTTATTACTGTGACTCAGCCTGGGTTAGAACCTATGATCTTCCACATCCGAGGCTGATGCTCTAACCACTTAGGCTACAGGAGTGGTTCTGTGTAGGAGGAATACTTATGGCAAGATTTTTAATATGGGAATCCAGATCATTTAGGCCTAACACATTATAAGAAGTCTTTCAGTTTAAAATACATGTTGATATGATGAGCTATTGTTCTTGAGCTTTTTAAAATGGATGCCATGGTGTCCATATTGCACTCTAGGTTGGCAATATTTTCATTTGATACCATCTAGACATCACAAGTCTTTCAGTGAAAACCCTATGTTTATATGACCATCGATTCTAAAGAAGTAGTGATAACAAGGTTTTTAAGACGGCCAATGTGGCAGCCATATTGGATGTGTGAGCAGCACCAATTTCATCTAGGACCAACTAGACCATAGGATGAATGTGTGTGTAAATTTTATGGTAATCCTCCGAGTAGTTTAGTGGGAGTAGTAATAAAAAAATTCATTAACTAGCAAACATCATACAACAAATGACAGATGGACAACTGACAATAGACCATCCCATAAAATCTTGTGTTATATGACCAGTAGCTCCTCTGGTCTATGCCCAGTAGAGCTAAAATTAAATCTGCAATGTATAGCCAGTACTGGGCTGAAATATCATTAAAGCCCTCATATGTATAATAACAAGAGTCCCTTGAAGGGACTCATGATCTACTGGGCAAAAAGAATTTCCAAGAATTCAAGATAAAAGACCATTTCTTCCTTTTAATTGTTTAGTGTTGAACACATCTCTGATATTCTTCTGCCAAAAACAATTCAAACTTAATGCTGTGGTACACAAACACGACATCAGCTTGACACCATTTTCATTTAGGTTAAAGCAAACATTATTTGAAGTTTTATATTGAAAACCTCATGTCATAATGATTGTCCATTCAGGGTGAGTGGTGACAATAAGGTGTTCAAGACAGACATTGTGGTAGCCACATATTATGTATGATAGGACTAAGTAACATAAGAAGTCTACTGGTAAAAAAAACCATGTTGATATAGTCATTCATTCAGAAAGGAGTAGAGATTGCATTTTCAAGATATGACTTTCCATTAAGGAGGAGTAGCAATAACAATATTTTCAAGATGGCTGTTGTGGTGATCATACTGGACATCAGATTGGTGGCCATATGTGGTAGCCATATTAGATCACCATCATTTTCATCCAAGACCAAGCAGACATCATAAGACATTTTTTAGTGAAAGCCCCATGGATGACAGACAACAGACAAAAGACCATTAGTGCTTCTGGTCTATGACCAGTAGAGTTGAAAAGTCAATCTGACTTCTTGTGACTAATAAGATGAAAATAGTATATATTATAATTTTTAGCAATTAAACTTTTTATGAAATGCCCATTTTTAAATTTGATATTCTGAAAACTATCAATATTTTTCTTTTCCTGACATAGTGTTAAGTAGCAGACAGGATGTAAGGACTTGTATAACATCATCTATAATATCACAAGACTATATAAGTTTAGCACAGAAATAAATCCAAATGCATAGACACTGAAAATATCAAGTAAGTCATCTTAAATATCCAGGAAATGCAAATAATCTTGCATCATCAGTGTGCTTGTGGGACATGTCCATCTACATAAAAGTTTCGAGTTGCTGGAGGTAAAGTTAGTTCCATTCCATCTAGTTCTTTTGTAAGGATTATCTGACAACCTGAAAGAAAGAAATCAAAGTACTGAAAATACTGATGACTTGAAAGGTTGGTACGATACTAATTTATACAAGATCTGATGACTTGAAGGGTTGGAGTGATACTAATTTACACACAAAATCTGATGGTTTCAAGGGTTGAAGTGATACTAATTTACCCAAGATCTGATGGCTTGAAGGGCTGAAGTGATACTGATTTACACAAGATCGGATGGTTTCAAGGGTTGAAGTGATACTAATTTACACAAGATCTGATGAAAAGGGTTGAAGTGATACTGATTTACACAAGATCTGATGACAAGGGTTGAAGTGATAGTAATTTACACAAGATCTGATGACAAGGGTTGAAGTGATACTAATTTACACAAGATCTGATGACAAGGGTTGAAGTGATAATAATTTACACAAGATCTGAGGGCTTGAAGGGTTGAAGTGATACTAATTTACACAATTTCTGATGGATTGAAGGGTTGAAGTGATACTAATTTACACATGATGACAAGGGTTGAAGTGCTACTGATTTACACAAGATCTGATGACAAGGGTTGAGGTGACACTAATTTAGACAAGATCTGATTGCTTGAAGGGTTGAAGTGCTACTAATTTACACAAGCTCTGATGGCTTGAAGGGTTGAAGTGATACTAATTTACACACAAGATCTTAGGGCTTGAAGGGTTGAAGTGATACTAATTTACACACAAGATCTTAGGGCTTGAAGGGTTGAAGTGATACTAATTTACACACAAGATCTTAGGGCTTGAAGGGTTGAAGAGATACTAATTTACACACAAGATCTGATGGCTTGAAGGGTTGAAGTGATACTAATTTACACACAAGATCTGATGGCTTGAAGAGTTGAAGTGATACTAATTTACACACAAGATCTTAGGGCTTGAAGGGTTGAAGTGATACTAATTTACACACAAGATCTTAGGGCTTGAAGGGTTGAAGTGATACTAATTTACACACAAGATCTTAGGGGTTGAAGGGTTGAAGTGATACTAATTTACACACAAGATCTTAGGGCTTGAAGGGCTGAAGTGATACTAATTTACACACAAGATCTTAGGGGTTGAAGGGTTGAAGTGATACTAATTTACATCCGATCTGATGGAAGAGTATGACTCCAGAGATATTATATCCATGGTTCATTTTATAATCTTTACATTATTCCAAATTATCTTTTCACTAGAGAATTTATATTATAATTTGAAACATTATTTGAGAAATTAGAAGCACCTGCATTTTCTATTACTGTTTAAAGTATCACCATAAGACAAATTAGATAAAAGGGAGATAAATATAAGGTCTAATACTTTGCATCCACTTGGAGTTTTACATTAAAACATCTTCAAATTTAAAACATAATGCAAAAGATTTAGTTTGACCTCATATGGTCTCAAGAAATGTATGCATCACATATTCTATAAAAATCTAAACCTAATAAACACAATGAAAATTGCAAATGGACAAAATGCAAAGAATTCATAACTTAGTGACTATTTACCAAAGACTTTACCACTGAAAATGTTCGAAGATAATAACACTATTTCTTAGTTGTATGAAATATAAATCACTCTATGATGAATGAAGAAACCATTCTGTGATAAACCTCTACTCAGAAAAGATGCAGTCTGATACTATATCTTACGTACACATAATAATTACATCTTACATACACATAATAATTACATCTTATCTACACATAATAATTATATCTTATGTACACATAATAATTACATCTTACGTACACATAATAATTACATCTTATGTACACATAATAATTACATCTTATCTACACATAATAATTATATCTTACGTACACATAATAATTACATCTTACGTACACATAATAATTACATCTTACATACACATAATAATTATATCTTACATACACATAATAATTACATCTTACGTACACATAATAATTACATCTTACGTACATATAATAATTACATCTTACAGACATTGATCTGAGCCATTGCACACCCTTATAAAAGTCAAAGTGACTTGTTTGATTTTAGCGATTTATTAGTCTGCATTCAAATACCAGTTCTGTACTAATCTTATTAAAGAAAATTTATTCCAACATTTAGCTGTTTGCCTTTTCTTATTTTCTCACTTGACTGGAATGGAAGTAAAAGTAATGAAATCTAAATTCCAAATTATTCCTCAACTGAGGCCTTACCCATATAAACTTCTCCCCTGTTCAGCTTGGATATTATTCACATAAAATTCAAATTTCATCTCTTCTTGATTTGATCCCATACAACTCTGTAGAAATAATTCTTTACTGTTATATCATTTCCAAATATAGTTGAAAAAAACAAGCATACATAATACTGTTTATAGATTTGTTTTTAAAAGTACATGTCTAATTCTTAATCAATAAAATCTAAGGTCCTTGGCTCGCCATCTCACTTGGAAATGTTTTTGTTTTTAAAAGTACATGTCTTGTTGTTTTGGGGTTCAAGGTCATTTCTCAGTACAGGATAGGTTATACATGGTGGCCAGTATAACTGGTGGAGGACGAACCTGAGTAAACCCCAGTAAGAACCACTGACACATGGGAATCAACTGACAGCTTTCTCACAAACCCACATTATCTGAGCCTGAGACTTGAACCCACATGGACAGAGGTGAGATGGTAATGATAAATAAGTAAAGGCAAGCATTTAGACCACTTCTAATTCCTACTGCAATTAAGGCTGAAGGTCCTTGTCTCACCGTTTCACTTGGAAATGTTCACAAACAAGCTGATTCATAAGGTTTGTATAGTAATATCTAAATTTTGTCTTCATTAAATAAATTACTTAAACTAAATTTGTAGCACATAAATCCAACTATTCAAGCTTTTCCTGACTTTAATTATCAAATAGCACTTTAAAAACTTTCTTGAACTATTCAAGATTTTTGTGAAGCTCTTTCTGATCAAGAAATAGCACTTTAAACTCACTTTGGAACAACCAGAAGTCAGAAGCACTGAAATGTCATCAACTTCCAAACTGCCAGTCATACTGAATGAATTTAAAGAACACAGTATAACAATTCAAGGAAAAACAGCAATATTGTTTGAATAACAATTTATATCTGGTGGTCCAACATCTTCAACACTGTTGGCAACAAGGATCAAAAATGTAAAGTTCATGGGCCATACATACATGTTATAATAAATATATAATAATTAAAGAACTGACTTACTGTGTGAGCATGGATCACAAAAAATGACCTACAGGCCATATTTTGCCCATGGGCCCTAGCTGGACCACTCTGATTTAAATGATTCTATTCTTTTGGTTGGCCATAATAAAAGAATTGATGTGGGTACCATATAAAATAATTTACTTATTTCTACATTGTGAAGCAGATTATTCAAATATCGGCTAAGTGGGAAATTATTTCAAAATGTATTCTACTCAAACAGTCTATATATAAATCTGTTCCCTACACACTATCAAATTCATTCTTTCTTCTAATTCTGAACAAAACGCTACTACTTACTGAGTCTGGAGTTGTCTTTTAAGAAAGGTGCCATGTCAAGCATATCTTCTTCCCTGCAAAGAATTGGCAGAAAAAAAATGTAATTTGTTACACTCTTTGAAACTAGATTTTTGTTTGTAAAACATATATGTCCCTACAGTGCAACAAACTAGAGGAATGGTGAGCAATATTTGCTCACATAAATATAGCCCCACCTCCCAATTTGGTTTTTCTTAAATGGATTCAGTCTTTAATAGGTAATATTTTTAATTAATTAGCTACATTTTCCCTATTTTCTGTTGGGCATGATATTAGCCTAAATGCTCTTTTTTGTAGATGTTCTGGCTGATATGTTTTGATCATTTCAATTACCCTCTACAGCATTAGAGTAATGTAAATAGGGTTAAAGGCATTTATAAAATAGTTTCCTGTGCCTTTCAAGAAGAAAATGTTTGAATTAACCATTTTACTGATATATTTGACATGTTCAATAAATAAGATATTATTATGTATCAACACACCAAGTGCTCTATCATGACAGACCATTTGCAAATTATATCCTTCCATATTAAACACAGTTCATCACTATCAAGATTTGTTCTTTTTTTATCATGCTGAGCAGGTAATATTAACAACCATGCCACTGCTTGTGCACCAGTTGTTAAGGGCTTCCTGAAAAGAAATTTGGATGTCTGATGCTGTTGTGTCACCGACATAGAAATCTGTAGGTGAAACTGAGTCCCATATAAAAAGTGAAAGGTCATTAATAAACGATATATCTAGTAATGGACCTAGAATTGAGTCTTGTGGGATTTCATATCTAATTGTTACAGGTTCAATCATTTATATAAACATGTTGTGTTCTCTATATAAGTATGAAGTAAACCATTTAATAGTGTTTTCATCACATTGGTAAAGTTTACTTTGCTCAAAAGGATTTCATCATCCACCATGTTAAAATCTACAGTGAAGTCTACAGATCCTATTATTCTACCTTGATCAAGTGGTTCAAGCCATTTTTCAATTAGGGAGATCAAGGCATTCTCCATTCTCGTACATATGATTTTGTCTAAAACCTGACTGGTTAGAGTTTATCATCAAGTGTTGGTTAAATATGACATTAATGTGTAAAGGATATGTTTTTCAATCAATTTGGATAAGTTTGGCAATATTGAAATTGGTCAGTAGTTATCTGCATCTTCCTTAGAACCTGATTTGCAAATAGGCTTTATTTTGTCAGTTTTCAATATTTTGGGGACTGATGAGGTCAAAATACTTCACTGGACCAATCTGATCAAGTTCTGTAGCTTACTTAGTGTCTGGTTCAGTGAGACATTTTTCAACAAAATTCTTAAATACTGGTAGGATAGAAAAACAGTCCTTAAAAGAGATTTTGTTGGTCCAGGGTTTCTCCAATTCATCAATTCCCCCCCCCCCCCCCCCGGCGTAACTGGTTCCTTTAATTCTGTGGTAATGTTGATGAAAACAATTAATGAAAACATCTGTAGTATCAATCTGAGTTGCTCTTTTTGTATTATCACACTGATTGATAATAAATTTGTGTTTACTTATCTTAATCAAACTTCATATTCTTATTTCCGTATACTTTATATTACACATTGTTTCCCACAGCCTTGAATTGGTATCATGTTTTCATGGCATCTAATATATCAGATGTAAGCCAATTAGGTTGGATTTCATACTTTACCTGATGTACTTTGACTTTGTTCATGTTTGGAGATGATATCCATAAAAAGTCAGTCCATACCCCCAAAACTTCATCTACATCATCAGAATTTGTAACTATATTCCATTGAAATTTACTTTGGTTCTTCATTAAAATATCTATAAAGTGATAGTCTTGTGCATTGTTTATGTTTGTCTTGCATTTGACCTTGAGAGAAAAGAAGGGTATTGGTCACTAAGAATGATATTTGGTACTTTTTATGAGAATAGGTAGTGCAAAGTATGCAGCAAGCATATAAATAAATGATCACATGAAAAAATGGCCAAAATGTTATATTCCCACCAAATTTCATTTGGTGAGGGGATGTATAAAGCCTACTTTAATACTGATTATCAAAATCTGAGATTGTGAGATAAATCCATATTTCAAGTTATTGCAATCTGCAAGTATTCATCAATAAATTTAAAAAATTTTCAAGTAAATATGTTTATTCATTAATACGGACTCAATCATAACACCTTTGAACTATTACTATCTTGCGGATCCAAAGTTAAAAGTTATCTGCCTGCCTAGGTGGCAGTTAGAGTGATCTACCCTTGACATCATTTTTAGCGCCAAATTCCATTAATTTATCATTGACTACTAGGATGAAAGGCATACTCTCTATATGGATGTAACTGCTGGGAGACTGGAAGGGTGTATTATAATGGGCTAAGCATTATCCAAGAAACATCTAATTAGAAAAAATTGTTTTCTTCTTCAAATATGTTACCCAATGATATTATTTTTTGAGAACAGGTAAGACATGGAGGGAGATAAATCATCATACCCAGAAAAACCATTTATGATATGTGAAACAGCTTCTAGATGACCGGATTGGAAAATAGACTCCATATATCAGGGAGTGGCTAAAGGTGCCAATGGGAACCTGGGTACTAGCCCATTGAAATTTATAGGATACCCATTTAGTTTATGCAAAACAAAAAGCATTAAAAAAACACACAAAACAATAAAAAAAACACATGTTTCCAAGTTCAGATCAAAGATTATATCTGTTAACATCAGGAGCGAGCAAGACACAAAATAATGAATAAAGTTTGAGGCTCATGTCATTGATCCATCATAGACCTCCATCTACTGATCTTCATATTGCTGATGTGTGCGACCATTTGGCTATGTAGTCGAACAGATTCCTTATGTTCTATTAATGGTAACTGTACATGACATGTTTTGAACAAAACAGCTGGGTTTCTTGAATTTGAAACACATTTATGTTACAGAACATACAATATTGAAAAAACATGGCACCAAATATTGTCAAGTGAAACCGTCTTTATCGATGTGACTCGTGGATGTTATATGACTGAAAAACATTTGCAGAGAGGGATTTTGTTAAACATGCTGCATCTGGAAAACGAAAAATCAGTACAAATTTTGAAAGATTTATTCTACAGTGATATAATAAAGTATTCAGAATTTGTGGACTTTACGACCTTAAAAGTTTAACATGTGATGTAGACTAAATAAAGGGAATGCTGTGTACAAATAAAATATCATTTTGTTTTGTGTCCATATTCTCATGCTAATCCACATGGTTTTTGTTGATTTGTGACAAGAATCGCAACCAACTGCAGATCCAGGTAATCAGCAGAAATAAATGTTGGTTTTTCATACGGTTTTCTGTAATTATGTCATGTAATATACAGATCATTCTTTTCAGGTTGTGTTTTTTTTGCCACTCATATTAGTACTAATTATGCTTATACCTCTTGGGGGGATGGCATGTATGAATTTACAATAAAGCAGCTCAGGTTCACATTTAATATAATTTCCTTTGATTGAGTACTTGGGTAATCGATCACTAGGATCATCAGGTACCTGGTTGACTTTTTCTAAACTTTCTCTAATAGTGGCTTTGAAAGGAAAAAATGTTCCCTCCTGCAAATCCAGCAGAAGGCATGAAACCACATCCTTATGAAGCTGTCAAATGATCTGTAAAAGGAAACATTTTGCACCATGGGTAAAGGTTCCACCACATCATGGTGAGCCATTGAGCATAAAAACAAACCTGAGATAAAACTGGAAAAGTGTACTCATATCTCTATCCCAGGGCATGGATAATAACAGTCAGAGAACAGTTTTGCTCACATGCAATGATTATTGCAACTGTCCTAACTTCATAAGCCAGGATGTGATGTAAATTTATTGGTGTGAAGTTTATTCTGATGTGCAAAATAGATTGTCAACTTTATCCAGGACAAATGTGTCTGCTCTGATATATTGTCCTTTCCTACAAAATATGAAGTGCAATACACCATGATACAGATGCAAACCAAATTTCAAGAAGTTATCTTAAATGGTTCTGGACATGTTAAGTAGTCAAGTGTTTGATAACTGGACATGTCAACCAGAGAAGTGTTTGATGATTGGACATATTAACCAGAAAAGTGTTGACGATTGGACATGTTAACCAGACAAATTTTGATGACTGGACAGATACAAAAGTTGTAATTAAAATTGGGATAACTCTTAAAATGCTGATCAGATAGACTCAATTCTTGCACAAGACAAAGTGTCTCATCATTATATAAAAGGATGCAAAGTTGCATGAATATATCTTAAGAGTTCATGGACATAAAGTAAACTAAATGGTGGTGGCTGATAGACAAGCTGACTCCTGTACCCTGCCCCCCCCCCCGCACATTTTCAGTCAGTATAAGAAGTGGTTTTATTCATGCAAGCTTATCTGTTATATTTTGATAATAAAATAAATGTACTCCCAATACATGAATCTTTTGTTAAAAGTCATAGTTGTGTCAAAATGCTCAAAAATATAAATGACACCCGAAAAACTATTCACTTAAGAAGGGATTGCAATCATTACTTACTCTTCTACTGGTTCAGGAATCTGGTCATGATATTTCTGTTGTACATACACATGGCAAGTACAGCAAGCTAGTGATGCCTCACAGGCACCTGGAACAAAAGACAAGAACTTGTGTATCAGATAAATGAGGAATCATACAACACCATTTTGAATATTCCAGTTGGATATTATATGTATTTTATACATTATTTTGAATACACCAGTTTGATATTATACGTATTTGTAAACTATTTTGAATACATTAGTTGGATATTATATGTATTTTATACCCTATTTTGATTGCACCAGTTGGATATTATATTGTATACATTATTTTGATTACACCAGTTGGATATTATATTGTATACAGTATTCTGAATACACCAGTTATATATTATATTGCATACATTATTTTGAATACACCAGTTGGATATTATACTGTATACATTTTGAATACACTAGTTGGATACTATATTGTATACATTATTTTGAATACACCAGTTGGATATTATATTGTATACATTATTTTGAATATACCAGTTGGATATTATATTGTATACATTATTTTGAACACACCAGTTGGATATTATATAGTATACATTATTTTGAATACAACAGTTGGATATGATATTGTATACATTATTTTGAATACACTAGTTGGATATTATATAGTGTACATTATTTTGAATTCAACAGTTGGATATTATATAGTATACATTATTTTGAATACAACAGTTGGATATGATATTGTATACATTATTTTGAATACACTAGTTGGATATTATATTGTATACATTATTTTGAATACACTAGTTGGATATTATATTGTATACATTATTTTGAATACACCAGTTGGATATTATATGTATTTTATACATTCATATACTGCATCAACATACTACCTTGTAATCGAAGATAAATAATCAAAGGTCTACTTTTCTGCCATTCTTCAAGCAACTATTCTCTCAAACTAATTATATGCAGGCTGTTTTAGAATAGGCTTCGTGCATCCTATAAACAATAGGATTTTCACACACCTTCAAATATTCAAATACACCAATTATTCATATGAATGTTGTTGTTGTTATTATTATTATTATTATCATCAATGCTGTTATTGTTACTTTTTTTTTGTTCCTGTATAAATTATATTCTATCAAATTAGTAATTTCAACCCACCAGCCACTAATATTCATAATAAATGTTGATTATCTACATTATATTGGACAACGACAGTAATGTGACACATGTCTGACACATGTATATAACAAAACTTCAGAAAAAGTACTACATGTAGCTTTCCATCTATTTCTTCTAAGCCACAGCAGCTCAATGGTTAAAACATCGGGCACATGACCAGATGGGTACGAGTTAGATTCCCACCAACAGATCTGCCTGGATCAGCTATTATCATGTTTCCCTGGGCATGGGACTTGACTCTACCTTCCTTGGCATGAAATAATCTACAAAGTCCTGCTGTGCCATAAAATTAAAAAAAACAACAACAAACCTTCTATTTCTATTCCATATCTGTGGGCCAGATACATGACATTATCCCCTATCTTTCCCTTCACTGGATATCTTTTACCATTCTTATCAATGTACACAATTCTCACTCTGAAATGAACCAAAAATGTTTGAAGCTGATATCTTCAACATACATGAATCATTACTATTATTTGCTATTAATAAAAATGAAAAAATACATGTCAAATTTTTAACTCCTTAAAAAACAAACAAGACATTGTACTTATTACTAGTTCATGATGAAAACAGTGATCAATGGAAGAAATCAAACAAAGTTAGAAAATCAATATACAGTACAACAACTACAGCAAATAAACAGGATCAATGATTTGTCTAGCAATCTTTCCATCCTATTTCACTATATCTAACACACAGCCTTACCCCAAGAATTACCATCCTATTTCACGATGCTAATCACACAGCCTTACACCATGAATTCCTGTCCTATTTCACTATGCCAATCACACAGCCTAACACCCTGAATTTCCATCCTACTGAACTAAGCTGATCAAACTGCCTTACACCACGAATTCAAATACCATTCACTATACTGATCACACAGCCTTACACCACAAATTAACATCCCATTTCACTATGCAGATCACACAGCCTTACACCACAAATTCCCATCCCATTTCACTATGCTGATCCAACAGCCTTACACCATGAATTCCCATCCCATTTCACTATGCCAATCTCAGTCAAAAACTATGAATTCCTGTCCCAATTCACTATGCCAATCACACAGCCTAACACCCTGAATTCCCATCCTATTTCACTAAGCTAATCAAACTGCCCTGCACCATGAATTCCCATCCTATTTCAATATGCTGATCATACAGCCTTACACCATGAATTCCCATACCATTCACTGAACTGATCACACAGCCTTACACCACAAATTACCATCTCATTTCACTATGGAGATTACATAGCCTTATATCATGAATTCCCATCCAATTTCACTATGCCAATCAAACAGCCTTACACCATGAATTTCCATCCCATTTCACTATTCTGATCCAACAGCTTTACACCATGAATTCCCATCCCATTTCACTATGCCAATCTCAGTCAAAAACTATGAATTCCCATCCTATTTCAATATGCTGATCACACAGCCTCACACCATGAATTCCCATACCATTTCACTATGCTGATCACACAGCCTTACACCATGAATTCCCATACCATTTCACTATACTGATCACACAGCCTTACACCACAAATTACCATCCCATTTCACTATGCTGATCACACAGCCTTACACCATGAATCGCCATCCCATTTCACTATTCCAATCAAACTGCCTTACATCATGAATTCCCATCCCATTTCACTATGCTGATCCAACAGCCTTACACCATGAATTAGCATCCCATTTCGCTACACCAATCACATATTCTAATACCATGACTTCCCATTCTATTTCAATATGCTAACTACACAGCCTTACACCATGAATCACCATCCCATTTCACTATGCTGATCACATAGCCTTACACAACAAATTACCATCCCATTTCACTATGCTAATCACACAGCCTTACACCATGAATCGCCATCCCATTTCACTATGCCAATCAAACTGCCTTACATCATGAATTCCCATCCCATTTCACTATGCCGATCAAACAGCCTTACCCATGAATTCCCATCCCATTTCACTACACCAATCATATATTCTAACACCATGACTTCCCATTCTATTTCAATATGCTAACTACACAGTCTTTCACCTTGAATTCCCACCCTATTTCACTATGCTAATCACACAGCCATACACCTTGAATTCCCATCCTATTTTACAATGCCAGTCACTGTCTTATGCCATGAATTCCTGCCCTATTTCACTATGCCAATCACAGCTTTACACCATGAATTCCCATTCTATTTCACTATGCCAATCACACAGCCTCATGTCATGAATTTCCATCCTATTTCACTATGCCAATCACACAGCCTTATGCCATGAATTTCCATCCTATTTCATTATGCCAATCACACAGCCTTAAGCCATGACTTCAGATTCTACAAGCCAGTCATACATCTGCATCCTTCTAATATTTCAAAAATTAAACTTCTTATCTTGACTGATATAAGAATAATCTGTTGAGTAAAATGACACCCACATTCACATCCAACATAGTGTGACTGACACAAGAAATATTAAAAACCTTCAGATAAATACAATAAAGCAAAATTAGTAGCATAACTTGTACTTTTATTACCATAATTATATTCCCTTAATTGATAGATCCCCTATATGAAGCTAGCAAACAAAATACAACAACTCTGGATACAGGCATATACTATTCCACTTGCAAACGTAATGTGAAAGACATGTACTATTCCACTTGCAAATATAATGTGACAAAGATGGATACAGACATGTACTATTCCACTAGCAAACATAATGTGACAAAGATGGATACAGATATGTACTATTCCACTAGCAAACATAATGTGACAAAGATGAATACAGTCATGTACTATTCCACTTGCAAACATAATGTAACAACAATGGATACAGACATGTACTATTCCACTTGCAAACATAATGTAACAACGATGGATACAGACATGTACTATTCCACTTGCAAACATAATGTAACAACGATGGATACAGACATGTACTATTCCACTTGCAAACATAATGTAACAATGATGGATACAGACATGTACTATTCCACTTGCAAACATAATGTAACAATGATGGATACAGACATGTACTATTCCACCTGCAGACATAATGTAACAATGATGGATACAGACATGTACTATTCCACTTGCAAACATAATGTAACAACGATGGATACAGACATGTACTATTCCACTTGCAAACATAATGTAACAATGATGGATAGACATGTACTATTCCACTTGCAAACATAATGTGACAAAGATGGATACATACATGTACTATTCCACTTGCAAACATAATGTGACAATGATGGATACAGACATGGACTACTCCACTAGCAAACATAATGTAACAATGATGGATACAGACATGTACTATTCCACTTGCAAACATAATGTAACAACGATGGATACAGACATGTACTATTCCACTTGCAAACATAATGTAACAATGATGGATACAGACACGTACTATTCTACCTGCAGACATAATGTGACAATGATGGATACAGACATGGACTATTTCATTTGCAAACATAATGTGACAATGATGGATACACACATGGACCACTCAACTAGCAAACATAATGCGACAACGATGGATACAGACATGTACTATTCCACTTGCAAACAAAATGTGACAATGATGGATATACATGTACTATTCGACTTGCAAACATAATGTGACAATGATGGATACAGACATGGACTACTCCACTACCAAACATAATGTGACAATGATGGGTAGAGACAGGGACTACTCCATTAGCAAACATAATGTGATAATGATGGGTATGGACATCGATTAATCCTGTAGCAAACATAATGTGACAATGATGGATACAGACTAGGACTACTCCACAAGCAAACATAACGTGAAAATGATGGATACAGACAAGGACTATTCCACAAGCAAACATAATGTGACAATGGTGGATACAGACAAGGACTACTCCAATAGCAAACATAATGTGACAATGATGGACACAGACAAGGACTACTCCAACAGCAAACATAATGTGACAATGATGGGTACAGACTTGGACTACTCCACTAGCAAACATAATGTGACAATGATGGATACAGACAAGGACTACTCCAATAGCAAACATAATGTGACAATGATGGGTACAGACTTGGACTACTGTAGCAAATATAATGCAACTATGATGAGTAAGGACAGGGCCTATTCCACTAGTCTGTTATCAGTGTAATGCTGTCACTCAATAAAAAATGCAGACAACAGTGTTTTTAAGGTAATGGTATCAGCTTACACTTCATCCTCAGATTTTGGATCCTTCCATTCATATTCTCCATGTCTGAGCTGACCTGAAATTTAAAGACATTAAAAGTAATGATAAAAATGCTCTTACAACATATATTCTAGTATAGCTAAGCCATGGTTCTTGGTAGAATTTTCAAAATGCAAGTTCAGGGCCATATTTCTCCAAAATCTAAGCCCAGTATATATGAAACTAGTGGCTAAATTTGAAGAAAAAAAATGAGAGTTCATGACCAGAAATGCATGGTCCTGAAAGAAAAGTCTCTCACTACTGAAAGCTCTGAGGTACTTTACATATAAGATTTATATTTACCTAATCAACTATGCACCTGTACGTAAAAGAAAATTTTCTTGATTCAAAGTATCATCAAGCTGGTTGCAAAAGATCACCTTTCAGTCCTTGTGTGGTTTTTACAGAACTATTGGTTATGGTGTTGTTTTTATAGAGCTATTGGTTATGGTGTTGTTTTTATAGAGCTATTGGTTATGGTGTTGTTTTTATAGAGCTATTGGTCCTTGTATGGGTTTTATATAACTAATGGTCCTTGTGTGCATCTTACAGAACTAACAGGCCTTTGTGAGTTTTAATGAACTATCATTTCTTGTAAGGGATTTACAGAACTATTGATCCTTGTGTGGATCTTACAAAACTATTGATCCTTGTGTGGATCTTACAAAACTATTGGTACTTGTGTGGGTCTTAAAAAACTATTGGTCCTTGTGTGGATCTTACAAAACTATTGGTACTTGTGTGGGTCTTAAAAAACTATTGGTCCTTGTGTGGATCTTACAAAACTATTGGTACTTGTGTGGGTCTTAAAAAACTATTGGTCCTTGTGTGGATCTTACAAAACTATTGGTCCATGTTTGAGTTTTACAGATCTATTGGTCCTTGTGTCGGTCTTCAAGAACTATTGGTACTTGTGTGGGTCTTACAAAACTATTGGTCCTTGTGTGGGTCTTACAGAACTACTAGTCCTTGTGTGAGTTTTACAGAACTATCAGTCCTTGTGTGGGTTTTACAAAACTATTGGTCTTTGTGTGGGCTTAGCAGAACCATCTGCCAAGCAAGACAATATCTGTGTAAAGGTCAGGTTCCAAAACAAACAATTCAGATTCAAGTCTGCCCTTACATGAAATGTGAACTTTATTGATACACATGTAATGAATATAAATGGAGATAACATATGTTTATGATGACCAGAAGAATTGTGAATTTAAAAAACTGCCAGTGTTCTGTCCAGAACTAGAAGAAAATGGGTCCTATGGGCCCTAACCAAGTCAAAAAGTGGGGTAATTTATCTGTTGCTAACTTTCATTACCAAAATTTAATTCCTCAGGCATGAGTAACCATCCCATCTTGATTCTTCCTTTTGGACACTCAAGTCTACATTTTATGCCCTTGTACACAACTTGGGAAAGAAATGATGCAGTATTTTTGATGATGTTTCTGTCTCTGAATCTTTGTTTTCTATACAAGGTTACTGACCAAACTAATCAAACTTAGTTAAATATTTCTGTTAGTCAATGAAATATAGCATCATTTGCTTCTTGGCAAGGGCCCACTTCCATTTGATAGCCAGAATGGTGTGTGCTCGATTCATTCTAAAATCAACCATAACAATCTGTTATCTTTATTTTCTGAGGTCTTTTTATGCACCATTCAGAATATATATTTTATAGATGACACGAGTAGTAAAGGCATAGGATTACTTTGATAATGTGAAGTACATGAGTAATAAAGGCATAGGATTACTTGATAATGTGGATGACATGAGTAATAAAGGCATAGGATTACTTTGATAATGTGGCTGACATGAATAATAAAGGCATAGGATTACTTTGATAATGTGGCTGACATGAATAATAAAGGCATAGGATTACTTTGATAATGTGGCTGACATGAATAATAAAGGCATATGATTACTTTGATAATGTGGATGACACAAATAATCAACAGAGCAGAAAGTGACTAATGTACTCTTTAAAGCAGTGCTAGTCTCAACAGAATAGAAAGTGACTAATGTACTCTTTAAAGCAGTGCTAGTTTCAACAGAGCAGAAAGTAACTAATGTACTCTTTAAAGCAGTGCTAGTCTCAACAGAGTAGAAAGTAACTAATGTACTCTTAAAAGCAGTGCTAATCTCAACAGAGTATAAAGTAACTAATGTACTCTTTAAAGCAGTGCTAGTCTCAACAGAATATAAAGTAACTAATGTACTCTTTAAAGCAGTGTTGGTCTCAACAGAGTAGAAAGTAACTAATGTACTCTTTAAAGTCTGCTTACTATTATGGCAGTGAACTAAATGTATGCTGGATGGAAACAAACCTACCTGTTAGGGACAATTTGCAGAAACATGCCTAAATCAAAATACAACCCCCTTAACCTCAGAGATACCTTTATCAATGTCCACACTCAGGTCACATCATAATAGTGACTAGGTTGGAAATGACGTGAATTTGCACTGCTTCCTTTGTTGGCATTGTAAATAAATTAAAAGGTACAATTACTAGTCTCTAGTGGAAAAAATAATTTGCATTTTAGAACAGTTTGGTGATAGGGTTTATTATTTAGGGATATAGATAAGAGAAAGAAAAGTCACAAGGCTGCCATGTGGTACAAATCTAGACACCCCTGAGACACAAATTGGGTATATAGAAAAATAATATTATGTTGATTATGAGAAGCACTGAAAAAAATCACACAATGTCTCTTCATTTATACATCACTCCTTAGTTTTTAGCTATTGCATATTAAAACAAGTGCTTTCAAAATGGTGTAAAGTGCCACTTGTGAAGGAGACTTTTACTATGGCAAGTCACATCTCCAAGGCAGAGGTAGTTCGTGATTTACTGATGAACAGCACTTCAACAAAGAATTAAATTTCAGAAAAGTAAGACAAAATATTCTGCAGACTGAACTTCATGCTTTGCAATATGTAAATATTATTATTCAACGCATTAAAACACTTACTTCGCATTTGAACAAGCTTGTGTCACAATGGGACAAACCTCCATGACACTGAGTAATGTCAGTCAGTGCATACACTGGATTGCAAGCTTTGCCTGCTCTCTACGATTTAGCGTTTATCTTAGTCTACATGCTGCTTTACCCTGTTCATAGGGATTTTTTTATTAGCTGCACATCTTAATATGGTAGTGGAAAAAAGGATAAGGAAAACAGCTGTGGGTAAGGGTAAGATAAAAGCAAAAGATTAATGAAGTTAAAACTTTGAAATACAGCGATCAGAAAGGTTAAAACAACCGAGTATCACCTGGTGTTGATGATACTGAACATTGTCTGTAGTATTTATATGGTGAAATCAACATGGAATACGCATGTATTTCACTACAAAATGTTGGGTACGCAACATAAAAACAGTATAAAAAGTCAAATGTAACATTTTAGAAAATACATTTACAGTAGCACTTGCAAACACAAAATACAAAAGAGGTGATAATTATATACACATACAAAAACAATATGCTGATTAAACCAAGGATTCCAAGTTCTGTTTCAAGATTTATCAGGGAAGCATTTTATGAATTACATGTAAAAAATAACTGAATTACAAGAACAGGTTACAATGTACATGTATTTAAAAGATTACGAACTATACAACCAAAGTCCTGAACTTAATGACAGTCAACAAAAAAAAAGATAAGTTGGAAGATAACTGGATGAAATGTGGATAGGAAGATGGATTATACACTCTTTATTTCACTAACAGGCAATTACATGTACCTGAAATTAATAATGTACAAAAAATTCTTTTTTCAGCAATTTCATCTTGGTTAAGTGAGACTTTATTGTAGTTTTCAATGTTTCATTTGGTAATACTTTTCTGTTCGCTGCTTTGTCTTGATCTTGATTAGTTCAGTGCTATATCATAATGATATTTTTGCATCATGCAACCTTTACAAGAAGAAATTGTTTAAGAAAATATGTGTCTGGAATAATTTTGAAATGAATTCAATTTGGTTTTCTGCAGATTTGGCAGTTGTGATTAATATTTATTGTCATGAATTCCAGTCTTTGGTTGTTTTGGGGGAAAAAACTAAATTTGTATGTGTGTCTGTGTGTGTGTGTGATTTGGATTTTTAATGTAGCTTTAACAATTTTTCAGTTATATCACTACGATGTCTGTGCAGTGTGGCAGTTTACAATGATGTCTAACACTGGGGCATCATGCTGCAGACATGTAGCATGATGTCCCACCCAGTCACATTATCCTGACACCAGGCCGACCAGTCCTAACACTAACCTTGTAATGCTGAGCACCAAGCGAGGCAGCTGTTAGTACCATTTTTGTAAGTCTTTGGTATGACTTGGTCGGGGATCGATGCCCACGACCTCCTGCATCCGAGGCGGACGCTCTAACCACTAGGCCACCCGAGTGGTACTAAATTTGTAACTATCAGTTTGTGTGTATGGTATCAGAGAAGTATATTGGTTCATTTTGGTTTGATTAAGATGTGATAGTGTATATTTGCTTTGTTTATCAAAACTTTCTAGAAAAAGTATTAATCAATTTTCCAGTCTACATTTTCTGTAGTGGTTTCCAGCACAACTTATTCAATAATGAGGTCATACTTCCTCAGGTGTAATCATAATCACATGTAACAAACCGGGCTGCATTCTTTTGGATTTTTTCAATTTCATATTCTAATACCTATGACTGAGGGTCCCAAAAAATACAAGCATATTCTAAAATAGGTTAAACTAAGTCCTTGTAAGCCAATTCTTTTGCATTTTGTGCACAAGATGACAGGTGACATCTTAATAGTGCTAAAGGATAATTTGCTTTGGTGCATAATTCTTGAATCTGAATGATCCATTTCAAATCACTAGTGTGACCTCTAAATATTTTATTTTGATTTAGATTTTTTAAAGTAGTACCTTCCAGTGAATAAGATATACTGGTTTTATGGAATATCTTTTTGGCCATTTTTGTAACGATGCATTTTTGAATGAAATCACATGCCCCATTTTTGTGCTCACTGTCCTAGTTTGTCAATACCATTTTTTAAATATCTTAGTATTGTAATGAGAAAAAAACATGGAGGCAATTTTTGTTTCTTATCAGCTAATTTTCATTTTGTTATAGTTTATGTTTGATTTTAAATGTTAGTGGGCTTTGTAGCACAATCTAGCATCTTAGTATTTGGGTCATGTGATTCCACCTGGGTATATATATGTGCCAACTGTGGGTGCAATGGTGATGTGTTATGTAGCAGTATTGTATGACGATGTGCCCTTGCAAGTGAAGCACCTGCCAGCAGAAGCTCATTTGGTCATAGTTCACCAGACAGGAAAGGGCCAGGAAGGGGAATATAAATAGTGTATGGAAAAGGTTTTTCATTTACCACGGATACAGGAGCTACAAGGCTCATCCAAAAAATGTGGAAATCTTGCAACAATACACATTTTAAATGAAGATGTAAAATGTCTCACCATTTTGCACTGTTTGTCTCTGTTGATCTTGAATGAGTAACGACAGCAACACAGTCCCAACTCTGCAACATTCAGCGACTCTGCAACACCAGTTGGTGACTGTATAACACAGTCAGCAACACAGTCGATGACTCTGTGACCCAGTCGGCAACTCTGTGACTTGGGTGGTGACTCTGTGACCAAGTCAGCAACCCAGTCAACAACTCAGCGACACACTTGTTGACTCAATGACTCAGTTGATGATCCACATTATGTGACCAAGTCAGTGACACAGTTGATGACTCTGCAGCCTGGTCAGCAACTGTGACCAAGTCATCAACCCAGATGATGACTCTGCAACCCAGTCTGTGACCCAGTTGGTAGCTCAGTGGCCCAGTTGATAACTCATCGACAGTTAGTCAGCAACACAGTTGGTGACTCAGCAACCCAGTCAGTGACTCAACAACCCTGTCGATGCCTCAGTCAGTGACTCAGCAACCTAGTAAATGACACAGTCACTGACCACAGGATATCCAGTCAATGACTCAGGGATCCAGTGACTCAGTCATGGATAAGAAGCTGGGAATAAGACAGTATCCCACTGGGGTAGAAATCTGTCAGACTCTGGAGCGCCAGTCCTCAGATTCAGCGGTATATCATTCCAAATACAAAGACCTATCCTAAAGAACCTGAGAAAGCGAGACTCAGGTAGTGTAGCTGAGGGAGTTTCCACTACAGTATTCTGATCAGTTGAACTGTAACATGCAAAGGCGTGAATTTCCCAGTCAATTCCAATCATGATATCACTGATATGCAAGAAAAAGAGCACTGTTCCCAGTACTGTGTCTTAAGGCACTCCTTAAGTTACTATGTTACAGCATTCTGATCTTTGATTGCATTATAAAAAATGGTTGCAGACAATACACTTTTTATTCTTGGTACTAGTTATAATTACTGAAATAGAGAATTATTATGGTCATAATCTGATACTCTATGGAAATTATTGTTGCATATATGATTTGCCCGAAGTTCATTAACCCTATTTACCTCATATACAACCGAACACTGATGAAAAAGATTAGCGAATATGCGATTTTGTTTAAAATCTGTTCATTAATCTAATAATTTTATTTTGATGACTGCCAGCCATATCAAACAAGAAAAAAAAACACAACAAAAAACAAGGAGTGGAACAACTTGTACAAGTCACACAGGTCATGTAAGAGCATTTACTTTTATAAAAACTTTTAATAATTTTATTTTTAACATTTAATTGTAATTATATTTAAAAAAATTTGATTCAATTGTGATTTTTGATTGATCTACACATTGTCATAAAACAATTTCCAGACAAAAATTATCGATCACTATGGACTTTTACAATGGCAGTTTGGCATTACACTGGATCAAGAAAGTTGATATTGGATTAAACTGTTACTAGTATAGAGGGAATCAAGGTACGATCGTGTGAATAAGAATTTCCATGCCTTTTCATTTATCTCCTGTATGGATGCTCAACTATGAATGGGATAGATGAATAACACACGTTTTGTTCTTAGTGTGTACATATGATATTTCTTGAAAATGATAATTTAGCAAGATGTAAAATTTAACTAAAATAAATCTGAATTGACAGTCGTGTTTCTAGTCTTTATGTGTATGAAAGCACCTATTTGTATGGGTAAAATAGGTATTATATACAAACTGAAATAAAAGACATGATATACCATACAGAAGATATAAACGAAGTTACATAATTGCCTCCAATTTATTGGACTTGTGTGCCAATTGTTTTCCTGATGGTGTCTTCCCATGCGTGTTTATAATAAATGATGACACTGTCATGTCTCTGTTTATGTGTTTAGTACAACTTTTCCCAACTGCAGGCTTGTTCCCTCTTACACAGGGTTCATTCAGAATTATGAATGATATATTCACAGACTTTTCCCAAACTTTCAAAGACCACAAACATAGATTTCCAAGACCTATTTTCGCTAACATTTTGTATACAAGTTATGTCATGAGAAAACAATTTTATTTGTGGTTATGGAAAGAAATTAAAATGTTTGAGTTTATTTCAATTTTTAAAGACTTTTAAAGACATCAGGGTAATCTGCTCGATTTCCCCAAACTTTCAAGGCCTTAAAAATGCTACCATTTTTTTTCCCAAACTGTCAAAGACCTTTAAAGACCGTATGAACCCTGTTATATCATAGTGTGTGACAAAACTGGTTTAAACGAGATCACTCTGCTTGCTTTCCTATGCCTAAAAATGTCAAAGTACGTTGTAGTGTAAGATTTAATCTAATTAGCTTTGTAATATCACTTCACAATAAAAGTAATCAGATATTCCACACTGAATTAGAACTGATACACACCAACAGCTGGTTTATGTTATATATTCACTAGGGTTTAGGTTCCATGGGAAAAATACGTTTAGGGCAGTCTTTACTCCCTTTCCTAACTGTACTGACGTCACTTATTTAATAAATAGTATAGAATGCCTTCTGCAGTTATTCTTCAATAACAAGTAACATTACATGGTGGTTGCAGTAAAAACACAGGATTGAAATTATCAGAGTTGAAAATGACTTCATTTCAATTTACAAACTCCAGACAAATTTGACTTTTTGAGACCTGAAACTTGGGAAAAGTGGTTTCAGTGCTTTGAATGCTTTTGTCAAGTGTCTAGACTTAGTGAAAAAGAGGAAGAAATTCAAGTAAATACCTTGAATTATTCCATGGGAAGTGAGGCTGCTGACATTTTGTCTTCATTCAACCTGACAGGAAGATCAAAAGTAGTGAAAGTCTGTGACAGAAAGATTTGTGCGATATTTCATTCCCAAGAGGAATGTAATTTTTGAAAGGACAAAATTTAATCAAAGAAAACAGGAAGAGGGAGAAACAGTGGACAGTTTTGTTACAGTTATGTGTCAACAGATAAATGTAATTTTGGGTCACTACATGATGAAATGATCAGATATCGACTTGTAGTTTGACTGAGCGATTAAAAACTGTTGAAAAAATTACAGTTTTATGTGAATCTAACTCGAGTCTGTCATTAGCCAAGCTCAACAAAATGAGGCCATGAAAAAGCAACAATCAATTATACGAGCAACTGGAGAAAGAATGACTGAAATGGATGCAGTACTATCGTCTTCACTGAAATATGGGAAGCAGAAACAAAATCCCGAAAGTTCAACAGAATAATGTCAGCAGAAAAGGATGCATGAGATGTGGAAACAAAGTTAATCTTTCTTGGGACCAATGTGCAGCAAAAGAAGCAGAATGCCACAAGTGTAAAAAAAGAGGACACAATGCAAAACGCTGTCTGTCAAAATCAGCAGTTCACACAAGAGGATCAAAAGTGGAACCTGGATTTCTAGGGACTATTAGCACAAAGAAGGGTCAGCCATGGATAATGCGTGTGAGATTGAACAACGCTTCACTTTTATTCAAGATTGATACTGGAGCTGATCTGACTGTAATTCCTGAGAGAGATTTAAGAAATATCGGAGACAAAAACTATCAAAGTCTGAACGAAAACTGTATGTACCTGGAAACTCTGAACTTACAGTGCTGGGAAAATTTACATGTGGACTGGAGTCAAATAATGTGTTCAATGTACAAGACATATTTGTTGTAAAGGGACTGAATCAGCACTCTTGGGCAGGCCCATGATTCTGGCTCTCAAGATTATTGAAGAGGTAAATATATCCTCAGTAAATGCCTCAGATAAAAGCTCACAAAATACAAGCAAAATTCATGAAAAATCCATAAATTTGATAGGGATTATCATGAGAAATTCCAAAATTTGCTAAAAGGTCTAGGGAAAACAAAATGGTTTAAATAAACATAACTCTGGACAAAAATGCCAAACCTTATGCCTTATCTACCCCAAGAAAGGTTTATATCCCTTTATTGAATAAAGTTCAAGAGGAGTCGGATAGAATGGAAAAAATGGTTGTTATTTCAAAAGTAGATGAGCCAACTGAGTGGTGCGCAGCAATGTTTGTCGTTCTGAAACCAAACTGGACTGTAAGAATTTGCATGGATCTAACTAAACTGAATGAATCAGTTAAAACACAGAACCACCCACTACCATCAGTTGAAGAATTCCTTGCAAAACTAGCAGGTGCAAAGTTTTTCACCAAACTTGATGTTAACTCAGGCTTTTGGCAGATAAACCTGTCAGAAGATTCACACCGCCTTACAACTTTTACTGCTCCTTTTGGTAGGTTTTGTTTTAATCACCTTCCATTTGGAATCAGTTCCGTGCCTGAATTTTTTTCAAAAAAGGATGTCAGAAGCTTTGGAGTAACAAGGTGGAACACTCTGTCACATGGATGGATGATGTTCTTGTTTTTGGGGAAATGCAGAAACAGCATGACGAAAGACTGGAAATAGTTGTGAAATTAATTAAAAAGGCCGGCATCACTTTGAATGCTGCAAAGTCTGAATTTTTCGAGATCATCCATTAGGTTTCTTGTGCATGTTGTTGATTAAAATGGTTGCCGACCTGATCCAGAAAAAGTCAAAGCTATAACTGAAATGGAAACAATGAAATGCTTAACAAATATACAACAATTTCTCTGTATGGCAAATCAGCTTGGAAAATTTAGTCCAAATCTGGCAGAAAAATCAAAACCATTATGTGAGCTTTGAAAGGTAAAAACTCGTGGACTTGGGGTCCAGATCAAGAACAAGCTTTTAGAGATATCAAGCAAGAAATAGTATCTTCACCAACTTTAGCACATTATGATCCAAACAGAGAAATAGTTGTATCTGCTGATGCATCTTCATTTGGAATAGGTGCTGTGCCATGGCAGAAGAACGGTAGCAATCTGATTGTTGTTGTTGTTGTTGTGGGGCTTAACGCCATTTTTCAGCACACTATAGGCTATACATGGCGGTCTGTAATAATGGTGGAGGAAGAACCCAGGAAAACCCCAGAAAGAACCACCGACCCATGAGAAGCTACCGGCAAGCTTTCTCACATACCCACATTGGCTGAATCTGAGACTTGAACTGGTACAGACAGAGGTGAGTTGATCCATAATGGAGAGCACTTTAGACCACTCGGGGTCCCAGTAGCAACCTGTGACCGGTGGCATTTGCATGAAAGGTACGTAAAAAACTGAGCAGCACTATGCTCAAATAGAAAAAGAGGCCCTTGCAATCACTTGGGCATGTGAACCCTTCAGTAGCTATTTAACTGGGTCACAATTCAAATTCTCCAAAATGACATATGTAGCTGCAAAAAGTGAATTTGAGCGCGTGCATGAGCTATATAGAATCTATGTTGGGGTTTGAACCAAGACAAGGAAATCCCGGTCAATGGGTTATATTATTTGTACAATGTAACCCCACGATTGCGATTTCCTTGTCTTGGTCCAAACCCCAACGTAGATTATCTTTCTCACCCAATATTTTCCTTTAAAGTAAAAAGAATTCTTCACTAGTATTCATGTCCAATGTTTACATGCTGCGCATGAATATAAATATGTTAATGAGAGCTGTGTTGTGACAGTTGCATCCGAAATACACAGTTTATATGCATGAGCAAAGAAAAATAACAACATAAAACGCTGCACAGTAACGACGTATTATCACATTTAATATATGGATGTTATATGAAATTGACAATAAATAATTAATATTTATTACAAGAAACTGTTTTATTTTCATCACTTCCAATTTTGAAAAGTTATATTGTAAATAATAAAATGATATTGGCTACTCAGCTCTACTGTAGTTATACTTAGTACAAGCTGTAACGAAGAGTAACATCTTGCTTTAGGTTATTCATGGGTAATTAGAGATCTTTGTCACAATCATATATAACTATTCTTTTCTTTGAAGGAGGTGAAACTGTTTGTGACGTACTTGTGTTGTCCTTAATATTGATTGCAAAAATTACACCCGTATAATAGACTCTTAAAAAATGGACTGTAGCAGATAACCATGTGCTAAACTTTCAAGTTCACGGATTCTTTGAACATTTATTTTTCTGTCCTGGAAATATGGCTACAGTGAAATTTGCTTATGGATTAATGTGTTGACGGATAAATTATTCCTTCTGGCTGGTAAGTGCATTATTTGTCATGAAATATTGTAGGTTAATTTTTTATTCAACCAGGGCACAATGGAGATGCTTAACAAAATTAGAATAAAGCATGTTTTATATAACACTTTTCTGTCTGTTACTAAGTTTTCCTTAGTTGTTAACAGAGCTGGGAGGCTATAAACTGTATAGGTCTATAGTCTATATGCATGGCTCAGTGTTTTCTGTTATTGTTCATTTCACACAGCATTGAGAAATTTAACCTATCTGTAGCACATTCATTTTTCAGGTCAGCGTCATTAAATGTAGCGAACAGTATATAATTTGTTTCACACGAAGAATTTAAAACTAGTTAGGTAGCTTTAGCTACATTTAATGATGCTGACTTGAAAATATACTGAGCTAGTCCTGAATATAGGATAAAAATGACCATGCTGTGTGGAACAAACTAGCATATTGCCAAAAAGCTCGACGTCATATCGGTTTGTCTCTTTGTCTCTCTCAAAATGTTTTTTTATGGTGTGTTCTCAAAGACGGATTTACCTTAAGTTACTATGTTTTTGTTATATATTTGTTGCTGCTGTTGGTGTTGTTGTTTGATTTTAGTAAAACTACGTCAGGCAGAGCAGAAGACAACAAGGTTTCTTTTTTAAAAAGTAGTTCTGAGTGGGTGGACACCTTGACTGAGATGACTGGTCTGAGATGACTAGACTGAGATAAGAAAAGGAAGGTTAGCAAAACAGCTAGATTTCTCTGTCGCATGGGTGAGAAATGTGACTCTTACTACAACCAGTTTTCAACTTACGACCTAAATTTACCCACATGGACTCGTGCCCAATTGAAAATAAGTAAAAAATAAATACAGGATGTCATTTTCTTTTAACCAATGAGAAGACAGCATTCCATTCAGCGGGATCTCACTTGCATATTAAGTGGGTGCATCATGACCATGTTGAGCAGTAGCGTGGGAAACTGATTTGGCATTCCTTAAAGGTAGGATATTAAGTTAAACTTTTGATAGGGATACAGAGTCGAATGCCTGAGCTAAATATCGGTACCAAATGTATTAAGCTACATAAAGCGTAACTTGAAATATCAGCGTTTATTCTTAAATAGGTCGCGCGAGCAAGGAGACAAGTGACCTCCCTTGTAGTTATTATATAGTACATTTATGACAGGTCAATTGTAAGCAACGATACGAACCCTTGTGAATTTACCCCATGATAGCATCATAACATAAAACTGTTTTGATTCCATTAATTATTGCTTGCATTCCTTGATTATTAAAAAAACTTAACGTATTTTTTAAAAAATTTTGTCCATCATCTTAAATATATATATTTTTTTCTACAACCACTACAGTACTGTAAATGTAATCCGCATTGGGTAAAATATGTCAATAAGTTTGTAGAAAAAGGAAATTTACTATTTTTGCGATGAAAATATCTTGTTGAAATATGTCCATATGTGAGCTGAGTTGATCTTCGCGAAAAATCAATGACTTTTTGCCCAAAAAATCGTCGACACTGACTGCAAATCATTGGAAATATCTTTCCTGCACCTATGACTATGGGCGCAGCCATATTTTGCAGTCTTTCACTTGAAAGGTAGCGGTATATTCGTATTAAACTTCATACGAAACGTTTGAGTAAATATGAGTAGCTCTGTTTATTAACATGCAGGTTAGTGTTGTGTATGTGTGTGAATCGTGAACAACGCAACGAGTACCAGTAGCTGTAATTCAAGTTAACGTTGGAATGTAACTTCTCATTTTCAAAAAGGATCGGAAAGAAGTTAGATTATGCAATTATTTAAGGTGGTTTATAGCAAATCGGAATGTACACGGAACGGTATTTAATCGAGATTCATGGACCGTAAACTACATTATCTTGCCCAATATGGCGACCTGGCGAAAGGAATTACCAATTTGTGACTTATTTTCAGTCAAATTAATCTGTTTCTTAATAGTTTGCGTGGTTCGCGTATCTTCGCAGGATACAAATGGCTTAAAAGATTGGCTCAAAAACGGATTAAATGGCGCTGGCCACATCACGATTGGAGATGTCGACTCGAATGACGACCTGTCAAAACTGTTTACACAGGATGGGTATTTTACTGACCTGGACATTATACAGGATCTTCCCAACACCAAGGCATTAGGGGGCATAAATATTGAACATGAGGCCCAAAAATTATCTGCTAGATTGAGATGGTTAAGCAATGAAGAGATTGGAGTAACAGCGATGCAGGTAAATAGTTACAGTGTAATATATAATTAATTGTGGTTGTATTCAAGTATTCGCCTAACCACCTGTCAAAATGTACCCCCTCCACACCACCAATTTAAAAAAAGAAAAACATCAAAAAGATATGCTGGATGCACAAAATTTAGTCATTTCATTCATTCATGTATAATGTCTAACCCGATTGTCGCAAGGAGTCCCTAACAGTTAGCCTGGTTGTTTTCAAACTAACAGGAGGTTCCTTACTTACACGTCCATATTGACGTGGTGGTTCAGTTTTTCTTTTCAAACAACAAGAGTTATGCAGTTGATTCTCTATGAATATTGTAATAAATTGTGTAAGTTTCCTTAACTTTGAAAGTTGCATCCAATTAGAACATGGGTACAAATAAGTAGTACTTCTTGTTCTTTTTATTTGTTTATTTTATTTGATTAATATTAAAACTGTTAAAGTGTTACAGGTCATTTAGGAGTTAAAATCAACTATTTCAGTAATGAGTCATTTTTCAGGATTTTATTGCACATACCTTAAAATAGCAGTTCTTCACTTTATTTTGATCATAGCATCCTTTTTCCTCTGCATGGTCATTATTTACATGCCCCAAGAGGTATTGTGACAGTTCGGCCCAACTTTCACAAAAAATAAGACCATTCAGCTAAATTTGAAGGACAGTTTGGCTCAACAATACATCTGTGACAGTTGTTTTAACAAGTATTTTTGGCGAAAAAGTATGTATGTATGTAAAAAACACTATTTTTTGACAGTTTTTATATATTTTGTGCATTTCCGTAAAGTTCAGAATTATAGCTTTAGTAACAGAGCTGTGCAGAATTAAGATCTTTTTGTCTTTTGGGCTATGATGTGTCTAGTGTATAAAACAATGAGAGGTCACCTTTTTCTTTGTTTTGTTCTTCAAAGTGAGAATAAATGTCAGTATACAATATTTTGTTTGTAATGGTGAATGTGTGCACTGGTTTGAGAAAATTGTTTTATTCTCATTTTAATTAGTTTGTAAATTAGAATAAATTTTAGAAAAATATTGAACAAATTTAGAACAAACTAAACTATGTTGACATTCTAAATTTAATGTATGCAGAATGTTTTCTTCAGTAAAATTGATTCTTATAAATGAAGATTTAACTGTCGTGCAAGCATACAGATCTGTAAACAAGAAACCAGTTGAATCCAGAGATTGTTAGAACTTCAGGTTCTGTAAAATAAAGTTGTGTGTTTCTGAGGCATTAGCTGGTTGTTGTCTCAACTGCATGGTTGATAGATGCTTTCAAATGTTTCACAGTGTTTTGCATTTTTTAGAAGGCTGTTGACGCTGATGGCATTATCTGTATGCTGCCTCCAAATCTTATTACATTTTCACTGCATGGCACTGATCTACTGACTTTGGTGTCTTCTGAGTTTGCCTTCATATACCATCTTCACTGGGGATGGTATCTTTTGTACCTCTCTGAATTAGCATTAGGTAGAACTAGAGGCTATTTTACTGCGCTTTGTGGTTCTTTTGATAGATACATGGATATTTCATTGATTAAAATTACAAGATAGAGACAGACATAATAACACTATAATTCCTAAAGCCTAACATTATTAAATGTATTAAGAATCTAGAAACCATGCAAGCAGTATGTTCAAAAGTAGGACTTAACGTACAGGAACTAAATCAGAAATAATACAGATGCATTTGGTTTGTTTTATGGTTGTATAGGCCTATACTTGACACAGGTTACTCCAAAAAGGGATTTGAAGGAAATATCAAGTAAAAGATGTAAATACAATTCCCATAACCCCTTTGAAGTTCGTCCAGGAAAGACTTAATGAAACATATATGATGGATATTATGGGTCTCTATTTTCTACTCATCACTGATTAATAAAACTTCCGACTGTCTAATTTAAAAGAAAACAAACAAGTAAATAGCCATTAAAAGGTAATCACAAAAAAAGGCTTTTGACGTATCCCTGTCCCTTATCAAAGTCAGATTAGTCAGGGGTCAAGCTAGACTTGAATTTTAGGGAGAAGTGACTTATCCTTTTGGACATAATAGGGAGAAGTGAGAGCTAAACAGGGAGATGTGGGAGCAAAGCAAGAAACGCAATATATATATATATATATATATATATATATATATATATATATATATATCTGTGTGTGTGTGTTGCTTTTGTTCTCTTATTTGAAGTGTGCCATGCCTTTGGTTTTAAGCAGATCTATAGAGTTCTATCTATATTGTAAACACATTTGGTGCATGTTTAAAAACTATCATGTTCATATGGTCTATTTTGGCAATATGACTTAAAAAAGGGACAACAGAAACAATACATTATAATCAGTTTTAACTGAGTAACTAGATTACAGTATTGTAATTGGAAGTTATTACAAATGCTTAATCAACTACCCTTAATCAAGAATTTATTTTCTTTTTACTTTTTGAAAGTTTAGTATAAAATGGCATTTGAAAAGATTTCTAAACTTGTTTGAAACAACCCCTGCACCATGTAATGACAGAAAATGCACACGTCTTTCTGATCATACTGTTTTTTCATAATTTTTCAGTTGCCGATAAAACTTACAATGCTCTTCATAGACAACACACTAAAGATTTTATGTCAGTATATCCTTTTTTTTCCCAAACAAATCATCACAGCAAACATGCAGGTGCATTTGTTTTTAGAAAGAGGTTTTTTTCATAATGTAACCACTCATTTTATAGCTTTGTTAGTACAGTCCATTGATAGGATTGCAAATGTTAGATTGTATTATTTGTCTGCATACTTGGTGTGACATTAAGCATTGGTTAAATAGTAACTTTGCTTTGCTGTTTTGTGTTTTTTTGCTTCGTATTTTCAAACAAAATTTAGTAAACTCAGAATACAACCATGACCATAACATGATCTCATAGAATTCCACAACATTGCTTTGTTGCGTATATTTATGACTTACATAATTGCATTTTAAAACTAAATCTTTAACAACATCATATCTAATTTCTTCTTTCTTACAAATTGTATATTTTCCTGAATATATTTGCCCAATGGTTTGTGAAAAGAGACAATCTAATTAAACTGTACTGCCCGTAAAAGCGATGTGCGCCTTTACATTACAGGTTCAAACAAACTTTTGTCAAGAAAATAATGTTCACACGGCAGTTAAAATATTCATTTTACTGATTCTATTCTGTAACTCAAATTGCTGTTGACAAAAAGTTTAAAAAAACACAAGTTGGTATGTTTTTTTTATCATCAAAGGATAACTTGCAGAAATCGGACAGTAATAGTATTGCTAACTTACTCAGGAAATGGTTAGTGGTCAATCAGCTATCAAAACACATTTATTAAGAATGTGCAAGAGTTTTTTTGTCATCGTAATGGATATCAACACCAACTATTTGATTGCTTGAAGTGTACATTTCGCCTTGAGCTATATATAAGATAACACTGGAACTAACCCCACCAAGGCGAGGGAGCATCTAAAAAATGATTGTCATTCAATATTCCTATAAAAAAAAATCACAGGGTGAAGTTGTTTTTGCTTTTCTAACAGAAGAAGGTGAAGTTTGCACTTTTTAGGTGACTTAGTCACCCACTTTGCCTGGTAGCGTGACCCCTGTTAGTATGCTAAGGCCTATGCCCTGCACCTACACTTTTTGCTAATTTGTAACAAATGCATCATTTATGTTTTATAAAGCCCTGTGAAGTCAAGTGTGTTTAATGTGCAGCAGTGTGAAAATGTGAAGCCTAATATTAAATATATTTGTTATAATATCTCATGGAAGGTGTTACCAATCTTTTGAAAATTTGTACCTATTCTGTAGAATATTGTACAAATCTATTTGAATAATTATACATATTAAGTATTACTGTTTCATAAATTAATATGGATAATTTGATTGGAAGACTTAAATTGTGAATGTCATGGTGGGTGATACATCTAATTTTTGGCATTAAAAAAATAAGTGTACAAAAATATCTTAATTAAAATGCACATTCATTTTGTGTTTTCTTTCATACATATATTTATTCATTACAGAGTATTAATAATGTTTTTAAAAGAATATGAAGCTAGTTTAGTTTGCTTGAATTTGTTCATTTTTGTTCTGAAACCTATTCCTTTGAAAGAAATCAAGGTATATAGAATTGATTATAGAGAATTATAAATACATACCAGATAGATCGGAAACTGCTATCCATGGATTCTATAGAAGAATGCATGATAGATGAGAATTAATTACTAGGTTGTCATGCATTTGTGTCTGCTACACACATGTGCATATAACACATTGAATAGCATCATGTTTTTGGTGATGTGTGCTTAGTCGTGAAGGAATATGGCCTCATGTGGGCAGGCAAGGCCATGGGTGCCATTTACCAGCGGACCTGAGTTTGAATCTCCATAGAGTATGAATTAAAAATTCTATCGTTCAGAGTATCAACATCATTTGTTTTTGAGAAAGAAAAGAAAATTGTTAAAACTATTGTCACAGTTTTCTTGTTAAGTTGGGTTGAATTGTCTTTCAGTTTGGGCCATATTATCTTGCATGATATCCTCAGTGGTCTTTTTTCAGTCCAAGTTGGGCCCACTTGCTTTGGGCCAAATTAGCTATTAACTGCCCTGAGAAAACACATAAAGCTAGACTTGAATTTTAGGGAGAAGTGACTTCTCCTTTTCGACAGAACAGGGAGAAGTGAGAGCTCAACAGAGTGAAGTGGACGCAAAGCAAGAAATGCAATATTATATATAATGTGTGTGTTCTTGTATTTGAAGTATGCCCTCTTTCCCAGTATTCATATTTGCATTTAACATTGGATTTAAACGATACTTTGTATTCAAGTAGAAAATTTTCTGAGTTATTTTGGCCATATGACTAAAAGAGAATAATAGAAACCATATTGTAATAAATTTTAACGGAGTAACCAGATTACGTTCTTGTAATTGCAAGTTAGTAAAAATGCTAAATCAACTACCCTTGATCAATATTGTTTTTAATACTTTCTAAAATTCACAATAACGGCACTTTGAAAGATTTCTAAAAGTGTTTGAAACAACCCCTATATGATGTATATGAGGGCAAATACATACCATTATGTGTCTTCAGATCATATGGTTCGTCCTAATTTCTTTATTGCAGAAAAACATTACCGTAACTATTCATGCATAACATGCTAAAATACATAAAATTACAGACATGCCTTCTCTATAGTTGGAATATGAACTAATCCCTTCTTTCCAACCGAATCAAAACAGACATGTGAGTGCATCTGTTTTTAGAAGGAGGGGTTTTCGTAATGTTACCACTCACTTTGTATCGTTTAATTTCAACAGTCCATTTATAGGATTGCAAATTTATGGTTTATTTGTTTGTCTACGTACTTGTAGTAATTTTAGGCATTGGTCAAATAGTATCTGCTTCACTGCTTTTTTCTGTATTTTCACAAATACATGTCAAGTCAGACAACAACTTTGACCTTACAGAGCCTCTCACAAATTCCACAACGTAGCATTGTCCTATACATTCTGACCTATATGATTGCATTTTAAAGTTTAATCTTAAATAACATACTACCTAGGCTTTGCTTTCTATGAATTGTAAATTTTTCTGAATATAATTCACGGTGATTTACGAAAACAGACAAATAAACAGTACTTCCCGCACACAATGATGTATTTCCCTGTTACTGGTTCACTATCAGTTTCAAACTAATTTTATGATGAAATAGTGTACAAGAGGCAATTAAGATATCTAGATCACTGATTCTGTTCTTAAAACACAAATTGCCATTTACATACTATTGTTAAAGTTTTGAAACACAAATTTGTATGTTTTTATTATCAAAGGATAGCATACAGAAATCTGGCAGTGATAGTTGCTAACTGACTTGGGAAAGAGTTAATAGTCTATCACTATCAAAGCTACCTGCCTTACCCCTTTTCTTAGACTCTCTAAATATACAACCATGGTCCAGATTATATACTATTTAAAAACCTAAAATATAACACATGCAGTCTGATTGAAATCAGGTCTCCAGTGTCTTATGTGAAGATCTGACAGCAACAAATTAGGAGTCATGTTTTGGTGACCTATGTTATTACCTTAAACACTAATTTTATTTAGGGCCTTTAGTGGCTGAGTGGTCTAAAACACTCACTGTTGCAGATCACTGTCATCTCACCTCTAGGCGTGGGTTCAAGTCTAGGGTTTGACCAATGTAGGTATGGAGAAAGCTTGGCAGTAGATTCTTGTGGGTGGGTGTTTTTTTCTGGGGTTTTTCCAGGTTCTTCCTCCACCATTTATACTGGTCTCCATGTATAGCCTATCTTGTGCTGAAAAATGTCATTAAACCCTACAGCTATAACTAATTTTATCAGCCACTGAAGTCTTATATCTTAACGTTTGGGAGAGCTGAGCAGCATAGCTAAAGATAAATCATTTCAGATTTCAGAAACCTGCATTTACACTGGTTAATTTGGCCTTAATTTGGTTAATTCAAAGGTTACCTGAATGATCCTTAAACTGTTGCTGTCAGATCTTATAACATTGGGCAGTGGAGATCTGATTTTAATCAGATTGAACACACATGTACCCTCTTATTTCCTTCATGCTTGCACACAGTTCATACAGGATTTGCTTTTAGAAAGTGGAGATACGATCGTGTTTAAATCTTGCAAATTTTACCTAAGGGTTCACTTAAGATAGTTAAAGTTACATTCTTCTTGAATATTGACAAATCGATGACATTTATGATGATCATTGTTAATACAGCACACCCATTTATGTTGATTGACAGACATGTAGTAAATGTATGATGGACAGATGGGATATACATGCAGATAAAGAGTTTTACAATTCCATTAATACTTAAGGAAAACATTGGGACAATTTTATCATCTCTACCCAGTAATAATAATTCTCTATTAAACATGCTGCAGTATGTGTCATCCACATACATGTAATTTTCTTTGTGTAAGTGTTTGTTCATCATAAGTAGCCATGGTTGATAATCAGCTTTTTAAAGTCCTTTTATCAGCCATGAGGAGATATCCTTGTTTCTGATGAATATGCGTAAAACTAGGGTTCTGAAGAATCATTTGACCCTTGACACCAAATCACCAGCGTCAGTATGAAAACTGAAATCTAAAGAGTAATTTGAGTCATGAGCTGATAGCTTGGATTGTTCCTTATTGATGAAGCAAATCGAGGCTAATGATTTCTTGACAACTATAGAAGATTTGTTGTCTTTCTCTTCAGAATTGTTACTAATTTTCTGTTTCTTTGCATTCTGAGGGTCAGAATGATCATCATTGGCAGGTTATTTCTGAGATTAAGAAAGAAAAGAAGAACTACTTCTTGGAGCAATTGTGATTAATATGAGTATGTTAATGAAAATGGAAGAGTTGTATATCTCTGATTCACTAGCAGTCACAAGATCACTAACTGGTGAACACTGATGACATTAATTGTGATTCTTAGTTTCATACTTAACATTCTGTCTGAAGTTTTCTGGTCCAGATTTCCCCATGAATTAGTTATTGTTTTAAAAGAATGGAGAAAGTCTTCCTGTGGCTGGGTTTTAAAGGTTAATGACTTCAGTTTTCCTGTGGCTGAGTGATGAAGATTTTTGACTGTATTCCTCCAATCCAAGTTCATCTAGAGGAGAAAGTTTCTGAGTTGGACATGAGATGTAATCCCAAGTTTCAGTTTCATTAGCCAGTAATTTTTGTTGCTCTTTTTAGCATTGGAAGAAAGCTTATGTTTTGGCATTTTGACTTGAATTGAACTAAAGCATGTATGATTTGCCCTTAAATATTCATCTAAAAACATCTTGAACAATGTGATAACAATTAAAGAACAGAGAAAAATTAAAAAGTAAAGCCATTAAGGTGAAATTGTTTTTGTTTGATCTCTCCTTATTTTATCATACATTCAGAAAAGGTAGCTGACTTTTATTTTTTTTAAACTTTTAAAGCCATTACGATCTTTGATCCCTTTATTACTTATAACAGCCTCATAATACAGGCCTTAAACTCTTGAGATTGTGCCAATAAGATAATGAGTTAACATCTTGTTATGTAGTTTCATAATCTGCTTATTAACCCATACATCATTGCTCTGGCCAGTATAAGATTTCCATTCCCTAATAGACTGGTTCCCACTGATTCTTGTAATATGGGGATTGAGTGCACCAATATACCAAAGTTTGGTATTAAAAATAATAATAATGAATAGTATTTAATTTTCAAAGCAGTAGGGTAGATTTCAGTTATAAAATGGTATTATGGTAGAAAGCCTTTAGAATGGTATTTTTATTGTATTGCAGGTAGAATTACATGTATCTTGATGGGCAGTCAAACAAATGCAGATATTTGGAAGATCCAGTGAAATCATAATTGATTCCATCTTCCTCTATCATATAGGTCACAGATAATCTCAAAAGAAGCGAACTTTGAGTTATGCCAACCTTAGAATGACATTAGTGACCAATTAGCTCTGCCCAGTTAATATTAATAATTGGCAAATAAGGTGTAAACAGTAGTCTAGTTGAGCACTGGTCATAAGATCCAGTTTGTTATCCAGTATGAAATAATGCAATAAATGAATGAAGAGTAATTAAGACTGATGCCACAGACGAAATTAACTTGCATCATAAAAATGCAATGGATGGAATTTCCATGTGTCAGAAATAGTTAAAATTTAAATTCCAAGCATCGAAACCTGGAGATAAAAGTATGCTGTTAACTCTCAAACCTGCTTAACCAATAGCTCCCAGCACAAATATATATTTTTTGCCAATTTGACCACATGTGACCTTTCATGTTGTTTGAACCAGTTAAGGTTTCTCTTCCAAGCACAGTCACTCATTAATCAATAAAATAGGAACTTTCATTGATATGTAAGAGATTATTACATTGTGTTGTTGATGATGTATTTTTGTTTACACATGTATATGTACTTATTTTTAAAAAAAACTGACAAAATCTCAGTCTGGGCAAAGGAGCATAGTCAGTAATTGCCCATAGCTGGAGACAGTTGGATTCGTTGGGTCATGAACAACAAGCATGTATCTCAAGGTTCCAAATCTGTTATTAGTGCTCTGGCAGATGTTTTTTATACAGTCAACCATGTGTTATTGTTATTCTTATATGATCTAGGTACGTTAAAAATATCAATTATCTCCGATATAATAACCCTATCTGCACCTTGGCATATTAAGCAGATATTTCTGTGCTTTGGGTCTGTGAATTTCATTGGATGAGGTGGCAAGCCACTTCATCCAATCAAAATTACGTTTTTCATGATCGGGATAAGGGGAGCATACAACTTGAATGGACTGGTAAATACGCAATTCTTTGCTGTGGATCCATGTTTGCACAAATACCTTTCACTCAAATACACCTGTAATGTCTTCCCTTTGGTACATAGTCATCGATAATAAACTTACAAAGTATTTTTTTTAGGTTGATTGCCTCCACCATTTTCAGCCAACATATAATGCACCACGCTATTGTTTAGTTGGCATTATATACTATGGGAGGCAACTCATGAAATCCAATAGATGTCTCTAGGACAAAGCACCAATATATCTGTTCGATCTGCCAATGTGTAGGTAGGGTTATCTTATCAGCACATTGGCTAGTGAAGATGACAAAATGGTGGCTTTAATTTATCATTTTAAAAAACCTTATACTCAAGCAACATGTGAAAAATTTTAATGTTTGAGAGCAGAGATAAATACATGTACTTACCTGATGAGCATTGTAATTATGTGCTTCCCTACCAAGCATAATGAGGGCCCCGAGTGATTTGTGAATTTTCCTTTACTGATCACTGGCATCTCAACTTTTGTAAATGTGACTCTTAGTCTTGGACTCTCCCATCGTGGGCATGCTAGAAAGCTTGTATGTAGCTTCCTATGGATCAGTAGTTTTTCCTGGGTTCTCTATCAGATATACGAGCCACCATTTATAGCCTATCATGTACTGAAAAATGGCATTTAACAAACAACAACAAGCAAGCATTATAACAACATGTTTATTATTTCTTACTGTGCATTATAAATATATATTTTCTTACTGAGCATATAGCAATATGCTTTCTAAACTGAACACTACCTGGTATAACTATCTTTTCTTAAAGTGTGTGTTTTTGCATTTTTTACATAGCTTTAACAATTTGATTCATGTCACTATGATGTCTGCAGTGTGGCAGTTTTATAGTGATGTCTAGCAATGGAGCATTATGCCTTAGACATGTAGCATCATGTTCCGCCCAGTCATATTATCCTTACACCAGGCTGACCAGTCCTAACACTATCCTCTTAATGTTGAGCACCAAGTGAGGTAACTGCTCGTAACATTATTTTAAGTTTTTGTTATGATTCAGCTGGGGTTTCAACCTGCAACCTCCTGCATCAGAGGCAGATGCTCTAACCACTAAGCCACAGGAGTGGTCTCTTTTCTTACTGAGCATTATAACTATAGTATCTGCAAACCATTCTGTTTGTACCCATACCGATTTTAAAAACAAAGGTATCAAAGATATTAAAAAAGGCACAAAACTTAGTAATTTCTGTCATTAATTTATAAGTTCAAAGACTGATCTTGTTGGTTTTACAAATCAAATGGGAGTTTCTTTATTAACACATTAACCCCTGGAGGTTTTTGTCATTTTTGCTGAAATCGACTAGGAAACACATTTTGAAAGCTATTTCTGAATAGATCCGTAAACACCAAATCTCCGGTGATCTTTCAATAACATACTGCCTAGCTGTGTTAGAAACATTGTTTTTCATTGACTGTTTGACTTGCGCATGAGCAGAAGGATAACAGTTTATTTTTTGCTAAATGGAGCCATTAATTTTGTATCGAGATCACTCTTTATTCCAAATGCCCATCTTATCCTACTTTTTGCAAAGGCTCATCTGTCTGTTTGCAGTTCATACCGGTTTGCCTTAGATCTGAGACCAAAAAGTCTAAAATTCAGACACAAAATCGGGTTCTGACCACAGGAGAATTTTCAGTAGAAAAAAGTCGGGTCCATAAAATGAGTTTTTTTAATCTGTATTTTGTAGTGCAACTAGATATTCCAGAATATTTGGTATCATCGTAGAGCTACATCTGTCTACGTTTCTATAATACCACCCACTTTAGTGTATCATGCATGACCATGACGATACAGAGCTCGGTAGTATGCTACTACCTCCTGCCCTGTTAAGTTGTTGCTACTGGTTAATGTGTTAACACAGTCACTATATTTGTGTGGGCCAATTAATATTTCAAGCAACAGTTGTGAATTAGTTCACTTTGATGATCTCAATAATTCTGTAAATTTTGAATACATATATGCAAGAGTTTCTCCCTTTTTTATGTTAAACATTTTACAAATACTGTACTAAAACTGGACATTACAAATACTGGACACAGACAAAACAGTTTTTACTGATATGGACTGTTCTAGAAACCTGAAAAGGACAGTGAGATTTGTCTGCTTTTTTACATTGAGAGCTTTCATATTGCTTTGAAGCACCAATAAGGTGACATTAAGGTTAGAAATGATAATGAATGAAAAGTTTTGTGTATTTTTTATATCCTTGATGCTCTTCATTTTTAGAATCTGAAGTGGTATACAAAACAAATATGAGAGTATATAAATACTATACATGTATTTGCTTTCTTACAGAGCTTTATAAGTACATGTGTATGCTTTTTTACAGAGCTTTATAAGTACATGAGTATGCTTTCTTACAGAGCTTTATAAGTACATGTGTATGCTTTTTTACAGAGCTTTATAAGTACATGTGTATGCTTTCTTACAGAGCTTTATAAGTACATGTGTATGCTTTCTTACAGAGCTTTATAAGTACATGTATATGCTTTTTTACAGAGCTTTATAAGTACATGTCTATGCTTTCTTACAGAGCTTTATAAGTACATGAGTATGCTTTCTTACAGAGCTTTATAAGTACATGTGTATGCTTTCTTACAGAGCTTTATAAGTACATGTATTTGCTTTCTTACAGAGCTTTATAAGTACATGTGTATGCTTTTTTACAGAGCTTTATAAGTACATGTGTATGCTTTTTTACAGAGCTTTATAAGTACATGTGTATGCTTTCTTACAGAGCTTTATAAGTACATGTGTATGCTTTCTTACAGAGCTTTATAAGTACATGTATATGCTTTTTTACAGAGCTTTATAAGTACATGTCTATGCTTTCTTACAGAGCTTTATAAGTACATGAGTATGCTTTCTTACAGAGCTTTATAAGTACATGTGTATGCTTTCTTACAGAGCTTTATAAGTACATGAGTATGCTTTCTTACAGAGCTTTATAAGTACATGTATATGCTTTTTTACAGAGCTTTATAAGTACATGTCTATGCTTTCCTACAGAGCTTTATAAGTACATGTCTATGCTTTCTTACAGAGCTTTATAAGTACATGTCTGTGCTTTCTTACAGAGCTTTATAAGTACATGTATATGCTTTCTTACAGAGCTTTGTAAGTACATGTGTATGCTTTCTTACAGAGCTTTATAAGTACATGAGTATGCTTTCTTACAGAGCTTTATAAATACATGTGTATGCTTTCTTACAGAGCTTTATAAGTACATGTGTATGCTTTCTTACAGAGCTTTATAAGTGCATGTATTTGCTTTCTTACAGAGCTTTATAAGTACATGTATATGCTTTCTTACAGAGCTTTTATAACTGTTTTCATGTAGAGCATTAAAACTACATGCAGGGTCTTCATTATCAGACAGGAGCCAGGTGATTTACTGGCTGCTCTTACTTTACACTCAGCTACTTTAAAAAAAAAAACTTTCCTTATTGGGGATGTCCCCCTAACCATCGCCTACTTTGGCAACTCACCCTCCAACTTGAAATCCAATAGAAGGCCTTGACATGGATATCCTTTTTTTTGCAAGCATTACAACAATATGCTTTCTTATTCTGAATCCAGTATTCAGCTGTTTTATTGTAATATCAATACATGTATTTATTTTTTATTCATTAAAAATTAGTTTTTCTAACCAATGGTTATCCAGAGTGAGACAGTTCTTTTCTTAAGAGAGATAACGAGCTGTATGACCCTTGTAAAGTACATGCAGCTCTCACTGGTAACAATATATTACCAGTAGGATTAAGGAGCTAGGATACAATTGTTATTGGTCAGAATGATCTAAGGGTCAGCTCTACAATTCTACCAAGCCAGGTTATAACTAAATTCCTTCTGAACTATGGATACAAAGGAGACTTGTTGTATTAGTATACTTGTCACAATAATGTCCCTCTCGAATCCACTGTCAAACTTCATGTACATGTTCAGTGATAAACCCCTATAGCATGGTGTAGTAATTACCTGCAGGATAACTTTTGTAATCTATTCCAGTCTGAATTAAAATAATCCTACTGTAAGAAGTTCTAATATTAATACACTACACTACAGTAAAACCTGTCTTTGAGAGTCTCCGACCACCTGTTCAGCCAACAAAAAACAGTCTCTTAAGACTGGTTGCCACTCATAACAAGTTTGTACGGTTTCCAAAATATAATTTTTGCACTGTTAAAGAAAATTAACCCCAATCACTGTACAAATTATGTCGACTATTCTTTGTTAATAGTTCTTGCCAAAATATTGTTTGCATTCATCTGAAAACAAAATTATATAGCTATAAATATATTTCTATCATTAAACATGAATCACATTTAAATTTGAAGATCACATGTACATATATTAACATATGAAATGTTTCTGATTTACTCCTTGTCCTTTATAACACCCTAAATTTATTTTACCAGTGTTTAAACAACTATTTTGTGACTAGTCTCTTCCTTTTCGCTTCTTTCACAGTTGCAATAATTTTTTTCTCAAACGTTAACATTTGTCTCTTTTTAGTTTGAGGTTCTTCCATTGTTACTAAGGTGCTACATGTTAACATTATCAGGGCTTATTTTTAATCTGTATCATAACAATGGTTATGACCAGGTTTTGGGAAAATATGAAAAATCTATATGTGTACATTGTATATCTACCAATGAATGAAATGAAAAAACCCAGCTATCTCATCCAGAAACAATAATTTATTCAGATACAGAAGTCAGCAGCTTAATTCAGAGATGACATAAAGGGATTAACTCTGTAAACAAAACATTGAATAGATGAGGGCTTGGTGTGTGGGATGTAATAACTGTAACATAGGGAAAAAGCAACAAACAGCATAATCCTTTAACAGTATCAATTGAATTTGGTAAATGATTCTCACTTGATATTTTAACAGAGAAAGACCTCATCACCCCCTGGCAATAGGGAATAATTTCAAAGACAAACAATGTACTTGACCACTGCCTTGACTTAGCACCACAATGGCAGCTCATGACATGCACTTTAGCCTGGTTTACAGTCAATAAACAATGACACTGAATGATTCACCTTACAAATTTACATACTGGTTGTCAACATGGCAGCCATTTAAAAAATCTTAAAAAAACAAAGGGTAATGTGGGGTTTTCACCAAAAGAATAGTTGTGATGTCCAATTGTCCTTAAATGAAAATAGTGCCTATTTGATGCCCAATAGGGCCATCACAAAAGTCATCTAGAACATCATATCCAGAAAATATTTTTTTCTACTCCCATTCAAATGGATGGCTATGTCAACATAGAGTTTATTTACTTTATACCTATACACTTCTTAAGACACCTAATTGGTCCTAAATGAAAATTGTGTCAGTCATGCATCCAATATGGCTGTCACGACTGTTTTTAAAAAAAAATCTTGCTGTTGCTGCTTTTCCTGAATGTATGATCAATATGAGAAAGTTTTTACCATGTACTAAATGAAAATGGTTCCAATCAACATTCAATATGGCTGCCATCTTAACAAATGTCACTCCTCCCCCTCATTGGATTATCTTTATGACATAAGATTTTTACCTAACGACTTCTAATAATGTCTGCTTTGTCCTAAATGAATATGGTGCCAAGCTTACATCCAATATGTTTGTCACAGGAGCTTATTTAAAAATCTTGTTATAGCTGAAGGATATCAGAGATGGCTTCAACACTAAAGAATTAAAAGGAAGAAACAGTCTTGTCTTGAATTTCTGGCAATTATTTTCACCCAATTTGTTGTGGTGTTGGTGGTGGTGGGTTTAACAACAATTTTTAGCATATGATACGATATACATGGCAGCCAGAAGAGCTGGTGAAAGAAAGAACCCAGGAAAACTCCATAAGAACTGTCAATCCATGGAAAGCCACTGAAAAACTTTCTCATCTACCCACATTGCCAGAGCCAGAGACTTGAACCAATGTGGACAGTGGTGAGATGGCAGTCCCAAGGCCCTCTTTTCACTCATTCGAGTGTCAGTCCCTTTGAGGAACTCTTGCTTTTCAGGTATTCATGGCTTTAAAAAAGCAAATACCCAGGTTTAATTATTATAATTAAACCAGGGTATTTGCTTTTTCAAGCCAAGAATGCCTGAAATTTATTGATAGTTGTTGATAACACTTACAAAGTGGTTTTTCATCGAATGTCGGTGCTCAGAGAAGTACAATGGAAACTGCTTTTGTCAGTCACTTTTTTTTACAAGTGCTTTGTATCAATATGATCATACAAATCCAAATGTGTAGCTCCAAATTAAATTTGGATTTAGCACTAATATTTACAATTCAAAGTTTGTTGCTACTTACAAAAAAGAACTTGAAATGAGTAGTTGAGGCTCAGAGGTTTGTATGATTGAAAATATTTCTGCATGAATGAACCTGAAATCCTTAATGTCTTTACTGTCACAAAATAACAGAACCTGGTCTATAATGGATTTTGTATTATGGAGATGAAATGTAGCAGTCATGCTTGCTTTGAAGATGTAGGTTTTTTGTATACATCTAATTTATCATACTAGAAGTTGGTGAGAGTATTTCTGCATCATATCTGGTTAAGGAAGAAATTTTGATGTATGCATTTTAGCAGGTCCATTACATAGAAAACAACATACCAAATTTTGAAAAGCCCAAGTCCAGTTTTAGAAACTGAGGTCCAGCAAGCAAGGACACTCAATTCAGAAAGCTCTGTTTGATACAGTACATACTTTCACATAGATGAAGTTTCAGTTGTGTAGTCTAGACTCCCAGACCACATGTAAATTGAGTCACAGGTCAGTCTGGGTTGTCATTCTTTGTATATCTGTGGGAAAGGCACTTGCCATATAGAAAATATTGTCTCAGACATGCTGTTAAAATTCCTACATCCCTCAAATTACCAATCATATTGTGAACAGTAAAGACCTTGATCTGCTGCACATTTTAAACCAGCAGATTGCAGTCTACCTGGTGGTAGTACATTACGTCATTCTTTTTACTAGGCCATGGAATGCTCCCATGGCCTAATGGTTAAAACATCTGCCTCGGAAGCTGGAGATCGTGGGTTTGAACCCTGGCTGAGTCATACCAGAGACTTACAAAAATGGTAGTAACAGCTGCCTCTCTAGGCGCTTCGCATTAAGAGGTTAGTGTTAGGACTGGTCGGCCTGGTGTCAGGATGACGTGACTGGGTGGGACATCATGCTACATGCCTGCAGCATGATGCCCCAGTGCTAGACATCACTATAAACTGCCACACTGCAGACATCATAGTGATATGACTGAAAAATTGTTAAAGCTACGTTAAAAATCCTAATCACACACACACACATACTAGGCCATGTCCTTAAACTACATCCTATATTAGCATTTGCTTTTATACAGTTATTGCATTAGACCATCAGAATATCAGCATTTTTCATGCATTATATATAAAATTGAAAATAATAACCAAATTATTTCACAATATCAGACTGTTTTTATAACAATTTTTTGGAATGTACAATGGATACTTTTCTATTCCAGGCCATTTATGACTCCTTACCATACACAGAAAAATCGGCTGATCATAAAGCACACTTAGAGCAGGTAATCTTTTTCATGCAGTTGTTATAAATAATGCTTATCATTTATGTAATATCATTATTATTAGTCATGATATTATGTTATTGTATCGGACTGTCTTGTGTAATTCACAATTACCGACAAAATTACTGGGGATAACTTAATTTTTGGCATTTAAAAAAGTTAATTTGAGGATAATCTACATTATTGATGTGAGATCAGGTTTGGTCTGGTTCTGAACCTCATTATAAAGTTCTTCCTTACAAGGCAGTTATGGTCATGGATTCCAATTCATTAAGAGGTAGTGTGATTTGTATCAATTACTTCATTTTACAGTGGGCTTACAGTAAGACAATGTATTTTGGTTCCCATGGATGGCATTATAATGAGGGAAATTTCGTATTAAAAATTGGTACTTAGATGTGATTATGAACCACTTGACATTGAGAAAAATAACAATATATTATTGCAATCACAGTATATAGACAACATAGTTTATTAATCTCTTTTCTTACTTATTTCTGAAGCTCCTTTTTTTTTAAAGATGCATTTCATATTCAGTGATTATATTGCTTCTCTTTTTTTCAGATCACAGAACAGTTACGTCAGAAATTTAGGAACTACCAGCAAGTGTTGCGAACAAACAAGATAACAGTAGAAAATTTATATAAATTCCATGTAAAGCAGCCAATAACAAAAATCTTGGACTGTTGTAGCCTGAACTCCTCTGAGTTAAGGTATGATCTTACTTTACCAGGGTCTAGTTTGGGACTTTGCAAGTGCAGAATTCAGTGATTCTCAAAAAGTGCACCAAAAAATAATAGAATGCATTAAAATTGTGCATCATATTTGCAAGCCCAACATTTATGTATTCATTAAATCCCTCATATGTTTAGAATAATTTCCCCTTTTCGAGAAAGGTGTGGAAGAGAATTCCTCTCTAAATGTTCAGTTCTGCAATAGATTCTGCTTGAAATATGTACCATATATTTTCTAGAATCACACCCAATTCTTATAAGAATGTTATATAAACTTTATTGTCCCAAATGACCTGTGATGTATCTTTCCAATACTAACATCATTTTAAGGCAGATGCACTATTTGTAGACTAAACTACAGGTCAGGTACTGCTTGTATATGCTAAGAAGTATTGAATGAAAATTTGTGTAAAGTAATGTTACTTACATCAGACAATGTGTGATTATTATTGGTGATAAAGGAACTGAAGTTATTTAAGACAAAAAGGGGAGAGATGGAAAGTAATTTCATTAGAATTACCTTCAAAGTGTTTGTTCCGTTGCTCTAGTACAGGCAAGACGTATGTATTGCTCATTTTGGTGATGGTTTCAATAAAGGTTATGGTTTTGGTTTAAGTTTTCTGTATGGCCATAAATTATAAATGCTGAGAGGGACAGCTGTCTTACTTGAACTAGAATCAGATTGCCTTGCACTTCAGTATCCATACACCCCAACTCTGTCTGTCTGACCTGCAGAGAAAGCCAAGGTCATGGGAAAATATGGTCATATAGGGTTCTTATTGGACATATACCCTCAGATTTTGATGTTTGCAATTTAAATGTGACCCATTTCTGATGGTTAGAAATTCTGACCAATGCATTGTTGTGATGCATGTAGATTTGGGCCAGAGTCTTTATTGCCCTTGATTAGCTTAGCTTCTTACTGAGCAATGTGTTACCTGTAACAAATTTACTGTATGAGACAGTGATTGACATCTGCTTGACAACAGTTTACATCTTGTTGCTCAGTAATATTGCATCATGTAATATCAGTATAAACTGAGGGGAACTAACAGGTCACTGATGCCAGGCTAGGGTGTAATTGAATCAAGATTAGGTTGTTTAGAGATTGTCTTTGATGTTTATGAAAGCTAGCTGAATATAAACAATTTTTATGACTTGAATGGATTACCATTTGATCAAATGTCACCATTTGTTTGATTTCACATTAGCTTATATCAATTTGACAAAAATGTGACCGCTTTGGCGGTCTAGTGGTTAGAGCATCCGCCTTGGATGTGGTAGGTCGTGGGTTTGATCCCTTACCGAGTCATACCAAAGACTTACAAAAAATGGTACTAACAGCTGCCTCGCTTAGCACTCAGCATTAAGAGGTTAGTGTTAGGACTGGTCAGCCTGATGTTAGGATAATGTGACTGGGTGGGACATCATGCTATGTGTATCTCATTTTCTGGTTAAAGTCTCAATGTGTTTGCCAGTAATGAAATGGATAAATTTGCTTCTCCCAGACAGCAAGACATATTTAATGTGATTGTGAATTTACCAATAACTACAAGTACAATATTTTAAAGTTCTTTATATCAGCTGTTGTGATAACTTCAACCCATTGTCATTTTATTACTGTTGCCCTTTTGTACAGGCTGCCATCTCACTGCCTGTGTTCAAAGTGATGTCTGACAATTGGATGAAATATGTGTAAGACAGTGATATTAGGAAGATTTCAATCGATGCATTATTATAATAAACACAAATAACTTTTGATACTGGTTCAGTCTCTTGATTATGCTTTAACTCTGGACCAGAACAGCTTATTGGCTGGTCTGTTGTCAGTCCATTAGCACAGATTTGTTATGGCTGCACAACTTGGAGGATTGCCATTGAACATTATACCCATACTCAACCCATGGCCCGTTTGATCCTATATGAAAATGATGCTGCTTAGAAATCCAGTACGGCTGCCACAATGGTTATCTGGAAAATCTTATCTTTACGCCATCTGAATGGATGGTCATATTAATTTGGAGTTTCACTAAAAATAAAACCTTATGATTTCTAGTTTTTCCTGATGAAAGATGTACCAATCTGACAGGGGCCCAGAGTGGCCAAGTGGCTTAAAGTGCTCTCCGTTACTGATCACTGCCATCTCAACTGTGTCTGCATGAGTTCAAGTCTCTTATTCAGCCAGTGTGGGTATGTGAGAAAGCCTGCCAGTAGCTTCTCGTGGGTCAGTGGTTCTTTTCGGGGTTTTCCCGGGTTCTTCCTCCACCATTAATACTGGCCACCATATATAGCCTATCATGTGCTGAAAAATGGCACTAAACCCTACAACAGCAACAACCAATCTGGCATCCAATATGGCCAGCATGGCAGCTATTTTGAAAATCTTGTTAACACTACTCCTGATCTGAAAGTCATTTCAACATGTGGTTTTCACTACAAGTCTTTTTTTTAGGATGTCTGGTATCTTGAAAATCTTGTTTTTGCTTCTGCTCCTTATTGAAAAATTATTTCTTGAAAATCTTGTTATCTCTACTCCTCTTCAGGTGGATGGCTATATAAATGAGGTCTTCACAAATAGACTTATGATATCTAGTCGGTCCTACATGACAATAGTGCCAGTCATACATCCATTATTGCTGTCGTGATGACTGTCTTAAAATTTTTGTTGTCACTACTCCCTCCCCCCCCACCATAAATAATCACTATGAAAGGGAGTTTTTACAAAATGACTTGTAATGATGTCTCATTTTTCCTTGATGCCAATCTGTTATCCATTATGTGTACCATGGCAGCCAATGTGACAATCTTTTTATTGCTGAAAAATATCAGAGATCATTTCAACATTTGACAGTTAAAAGGAAGAAATGGTCAGATCTTGAATTTCTGGAAATTCTTTTTTCCCCAGAAAGCATCAGTCCCTTTACTGGACTCTTGTGTACTTGTTCTGCTTTGTTCATCCTTTGCTTTTCGTTGATATAGAATCTGCTTAAAATGCTACTGGTCCAATTTGATCATCCCCTTCCTCAGGCACCACTCATACATACATATGTGCGAGTGGAATTTCATAGCACTGTTATGTATTTTTGTGAGGTAGTAAGTCTGCTTGATGTGAATCAGTAATTTTTTTTAAAAAAGCAAGTGGAATAAAATGTTGTTAGGTGAAATTTTATAACTTAGTTTCCCGAAGGAAAGAAATAATTTTTATGAACATATTTTTAGTTAAAAATACTGAAGAATTGAATGATAGAAATGAAACTGAATCAGATGCAAGTCGATGAACCAAAATTGACACATTTTTTTGTGGTACATGTAATAATTAAATTTATCAATATATCTGGCAAAAGCCATTAGAATTTCAAGATCATTGATAAAAATATATGTTTGTTATGTAATGTTCCAGTCAGTGTGTTGTACAGTCTTGAATAAAAAATACCATTTAAACTGTGTTATATGAAACCAATTGACAGCTGTATCTATTTTAGTAAACAGAAACCCTTGGATAAACAGATTTTGGCTTATTGCAAAGAAAAATCTTTAAAATGCTGTATTTATGTAAATAGAGTTACAAAAAAATCCCCAACATCTTGAGGAAGAAGATTTATCATTGAAGAAATCTTTATGGGGATGATTAAATCAGTTTCAGAATTTTCTGATCTTTTGTTTCTTGATTTGCAGATTGGAAACCCAGTATCGGTGTATGATTTCCAGACAGACAAGCTGTGATTTAATCCCATATAATCTGCAGAGAGGAGCTTTTAACCCAGGGCGTAATCTTACTGAAGGTAAGTGTATCCTCTTTAATACATTGCAATATAGTTATTATTTTGTTCACTTGTGAACAAACTTAAAAGTCCATTTCAGCATGGTTTAATAAAATAAAATTACTTCACCAAATTAAAAATGATATCTATAAACCTTGACAACATAGAAACTTGGTTATTTTGAGCAGGCAAATGAATTTCAGTTTCATCTAGAAGTGTGATGTATAGAAGATGAGGGTAGATGCAGAAATTCCTGTACAATTTTTTTCTTCAAGTGATTGGGGGACATTTTCTGCATGGCATTGTGGTTAACCTTGGTTCAGTGTTATCCTTTTACAAGTCAGCTCCCAGAAAACAATTACAATTTTTGCAAAGAGAAATTTAATACTAGTAATACCCATAATACCTTGCAGAAAACTACTTAACATTGACTTTTAAAATGGCCATTTTTTGTACACAGATGTATGTGTCTACCATTATCTGCTGAAAATAACTGAACTTTTCGTGTAATCTAAGGTCTGTGGTTATCATTTTCAGTTTGATGAAGCATTTATTCACAAGACTGGAAGGGTATACCCATTAAACCTTGTGAATGGTACAGTTTTAGCTGTTTAGGAATTATTTAATGTAGTGAAATTTCTTTTGATGCAGTAATCTGACTCATACTTATCTTTTTGAATCAGAAACAAATTTGAGTTCTGTTAGGAAATTTGTTTAGGGGATCTGCGTTTTCAAGGTACCTCTATATCAACGGTCCAAGTTACCTGAACAGATGGAGAAAGTTTTGTTTCTTTCCAGCTAAATCAACAAGCCATTTTCAGTAATTCATAGTTTGCTACCTTTCTTAAATGCTGTGAATTCATTTATTTTCATCTCATCACTTTTTTATTTAAAAAATTCTGACCATACTTAATATTGATGAGTTTGCAAAGGAGTCCTGCAGTTTCCACAGAAGGCTCATTTTTATTTATTGGGTCTTTTAGATTTTAGTTTGAAGTGACTACAAAAATCACAAAAGTTCATATCCCTCAGATAGTCTTTCACAGCAATTGTGTGATTCATTATCTAATTGGCTTTCACTACACTAAATGCATTTTAGTATGAGAAGATTGAGACCTCTTTCTTTGCTATTCTGTGGAGGGGGCACTTTGTGTTACTCATTCTTCATCTATTTGTGTCCAGTAAGTTACCCCATTGTATGGAAGTGGCATAAAGTGTTACCTATGTTTGTCCATCATCATTGTAATTTCATTCAATAACTTTTCAGGTTCTTGATGTATTTTAGCCATCATCAGTGTAATTTCATTCAATAACTTTTTCATGCCCTTTGTGTATTTTAGATAAATTTGGTATGAGGCTTTGTATTTAGAAGACCTACTGTATATCAAGTTTGGTTGTCATTTTTTAGAAACAGTTTTGACATAGTTATGGTCCCAGTTTGACTTGGAACTTTGACCAAGCATACCAAACCACTTTTCGCTGACAACACTATTGTTGCTTTCTTTTAATGGTACTTTAAACACATTATTGGCTTTATTATGTTTAGGAAATGGGAGTTAAATGCCTTTCCCCATGATACACCAAAGCAGCCAAACATGGCTAACTTCGGTGGGTATCAAACCCATGACCTTTGGATCATCAGTTTGATGCTCTACTGAGCTACTGTGACTATCATATGCTGCAGGGGCATCAATGTTGTATGGACATATCAGGTTGGTTTTTTTTGCTTGTTTTTTCCAGCAACATAGTAACTCACACAGTTGCCCCTATTTTATGCTGAGCTTGGTATGCTTTAGAACTTGTACAAATACAAAGACTTTTCATAAATGACATTTGAAGACTTTCACATGCAGATTGAATATTAAGTAAAAACTGCATTTAAGTCAGGTCAGTTTTTAAAAAAAAATCAAATTTCTAAAATAAAAGTTTTGTTCTCACATAACGTGTTTAATTAAGCACATTTTGTCTGTTTGTCTATTTTTGTACAGAAGCACACATGGCTTTATATTAGGCAAGCTTTGATTTAACTAAGTGTCATCTCAAAAAATTAGTGTATATATATGTGTGTGTGTGTGTATCCATCATGACAAACTTGCCAAGCTTGACTGGGCTACAAGCTTTAGATCTCTCACCCAGGGATATCCTGTTACCAGCCTTCAAAGTACCAGTCCATTTGTTCCTCAGCCAAGGGTATAAAACAAAAGTAATTACCCTCTGATTATTGGCCAGACAGACTTAAAACAGAATTGTTCACAATTAGGCAGTAATTTTAACTTGCACAGCCATTAATTATGGAATATTTGATACATAGAATTACATGTTTTATGATTGTATAACGCTTGAACAGGCAATAAAAGCTGTTTCCTATTATCCCAAGCACTTGAGCACAAAGGCCTCAGAATTTAATGCTCATAGCTATGCAATATTCTACCCAACTTTAGCCTACAAAAAAGAGATTGCTCTATTTTTTTGTCCAAGATTAACACTTTTTATGCCTTGTTCATAAGAGTTGAAAAAAATTGATTTTCTACTGTAGTTTGACGTATGTAATATTTTTTTTTGCAATTATAGCATTTAGGTTTTATACACCAAAGCAGACTTTTTAAAAAATATAAATTCAGGTCTGCTATACAACATTATTTTCAGGTATGCTTTACTTCAGCTGTTTGGTCTTACTTATCTTTCCTCTCAATATTGTCCATAATACATACCTAAAGGAGAGCCCTGGTAGCTCATTTGATTGAATATTGGACACACAATTCAAGGGTCAAGGGTTTGCTAAAATCTAGGCCAGCCAAGGTCAGCTGCCATGGTGTGTCCATGACAAAGGGATTATTTCTCATTTCCTTGGCAAGATATAGCCAGTGTGTTAAAAATGACACTGTAACAAACAAAATAAATAAATGTACCTAAAAACCATTCCTAGTCTTATTCTGTCTGAATTCAATCACAAGCATTGTAGAAGTTCTACACTACATCTGTTTTAATGCATAGATACATGTATTTTAGATCACTTTGAAAAGCTTGGAGATTAGATGGTTATTTAGTGTTTAAAGTATTATAAACAATCTCCTACATTCTTCAAAATAAAGGATACTTTCTTTCAACAATAGCTTCAAAATACCCCCTCCCAATGTAATGTACTGCTTGATTGGTCAAATGTCAAAATTTACGCAGGCCCTATTCTAGAACTGAAAACTGGGGGTGGGGGTACATTCTCATGTTCATTTAAAAAAAGGATTTTTTGGGGGAAAATAGGAGTGTTTTAATGAAAAAATAAAGTTATAACTTTAAATGCTCCGTTTAAGTGTTTTCTGTTAATTTTTCATCTTGATTTTTATTATTATAAATTGTTCATCCTGCATTTGTACATACTAGAAGAGAAGATGTTTACAGCTGTAAATTGAGTGATAAATTTACAGCAGGAAGTTTGGTGATATTTGTTTGGAATCATTGATGCAATTGTGACATTGTAATTATTATTGTGAAATTTTTACCTATAGAGAGCCATATTTTCAAAAGTATTAAAATGGTGATGCTTGGTTTTGTTTTTGTGGAGTTGGGGATGTTAATGGCAGTTTGACCATTTCAGGATATCACTTCTGCCACCCCTGGTGATTCAAATTCTCAAACAAGAGAGTGTTGCTCACATATTCACAACCACTTGTCATATTGCTAGATGCAGCCATCTGAAATGATTCTGTTAATTTAGTGCCTATGGACTATACATAAAGACACCTTCATTCAGTTTTTTCAGGTATTATAAGCTATTTGCAGGTATTCTGAGGTATATTTTCCTTGCAAATGAATTTTTAAAAACAGTGTTTCCCTTTACGCACATGTGTGCGTCAGGGACGCACGCTGGAGAAAATTGACGCACACATTTTGTTACCATGCGTTTTTTTGACGCAAAGGATTTTCATAATATGATCATGATTTATTTAATACCCAATGCATTGGATGATGGATAGTATTGTATATACTTTGCGTACAGGCATTGACTGGTTCCCCGCTTTGTTTGCTCCCTGCCTTGCGCTCCTCTATTCGTATAGCAAAGTGAAACGCAGGGAACACATAAAACAATGAACCAGACTAGCATAGGCAATGTTATGACGGAGTAGCTTCCCCAAATCTCGCGAGCTTCTCGTGATTTCCATCGAGCTCAGCAAGCTATTCTAGATATGAAGGCTCGTTGCACACGAAAGTGATCTCCAGATTAAAACGTCATGCACTAAAAAGCATTAGCGAAGAAAGTGAAAGAAGCAAAACACAAAAGAGTAAATGTGGATCTAACTTTAATGAAAAATGGAGAAAATTATTCCCTTGACTTGAATATTCATTATGATTACCGGTGTGACTTCTGATCGCATGATTGCAAAGACTGCAAAAGTGAATAATCCTTTCGTGACAGGATTTTAACATTTTTAAAAATAGGCTCTTGTTCGCCATAAGATATCTGGAGAACACATTATAACCTAAAACATTATTTCACAACAAAGAAATCAGTAAACTTGCAGAGACAAATGCGTTATTTGGATTACAAAGTCAGCGGGTCACTGCAGATTTTGTTGGTTTTTGACTTTTACTGCAATAAAAGAAAGATCTTAAAGTTCAAGTGTAACTTATTAGAAAGAAGATGAATCAGTATCCTCCTTGATATTTGGATAAATGTGTTCTAGGACGAAGTACAATGAAACCTATGATAGTACATATTTGACGAAAGGCAGTAAATTAACTCCCATTTGGTTAAAAAGATTTATTTGGCTTTTTGTATTGGCTTATATGTAATGTGTTGGGCTATAATATTGTTGAGGAGACTGTTAAAAGTACGACTTTAAAAGAAAAATGAAATAATAAAATTATTCTTTGAATGGACAATGCATTTGTTTGTTAACTGTGCATGTTGGTGTATTTGTATGTTTAGAGAAAGAGAGAGAGAGAGTGTATGTTGTGCAAGTTGCAATATCCTATTTCAAGCTGAAAAAGTACGAGTCTTATGAAAATTTGTCAGTACATTTCTGACCCCCACATTTTTTATTTGACCCCAGTTTTGACACCTAGGGGTTTTTTTTACCCTCAATTTTACACCCCTGGGGGATGCACTGTAAAAAAATAACAGTATAAGATGTGTGAATGTAAAGTAGAGACCATGTTTAAATCTTGGGAGAAACTAATTTAAAAATACTAATGTTTTGTTCTTTTAAGCGTGATAACTTTGTAGTCTCAAAAAATACAGAGAAACAAGCACAGAACATTGAGTATTTGAGAGTGAACATTCCATGCTTTCGTTTCCAATGTAACATTGTCACACTAAGGCCTTTCATTAGAACAGAGTTCTTGTTAGTAATGGATTCTAATTCATTATATCATAGATCTTGTTATAAAGCAAGTATGGTAATGCATTCAATGTGTTGGTTGTTTTTATAAGGGGAGTATAGTAATGGATTCTACTTAATTAAATGGTTGTAAAATTATATGTATCATGTATTTCATTTAAAAGGCAGTCTCACATAGAGTGGTGTACTTAACGGATCCTGTGTACAGTTTTATAATTGGGAAGTGTTCTGTCATGTACTTCATTTATAAGGTAGTCTCACTGTAGGATGGTATACTTGATCACAATATGTTGTTTGAGTCAGATTTTTGTTGCAGCTTTATGGTGTTAATAATCTGAATAAGGTGGAATTCAAGCATTCCAGGACATTATTTAGAAGAGTTATGTCCCTTAATTGTTTCTCCTTTTTTTCTTCCGTCTTTTGATTTTTCAGCATTACTTTACTGAGGATTGATAGAGTTCAGTCCTGTTTGGAATACAGCTTTATAATGATGGGTCCTTGAATTAGACTGATCACTGATTTTATCATGGTAAACAACAAGAATGAGGTAATTGGCAGTTTGCAATCAGCAAAATGTTCAGATAGGTCACGTTGACTGACTTGAACTGGAAATATGACGGGACTATCATTGATCGTTCTTTCATCATTGAAATGTTATTTTTTTAAATGTTTTCCCAGTTTGTTATCATGTGTGTTTCTTTTATTTTTAACTTCTATCTTTTTGCATATTTTTATCTATTTGCAGATGTGTTATTTAATTTCACAATGTAAAGAAATATTTCAAAGAGTGAATTCACTTGTAAGACACATTTTCTGGGCATATTTTAAAATTCATGTAAGAAATACTTAAGGTCTAAGATTTTTGAGAACCCAGCAGTTTTATGAAAAATAGCGATTTTTGTTAGTTCTTGTTTCTAGAATTCAATTAAACCATCTGTAATACTAAAATTTGCAAGTGTGCTGCAGTGCTTTGCTCCTCCATTTCAAAAACGGCACAAATTTCTGTTTCTCTTTTAACCATTCATGACCACTCTGGTGGCCTAATTGGTTAGAATATCCACCTCGGATGAGTGAGGTTGTGGGTTCAAACCCTGGCAGAGTCATACTCAAGACTTATAAAATGGTACTAACAGCTGCCTTGTTTGGCACTCAGCATTAAGAGTTAGCATTAGGACTGGTTGGCCTGGTGTCAGGATAATGTGACTGGGTGGCACATGATGCTACATAACTGTAGCATGATGTCCCAGTGCTTAACATTGCTATAAACTGCCACACTGCAAACATCATAGATATATAACTGAAAAATTGTTAAAGCTATGTTAAAAAGCCAAATCACCCCCCCCACACACACACACACAGAGAATTATCATTGCTGATTTTCATTTCAGATTGTGTTGTTTGACAGTATGCTATATGTCATCACACCTGGTTTGATAATGCAGTTTAGTATAGTACCAGTCTTTGAGCAGTCTTCAGTTGTGTAGAGGTACTTAGCTTTGTCTGTGATACAGAATGCTGGGTAATGCTTCCTTTCAGGGAGCAAAACTGTTTTCTTAAAACATTAGTGTGAACCCTGTACAAACTTATGATACAGACAGTTTGACTCCAGAAGACAGTTATCAGATCTTTGAGAAGTTATCAAAGAGCACAAAAACTACCTGAAGGCACTTTCAGTTACATATCTGTTTGGGTACTTTTATTAAGTACTTATGATGGAAATATGTCAGAATATCCAGAGCTATCCTGATTGCACAAAATGTGCTATAATAAAACTGAGACTGAGACAAATATGCCAACTAGATTGGCCTAATTCCTTCAAATTAAAGTATTTTCTGTACTTTGAATGCATTAAAAAATTTCTTTATATGTTGTTCCATTTATACTGCCTGTCAATCTCTTCATGATTCCTATATTTGGGGAGGGTGCAGGGAACTTGTCCATTTAAAATGACTTATTTTAGCATAGTAACTCATTTTAGTCACAACATACAACTGAATCTTTTTAATAATAGTATGTAAATATACAATTCACTATTGCATTGAGAAGAAAAGTTGTGTACATTGTATTTGTATATATAAAAAACCTTTATTCCTTTAATAGTCAACATGCACCAAATGTATATTATTCAGTTTGGTTAATTCACCAGAAAGGCAATCTTATGAGTAGTGTAATTCACTAGAAAGGCAATCTTACTATGAGTAGTGTAATTCACTAGAATGGTAATCTTATGAGTAGTGTAATTCACTAGAAAGGCAGTCTTATTATGTGTAGTGTAATTCACTAGAATGCACTCTTACTATGTGTAGTGTAATTCACTAGAAAGGTGATCTTACTATGAATAGTGTAATTCACTAGAAAGGCAATCTTATGCACAGTGTAATTCACTAGAATGCAATCTTATGAGTAGTGTAATTGACTATAAAGGCAGTCTGTTATGAGTATTGTAATTAACTAAAAGACACTTTATATTATCCCTTTTGATGTGGCTAGAAAGGTTTGAACTTTCTTAGAAAATGTCAAAATATGACAGATTTTAATTACTGGTAAGAAGCGCTGTTCATGTTCAGTTAAGATGGGACATATATGAGAAGTTGGTAGTAATCATTCTGGACAAACTTTGTCACTTTTTTATCAGTTTACAAATAAGAAAGTTATTGCTAAAAACATGAAAAACAAAGTTGGGCCCAGTTTCAGTTGTCAGTGACCTTGAGGCAGGATATGGATAAGGAGACTGGATCTGAGGAGGCAGTGTTGATTCAAGGAATGGGAAAGTGGGGCCCCGAACTCCTTTACCAGGTCCAAATGTTGGTTATTTATACAAGCAGAGGTCACAAATATCCTTACCTGTTTGTTGTTTATTCAAGAATATTCAAACACATACATCATTAGTTTCCCCATTACTGTGGTTTTTGTTCTATTATTTGAATTCCTCGTGTATGATGCTTCAATAATGCTTACCCACTATAATTTATTTTGTACATTTTTGAGGCTCCATTTTCTTCTTTTCTGTACATAAGTTTGGAATTAAATACAGCAGTGGTTTTGCTTAAGTTTAAATCTTTTCCTTACATTTCTATCCGTAGTCACTGAGCAAGTGTTTTCAGCTGTTGCCCAAGAGTATCAGGATCTGTAAGTCAGTTCTGTCAGCCAGTGAAACAAATCATCTTAAGCTTTCTTTGGCAATGAATGGATTCTCTTCTGTAAGCCAACTTGAGACATGCTTGATTTCAGTCAGTGTAAAATCAATATAATGATCTTGTATCTTTTATTTGTGAGGTTTTTTAAGTGCACACTATGGTACCATAAAGTCAACTTACTTTGCCTCCCAAAAATAAGTGTAAATGTCACAGCCAAAAATAAAAGTCTTTAATCATGAATAACATAAAAATGCAGATACTTGCTTTGCTGCAGATTTTCAGCTTTAAATTGCCATTCACTACAGATCTTTTAATTATACATGAGATATAATAATGTTTCACTGTGCATTCATTACTTATACTATTTCTTCCTATGATAAGACCATGTGACAAACCTAATAAATTTCTTAAACGGTAGAGGGTACATGGTCATATCAGTCACTGATATATCCTTATTAATATTTGTCCAAATTTGTAAGAAAATGGGGGGGGGTATCATCAGTTTATTAAGAGCCTATGTTTCCGTCTTTATTTGATGATAAGCCCCAATTCATTTTTTCACAAAAAATTGGTAACTGCCATCTATACTCACTTATAAGTTAAGTCCTATGGCAAATTACGCAAACCCATATGCATCAGGTGCATAATGCTAAGATAGATAAGACTGTCTGTTGTTTGTAGTTTGACCTGGCTTATAAGCGAGTATATGTGGTATTTGCACTGCTCTGGTGGCCTAGTGGTTAGATTGTCCACCTCGAATGCAGGAGGTCGTGGGTTCGATCCCTGGCCGAGTCATATCAAAGACTTATAAAAATGGTACTAATGGCTGCCTTGCTTGGCACTCAGCATTAAGAGGATAGTGTTAGGACTGGTTGGCTGGTTTCAGGATAATGTAATTGGGTGGGACATGATGCTACATGTCTGCGGCGTGATGCCCCAGTGCTAGACATCACTATAAGCCGTCACACTGCAGATATTATAGTGATATGACTGATTTTTTTTATAGCTACATTAAAAATCCAAATCACACCCATCCACATATGGTATTTACAAATGATATGTCAGATAATAAAAGCAACATTTTGACATATTTATTAGGCTGGTCACTTGGTCTTCTCAAGAGGACAAAATGATCTTTTCTTTCATCTTGATCCTCAAATTGGCTAGGAGGCAAGTACTAAAGTTAACTCTCTTCAGATGTCTCAGGCTAGCATATAATTGAAATCCCAATAAAACCCTGTCACAATTCAAATTAATTTAATGGCTAAGTCAATTCAGAAAATGTTCAACTGGTCTGTTAAAATGAACAAATTAAAATTCATTTGTATTTCTTATGAAAGGAGAAACAGAAGAGTTCTTTGTTAAAGATCTTTCATGGCACTTTTGTGGGCATTTCTGCATTTTTACAAGAATTGCTGCCTTCAGTTCCCAAATTGTGAAAAGTTCATTTTTAAAAAGATTTTTTTAATGCATTGCCATATTCTGTATGAGACAATTCATCTAATTAGGATTATTATCTTCCATTCTAATCCTAGAATTAGATGTTTGCTTATTCCAGTAGACCTCTTTAACAATTTTGGATGAAAAAAGTACTGGTAGCATAAATTTGAGATTTGAATTGAAAAGGGGCAAGAGAGGGAAAAAAGAAGTCGAATCTTCACCCTTCACATGCATGGTTAGAATAGTCAATCAAAAATGATTTTTTCTGCACTTTGCAACCCAACTTAATGAAAACCTCAGATATGTTTTGATGCATTCAGAAGTAACTCCAAATATTAAAGAAAAAGTAACATTCATTTCAGGCAAAAATGAAAAGCATCTCCAGGGAAAAATGAGTTCATTCCTCAGGTATAAAGTTCAAATATCCTACCACCAGGTTATCTAAATACTTTCACTGCAGGCTCATAAGTTCATAGATTACATTGTCTTCTATTATTTTTTTTAAATATCTAAAATGCAGTATTGCAAAACAGAACTGAAATCATTACAAAGTGTTTGCTTAAATTGGTGTTTTAATATAGAATATCTTACCTAGGGATTTACAAACCCACTTGCCTGACTCCCTGGACAAGCTTAAATTTGGGTTCAGGCGTGCTCAGATTTGCAATTCACTTATCCAGCAAATTGAGAGAGGGATACAGGATACAAGAAATGTTATTGAATGTCAATGTTCTGGGTAAAATACAGTAACTCTGTGTGAGCTGATATACTGAGAAGGGGTCTTGTTTAGTTTCCAGTGCTTTATGTTATGCAAACCATATTTTGAGTTGCTGTTTAGTCAAAAGTTAATGTGCCTTCCTCAATTCATTATTAGCAAGTGATGATCACTCCTGATTGTCACAATGATGCTGAATAGGCTAGCTTATCAATACCAGAAAATAATGCTATCAGGTTATCTTGCCAAACCTTGAAATTCCAAAACAAGGTGATCACTACTGTGAGTTTTATAAACAATCAAAATGTCAAAACAATTTAGAAGTATAGAGGATTGACAGTGTTTAACTGTCAAACTAGCCACATTCCTAATGGGACTATGACATAAGCTAGACCTGGTAATAACTAGTATCATGCCTCTGTGGGCTATAAATCACTAACTGGACTAAAGTCATTTAACAAGCATTCTTAAGGCCATTTACCACTGACTCTCACTTAACAGATGTCACATCTTAATTATTGAAATAAATTAATGAAATCCACTTAATGTCTTAACTACATGTGTGCCAACTAGCATTTCATTGGCATAACATTTCCAGACATACTGTAGTAAAGTCAGTTCCTAGCCTACATGATTCATATAATTTAAGACAGATACATTTTCACCCATTCTTGCAATTGGTATCAGAAGTAGTGCATGAAATTCCTCAAATACATGATTTCTATTACATACAAATGAGTAAATTCATATCAAGAAATATTGTATGACATTCTTAGAATACATGAGTTATATAAGATTCAAGACAAACGAATGCGAACAGTTGACTTTTTGAACTCAATTAAAATTGCTGTATTAATTTAAAACAAACAAATAATTACAGACTTACATCATTGACTAAATCATATGCAATTGAGACAAACCTTGTGGTTTTCAGGACTTGATTTTCCTATGCAGCTGAATCTCTGTTTCTTTAAGTTATGTGTCCCTCATTTTCAAGACACTCATCCCAAGAAGAATTTTATCAAGAAAGTACTCATTACTAATCTAGGAGTCAACTTAGACTGATGAACATTTCTGGAGAGTATACTCAAAACATTGAATTTTGTCTTAGACCCCCCCCCCTTTTTCTTTTTGCTTAGCCAATCAGCATTAACTTTATCTAACTGCCAAAAATTAACCCATACCTATTCGTTTTAGTAACACCTAATATTTCCTAGCTTTCTGTCTGACCGTTATCCCAAAGGATTCTAATTAAAAATCACTCATGCTCTGAACCAGGGAGGTTAAACCATCGCATACTAGTGATTTATTTTGGGAATAGCTCATTGGTTCTGAAAGTGTGCAGTGGCATTGGGTGGGTGGGGGGGTGGTGGCAAGTATATTATTATTATTATTATTATTATTATTATTATTATTGATATTATACATTGATATCAGCATTAGTATATTTTTGTAATGATACAGTATACTAAATTCATATCTGTACTTTTGCAGGAATATTCTAATACATATTGCATTTTACATATTTTTTATGCATATGCATAATTTGCAACATTGCTTTGTTTTTGTTTTGGTCGTATTTAATGGCACTTTAACACATTATTGGATATATCATACTTAGGAAATTGGAGTTATCATCTGTACTCGCTTATAAGTTGAGTCAGACTGCAAATATCAAAGATCTTGATCTGCTGAAGCATAATGCATCTGCAGATTAGGGTCTATGCTGTTTGTTCTACTGATTACTCCTAACAAACTGCACAGATCCAGATCTGCCAGCACATTATATGCTGGCAGATCTGGGTCTGTGCAGTTTGCTGTTTGACTCATATATGGTATGTTATGTACCACGCCCAAGAACACACTGAGACAGTCACCTGGGCTGGCCTGGGTAGGTACTGCAGCCCATGACCTTTGGATTTTGAGTTTGACACTTCCAATTGAACCATCTTCACTAGCCAAAGTTCCGATATGTTAACCCTATCTCCATCTTGGTGGATCCATCAGCTATTTTAGTGGTTTCATCATAGCAACATCTACTGATTTCCCGAGTTGCCTCCCTTGGTATGGAATGCCAACCAACCAATAGCATGTAACAGCTGTGCAATGTACATAGGCCGAAAGTGGTGGAGGCAATTGCAAGTTTTGCATTGAAATTATGACTACATAATGGAGAGAAACCATTACACGGTCCAGCAGCAGAAAATTGCTTATTTATGAGTCCATTCCAGTTGTTGTGTGCTCCCCTTGTCTCGATCATGTAGGAACTGTATTCAAATTTGAATAGTTTGATTTGAATTGGATGTTCTTGATGATGCAACTGAACTTCAATGGGTCCCTCAGTTAAATGATTAATATATTCTGGTAATGCTATCAACTCTGACGCATACTTACATACTGCTACATTGGGCTATTAGAGCATCTGCCTTGGATGCAGGAGGTCGCGGGTTCAAGCCTGGGCCAAGTCATACCAAAGACTTATAAAAATGGTAATAACAGGTGCCTCACTTGGCACCCATCATTAAGAGGTTAGTGTTATGACTGATGGGCCTGGTACCAGGATAATGTGACTGGGTGGGAAATAATGCTACATGTGTGTGTGTGTGTATGTATGTCTTCTGATATATTCAGTTTAAGAATAGACCTGCATTTATTACATTGACTCTTACATTAATTAATTCTTCTGAATTTCAAAGTTCATTAAGACTTTTAAAATGTGTAATTTACATGCATGTGAAGTCATTCCAGATTGACTTTGTAGGGATTTGATTTTTTTATATTCTCAGTTGTCATTTCACCAAAATGGGACCCAGGGTTAACAGGGTATCCTTCATACAGTGGTTAGTCAACCCATCTTTATGGCCTCTTTGCTTTTATCTTCTTGTAATTATATGATCACTATTCCAAGTCAGTGAAGCAGATACCAGTATATCATTCTATTTAGTCAGTGTAGTGTGGTCTGATCCAAGAGTTCAAGAGATGAGGTGGTAACATTCCTTGGTTTGTAGGGACTTGGTCCAATCTGTGTTGTACCATACATGACCATATAAAAAACTGACCCAGTTAGTTGCATGGAACTAACCCTCCATTGGAGTGGGGTGGGGGTGGGATGACCCACTGAATGTTATAGATAGCTTTTCTTTAAACAAGCACAATTTCAGTACATTGTTCATTCATCAGTTCATACAGAAGCATGCATCTCTAACAAGATTTTGTATAATGGACACTATAATCAATAATAATGCAAGATATGCATTTAAAATTGAAGTATTTTGGGGTAAATACTTCCCAACAGGACCCTGATGTTGGCCTTATTTTACCAGGTTACACCGAAATATTTGATCTTGCACTTTTTTGGCATGAAGTGTGGATCAGAGTTTTGTGTAGACTTGGATTGGTGGCAGTGTAGTTCTATAGTCTGACTCCTGCAGTTGAATGCCTATGGTACTATCAGTAGTGTGTTCCACCAAGCATTCAGTTCTGTGTGCTTTGTGTGTAGTCAGGGAGAAAAAGCCAGTTATCAAGCCCACAAGATTTATGGCCACTTTATTACCCCCTCTTTGTGGATGAAATCATTGGAAAAGCCCCAAGCTAACTTCCATCTCGTTCCCCATGAATCAATAGACAGAACTGGTTTGAGGAAAATGACAGAAACATCTCTTACCAGCTAGACTGAATGAATATCATTTGCATTTTACCTGAATGTATAATGGGACATATTTACATATATATCCATATCATGTCAGTCTCCATAACCAGCCTGAATTAAGACAGAATAGAACAAGTGCACACATTAACAAAACTTCATGTCATGTGCATTACCATTTTGTTGATGTCCTAAGTGAAGGTGGACACAATGTAAATTTTGTGCCAGTTCCTTTCTTTAATAAAAATACAGATTTGACATGGCTTTATATAGCTACATTACCATTCAGTAATTTTCTGAAAATCCATCCATTCACTGAACATGCTTTTGATGTCTGACAATTTTAATGCTACTCAATTGTCATTTTAACAGATACCAGTATATTAGCAATTTTCTATGAGAAATTTCCTTTGATGTGTAAGGTTAGTGATTTTTCTGCCTAAAGCATGAATTAAAAATGTGTACTGCAGTAATAAACTTATTAACAGTCTGCATTGAAAATGAAGCAAGAATTGATTTTCTGTTGGTGCAGTACATTATCAGACTGATAGAGAGTGATTATTATGCACTATGGAAATATTCATCACACCTAATATATTCTTAGTGATGCATTTAATAATTGCAAAAAAATATATATCAATGGCTTGCACATGTTTAGAAAGTTTTACCCCCTGTTTGTGCCTCAGATATCAGAGCTCTCTTTTGGCTTTGACTTGTCTCCACTTACGATAAGAATAGTTGTGCTTTTGCTTACTTTTTAAAGTAGGATGTCATATTTACTTTCGTAGATATTGTTTGTGAATCCTTTATAGACCTGCACCATCCTTACAAGCCAATGTCTCAGTATGTTTCTTCAGCTTATAAATTTGTTTTGCATAAGTGTTTGATTGTCACCCTTAGACAGAAGTATTGGTGTTTTATTATTTCCTTCAGATTGTCTGTTGATTGCAATATTTATATGCAGTCATTTGTTGCAGTTGTTCTGAGTTGAAGGCAACTTTATTTTTATCTTTAAGTTTCATATAACTCTGCTAGATATTAAATGCATAGTCAGTAAGGGGACCTTGTCTGAGAAAGCATCTATTTGTACTTGTTTGCTTGGCAGTGGAAGGCAGTTGTTTTTTCTTGTGTTCTGTTAATGCAGAATAATTTTTCTCCATCTGATGATGTCCAGAATGATCAGGTCTGCTATCTCCGGACTTGGAATTTTAAAAAAAAGAATCACTATTGAGGAGAGGGAAGTGGTTCCTGCTGTGTATAAAGAACATTAGGACTGCAACCTCATCTACTTTATCACTTATGGTTGAGAGCAGTCTGCCATGGGACTGCTACTCTAGCATAAAAATCTGAAAAACTAATCAGCATCTAAGCAACAACATGAAGTCATTCCTTTAGGCCAGATAGGGCCTACCATATAGTTCCATATTTCAGTTCAGACAACTAATTAAACAAATAGACTGGAAACGGGTACAGAAGACCTTGGATCTAGACTATAAAGGATATCTAAGATCTAGATGGAGTTTGTTTTGGAGACTGTGCTAAAGCTATTATGGGTGAGATTATTATAGACTTAATTTTGTAGCCTCATCTGGTCCATATATAAAAAAAACAATAATGTTAAAAATTCAACTGAATGTGCAGACATCATGCAATTTACTTGCAAGCCCTAACTGTTCCTTTGAAAATTACTCTTATATTTAGAAAATTTTCTTTTTATTTGCTGGACGAAGGTGGGGTTGGACAATTTCACCTCTAAATTCAAAGTTCTAGAATAGATCTACCCTGGTGGCTGGTGTGAGCTACTTGGCCAGGAATGAGAGGTTTCACTAGCTTTTGCTAACATTGTCATTGATTAGCTGAGCTTGTTACCTCTGGAAGCCATATTTCAATTAAACTTGGAATTTGAACTTGTATCATCAAGATCTCATATGAGTTGGTAATGAGTGTGAACCACGAACATGAATGGGGTGATCTTGTATCTGATTTGCTGAGCTTGTTTCCACTCAGGAAGACATATCATGAATGTGAAATCTCTATTGATCAGATTTGGTAAATAGGCCTATGTCATTGAGATGTCTTTATTGATCAGATTTGGTAAATAGGCCTGTGTCTTCAGGATGTCTGTATTGATCAGACTTGGTAAATAGGCCTGTGTCATCAAGATGTTTGTATTGATCAGACTTGGTGAATAGGTCTATGTCATCAAGATGTTTGTATTGATCAGACTTGGTAAATAGGTCTGTGTCATCAAGATGTTTGTATTGATCATATTTGGTAAGTAGGTCTATGTCATCAAGATGTTTGTATTGATCAGACTTGGTGAATAGGTCTGTGTCATCAAGATGTTTGTATTGATCAGACTTGGTAAATAGGTCTATGTCATCAAGATGTTTGTATTGATCAGACATGGTAGATAGGCCTATGTCATCGATATGTCTGTATTGATCAGACTTGGTAAATAGGTCTGTGTCATCAAGATGTTTGTATTGATCAGACTTGGTAAATAGGTCTGTGTCATCAAGATGTTTGTATTGATCAGACTTGGTGAATAGGTCTATGTCATCAAGATGTTTGTATTGATCAGACTTGGTAAATAGGTCTGTGTCATCAAGATGTTTGTATTGATCAGACTTGGTGAATAGGTCTATGTCATCAAGATGTATGTATTGATCAGACTTGGTGAATAGGTCTGTGTCATCTAGATGTCTGTATTGACCAGACTTGGTAAATAGACCTTTGTCATCTAGATGTCTGTATTGATCAGACTTGGTAAATAGGTCTATGTCATCTAGATGTCTGTATTGATCAGACTTGGTAAATAGGTCTATGTCATCAAGATGTTTGTATTGATCAGACTTGGTAAATAGGTCTGTGTCATCAAGATGTTTGTATTGATCAGACTTGGTGAATAGGTCTATGTCATCAAGATGTTTGTATTGATCAGACTTGGTAAATAGGTCTATGTCATCAAGATGTTTGTATTGATCATATTTGGTAAGTAGGTCTATGTCATCAAGATGTTTGTATTGATCAGACTTGGTGAATAGGTCTGTGTCATCAAGATGTTTGTATTGATCAGACTTGGTAAATAGGTCTATGTCATCAAGATGTTTGTATTGATCAGACATGGTAGATAGGCCTATGTCATCGATATGTCTGTATTGATCAGACATGGAAGCTAGGCCTTTGTCAGCAAGATGTCCATATTGATCAGATTTTTTGATTTATTGATGTCATGAAAACACTCGTAAACTCATTGCCATCGAAAGATTCTTCTCATTTTCACCTGAAATGTGGTTAGAAATTGCATTTTGAGATTTTGCCTGAATGTAAAGGACACAAACAGATGTTTCCAGCCGATTTTCATTTAACCAGATCGTTAGAGCTATTAAAGGCATTGTTTTCAATTGATCATTTATAGTACACTTGTGCACAATGGTGAAAATTGGAATTCTTGTTTGTTTTTGCCTACTGGACTGATGATTTTTATGTCTTGGCCCCATTTTATTCCAACTATGAAACTTATTCTACTGTTTGCAAAGGTTCATTAGTCCACATGCAATTCAGATGGTCTGAATTAGATCCAGGGGCAAAATGTCTAAAATCTGGACACATTTTCCAGTATCATAACACATAATTTTTGGCCTGAAAAAAAACAATGGGTCTCAAAAATTCATGTTTTTCTTGTTGCTGCATGTATACAAAACAGAAAATCGACAATATTTGATTTGATTGTACATCTTTACACTTTTCTATAATACTACTGTATTAGTATATCATAAAAGATGTTGACATTACAGAGTTCAGAAGTAGGGTACTGCTTCATAATGCTTAAAGGTGGCATATGGGGTTAATGAGTTAACAAAGTTTTTGTATTGATTGTGCTGCCTAAGGCTTAGCATTGCAGCTGGAACACATCATTTTGCAGGACACGACAACTCAAATCAAACAGTGTTTACTCCATTACCATTTGAGACTCATCTGTAATGTGTATTTTGGCTTTGGCTTTGTTCTATAGAGAGTGAGTACTATAAAAATTATGAGATACAATAGATAGTTGAAAGCTGTTGGATTTGGTTAGAAAACCTGGTTTGTAGTTTGGTTGGTTGGTTGGTTGGTTTAAATGCACTTTGAACACATTTTTTACTATATCATGCACATAAAGTGGGATCTGTGTGCCTTTCTCAAGGATACATGCCAAGACAGCTGATTATGCTGGCCTGGGCAGGTATCAAACCTGCGACCGTTGGGTTATAAATTTGATTCTCTACCAACTCATCTAACACAACTTTTCTCATGCAGTTATTAACAGATGGGTTTTGTAGTCAAAGAGATTGTATGTTCTGTCATAGAACTTTGTTCCTGATTGTTCAAAGGAAACAGAAAGTAATTCTAAATTCCCAGATGCATTTGGTAAAAACATTTTGGATCAAAAACATTAGCATCAGAAGCCTTCTTCAAAGAGTTTACTCTGTGAGACTGGTGCACATTTTCCTCAGTTTAATCTTGTTTACTTTGTGCAAGAACGATGTTGTTAAATGAGTTTCGACTTGACAGGTTCATAGGAAGTACAGAAACTATCTTCATTGCCAGAACTAGTCTGGACATTTCTCATTGTGTGCTAAAAAGAATTTTCATTTGTTTTTTTATTGTCCACCTTTTACAGTTACTAAACTTTGTGGATGCCTAGCCAGTATAGAAACAAAATGTATTGATTTCATGGTTAAAAGGTCTAAGGTTAACCTTAATGTCTGAGAGAAGAAAAGCACAATAACTTAAGTTATACAGTTACCAAACTTTTCTGGATGGCTTGTGCATGGGGTAAGAAAGAACCATATATATTTGGGGTCAAAAGGTCAAAATTCCATGACAATGTGACTGAAGAAAAAATGGTTTCTGCATTAGTTCTGCATTTTATACCCAGACCAAACTTTGTAGATGCAAATGGGGTATGGAAGAACTCATTCCAAGTAAAAATATGGTTTTTACATGATAAGATTAATTATACTGCACATACTTATACCAAATTTTTGGCTGGCTTACATGTTGGTTTAGGAAGAAACCTATCAATTTTTGGGTCCAGAGGTCAAGGTCTTTGTGATTGAAAGAAGAAAAGTGGTTTCTGCACATCAGTGTTAGTTATCTGCACAGAGAACTATTAAACAGGGGAGGCATATAATGTGCCATTCATAGTACCCATGTTAATGTGAGTAAATACCCCCCTGGTTTCAAGCATGAGGGTCAATGCACATTAGGCAGGTAGAGTTGGAGTACATGTAAGTGGGGATAAGGTTACTGTAATAGTTTTTAGCCCATACAGCAGTGAAAATCATCACTGGCTTTCATTCATCAACATCCATCATTTTTATTGCCAGTGCTCAAGCAGCAATAAAAAAAAAAATGGAGTGTTGATTGCCATACTCATCCTAATGAAAGTTCTGAAATTCAGAACTGTTTTTTACTTTTCACTTTACTCACAGTGACATGTTAAACTGACCCCAGTACAAATCAGTCACTTTATTAAAGCAAGTACCTGCCACAAATTGACATCTTTTTGCTTTTTTTCTTCCATACCTTTTGTAATGCTTAGTCTAATTCATTGTTTGGTTTTAGTTTAGTGATTGTACTTTATATATTGTTGTTGTTGAGTTTTGAAGATGATCATCACATGACTAAGTGGTCCGGTTTATGCAAACACATGATTGATCAGGCCATTGTGAGCACTGAACTGTTTGTATCTGACTGGATGAAAGGCTATGCTGCTTGGGCTTGTTTTTAGGACATGCTGCAGTTCCTAATTTAAGCTGCTTGCACTTCTGCACACCTGAACAATTCTCTTCAGCTCATTGTCTGTAGCTCCAGTATGGTTGAGGTGAAATGATCACGTGCAAGATCTTCTCAAGACTCGGGGGGTGGGGGTGGTCAGTGTTAAATTATTTTAAGGATGAGTTGAGGGAATCTTTGAAATGTTTCTTCTGACCTCCCTGAGATTGCTTTCCCTCTTTTAGTTCCCTGTAAAAAGAATCTGGTAATCGCTTGTCTGACATCTTGGTGATATCACCTGCCTGTCTTATCATCAGCCGTGCATGGATGCTTTGAATGCCTGCCCATATGAGAACCTCTTTATCTCAGACCTTGTCCTACCATCTTATCTTCATCACTTTCCCCATGTGAAAATGATGCCTCTGCACTCCCCAACTTTCCTTCAGAAAGCACCTGTAAAAATCATGCCTCTGCACTCCTACACTTTCCTCAAGAACCCCATGTGATATTGATACCTCAGCAATCCCCCATTTTCCTCAGGAAGCTCATGTGAAAATGATACCTTTGCACTCCCGTACTTTCAAGCTGATGTGAAAATGGTACTTCTGCACTCCCACGTATTTGCATGTCCTTTGCTAAAGGCCAAACATGCTTTGGCAATTCTGGTGCTGGTTTTGTAATCAGTGTGGACTGCATTTGACAGTTTATTGCCAAGGTAGGTGAACTTGTCCACGGCCTGGAGGGTTTGGCTATTGGCATTGATGGCTCAAGATAAGGCTTTTCTGGTGCAGGTTGTTGCATCATTTCTGTCTTCTTGATGCCGATTGTGAAACCAAAAGTGTCATAAGCTGAAGAGAAATATCCATACTCTGTTGTATGTCAGAGTCAGATTTTTCATTTAGGAAGCTGTTTTTAGAAAATAGAAGATCTTGAACTGTCAACTCATGTAACTTTGTCTTTGCCAGTTGTTTCCTCATATTGAACTGATTGCCATCTGTCCAGTATCAGTTGTCAAACCCAGTATCATAGTCATGGATGGCATCTTTAAACATGGCATAGAACATCATGCTGAAGAGGGTAGGTGCCAGCATGCAGCGTTGCTCGGTTTGTGATGCTGAAGTTAATCATAGACAATCAGTATTAAAACTTATTCAGTTGCATCAGCAGGCAACTGCTTCTTTTTTTACAAACGTAATTATAATAATGCATGGAACATAATTGGTATCAATAATGTTTGTCTGTGTGGCATCTTTCCAAAAAGTCAGGATACACTGTACTATTTTCTGAATTGTTTGCTTGTTAAAATATATTGATTCATAAGAACTTCATCTGTAACTCTAGGTAACAATAATGGTTGAGATCTACTACATCAAGGTGCTTTTAAGTTGAGTCATGCATTGATGCAGAAACAGCAAGTTGATTCAACGATTTGGAATAATTACACTGGACAACAAATTTTTACAAAAGTCATGTTACTGAAATAAAATTAGTCAATTCTTATCAATTTTTATGTGCTGAACACGAATATGACAGTCAAATTGCAAAATTGGCTCTAGTTTTTTTGTAATCTGCAAGAAATTAATGTTTACATAACGAAATGCATTCCAATAGTAAAAGGTCAACTGTAATAGCCTACCTATAAAAAATCAAGTCATTGACTACATCTTAGATTTCTTCGCCTGTCTCTTGTACAGCTGTTCGGGAGCATCTCTGAGGAGTGTCCAGCAGTAGTCAGCCAGCATTGTAGTGGACCATTTTCCCTGGTATCTTTGTTCCATTGTTGCGATATCTTGATGAAAACGTTCGCCGTGTTCATCACTAACAATACCACAGTTGCTAGGAAAGAAATCCAAATGGGAATGAAGGAAGTGAATCTTTAGAGACATATTGCAGCCAAGTTTCTTATACTTCATCAACATGTCTTCTACTAGTTCCTTATAGTTTTCTGCCCTAACATTTCCGAGGAAGTTTGTAGAAACTAGGCGAAAAGCATTCCATGCTTGTTTCGCGTCACCTTCCAGCAAGTTGTTGAACCGGTCATCTTTGAAAAGCTCTCGAATCTGAGGACCCACAAAAACTCCCTCTTTAATCTTTGCTTCGCTGAGTCGAGGGAATTTTTCATGCAGGTATCGGAATGCTGGCAAAGTCCGGTCAATGGCTTTCACGAAGTTCTTCATCAAACCTAGTTTGATGTGAAGGGGTGGTAGCAAGATTTTCTGAGCCTCAACCAGAGCTGGGTGTTGGATATTCTTCTCTCCAATGGCTACATTCTGCCTGTGAGTCCATTCCTTCCTCATGTAGTGCATTTCCCTTGCTCGGCTATCCCACTCGCATAAGAAACACATGTATTTTGTATATCCTTGCTGCAGTCCCATTAAAAGGGCAACTACCTTCAAATCACCACAGAGGTGCCAGCTGTACTTGTTATACTCAATGGAATTCAGTAGCTGCCTTAAGTTATCGTATGTCTCTTTCATGTGGACAGCATACGCTACTGGAATAGATGGAAGAATGTTTCCATTGTGCAAAAGCACAGCCTTGAGACTCAGTTTCGAAGAGTCCACAAATAGTCTCCATTCTTGTGGGTCATGAGTGATTTTTAAAGCATTCATGAGGCCCTCAATATCGGAACAGAATATCAGATTACTTTCCTTTCTGAAGAAAGGCTCCAATTGCTGGTGGCGCTTTCGATATGCAGTAATTGTGACATCTTCTTCTAGAAGATTCCATTGTTGGAGTCTTGATCCTAGCAATTCTGCCTTGTTCTTTGATAAGTCCAAATCACGAATCAGGTCATTTAGTTCTTCCTGTGTTATTCTGTGTGGGGTTGATGATGCACCACAGTGAAAATCTGGATCACTGCATGCTGATGGACCAGGAGAAGAACAGGTCGACTCACCTTTGTCTTCGTCAGATGAATCAAGAGAATATTCTGCTGGAGGTTCTGGAATAGGAAGTCCCTCACCATGTGGAACTGGTCTCAATGCAGACGGAATGTTTGGGTAGACTATTCTCGACTTCTTTCGCTTCGTTATTCCGCCGGAAAGAGGAGGAACCAAGCAGAAGTAACAGTCATTTAGGTGGTTGCTTGGCTCTCTCCACACCATTGGGACTGCAAACGGCATTGATGACCTTTTGCAATTCAACCACTGTGAAAGCTGTGTTGTACATGTAGCACAGCATATATGCGGAGCCCAAGGCTTGTCTTGGTCACCAACCTTGCATCCGAAGTAAAGATGATATGCCTTCTTCACTTGAGAATTGATACTTTTCTTCTGGTTGGCAAATGTCACTTCCCCACAAATATAGCAAAAATTGTCCGCGGTATTAACACACTTTCGAGGCATTACTGTTCTTTATTGTACGTAAATGGATAAAATAATAAGTTTTATGTAACAGTAGCTTGAACTGTCTCGCACAACGTCTAAAATATTTTAAATGCTGAACCTATCTGATTGGGCTTTATATAGTACACTGCTTACGTCAGCTTCAGCAGCCGCCTGGCATTAGTATAATAGGCCTACACATGTATAGTACACTGCTGACGTCAACTTACTTCAGCAGCCGCATGGCATTAGTATTGCATTGCATCAGAAAATGATGCAATCAACTGTGGATGATGTGAGCATGAGGCCGCAATTAAAAATATCTTTGTTTCCCCTTACCCTACCCAACAATTTGAAGTTGGGTAGGTAGGTAGGCTAATAATTTTTTTTTCTCATGAAATTCATGACACTATAAACTGACACATAGGAAACAGAAAAACGATAAATTCAACTTTAATAATAATACTGAAATACAGTAACTCATGAACTGAAATACAGTAACTTGTGAACAAGTTTAAAATGTTTTATAGACTAGATTAGTTTTTGATAAGGGCTATTCCAATAAAAATACTCCCTGCAGGCATTGGCCAGGGTACCAATTTAACAGATTTACTCAAATTTTGAAACATATTAAATGAGAGTAATTTCAATGAAATATAAAGATACACATGTAAAGGTGCAAGAAGTGTTTTTTTCCGAGTTTTTGAGGAGTGTTGGGTTAAGGTAGATATTTGCTGGAATAACCCTTAGTATTTTTTCTGACTAGGTCAAATGTATAAAAATGTTTTAAAATAATTAATAAAAGTATTTTAAAAGTCTTGAGTATTCTTTCTGACTAGTATCATTGGGTTCAATATATAATGAGACTTAACATATTTGCAAGACCTGTCAAAATGCACAAATATAAAGTTAGACATTGAATAGTGTCTCAAATATGCAGAAACATGTCAATAAAGTAATGTCAGAACACTAAATACATGTAGAAATCTAACTAACAAAAAAGAAACAAACAATGCAAAACATCATTTTAAATGTCACTAAGAGCTGCTGGTTAGTTTTTAACTGGGTTTCGTTTTGGAATGTCCTTTCCAGATGCTAAACATTGCTGGCACACTGGTAGAACAGTACGGAATCTTCCAGTCATTTCCTGGGATTTTTCTGCTCCTATGGCTCCACAATGAGCACAAATATCTGGTCTGCCAATGTTGCTGGCATAGTATGGGAATTCAATGTGTACAGCACAAGACAATTGTAGTCTTACAAACACTTTTCCCTGTAGGATGTCTCCTAAAATATATTAAATAGAACACCAATTATCCAAAATTGAACTTTAATGTCCGAAGGTGACTAGACATGATACACAACAAATAGCATATAGAACCTGAAACTAAATCTGTAAATAATTATCTTTATAAACACAGAGAAACTAGTATAAAAAGATAAATGAGCAACTTGGACTTCACTAAAAATTGGGAGCATGGACCAGGAAACAGGAATACTTGTAAAATAATATTCACATTAAAATTTTAGTGCAATGGCTAGTACTAAGAGAAAATCACAGTTAAAAAAAGCAATATCTGACATGAAAGAGCATTAAAAACTATCTGGGCTCTCTGACAGTGTCAGACATGATTCTAAATCAAGGTAAGAGTCAAACCGCATTCAGTATGTGAAGAGTGTATAGGTATATTTTTGAATAAAGTATTAAGGACTTGGATAAAAGTATAAAATATTAAATCATTAGAACTTACCATCAGGTGTGATAACAGAACCACAAGTATAGTCGTATTTCTCCAAAGTATGTGTCAAAGCTCTCTGGTCTCTTGCTGTTAGTTTCGTCTTAGCGTATATGCATCGTGGTTTTAGACACTCACAGCAGTTAACAGTTTGTCTAACATTCTGTCCCACAAGAATACTGTTTTTACAACCCTGTAAAAAGAAACATAAATATCATCACTTGTGTTTTAAGTGTTGTGTAGTGACATGCCCTCTATTTTGTAACTTATTATGTTACAAGGGGTTCTATTAAAGTTGCAGTTTCTTGAATAACTTTTTTATATACATGCGTTGTTATTATTGCACAATTTATAACTGTTAAATCAATACTTTATAAAACTTCTATATTTTAATAAGATTTATGAACATCCTTACCTGTTGTTCTTGTGCCACAGCAGCTACAGTTTGCTTTAAACTAGACGGCCTGTCCTTATCTGTAGTTTCTTTACCAAGCAGTTCATCAAATGGCTTGTAATGCTGTCCAGTTATGTCTAATATGGGGTCTGGTAACCACGCCCATTCCCTCTCTGGAGTAGGACAGCAACCCTCATCATGACATCTTCTGATCTGAAAGGAGTAATGGCGTTCACGGCAGTGATCAGCTGTAATAAAATACCAAGAGACATGAAAATCTTTTATTTAATAGAAAGGGCTGACATGCAGGGACATTTAACACATCACTTTTGAAAATGAGCCAATAAGTTTAAACTAAGGACTAAATTATGTTTGAGTTATGTTTCATATGAAGAAAAAATGAGAAAATGCACAATGAACGGGTTCCTGGCATAATGTTTAAGAGTAGTGCCCTGGGCCATTAAATTAATATTTCAAAATAATTCCTGTCGACTTACAAAGACAATTTGTATGCAATGTTATTCTATTTTTAAAATTTGTGTATATCTGTAAATAAATCATGATTTATCTGTCAATGTTGAGTTTTTATAATGTAGAAGTCTAACAAATCGGGAGAGCTGCATGTCCACTTTCAGTTTGGAATTATAAAATGCTCTGACACTCACCCTTGAAATTACGGACAGACTGACAAGATATTGCAACTTCAACCCTGGCACTTTCTGAGTGTCGCAAGCAATAAAAATGTTCTGTAGATCTCTGTACTTACCAATAAATTTTTTCAGCTGTGTTGCATGGCTAAGTTGCTGCTGTTGATACTTTCCAACTTTGATGGCAGGGTCTGTAAGGGTCACTTCAGCTTCAGCCATTTCAACATCAGCATCCTCTGCTGCTTTAAATACTTTGAAAGACTTTTCCTTAAGTTGGACTCTCTCTGTTCTTGAGGACAGGGTTTTGATCATAGGTTGAACTGACTGTAGCCATTCTGTTTTAATTTGATTGTTTTTTCCAGCTTTTGTTCTGATTTCATTCATACTTCCGCATGTTTTCAGAATTGTTTCTACATCAGATGAGGCAAGCTCTCGTGCAAGTGCAGTGTTTTGGAAGGCAATGTTGAGAAGTGACATAATCCGCTCAGCCGGATTAGTCCAAGAGTGACCTGGTGCAGTTCTGCAGGCAACTAAGAATTCTAACCGGAGTCTTCTGAATAAAACAATCAATGACAACTTTACTGCTCCATATGTGACCCGATGGTCAGGACCACCATCTGTGTACATAAATAAAGCTGGTTTGTTCTCATTTTTAGCTTTCAGAATAGTTTCAAGCTCTACTATGTGACGGAAGGGGGTGCTTGCCTGGAAGATACTATCTTTGAATGTAACCGAGACTTGTCCCCTGTAGAATGTTTCTGTTGCATCACCTGGAATATCTACATCAAGTACGACAGAAGGAGTAAGTGAGCCTTTGCTCTGCACATCATGATCAAGACAGGAAAGTACTGAATTCATCGGAACTATGGATTTCTTCCCTCTTACCCCTGTTGAGGTGAAGAGATCAGGTTCTCCAAAGTCCAGCTTAGACTTGTCGTCCATACACACAAAATTACTAATGTCTCTAAATTGTGTTGCATATGCTCTACAATATTTAAAAAGAGCTGAACAGTAGTGATCATCTTGGTGTTGTGCATGAAGTTGCCTGGTCTGTACTTTCAATCTAATAGGTACTCTACCTTTGTATAACTTGGCTACATTTTGATGTGCATTTTTTGGAACAAATGCTAGTAGGACTGATGACTCACTGGGAATATTGGTTCCTTCTGGTACTTTACTTTTCACCTGCTCTATCATATCCCTAACAGACAAAAAACGTGAAATATGCTCTGTATTGTGTCTCCTCTCATCTGCAGCAACCATGTCCTGAATCTCCTTTTCAAGGGTCTGAAAAAATACATCGAAAGTGTCATTAGGTCTACCCTTATTTAAGTGACGTAAATCTACCACAAGATCAGGATCAATCCCCAAAACAGAAAGACGTACTCGGTTATCTATTTCCTTATTTTGATCTGCTGAAGCATCATTTGTAAAGGTTGTGTAGATAGACCGCAAAATGCGTGGAGGTATAATGGTTCCAGCAATATTTCCGTAAGCATTGAAGAACTCCTGTCTCATTTGTCTTGTGTGATATTCAGGCAGTTTACTGCGTAAGCTGTGCAAAACTTGGTTGTCTCTCATAAACATTTCCGAAGAAGACATCCCATCTTCAGGAATTCTCCAGATAAAAGAAATCGCCCCAATCCCTCCACCAGGGTCGTACCTTAACATATGTACTGGTATGGTCAGACAAAGTTTCTCAAAATATCTAAATCGTTGTTCTGGCCCTTTAAATGGTTCATTTAAATGCAAATCTTCATCAAAGAAGAGAGGTTGAAACATTGCCATCTGAGATACCTGACCATCCAATCGACTGTAACATGGTAGGATTTCATCTGGTCTCGGACGTTATGTAATGGAGAGATTGGAATCAATCTGACGAACTGGATTCATTTGTAATTGTCGTGATATCTGTTTTTCATTTGCTTTTTCTAAATAATCTGCATAAGACTGTAAACATCCAGTTAAGGTTTCAATGTCACCTCTTATGGTCCAATGCTGTGTAAAAGGTCTTGAGATTAGCCTGAATAAATACTGGACTTGTAACTTCATATCTTTTGCAGTAAGCTGTGGACGTTTTTGCTTCTTTCTTTTATAATCATTAGCACCATCAAACTTTAAAAACCTGTAAAAAAAGGTAAGTTACAACAAAATTACTGAACAAGGATAATCAATCTCTGACAAATGTCACGGAAAAGTAAAGTAAGCAAAATGGAGGTTACTACATGTACATAATGGAGAAATTGACAACCGCAATGGTCCTGACTTTGTACAGGCTTAAATGAAACCGTGGAAGGTTGGACCAGATTTTATGGTGCTATAAAACCACCCTCTTCCATCGCAATATTAGGGTTGGGTAGCAACACAAAAGAAATAAAAAAGTCAAGTGTTCAACCAATTTTTTAAATCTTATGACATTGAACCTTTATTTTAATCAGCTTACCAAATATTAAAAAGTCTATGTCATATTTTCCTTTAACGTGAGATAGTATTGCTTGCTCAGTTTTATCATTGAAAATCAAAAAAAAAAAAACTATGGACATTAAGACACTTACTATATTAAATTTCTCTAGAATTATGTGTTGCAGGAATGTTTGTAATAAATATACATTGAATAAAGATTAATCTTTTACTTCAATTTAATATTATCAAAGATAAACACCTCTCCGGGATGTGCTTGATTCTTGTCAGGTGGGCCGCTCTCTCTTCTATTGTGGACATGTTGCCACTTATGTACCACAAAGCATTTACTAGCACCAGGACTTGTTCAGATATACTCTGGTGGGACATGCTTCCAGGAAATTTGTCTCCACATTCTATCATATCTTTGACTATGCCCTTAAACAACTCATCTTTAGCTGAAAAAAATGGAATAAAAAAAACCTTTCACTGAGATGGAATGGCCAGCTTTACTGATAGATAATATTAAATGAGATATGAGATGTGGAGTAAGTGTACATGGCACACAAAAAACAGACAGCAGTCTTCAATGTGACACCAGTTACTGTTGGCTGTCTTGCAATCGTGCCCCATGGCAGATAAAATTCAAAACCTTGAATCTAATATCAACAAACGGATTTCATAATTAATAGACTTTAACACTGCCATATTCATTATGCACTGCAGGTATCAAAATAATGTTTTAATCATGTTTATGTATGTCTTTAATGTTTTTATTGTCTGCTTTTGTTTTGTATGTTATATATGTATAGTTTTTGCTATATTGTGTATGCTCTGTGTTTATTGTCGGTCAAAGCTTAAACATTTGTACTTGACAAACAGACTTTAAATATATTATTAGGAAGGCAGTAAAAATTCTAGAAAGATTGCAGTTGTCAGAGGGTGCATGAATTCATTTCTAATAACTGTCAGACAGATGTTTGAAAATAACATTATTTCATATAAAAAAAATTGTTTATACCAGTGAAACGCTCAGCATTTGTGTCCTTAAGTTGTGGTAGCTTTGTTGCCACGGAAGTAGACATTAAAACAGAAAAGGCAGTCCGTGCAGGTGGTGCTTGTTGATTTTCTGTACTAGTAGTAGTTGAGGAAACATCATCCAACCCAACACTTTCATCACGGGTCACCGTAAATGTAACATATTTCAGTCGCTGATTAAACTCTTTCACCACATGCAGACCTTCGTGAAGGTCTGGATGAAAAGTCATCGTTCCATCCAGTTTGTCTGATAAACTGACGTTCAGTACATCTGCTTTATGAGGGCGAAAGTCTGTATCATTGGTAATGTCGTGATATACATCATCCCATGTACACTCCGTTGAGTATTCTAGTATTCTGTTGTTACAAATTTTTTTGTTTGATTTCCCGCATTTCGCGATTACGCTTACACATATAATGAAATCTTCTTCGTATTTTCTTTTGCCGGCCATGCCGGTCATGATGCTTTTCCTATCTAATTTAAACACCTTGCAACAAACGTTTTTCGCGCGCTAGTGACATCGATTTTGTTGACTGCATGAAAATACGGATCGCACAACGAAACGAAACGAAAAAACGAACTTTTGAACAAAACGAAAAAAAATAAAAAAATACTATCGCAAATTTTTCAAAAAATTTTTTTCAGTCGGCGGATTTTAAGAGGGTCGGTCGGGTAAGGGGAAACAAACTTAATTTTAATTTTGGCCTGATGGTATTATGCAATGTTACATCATTATTCCGGATGTTGCTGCAGTCCTACTGGAGAAATTTACACAGTGAAACATAGAAAATGAGGTATATGAATATCTTCAAAACGAGAGCCAATACAAATTTTTCACGGTTATATTCGTGTTCGGCACATCAAAATACTACAGATTAGGGCCTTTTCAAGTCAGTAATGATTTCACTGTTGACCAGTGTTATCAGCCATCCATACTCATATTTAATCATTTTGTATTCTTTTTTTTAATACTTTTCTATGTGGCACTTCAAGTACTATTCTTTTATGTTGTACTGCAGTATTAATTTCTGAGAAAAGGCCTGACAGCAAAGATGAAAAAAGCCATGATGATGTGATAAATGTGCAGATCAATAAATGTTACCTCTGTTCATTTGCAAACAGCAGTGGTCAGTAGCACAATATTGTAAAAACTGGAATATAGTTTGAAAATATACTATACTTATAACAGGAAATTTTGCAGCACTTTGAAGAATGATAAACTCTTACATGAATTGAGGGTGAAATTTATGTAAAAATTCAATTATATTTGTACATTTACCAAAAGATATACAAAGAAAGTTTTTAGGTTTAAAAGTGCAGTTTGTATATTTTCAAAGTACAATATAATCATGTTTATCCCATCATTTATTTGAACGAAAGATGGGAACAAGGTTTTCCAGCTTTTTTAGACTCTGTGTATGTGTCTATGTGAGTGAGTGTGTGTTAGAAATCTTCTTGCAACTCCACTTAAACCATTTAAGATGGAGTCTTGTGGGGTATGATTAGAAGTGATTGGTAGATGTGCACAAATCTTTTGGAATTTCCATTCATGCAGTGTGGGCATAGCATTTGGGTTCAGGACACGTGTGTTTGGGGGGGGGCTGAATAGGGTTTGGGTTAAGCATGGGATTGCTTTTTTACTGCAGACTTTTTTGTTTATACTTACAAAATGTCGAATTTTCAACAAGTTATGTTTTATGATTTCAGTCAAATGTTGCTAAACTTTGCGTGTACAAAAGACTGTGTAGTACAGAAGACTTTGATAGCTATTTGAAAACCAGCCAACTAGAATAAGTTTTCTGTTTGAAATGTACAACTCAAAAATGTAATAAAAGCAGTGTTACGGAACTTGATTAATAATAATCATTTAAACCAGAATGATATAACAGCTATTTTACAGAGAAAGTTAGAATAGATAATTACCAGCTGTTTTACCGTGAAAGTTGGAATGGAATGGAATGATAAACCAACTATTTTACAGGGAATGTTTGAATGGAATGATATACCAGCTATTTTACATAGAAAGTTGGAATGACATACAGGCTGTTTTACAGAGAAAGTTAGAATGGAATCATATTCTATCTGTTTTAGAGAAATGTAGAATGGAAAGATATAAAGCTATTTTATAACTGGTACAGAGACAGTTGGAATGATAGTAACAGTTGTTTTACAGAAAAAGCTCTAATGGATACTTAAAGATATTTTTAAAAATAATTTCAGTGTTCACGAAACTTGCATCCTGGTTTTCAAGATATAGGAAAACACATTTAAAATAAATTTTCTTGATCAGCCCATTTAGAACTATGACGAGTTAAAGATATTGACATTAAGTTGGGGGGTAAGTGGGGTTGTTGGTGAGATAATGTGATGTACAGTAGTGATAAATTGATTCCCATTTGTAATGAATTTCAGTTCTAATGAGCAGATTTGTGGGATCCTTGTTGGTTAGTCCTACAGTGTAAGACATAGCACATGTTGGTTTAGTTTTAGTGCTATATCTTACTATCCAAATAATAGCCTTGTAAAGCGCGTTCCGATGTCGTTGACATTGGAATGGGTAGTCAAAGTTGCAGGAATATCTCACACATTTGGCAGCATATATCAACACTCTTCCACTGATTTATGTGTAATTAATATACTTACTGTGCTGTCATTATCCTGGCAGAATGAAAATATGACACTAGCAAATGGACATATTTTCATGTTCCATTGATATACATTAGAATTTGTTGCAATGCAACGGTAGTCGAGGTATGCCGAAGTGTGTTTAAGTAGGTTTATGTGGCAGAATATGTTTCTTGAATGAAACGAAACGTTGCTTTACATTTCCAGTAGGCATAATATATTTGTATTCATTTCGTTAAAGAATAATATTTCAACTTAACCCAATTTCGGCATTCCCGGCTTTCATCGCTTTCCAGTCAACTGAAATATTGGCCAACGAAACTTGAAAACAGGTCCATTTCTTTTGTGAGAATTTGAATTTATTAGAGAAAAGACATCAGAGTAAGTAAAGTCTGACCAAAACATTATGACTTTACTTTGTAGAAAAGCTCCAGTAGTTTAGTTGCCAGTTGTGTGAGATATTCCTGACAATCTGACTTTCGTTACGATGTTAGTCAACATCAAAACACACTACACAGCGCTGTTAGTTAGGCAGTAAGATCCTGACGCCCAAAACATAAATATCAGATGCAAGGACTTACATGTAGGACTACCTTGTTGGTATATGTTTTTACAAACATGATTCTCAATCGCTTTTGTGGCCTAGTGGTTAGAGTGTCCGTCTAGGATGCGGGAGGTTATGGGTTTGTTCCCTGGCTGAGTCATACCAAAGACTTACCAAAAAAATGGTACTAACAGCTGCCTCGCTTGACACTCAACATTAAGAAGTTAGTGTTAGGACTGGTCGGCTTGGTGTCAGTATAATGTAGTTGGGTGAGACATGATGCTACATGTCTGTGGCATGATGCCTCATTGCTAGACATCACTGTAAACTGTCATGCTGCAGACATCGTAGCGATATAACTGAAAAATTGTTAAAGCTACGTTAAAAATCCAAAACACACACACACACACACACACACACACACAAACAGGATTCTCTGTATTTAGCCATAGACTGCTTAATGTTTATATGTCCTATAAGTTTTAAGGATGAGGTTTGTGATGAAAAAGGTGTTTATTCTAAGGGATATTCTTGTATGGATGTGTCAAAAAGTTAGATAATTTCATTGAGTGGAATTGACAATGAGCAATGCATTGAAGGAATTTTAACATGTAAAGCTGATTTGTAGAAAAAGAAATTTGATACAACTATTACCATATAGAAGATCCAAACAAAAACTAGTATACTGTATCTACTCCATTATAAGTTGAGTCCAAGTGCAAACAGAATAGATTTTGATTTGCCATATCATAATGTGTTTGCAGATCAGGGTCTGTGTCACTTGTTCTACTGTTTACTCCAAACAGAGTGTGCACACCCCTTTCTGCTGTCATGTTGTGCAGTGGCACATCTAGGTCTGTGCAGTTTGCGGTAGGACTCATTTAATAAGCAAGTATATACAGTATTCTGTCACATCATGATTAAAATGGTTCGAAATTGTGATTTGAAGAGAACAGCATAGAAATCTAATATTTGATGATACATTATGTGAGTGCGGATCTGGTTCTATGCTATTCATTGTTGTTTGCACTGTATAACTTGTATACATGTATAAATACAGCATATTGTGTGATGAATGTAAATGATACTCTTAGATCTCAGACTGGCCTTCAGCTAGTGATATGCATATCACTGTGGGTTTGCCTTCATTTCATAAATAGTGCCTTTCTGTAGTATTTTGTATAGTCTTGGTGCAAGGGCAAGGGTCATGCTGCTAGGAGTTATTTCTTTGTTTTGTTCTTATTGGAGCATAATTTTGTCCTGTTGATGCCAGCTTTGATCTGTTCAATTGCTAGTTGTTATGAAATAGTTGATGTTTTATGTTTGTAATTTCATATGCTTTCCATTCCCTTTATTACTTATATTTAGAAACAGTCTGTCCTATTAAATCATTTTCACCAATAGGTGTTTTTTTTAATGACAAAATTATTTCTCCATATCTTTTTGTATGAAATACTGCGAATTCATCAGTTTTCACAGGCATCAATTTTCATGCTTTTGCATGCAGAGAGAGTTTCGTTGGAACTAAAATTCATGAATAGTAGAAGGAATTATGTTATTTCCATGAATTAGGGAAGGCATTGAATTAGTTCCATGAATTAGTGAAGGAATTCAATTATTTCCATGGATTGGGGAAGGTATTCTATTATTTTCATGAAGGATCATTGTTTCTTGGGCCTTTAAATTGTTTGAAGTAACCAAAAAATTTACAGAAATACATACCCCAGGATTACAGTGGATTCTTGACGTGCATATAGACCTGATAGTTATAGCACTGCATCAGCACTTGGATTTTTGTTTTATGGTCATATCCTTAATGCATCACCATCATGTACATGTAAATGGATGGTAGTGTTGAATTTGGACTGGGAGACATTAAGAAGATTTCAAGTGGATTATCTATTAAACACAAGATTATTCCTGTCAAGCTTTATCTGGTGCTGTTTACAGCCTTGAATTTAACAAACTACCATTTTCATTGCTCCATTGGACTGCATTGATTGGTTGTTTTATCAGCTTAGACTTTGATTAATCAGTTCATCATGCAAAATTAGATAAAAGGCTTGACCACTCTATTTTTGGTTTGGCCTATTTAGGGAGTGACCATTTAGCTCTCTTGAAACTAACTATATTCAGTATATTAGTTGAAAACTTATCTTGAGGTAAATGAGATGAAAAAAACTAGTTTGAAAGAACACCCTTCTCCTCCCCAATGAAATGGTTAGTTCTTTATCATATTGAACAGGAGAACTGGGTTAGCCTCTTTTTAAGTTTGGGCTGTGATTTGGTTTGAGGGATATATGGTAAACCAACATAGTGTTCTGAACAGCTCTCAATACCTGCAAAATGTTCAGATTCTTTTACAAGAAATTGAAAACTGAATCAATTTGCCAAGAAAGTTCACTGTAGAATCTTTGGTTTTATTAGCCTACCTTGCAGTTTCAATCAAATCACCTGAAATAAGCTCCAGCCTGAAAGACCTAGGGTGTTAAGCAGATTTCCTTATATTTACACAATAGCATTTGTTAAAAAAAGAATTAGTTCTTGAGTTTCAAACATTGACACAAAAAATGATCTTGTAATGGTCAAGTTTTGGTGAAACACAAGCAAAAGTTTAGTTTGATATGTATTGTTCCCCATTGAAATAGGATGAGTTTCCTGTAAGAGGCTATTTATTTAGGGAGAGGCCTGATACATTTTTGAAAATATTTCCAGCCCCCATATAGCTTGCAAAAAAAATACTCTTGCTCTGATCTGTTTAAAAAACAACTTCTTAGATTTATTGAATCCATTATGTTAGTTGTGAAACTTAATTAAGTTGCTGTAAACAAAAATATATCCTCAAAAAAGGTGAACCTGATTTTGGTTTATGTGATAATTGATATCACTGGCTTCCATTTTGTTCTTGATATATACAGTAATATAATGTGTAGTAATTTCATGATTAAAAATGTAATTGGTGGACATCTCATTCATTCCATTTAATTTCATTTATGCACGCAGCACTACTATATAAATGTTATCAAATTCTTGATGGTGGTTTGTTTTGTTGTATATTCTCTGTCAGTTGAAGTCATTATTTCTTGAATCCATTTATATGATGATAATAGTTCTGTTCGTAAGTAAAAGTTTACACTTTACACAGATTTTGTTTTGTTATGCAATACTGGTATGTTAATTGGTGGGGTTTTTTTCTTTCAGTGTGGCGGAGCAATGTGCAGTACTTTCCAAGTCTGAAGTGGCAGTACTTTATCTCCGTGGACGGTGTCCATAATGAGTACCCAGCCAATAACTTCCAATGGTCAGACTGTCCCAAAATGCATGACATTAGGCACAGGTTTGTTAACTTTTTCATTATTATATTTTTTGAAAGTCATATAATTTTGGTTTCATTATTAGAACAATTGATAATTACAAAGTTTCTTAATTGTTTCATTATGATAAGAGGTAACTTATTTATTGCTTAATTAATACAATTTTTAGCCCTAGGGTTGTTGTGACTGTCTGGATTTACTGTGTAGTTCCTGTCCTTAATAGGAGTTGCATCTCTTGCAGTTGATATTTCTTCATTTCTTTGCAACACTTGGTCCAAGAAAACATTATTTTCTGTCTATTCAAAAGTTTTCTCACTTTGTTATTAATGATGTAAAACTCTGGATATGTGGTCTTTATGTACAATCCTTGGTTATATTCTTGCTTACAACCAGAAGCAAGATTGATATTTTTCATGAGGTCCAGGAACAAACTCTAAACCATGGGATAATGGTTTGGAGTTTGCTGTAGGTATGTACTTCAGATTTAGAACTGCAATTGGGGAACAGTTCCAAGGAGATGGGGTGGTTTTCCATAACATTGTACTGACTTTCAAATTAAGAGACAAACATATCATGGAATTGGTGTGTATGATCACTGACTCCAACTCTCGGTACATGGCAGAAGGTTGATCTGAATGTACCTCTGGGTCATGTCTCAGTGCATACAGTTAACCCTCCTCCCACCAGGTCAGAGGAGAGAACTTTCATTTGATAGAACTTGTTGAGATCCCCATCCTGTAACCATCCATACACTTTAATATGATTAATACATGTAATTGACAATAGCTCCAGGGTCTATTTCTATATCCCAGGGACTTCATCCCACTGTCACAACTAGGAAAATGTTGAGGTCCACAACCTATAACCACATATACACAAAATGTATATGAAAAGACAAATTTGTATATGCAACTAAAAAGTGACCCATGGGTCTGTTCTTACCCTTTAGGGATTTGCTCCAAAGGCCACAGATTTTGAATGTCAGTTTGACAAAGCTAAGGAATGTGGTGATATGTGTTTTGCAAATACTATAATTTTACTTTATTTCCTCAAAAAATGTCACAATCTGGTTATTAATAAAAGTGCTGATATATAAAGGTGTAAACTGAGCAAGTCAGGACCTCAAAATGTCTTAAATAGTTATTTTATGGATTTGCATTTATTATTACCTAAACAAGGATATTTCTGGAAAAATCATGGGCCAGTGGGGTATTAATGTAAATTTCATGGATCAGGGGTCACGTGACTGGCAGGGCTATTATAGGTATGCATAGATAAAATAATGTAAAATAAAAAAAAAAAAATGAGTCCATTTTGGAATGTCAACAGGCACACTTTGTGCATTTGGCAGAGCTCAAAATAAACATTTTCAGTTTTAGCATTACTTTTATAGTTGTGAAAATGGGGTTCTTTTCACTGTCCACTAGAATATTTAATAGCTTGAAATTAAGTATTCAAAATATGAGTTTCAAGAAACTTCTTGTTCATTTTTTGTATCTAGCAATTTCAGACTTGTAATTAGCAAAATGCTTCCTTGTTAGCACCAATTTTGAGCCCAGATTCAGGTGTGCACAGCAGTAGCCTATGAACCGATTACTGTGACTCCTGAACATGGTTCTGGATTGACATGGTGGTATTTTCTGTTTTCAAAACTATTGACTGTTTATGAAACGTAAATTATCCTTGTCAACATATAGACCATGATATTTGGTGCAGAATAAAAGCACTTTTGATGACACTTAAATAGTCCAATCCACTTTCCATAGCAACCTTTAGATTAATTTTTTTTTGCATTTTGTTCAAGTCTTGTGCTTTGTTCACTTTTCTTGTTGGCTGTTTAAATACCAATAATTCTTGTTCATTTCTTCCAATCCTTTTCTTGATTTATTATATATACTTCCTCATAAGATGAGTCAAACGGTAAACTGCACAGACCAGGATCTGCTGTCACAATGCACCAGAAGATCTGAGTCTATACTCAGCTTGTTTAAGAGTTTGTAAAGCAGTCATAACATAATCACACTCAAAATAATTTATGTAACTGCTTAGTAGGAATCTCAGATGAAATGAACACATTTAAGTGACTTATTGACCAATGAAATGAAAGCTTCTAGGTGACATGTTGACCAATGAAATGAAAGCATTTAGTTAACTTGTTGACCATTTAAATAAAAGCATTAGGTGACCTGTTGATGAATGAAATGAAAGCATTAGTTGTGATGAAAAAGGTTTATTATGGAGGATAGGAGGGGAATGATTGCAATGATCATACACCTGAATTTTTTACACTTGGATCTTAGCAATGGGTGTTGTGAATGTAACATGAAACCTAAATAGAATAACCGACCTCTATAAGAGTCAGAAAACTTGCTGACCATTTAAATAAAAAGCATTAGATGACCTGTTGATGAATGAAATGAAAGCATTTTGGTGACTTGTTGACCAATGAAAATGCTAACAATTGGAAAAACAAAAGCCAAAAAGTTCATAATACAGAGGCACAGAAAAGGATTTTAGACAAATAAGTTGTCGTGTTTGAAGAAAATTTACCATTTTTTCTTACAACTCAGGTGGGGAATGATAATTTCAAGAGTAACGTATGTAACATGCAAATTTTGTACTGGGGACATCCTTGCCTTATAAGCTTCATTATGATCACAGTTTGTTTCATGGAACCTTTCATATCCCAAGGAACCCCACAAGATGATGCATGACAGGTCACAGTTCATGCATCCAGAGAGATGTAAGAATTAAACAGTGCAGAAGGAAAATCTGGAAATTTTATTAAATTTTTTAGGCCATAGTAGGTTTCATGTTACATTCACAACACACATTGCTAAGATCCAAGTGTAAAAAATTCAGGAGTGTATGATCATTGCCATCGTTCCCCTCCTATCCTCCGTAATAAACCTTTTTCCTCACAACTAAATAGAATAACCAGTCTCTGTAATATAGAGTCAGAATGTGGTGCTGTGGCAAGTGACATATTTTGCTTTCTCACCAACAGTTTATCTCCAAGCTTTATTATTTTATTTGGACACGCTCGTCTATTTAATGCTTATCAATCAAAACTACCATTAAAAAAACAAAAGACCCATGGTCAAAGAAGAAGCTGACCAAATGGACCGGGCTCAGCTCTGCAGTTGACTGGAATACAAAAATAAATGTGCCTTGTTTCAGATGAAAACTTGTAATCCAAACAATAACTTCAGTGACACTGAGGAACTGCTTAAGTTGATTTTGAAAAAAAAATTCAGGCCCTGCTTCAACATGCCAGCAAAATATTTGCTCTTTGTTATATTTCTAGGACCTAAGAAGGGGGGTATACAGATTAGTCCTTAACTGCAAACACTTGAATCAATATTTATGAAAATGTCACTTTCAGATGGAAACTTTACATTCTGCCATCAATCTAATGAAAAAAATTCCCATTGACTCCTGGTTTGCCTCCATTTACTTAAAATAGACATATTATTCTATTCCCATTAATGCTTTGCACAGACCTGAGGTTATGTTTGGATAACAGCTTATGGATTCAGATGCCTTCCAAATGGGTTGTCCTCTGCTCTTCATGTATTCACAAAGTTATTGAAACCTATTTTTGTATACATGCACATAGAAGGCCATTGTAATGTTGTGTACATTGGTGAGTTCACTGCAGACAGACACATTTATTGACTGTGTAAAAGAAAGGTGCAGGACACTAAATTTTGTGCATAACTTGGATTCATTATTCAAGTTTTTGTGTTTGGGGTCTTCATTATTAACTCAGTACACATGACTGGGTGCCTTACACAAGAAAAAGTTGATAGCTTAGTATCTGACTGCCATTAGTTGCTGAGGCAACTTTCTTTTCCCGTTCAGTGTTTCATCTGGTTGATTGGAAATTGGTTACCAAGGAATCGAGTGCTGTATCCAGTACACACTACTGTATTACAGAGCTCTTGACAGAGGAGGACTACAATCTGAAATTGCAAAGGGGTGAATTGACATAGAGAAGGACTATAATTTGAAATTGCAAAGAAGTGAATTGACATAGGGAAGGACTACAATTTAAAATTGCAAAAGGGGTGAATTGACATAGAGAAGGACTACAATTTGAAATTGAAAAAGGGTGAATTGACACCAAAAAAGGACTACGATTTGAAATCGCAAAGTGGTGAATTGACATAGAGAAGGACTACAATTTGAAATTGCAATGGGGTGAATTGACATCGAGAAGGACTACAATTTGACATCACAAAGGGCTGAATTGGCATAGAGAACGACTACAATTTGAAATCGCAAAGGGTGAATTGACAGTTTGATGCTTCTTAGTAACAAAGGTCACAGATTTGTTCACTGGTAGACTCAAAATGGGCATTTCACTGTTCACCATGTCTCTGTACCCCAACTTCATATTTTTGTAGCGATATTAACATTGGTAGGATAGCTTTAACTATGATCTAGCTTATCAGCATAGGGTCATTGGTCATCAGAAGAGAGACTGCTCCAGTGGCCTAGTAGTTAGAGCGTCTACCTCAGATGCAGGAGGTCGTGGGTTCAATCCCCAGCCAAGTCATACCAAAGACTTACAAAAATGGTACTAATTAACAGCTGCCTTGCTTGGCATTCAGCATTAAGAGGTTAGTATTAGGACTGGTTGGCCTGGTGTCAGGATAATGTGACTGAGTGGGACATTATGCTACATGTCTGTGGCATGATGCCTTAGTGCTAGACATCACTATAAACTGTCGCACTGCAGACATCATAGTGATATGACTGAAAAATTGTTAAACCTACATTAAAAACAAATCCAAACCAAAGTCATCATAAGAAAGACTGGCACATTAATTTTCCTGTATGTAAAAGCAGGTCTTCTTCATTTTACAATACCTCTGTTCCGGAATTAAGGGTCAACAAAAATGACTGCTTATGGACAATACTGTTGCCCTTTCATACATTAATGAAATAGGGTTGCGGGGTTGAGTTCAAGAACTCTTTAATCTGATTTTTTGAAATAATAGGAATGGTGTATTGTGTAAAGCAAATAGATATTTGGCTCAGTGCTTGTCATCTGCCAGGCACATTGTATATGGAAGCTGATGTTATATTGTGCAAATTAAACCATCATTCTAAATGCATGTTGAGATGTGAAATTTTCCAGATAATTAAACATTATAAAGTTGGTACATATGATATTAACTTTGCCTCAAGACTGGATTGTCAGCTGTCAAGATATATTTCATACCAACCAGATCCTCAAGATTCTCTTGTTGATTTCTTTTGTGTATCATGTTGTAATTTCACTCTACCATATGTTCTTCCCCCACAAAGTGTAATTCTTTCAAGTTCTACAGAAATTAGAGGAGAGGGGAGGATGGTGGCAACAGTCTTTAGTACTCAGCCATGGTTCCACAAACTATTGATTTTTTGTGTCAAATCTGTCATACATACTGCTCAGAACTTAAGATTCTGTTTCTTACACAGGACCCTACCTCATGGCATCCATTAGAAAAGCTCTGCTTGGAAGTGTTGCACTTATCTGGAAGGCTATGGAAAACTTACTGTAGCAACTTTTGATAGTTTAGGCTCCACTTGTCAGCAGTCAACACTGTTACAATATCTGATGTATGCAATGGTGGATGTGCTTCTAGGGCCAAAAACCAAATCTGTCCATTTTGCTCATTTGTACATTTTATTTTGGAATCCTTAGTTATGCCTTTTCATAATGTATGAGGATATAGTGCTATCAATACTGTCAAGTCTGCTATTAGCACAATCCTAGTTTTGTCAGATGGTTCAGTATTCTTCACAACACCTAATGCTTAAATGTTTTGGGAAATGAGTGTTTATTAAAAGAGACCTAATTTAACCAAGAATGTAGTTACATGCAGTGTTGATATTGTGGTAAGAAACAGTCACTTTCATTGGTTTGTAAACTTCACTCTAAATTTCCCTCATACAAATTGGTTTTGCTTCTTGCATTGCTTTCTGGCCAGAAGAGGGCAAACCCTTCATTTCATAGATGATAGAAATTTAGATGTAAATAAGAACAGAGCTATCTTTATAATAGTCAATCTTAAGCAGTCATGTGCAGGAAATGATTTGGGTGTAATTTGCATAGCAGCTTGTGCACCAGACAGACGACTGTGTAATCACTGTTGTAGATACTTAGGACAAACAGAAGTAGGAATAATGAAACCAGTCTATTTGTTTGTTTCCAGGCCCCTTATTAGGCAGTGAACAGAGACACTAGTTCAAGATAGCTGAAATCCACCTTGCAAGCTGTTGCTGTTGGTGTACAATGTGTGTGTGTGATTTGGATTTTTAATGTATCTTTAACAATTTTTCAGTCATATTGCTATGATGTCTGCAGTGTGTCAGTTTATAGTGATGTCTAGCACTGGGGTGTCATGCTGCAGACATGTAGCATGATGTCCCACCCAGTCACATTATCCTGACACCAGGCCAACCAGTCCTAATACTAACCTCTTAATGCTGAGTGCCAAGTGAGGCAGCTGTTAGTACCATTTCTATAAGTCTTTGGTGTTGCTGTTGGCATCAGTACTGTTATTTCACACTACGAAGTACAAAAATGGCAATCACTTGTGGCTCTGGTTCAGACATGGTAGCTGTGGCTACTACACTTAAAACAGCTGGTTAGAGCAAACACTTTATGTTCCTGAAAATATTATCAGAAATTGATCACTTCTAACTTGACATTCAGTGAAAGAGTGCTTTAAACCAGCTCCAAGTGATTGGTATTAAATTCATTACATGCATTTACCATGTTCAGTTGAATCTGCATAATAAATTATCAGGATTTATTATACACAGTAATTTGCCTTTTTTTTACCCTACTATACTTCTGTCAAAGGATGCACTATAAACATCTTGTGGGGTTTCTGAGGGTACTAAAGGTTCAGTGAAATTGAAAAAATAAACAGTACTTGCCAAGTTGAAGTTTGATGATAATTTCATTGATCCTGATGTAGAGATCACATGCCCACTCACCCTCCTTGTCCTGCATCTTGTATCCTGTTACCTCTCTAGACACTGACCAGTCACATGATCTGTGCATGATCTTGTGTAATCCCTAAGGGTACTACAGGTTCGATGAAATTATCATTTAACTTCAGCTTGGTAAGTATTATTTAATTTCCAATTTTAGCTGAAATCTACAACATTATCAGCCTTATTTGTATGTAACTTGGTATTTTACTGAGTGGCATCTTACAGTACCACAGTAGGTCAGTGAAGTCTACTTTTGATGTTTGAGTCATTCTTCAGTTAATACACTTCAACTGGCTTTTTACTAAAAAAATTTATCAGCAAACTGGCCCCATATATTTTGGCTCCAGTGTAAGTGAGGCCAATCTTATACTAACCAAACCTGTTTATACAGTTCACAACTATCAGAGGTCCATATATTTATTTTTTACTGATTACATTTTCAGCTCTGTGTGGGACATTATAGTCATGCCTTGCATGTATTATCATCCAAAATGGCTGATTACAATGAGAGTGATGATCAATACAAATTCTTCATTACAACTATAGTCACAATGACTGATAAAAGATTCTTTATAGATATATGAAATGAACTGATCGTGTATAGCATTCTCTTTATTAAGAACTATTTGTACTTCTGAATGCAGTTTTGTATTTATTTATTTTTTAGCAGAGATGTTCCTGATTTTCTTTCCATCATTAGCTTATGTTTCCCAATACAAATGATAAATGTGTGTGATGTTATCTCAAACTCTGTTTTGGTATCAATAGTTCTCCCTGTGTCATTGCTCTGCCAACTCTCCACCATTAGGTACATGGATCAATACCAACATGTCATTGATTAAAGCAGACCTGGTAATTTGAGAAAATTAATTTTCTTTATGGCAGACAGATCAAAGAGAATTCATGCAGTAATAAAGTTGAATCATTTGTTTGAATTGGTCCCCTGGAAGCCCAATGGTAGTGCTGAACAGAAAGGCAGTGATTATATTATACAGATACAGTCTTTGTATGGAATATGCTGAAAGAAATGATACACCAACAACTGACAGTTTAAACTGGGCTATTTTATGTCACATATTGCACCACAGGGTCAAAATCCTAGCTTTAATTTGAACAAGACATGGCATATACAATGTTTACAGTTATATTTGTTCATCCAGCCATTCATCCCTTTGTTTACCTGTCCCTCATTTGTTTTGTAACACATTTTCATTTAGGTTATCTTGAAACCCTCCATCTGTCCATCTATCCCTCTGCCTTCCTGTTCATTTGTCAGAACATCTATCACCTAAACTGCTGAGTGTACATTTACCAAAGTTGATAGACATATTGTCCATGAGGTTACATCTGCAAAAGGCTTATAGTTTTTGAGGCTCTTTCTTGGAGATGGTTAAAGAAAATTGCAACTGCACTGTCATTTATAAATATTGTTTGACCAAGCTTTCTACATGTAGCCATAGATGGAGAAAACAATACGACTCATATACGACAGATTTATTGATACAGCCCTTGGGTCAGTCAGAAAAAAATGGATCATGTTGGTGGATGTTGATTATAGATCATTTAGCTCAGCATTGTGAATAATATATGTGTCTGTAGCTCAGTGAATTTTCATTTTGCGCACAGATGATTTCAACACTATTGGTACCAACATGTCAGCAAACATTGCATTATCTAGTGCTCATTAAACTATTTTAAATCTCGACTTGATGCCTGTTTATGGTGTAATTAACCATTACATGATGATTGTTTACCGGTGACACATAATAGCTCTCATAACCACTCAAAAATGGATCATCCATAACTCGAATACCACCCAGCACAGAGAATTACATGTACAAAGGCCACTATTTGTGAGCATTTATAAAATGAGTAGTGTTGCTGTGCATGTTGTTACAGACGGTGTTGAAATCATTTGTGCATGATCCTATTTCATTAAATTTAGCTATATTTTGAAATGTTCATTTGAAAATTCACTGAGTTACAGATGATGATATTCACAGTTCTGAGCTAAACAGATTAAAAAAAAGGAATGGCGATGTTGGTCTTAGATGAAAATGGTGCTGAACTCACATGCAGTGTGGCCACGAGAGAAAGTTTGTACAGCAGTTCAAGGCAGTATTTTTAAACATACAACAGTATTACCACAGTTATATTTGGGACCAACAATTTAATGCTATTTTCATCCTCACATTTGCTGGAATAAATATTTGACTCTGGTTTATATATAAATTAAAAATCTCTCCCCCCCAATTTATTTTTATGTTAATGGTCATATCTAATAGTAGATGAATTTGCTGTGTGTATGTAAATTGTTGTGTAAGTTGTAGTTTAAAAACTAAAGTGGGATGATTAAGCCTTCACTATAACTGACACCCTTTGAAAGATACTTTGCTGTTAAAACAGAGATTGTTGATAAAATAGGAAGTGTTGACACTGAAACTGCAAGTTTAAGAGCTACACTGTACACTACTGATGTAATAGGCAGAGAAACTTTGAGTGGGATGCCAACACCAGGCAAGATATTTATCAGAGAGGGCCAGTAATCATAAAACTCAACAAATGAGATAGTATTTAGTGTACTTTAGAAAAGACATAAATTTCAAACAGAAAACAAGTGTTCAGATAAAAATCTTAGGATGATTCATAGTGAAAGGAATACATCTGCTTGACACATTAACATATACTAGTAAATAACTTAAAAATGAGATTTTTCCAAATGTTGGATTTGGCCCAAATATCTTTAACAAACCCCATTTGACCACATGTCAAACAGTGATAAAAGGATAAGTATAATTATATTTGTAATATTCCAAATTAATTTGTGACATAACATTGTTTTAGAAAAAGAATAATGTGTTGAATTATTTTGTCCTGAAAAAATAAAGACATGCTGTTGATGTCATTACTGGTGTATTTATAACAAGATTGTTTGGGAATTTCAGTTTAATCCTTATTAATGGAAACTATCAAAGTACCAATACAGTGACACAGTACCGTCATATGTACCAATAGAAAATGCCGGTAGCTTCTCATGGGTCGGTGGTTCTTCCTGGGTTCTTCCTCCACCATTATTACTGGCCACCATGCATAGCCTATCATGTGCTGAAAAATGGCATTAAAACCCACAACAACAATAACAACAACACCAACAACCAATAGAAAAAAATACTTAGACTGGTAATAATGCATGCCTGTAATGGCCACTATCAGTGGCCATCTTGAGAATGTTGTCATTTAAGAATATCAAAGATGGTTTGATCACCAACAGTTACAAAGAAGATCCATTCTTATCTCAGATTTTTGGAAATCTTTTCAGTCACATGACCTTTTTGAATAACTCTTGTTTTGATACCTTTTATTATAGTTAAATGATGGATCTGTGCATATTTAACATTTTAAATAGTAAGTCATGCAATTTGGAAATGTTTTAAGACAAATATTTTCATGATTAAGTTGCATGAGATGATATCAGCTATTTCAGAATATGTGATATCTATGTCGCTTTACTGACATTACAGCCCTAAAGACATTTTGGCCCATAGATGTTTTGGCCAAAGACAGTTGACCTTAGACATTTCAGCCCGAGATGTTGCTCTAAGACATCACGGTCCTAGATGCTTGAGCCTTAATATAATTTGGCTTAGACCTTATGGCCCTATATTTCAGTATTATTATAATTTAATTTAATTAGCTATCATTGGAAACAAAATTATTTACATTGTTTGCACTTTTTTCACTGCTGTCAAAGATAATGGCCAAAGCGTTTTGCATTTGGAGGGTTAAATTGTGTATCTGCTTATGGACGAAAAGTCTTAAGGCCAAAGTGTTAGGGGCCAAAATGCCTGGTTTATTTGGGGCCAAGGCCAAAGTGTTAGGGGAAAATGTCTGGTTTATTTGGGGCCAAGGCCAAAGTGTTAGGGGCCAAAATGCCTGGTTTATTTGGGGCCAAGGCCAAAGTGTTAGGGGCCAAAATGCCTGGTTTATTTGGGGCCAAGGCCAAAGTGTTAGGGGCCAAAACGCCTGGTTTATTTGGGGCCAAGGCCAAAGTGTTAGGGGCAAAATGTCTGGTTTATTTGGGGCCTAGGCCAAAGTGTTAGGGGCCAAAATGCCTGGTTTATTTGGGGCCAAAACATCTGTCTACTTAGGACCAAAATATAATTGATGCAGATACTTTCAGGACAATAAATCTCTTCTGAAGTAGAATAATTGAGTCAGAAAAACATTTAAGTATGAATATTGACTTTTGATTGGATAGTTACATTATAAGGATGAATATTGAATTTTGATTGGATAGTTGCTTTATAAGGATGAATATTGATTTTTGATTGGATAGTTACTTTATAAGGACAAAATTGACTTTTGATTGGATAGATGCAGTTCTCATGAGGCCACTGATAGAACAGCATTAGACCATATTATGAAAGTATTTAATGTTAATTATCCTGCTTCCTTTTGCAAACATTGAATACAGTTTGTACAAATTGCTTCAAACATATACCAAATCTTGTACTGGATAAGAGGAGTGTTGTTTAAAATGCTAGCAGTCCAACAAAGAGCAAAGTGCTGAAGAAAAATATTCATCTGTTTTCTATATTCTGCAGCAAAAAGCCAATAAAATGCTGACTGATAGTGGATAGCTTTATCAAGATACTTCTAATCACAGAAATGAAACATGAAAGAAATGAATTTAAAAAATAATGATGAGCCAGTGATTAATTATGCCTTCAGGGTTGCTTGGTAGCTTTGTATTGAAGGAGGTAGTGATTAACTGTGCCTGCAGTGTTGCTTAGTAGCTTTGCATTGAAGGAGTATTTGTTCCAAAGATGAAAGGAGGGAGTATTATGTATGCTTTGAAATATGTTGAGTGTATTATCAGATTTGATTCACCTGTGAAATATTCCTAAGTTTAGGTTTTATATATCATGATTTTGTCTTTTAGAGGTCTATAATATAAAAGTAGATGGATTTTGGATAGTAAAATTGTACAAACTTAAGATAAATTTTGTTTTTGGGTTAATGAAAAATGGTGGTAAATTAATTTTTTATGTACTTAATTTTTACACACACACACACACACACACACACACACATATATATATATATATATATATATATATATATATATATATATATATATATATATATATATATATATATATATATTTATATATATATATTTCAACAAAGAAAAAATATAATGATGTCTCCTTTTGCATATACTTCCCAAAATGCACCATAAACTTTTTTTCTTCCCCCTTTAATCTGAATGCATCTTATCAAAGATTCCCATGGTGATCTTCTTGAAAAGCAAGATTTACCTAGGCTTTGCAACAAAACATTTTGTTATTTCAGAAATAAATGTGCTCAAATGTCTGAAAGTAGCATATTTAGAATTATTTGGAAGAGAAACTGGGAGAGAAAATTAAAAAGTAGAGTTACAGTGATGGGCGATGTCTTTTTTCCATTCGATTAATACTTGTCAATTAAAAACAAAAATCTTCAACAACCTCATTCTGATAAGTGGTCATGTACTCTTGACCTTGTGGCTCATTCACTTTTATTGTTGTCTGTTAGATCCAGCTCCAAGACTTTTGTCTAAGAGTCAGAAACAAACATCAGCATTCAGCTGCTTATTTGTTGTCTGATTTTATTGTTTCAGGAGCATCAGTATTATTTGTCTGATTTTAGAATGAAATACCCGGGTTCTTCCTCCACCATTAATACTGGCCGCCATGTATAGCCTATCGTGTGCTGAAAAATGGCGTTAAACCCTAAAACAACAACAACAACAAAAATTAGAATGAAATAGCAGTGATTCATTTGGCTGAAATTATATGATGTCTGCTTTATCTTGATATATCAATACTTCAGGAGGCTTGATACTATCTTTTTGAGCCCATTTATGGGGTCCACTAAGGGGCATTTGGTCAAAATTGTCACTGTCAAGTCTGTCATTTCACCTGAACATTGCCAGGAAGCAGAGTTCACCTTGCCTTCCTTTCACACCATTTCTCCAGTTTTTTTCTCCTTCCTGATCTGCAGTGCATCATATCTTTTCTTCTTTATTATGTGTGCAATAGAGGGTCACAAGGTGGTTTAGTTCCATGAAGCTAATTATGTCACCCTCTTTAAACAAAGTCGTGTTTAAAACATCAGTTTTCTCATCATAGAGGAAAGCAGAAAGTTAGAAAATAAAGTTTTATGCTTGGTAGTTGATTTTGGTGCTAATTTGATGATGGTTAAAAATGATTAGACTGCTGTCTATGGAATTCCTGCAGAAAAGACACAAATCCTTGAAAAAGCCAGTGAAAAAAATTGAATTTTGTAGCCCAGTCGGAAACTGATTAGGAGTCTGTTACCAATAAATTTCATAATTTATCCAATATTTCATCCTGTATAGCTTACAATATTAATATTGCTTCCTGTATTGCCACATATGAAAAGAGACATTCTACTGTGCAGCAGATTCTCCACTGTAACCTATTTTTGAGGTTGCAGTTTATTACAACAACTTTATTTTACCACTTGGTATTTTCTACAGCTTTCAAACTGGGATCCATGGGTCCATCGATTGTGAATTTGTTTAATGCATAAAAGGGTGAATTTGTACAATTTTGAATTCACTGTTAATTTACACAAATTTAGAAAGAAAAGATTCTTGAGCATTTGAACACTTCACTAAACTAGGTTTCTTTGACTCCTTGTTTTAGTAATTATCTTGGCAAATTGTATTGGATTTTAACTTTGGCAGTTGGGTTGAATTTTGTCCCCAAAACAGGTTCAGAAAGATCCCAGACAACAAATATAGTGAAGCTAAATTAGAGAAGTTTGAATTATTTTATAAAGTTTTAATAGCATTTCATCAATATAATAATCTAGCTTGAAAATATGCAAAAACTGAAGTTGAAGGTTACTGTTTTTGAACATTATAAATTCTGAACTTTCTACTCTCACTTATCCTAATGTTTGCAGTCTTCACACTATTTTGGCTGGAGGAGATGGGTTGTTTCACCCAAATATTAAAGTCCAAAATATTAGAGTCCAGCATGGACTCAAAATATGTATGGTAGGTAAGATGTGGCAGGTCAAAGTGTTATTTCAAATGTACTCTCATTATCCTAATCACATGGTTTAGGGAGAAATATGGTGGTGGTGGTGGTGGTGGGGGAACATCAGTCGGTTTGAGAGGTTACCCATCAAATTTTCAAGGACTGTTATCATTGCACAATAATATGAATCTATTAGATTTACAGTTACATTTATTTGACACTCTTAGATGCAGTGACTGTACAGTATCTGAGACTGTGTATTACTTGATACCAAAGTTTAAAAGGCCAAGTTTATTTGGTTCTCAGTACAGGTCATATGGAGAGAAGATTAAAGGTTGGGTATTTATGTGGAGGTGTAGTGTAGTACAAGTATTTGGTGAGAAACAAACTGATAAATTACATTGTTTGAGTGGAAGCCTATTTGATAGGCAATAAGACCCAGCAAATTTCTTTGATGGCCTGTCTTCCATGGCCTTGTGCACCTATAAATTCTTAGTCTTCAAAGCTCTCAGGAAATGCTGTGGAGGGAGTCAATATTTGAAGTAAATATCAATGTTTGCTGAAATTGGCTACATTATATAAGGTTTCTAGTTGGAGGCACTGATCTTCCTCTTTAAGTGAAAAATGTGCGCATTGTGTACTAGTCATTTCAACATTTTGAGATACTGTTTATAAGTGATTGTCTTCATTCATCCAGATGATTGATATTGACATTGGTGTTCCAGCAGCTGACTCCCCACCCTCCTTTTTTCAATGCCACATTATTCTAATAGATTTGTTGTCTACACTAATATTGATAAGTTGTCCTTTTGGGAACATGATTAATCCTTATGGGGGTTGGTTGCTAAGATCCTTGGCACTGCCAGGGTTAGGGGTTTCAAAGAGGTGTGGACTGAAGGCCCCAGTTGAGTGTTTACACAGAGACACTTTGAAGTAGCTTTTTTTCTGTTCTTCTGATTGAAGTGGTTTATCAAAGAGTCTTAACAAATTGTATTTATGTTTCTGCTAGTATTTGAAGTCTACTGAAGACGTTTTTTTATGGAGATGGTTGTGCAAAACACATAGTGTAGGCATGTTACACAATCATATACCATGATACATCAAAAGATACAAAATACCATATGCTTCCCCATGAAAATGCTTATACAGGCATCAGATAAATCTGTGTAAAGATTTGTCATTTCGATTTGGTATATGGAGAATTTGATGGATCAAAATATGTAGGTAAACCCTGACTGGATTTGCACAGGCTTTTATGTTTGGGCATTTTTTGTTGCCTGTTTTGTGTTAATGGCAATATTAGTTATATCATGCCAAGGAAATAAGAGTGAAGTGCCTTGCCCAAGGGTGATGTTGGCAGGTATGGAACCTGTGACTATGTGATTATGACATGGACACTCTACCAAATAAGCAGATGCTGCTCTCCATTTGACACAGACATGAGCAGCATTGTCTACGGCTCTCCATTTGACACAGACAGGGTCAGCATTGTCTACAGCTCACCATTGGGCAAAGACATGGTCAGCATTGTCTACATCTCTCCATTTGACACAGACATGGTCAGCATTGTCTACAGCTCTCCATTGGACACAGACATGGTCAGCATTGTCTACACCTCTCCATTGGACACACAGGGTCATCATTGTCTATAGCTCTCCATTGCACACAGACATGGTCAGCATTGTCTACAGCTCTCCATTTGACACAGACATGGTCAGCATTGTCTACAGCTCTCCATTGGACATGGACAGGATCAGCATTGTCTACAGCTCTCCATTAGGCACAGACATGGTCAGCATTGTCTACAGCTCTCCATTGGACACAGGGTCAGCATTGTCTACAGCTCTCCATTGGACACACAGGGTCAGCATCATCTACAGCTCTCCATTTGACACAGACATGGTCAGCATTGTCTACAGTAGTTATATGGATAGAAGATCTCTACAAGATCTGTTTGATTTTTGATGACGAATATTATTCGTTGCTGCAGAAGAATTTGAATTCTTTTAATTTGGCACTCCTTCTGTTGCGCAGAAAATGAATTTAGATGGCATATGCACTGGGCAGATGAAGATTCATTTATTGTCTCCAGCCTGTTATGGGCTGGGTGGGTATTGTGATAACCTCCACTGGATCATGTGTCTGTCAATAGCTCTTTCTCTTCCTAAACAACTGGCTGGAAAGTCACCAAACTTTGTACACCAGTCACTAATGCAGTGGGATAAGTTTTTGTTTTGCATTTCCCTTTGGTGATGGGTGGAAAGTCATCAAGCTTTGTTCATAAGTTGCCCATGTGATAAACATCAGCAAGAGGCAAGTGATTTTGTAGTACATTTCCAGTGGTGGTGGGTGGGTAGTCATCAAGCTTTGTACACAAGTTGCCCATATGATAAACATCAGCATTTAATATAATTTTGTAGCAATTCCGCCTAAGGCTGTGAATGGTTAGCAATCAAATATCCAGAAATCACAATTATACAATGGCATTTTGGAACACTTAATACAGACCATCATAATGAGAGGACCTAAATACAATGGATTTTGTGTTATGGCCTCGCTAGGTGCCCAGCAATTAGAAGTTACTGTTAGGACTGGTCGGCCTGGTGTCAGTATAATGTGACTGGGTGGGACATCATGTTACATATCTGCAGCATGATGCTGCATGAATATAAACTGCCACAATGCAGACATCATAGCAATATGACTGATTTTTTTAAAAACTATATTAAATATCCTAATCATGCACACTCAAATATTCAAGTGAATGATACATATGTCCTAAAGAAATAAACTTCTAAAAAATGGTACTAACAGCTGCCTCACTTGGCACTAAGCATTCAGAGGTTAGTGTTAGGACTGGTCGGCCTGGGTGGGACATAATGCTACATGTCTGTGGCATGATGCCCCAATGCTAGACATCACTACAAACTGCCACACTGCAGACGTCGTCATGATTATGACTGCAAATTGTTAAAGCTACATTAAAAATCCAAATCACACATATACGTCAGCAACAAAAAAGAGTTGATATTATCACATTTTAACTGCTTTTTTTATTTAGAAAAAGCTTGATTTTTACATATGTGTCTTGTGGTCATTATGGCATACTATTAGGACAGGGTAGCTTAACATTCCTGGTTTTGCCAAATCATGCTCATGCTGAGTATGATAATGATTTGGCAAGGTTAGGAATTTTACTCTGATACACATTCAAGAGCAAGAAAGATAATTTCATTGGTAAAGGAGTCTGTGTCAGACAAATGCATAATTGATAAAGATCTGATGTAATGCTTGAAACTAATTTCATGAAACACTGACCACATATTCTGTTACATACTGTACAAAGAACTGGTGAATTTTCCAGCTGGTGGGAGATGAAGGTCTGGAGAGTGTGAACATGATGTTGGCACAGAACTTGCATTCTCACCTTGAGGAGTAAAGTAATATCCCCTTAGATTGCAGGCTGATTCAGACACAGTTGGAAGTAGTATTAGAGAACTTTTTTGGAAAATGAGATTAGGGGAACTTATGTTCTGTTTTGTGGCTACCTGTTTTAAGCTCTAATGCTTATAACATATTTCAGCTTGATTACATAGCCAACTCAGATTTCTTTTCCTTTCTTCAAATTTTTACAAAGAGATACTTCATTTTGTTTAAATATTTTAGGGTTTAAAAACTACATGTTTGCAGTATTTCACTTTTTATTGTGAAATAACTATTGAGTGGTTACTATTTAAAAAGCTGGATACGAGTAGTTTAATTTATGTGTGGGGAATGAGTTTTTGCGCTCTAAGAAATGATGGCTTCATTTTTGTGTGTGCAAAACTGTTGTCACTGACTGGTCGGTTGATTTGTTTGTTCTCAACAGCACTTTAAATACTACTTTTGGTTATAACATGTCAAGGAAATAGGAGCTAAGTGGCTTATGCAAGGACAAACAAAGGCATGAAACCCTGGCTAGACTGGGCAGGTACTGAACCTGCCACCCTTGGATTACAAGTCTGACACTCTACCAGCTGAGCTACTGTGGATCCTTTGTACAAAATTGAAGACAGGTCACAATATAAGTTCCTTGAAAGGGTTTGATATTATTATTGTCTGGTTTGAGGTAGGGGTAATATTTCTAGACAGATTGATTTGCAATAACACCTTTCCCTCCCTGTAAATATTGACTGCTCCCACACTGTTGTGAGTCTGCTTTTAAGTAGCTATAATATGTTTAGTTTGCCTGCACAGCTTGTTATTCTAAGAGGGGAAAGAATTACCATATGTACTTGCTCATAAGTTGAGTCAGACTGCAAATGATGAAGATTCTTATCTACCACAGCATAATGCATCGGCAGATCAGGCTTTATGTTGTTTGTTCTACTGATCAACAAACTGCACAGACCCAAATCTGCCATTACATTATGCAGTGGCAGATCTGGGTCTGTGCAGTTTGCAGCTGGACTTGTCTTATAAGCAAGTATATATGAATGACATGTACAACAACTACAGTGACACTAGTATAAAAGAACCACTTTAGGGACTGGCTAAAATTGACTATAATATGGAGGAGATCATTATATGGGTTAATTTTATTTATATCAAATGTATTATGTTGGGTCTTTAAAAATATGGCAGTCCATTAATGGTGGCTCTCTTACAGAAGTGACTGTTATAGCAGGTTTGACTGTGCTGACTTGAACAGCAATAATTCAAGAATACTTTTGCAGTCCAAATGTTAAGCTCTGTTACAATGACAAGAAAAGAAGTAAATTGGGCAGGTTATGAATTAGGCAGCTGTGGTGCAACGCATAAATGACCTGATGCCTAAGAGTAGCCAGCTTGGGCAACGCCTTAAACCCTACAGACAAATCTAACATAAATTCTGATATAGAAGATTGTGCCATAGCAGACACATGATTATAATCAACACTTTATAACACTTTATGCAGACTAAAAGCATTTGTTATGGTAAAGGTGTACTGTATTTTGTTCTCTCGCATGGATTCATGCTCTTTGCGATTAAAATTGCAAATCTACCTCAGCACTTAAGGCCACTGGACAGTACAAATCGAGTTAGATAGGGCAGGTTACAAATTCACCTTGTTGCACTAACAGAATTTGATGTCGTTTACCCACAAGACTTAGTATGCAACACAATATGTTGTTACGGACAAACTAAACAAAATTGGAGTGTACACAAAGTGATGCTTACAATGAATTATGTCTTAGACTCTGCAATGTGTTGATCTGCTCATATCAATGTGTGAAAAGTAACACTAATATCAGTGTGTATAAAATATTGATGTGTATAAAATAACACTCAAAGATGAATATTAACCAGATTTATTAGATAAAAAAATAAACAGGTTTTATAGAATTTGGGGAGACAAGTGATTTACATATTTTATAGAATTTGGTGACAAACATATGCACAAATGAAGACTTTTCATGCATTTACTTCTTCAGATATGAAGAAGAGTGCATGTAGCCAGATTGGTATGAGAAGCTAAATCAGTCACTAGATTGATTTATTATAAAGAATTCAAGTCATCACAGACTATTTAGAAATATTTATGCAGGGGATTACCTCATTACAATCCTCTGGACTTTTCTATATTTAGATTTTCTTGTCATGAACTTAATGTTGATGCTGGTAGATAATGAAGGTGACATTGCTTCAGGGAGTTTTTGTAACTTCTGTTCCAGAATAATTTACTATTAATTCATGACAGACACTATGCATTTTTAAAATTACCAAGATATTAGAGATCAACAGTATTAAGATAAATGTTGGTATGCCATTGAATCTTAATATAATTCTATAGCTTGATGTCATGTCAAAGCCCACAATTTATTTATTTATTAGCTAGACAAAAACATCCACTTAATATCAGATGGTTATACTATAAGAAGTGTATTGCACTTTGATATTGTGATCATTTTTGTATGTATTATGGGGCAAAATACTGAAATAAAGGCTGTACATTTTCTTCGATTTCACCTTGTAGGGTGATGACATTTTAAACCCAATGATTTCTATAAAAGAAAGATTTTCTATTAGGCTGTAAAGTAATTATGTGTAGAGAACATCAATTTCAGTTAACTCTACATATTAAAATTTAGCCATGTTACAAAGTTTGTTCATAGGGTTTAAAATACTGCCAATATTAGTTATTTTTAGGCATGATGTCATTATACATTATGTCACATCTGTCTAATTCATAACCTGTCCCATTAATGCTGATTGTTCTTAAGATTTTCTTGAAAGGGATTAAAGAGCCATAACTGTTTTTCCCTTTTTTTATTTCAGGGATGTGTTTGTGGCCACCATGCAACCTAGAGGGAAGCATGTGGTGATTTTGGTGGACCATGGCAACTCTATGAGCATAAACCAGCTTCACACAGCCAAGAGTATTGCCCAGCAGCTGATTACCTCCTTTACTGAAGGAGACAAGGTTAGTTAGCTCCCTTGATGATGAGTCACTTATTAGATTGTGGCACAACAAATAAGAAAACTGAATTCAACTGAATTCAGAAGAAAGACAGTATGTAATGCTATAAATATGATTATTACATATGACAAGATTCATCCTGTCACAGGGGGCCCCGAGTGGCCGAGTGTTCTAAAGCGCTCACCGTTACAGATCACTGCCATCTCACCTCTGTCTGCGTGAGTTCGAGTCTTGGATTCGGCTGATGTGGTTATGTGAGAAAGCTTGCCAGTAGCTTCTCGTGGGTTGGTGGTTCTTTCTGGGGGTTTCCCGGGTTCTTCCTCCATCATTTATACTGGCCGCCATGTATAGCCTATCTTGTGCTGAAAAATGGCATTAAACCCTACAACAACAACAACAACGATCAGCCTGTCACACAGTAAAATCAGACCTACTGGCATGATTCAGCCTGTCACAATAAAATCAGTCCTACTGGCATGATTCAGCCTGTAACACAGTAAAATCAGACCTACTGGTATGATTCCGTTTGTCACAGAATAAAATCAGACTTACTGACCTAATTCAGCATGTCACACAGTAAAATCAGACCTACTGACCTGATTCAGCCTGTCACACAGTAAAATTGGACTTGTTGACTCAATTCAGCCTGTCATATGGTACAATCAGACCTACTGACAAGGAATCACCATAGTTGCTTTAGTTACTGATGCATTAGAGAAAAAAACTGCTATAGCTCTAACGGTTGAATCCAAAAACAGAAAGGACGGTTTTCATTTTAGCCTGTTCTCAAAGCATCTTCAGCCTAGAGATGGATTATAGCTATCCATCTGGTGTTAAAACTTAAGTAAAGCAGAACTCTGTATAAACAATTTATGAAATGGACTTTCTACGGTAGTGCCCTCCTTGAATGGCAGCCACCCCGCCTCAACCAGTGACAACATGCTTTTTGTGGCCATAATCACTTAGCACCAAATGGATTCTGTTTCGTAACTCTCTAGTATAGCCTTTTCTCAAACACTGCTGGCCATTAGTTACAAAAATCTCACATTTATGCCTCACGAGCTGACATTTCCTTGACATTACAGATGGAACCTCACAAATATTTGTTAATCATTAAATTCAACACTGTGACATTTGTTCCAGTATGCAGAAAAAGTTGAATCCATATAAAGAGGTTTGTAACCTGATTATCCTTACTGCCGTATACAGTTTAAGGAATTGCAGCTAACCCGCTGGTCCAGTGCCAGAATGGGGAAACAAATAAGCAGCCAGTCTATCTGGCCAGCTGAAATGTTAGTAAATTCAATATACAGATTGTATATTATAAGATATTAAAAGAAATAATAAAAACCATGTGAATAGCAGGAATTGTTTCTGATGATTACTCACAAATAAGGGTGAGATGAGAATATAAATAACTCGCATCAAGTCTACATTCTGTAGCCTGTGACTTCCATTAAAAAACTCTTATGCATTTATTTGATGTCTGGTGAGGCATGGTGCTTCTTATTCCCAAATGAACATGTGGAGGTATTTGGATGGCTTGAAGAAGCCAGTAGTGAAGCACATCGAATGAAAACAACTGGATCTGGATCAACATTCACAGTAAGCATCCTTGTAATGGTCAGGAAACAGTGTCTATGTTAAGCAGAATTTAATAAATTTAACTATGTAATACAGCTATCTTGTTTTTGGTTTTCTTTATTTTCTGTGTTTTGTTACATAAATGACCTTACTAAGGGCTGATATTCATGTCGGCCTACATTTACCATTGAGTCATTGACTTCATTTTGTCTTCTTGTATGATGAAATGCAGGGTCAGTTGGTTATGGACATGACCAATAGCATTTCCAGGTTACTGATCCAATGGGCTTGTAGGATCTATGTTAGGTTTTGACACTTGATATTGACTAAATATTATTACTGCCGAAGCTGGCTGTATCTAGTGGCTGAGAAGCACCGTATTATTCAGCCTGACTGGGTTGCCATAAACTAAAAGTGTAATGTTAGCTGTCATGGTTTTTCTCACTTAATACTTGAAAGGGTACCAGACTAAAACCTGTTGGACACATAATGAGCACAATTCTTTTGTATATACAGAATTTTATGTAATAGCTACAAATTAGTTTCACAATGGTATTGTTGCTGATGAAGGAATAAATTGTTGCAAAAGTGCAAAAGGTTGTCAGACATTCTCAGTTTTGTTGAAAAAAAAGAAAGCAATTCAGTTAAAACAAAGATTGAGTGTCCTGTGAAAAATGAAATGGATAGAACTTGATTAACATTAATGCAATTTTTATCACATGAAATTAATTCCAGAACATGCATTTGAATTTGTATAAAAATATTACATATTTTAATTGTTTTTATTTATACCTTTGTATGTTTGAATTTTTGTCAGTAGCTTCTTATGGGTCAATGGTTCTTACGAGGGTTATCCTGGATTCTTCCTCCAACAGTTATACTAGCTGCCATATATAGCCTATCTTGGACTGAGAAATGATGTTAAACCCCAAACAATAACAATAATACCTTTATGACAATGGTTTATATGCAGTTATTGCATATATCTGTTCCCCATCTAGAATGGTCATCCCTTTTAAAAGGGCACTTTCCTGCTGCAGAAGGGGTGGTATTATAAGCAGTTTGGAATTAGTTGCATTTTGACCATTGTATGATATGACTTGCATTGCCTTATATGGGTTTAGTCACATTTTACAAGAGTTATGACCCCCAATTGTTTGTCATCCTAACTTTGGTTTCCCTAGATAACTTGACCAAAATTTGTTGGATTTCAACCAGATTTGAAATGTGATTCCAATTGATTATAATTTGAGTGACTTTGATTTCAAGCATACTGCAACATCATTTACAGGACTTAAGCCTCCTATTGCACATCTTTCCAACTTTTGTATCCATGACAGAACTTTACTAATTTTGTGTGGAATATCAACCAGATTTGATATGTAGAATTGAATGAATTTTAATTTCAAGTGTTTAACATTTACCATTGAAAGAGTTATGGCCCCTGATTGCACATTCTTGTAATTTTATGCATCATAACTTTATGAAAGACTATTGCAATTCAGTCAGAGTTATTATGCAGATTTATCTAGTTAAACTTTCAGCATTCCATATCACTTTTTAAAAAATGCATAGTTCCTAAATGTCCATCTTTTCCAAAGTTTGTTTTTCAACAAAAGTTCTGCTTAATGCCCAATTGACAATTGAACAAATTATAGAAAGTATGGGCCCCTATGTGATCTACCCATCGCTGGTAACTCTTGTTTGACAAGCCCCTGCATGAGTAAGAGTATTGCATCACTGTTGCCAATTAAAGGTGAAAATGTGTTCTGTAAGTTGGGCTTTTCACATAGCTTGTGTTTGCGTTTGTATTGTTTCACTGTCACCAGTCAAAGGTGAAAATGTGTGCCCTATGTTGGACTTTTCACTAGGCCTATGTCTGTGTTTGTATTGCATCTTTGTCACCAGTCAAACACCAGTCAGTGGTGAAAATGTGTACTGTATATTGGACTTTTCACCAGGCTTGTGACTGTGTTTGTACTGCATCACTGTCACAAGTTAAAGGTGAAAATGTGTGCTGTATGTTGGACTTTTCACATAGCCAGTGTCTGTGTGTATTGCATCACTGTCACCAAAGGTGAAAATGTGTGCTCCATGTTGGACTTTTCACATATCTTGTGTCTGTGTTTGTATTGCATCACTGTCACCAAACACCAGAAAATGTGTGCTTATGTTGGACTTTTCACATAATTTGTGTCTGTGTTTGTATTGCATCACTCGCCAGTCAAAGGTGAAAATGTATGCTGAATGTTGGACTTTTCACCAGGCTTGTGACTGTGTTTGTATTGCATCACTGTCACCACTCCAAGGGGAAAATGTATGCTGTATGTTGGACTTTTCACCAGGCTTGTGACTGTGTTTGTATTGCATCACTGTCACCAATCCAAGGTGAAAATGTGTGCTTATGTTGGAATTTTCATGTAGCTTGTGTATGTTTTTATCATGCAAGAAGCATACAAAAAAAATGCTCTGCACTAGATGCATTATTGTGATTAATAGCATAACCAAAAGCAGAAGTCAGATGCATGTCTCATCTAGCTATATTATTCTGCTGCTGATCATTTTAGTTGATAACATTGGATAATCCTGACTGTTTTATGGACATGCAGTAGTTTGAATGGCTGGTAATAAGTACTGGTGTTGTAAAGGGAAGTAAAACTAAGGAAATAACAACTCTGATTTATGGATTATTTCAGGTGGCAGTAATTGGTCTGTCCTCAGAAGCCAGCTACACACGGCAGGACTCCTGTTTGAGGAACACACTGGTTCCAGTCACCTATGAGGCCAAATTCTACTTCACCCAGTTCGTCAAAAATCTCAAAAAGGAGGATAGTGAGTCTGCTTATCAGATACACAGTTCAGGACTCCTAATGCAAATGCATTGTGTATTATGATCCAGTCAATTTTTAGGACTATTAATGCAAATGCATTGTGTAGGATGATCCAGTCAATTTTCAGAACTCCTAATACTAATGCATTGTGTAGGATGATACTTTCAATTTTCCACTTATTATCAATAATCAAGCACTTAATGGGTGATATTAGGGACACATCCAACTAACTTTGTTGCTGCATAACATGACATCACAGCAAGTCTATCATGGCATAACAGTACGTACAATCACCACTTCATGCTGTATTATATACTTGTGTGTGATTCATGTATAAAAATAATTAGAACAAGATTTCTCATCTAACCTGTTTTTGTATTCACTTTAGGTTTGTGAAAGAAATTCAGATACAATTTAATATGAATAAATGAGGTTATACTATACAGAAAGCATGTTGGTACTGATGGATAATGTGATCTGCTCAGTAATGCACACAAACTCATTCTGCTGTTCTTGTCTACAATATCCAACAGTACCAACACTGTAATATATATTCATAGTTCATAAATATCACATTGCATGTGCATATTCAATTCAGAGTTTCTCCATAAGCAAGACTGCACATATTGTTACATTTAATATCAATTAGCAAGACAACATACATTATTACATTTAATATCAATAAGCAAGACAGTACAGATTGTTACAGTTAATATCAACAGGCAAGAAAGCACACATTGTTACAGTTAATATCAACAAGCAAGAAGTACACATTGTTACAGTTAATATCAGCAAGCAAGAAGCACACATTGTTGCAGTTAATATCAGCAAGCAAGAAGCACACATTGTTACAGTTAATATCAACAAGCAAGACGGTGTACATTGTTACATTTCACATAAAAACATGCAAAAGTAATAACCATCAGTTTTCATTTTGTATGTTTAAAGCCTGCATAGATAAGTTATTGCATATCCTTCCAGTATTTCTGGCTGTATTTTAAGTACACATGAATACATTGGTGTGAAATCTGTACTATATGAATATTAATTTGGATTTTAAATTTTATAAAAGAAATATGGATACAAAAATATTTTTAAAATGCCGGTGTTGAGATTGAACTGTTGTATCAAACACAATTACAAATTTCATTTGTCAGAATTTATTTTATTTTAATACTAAGTTCAATAAATGACAGTTTGCTTATTAAATCATTTAATAATTTGATATTTATTCTTAATATATTTCTATAAACTAAGTTCAGCCTTATCTATGTAAATATTCTTTTAAATATATCCAAAGAATGTAATAAGTCCATTTTCCAGGGTGAAATGATTATTTAATTTCCAATAATGTAATTGTTTATTTTCCTGCAGCATCCACGAACCATTCACTTGGGTTCCAGAAAGCTTTTGAGATGATTGAAAACACTTTGTTACGTGGGAGAACTACTTCCATGAGTAAGTTCTCACGATTCCTGATTTAATATGGGTAGAATCTGTAGCCATGTTTCACATGCTAATATTATTATTGAGGTGTAGATAACAGAAAATTTTACAGTTATGCCAGAAATGGAATTATATTCTTCTTAGCCATACTGACCTTAGACCAGAAGAGCTTATAGGATTGCTTGCTGTCTTTCATCCGTTGTCTGCTACCCATTCATTCATTAGCACAACTTTGTTATCACTGCTCTTCCTAAAATACATGGAGAATTGCAATGAAACTTTAGACATGCATTCATCCCATGGTCTAGTTGGGCTAAAATGAAAATGGTACTGTTCAGATGTTTAATATTACTGCCATGGCAGCAATCTTGAAAATCTTATCACTTCTTTTGAATGGATGGCCATTTCGTATAATGTTCAGTTGGTCCTATTTGAAAATGGTGTTGATCTGACATCCAGTATGGCCACCATAGTAGTAATTTTGGAAATGTTGTGTTCACTATACCTCCTGAATGGAAAGTCATATCATTGTAGGGTTTTCATCAGAATCTTTTTCTGATGTCGAGCTGGTCCTAAATGAAAATGGTTCCACTTGGACATCCAGTATGGCTGCTGCAGCAGACATTTTGAAACACATCACTACTCTTCCTAAATGAATGCTCAATCAACATTAAAAGACTTAACACATTACCCCCTAGCGATGAGTTAACATGGCAGGAGGTAGTAGCCAACTACAGAGCTCTGTAGCATCATGGTCATGCATGATACACTAAAATGGGTGGTATTATAGAATGGTAGACAGATGTAGCTCTACAATGATACCAAATAATCTGGAATATCTAGTTGCACTACAAAATACAGATAACAAAACTCAGTTTTTGGACCCGACTTTTTTCCAACAAAATTTGCCCGTGGTCAGAATCTGATTTTGTGTCTGGATTTTAGACTTTTTGGTCTCAGATCTAAGGCAAACCGGTATGAACTGCAAACAGATAGATGAGCCTTTGCAGAAAGTAGGATAAGATGGGTATTTGGAATAAAGAGTGGTCTCGATACAAAAATAATGGCTCCGTTTAGCAAAAAAAGAAGAAAAAACGAACTCCAACTTTTACCCTTCTGCTCAAGTGCGAGCCAAATAGCCAATGAAGAACGATGTTTCTAACACAACTAGGCAGTATGTTATTGAAAGATCACCCAGGATTTGGTGTTTTTGGATCTATTCAGAAATAGCATTCAAAATGTGTTTCCTACTTGATTTTCAGGCAAATATGACAAAAACCTCCAGGGGTTAATGTGTTCATGAGATGTCTTGTTGGTCCTAAATGGAAAAAAAAAATGCTGATCTGATATACAATTTTTTCACCACAGCCTCGTTAATGTTTTTCCTCTTAAACTGAGAGTCCTATTGACATCGGGCTTTCACCAGAAGACTTGTTATGAAGTCTGCTTTGTCCTTAAAGAAAATGGTTCATCTCCAGCATCCAGTGTGGCCACTACAACAGCCATGTTGAAAATCTTGTTATCATTTCTTCTTTTGAATGAATGGTCATATCACGCTGGGTTTCTCAGTAAAAGTCTTTTATGTCTACTTGGTCCTGCATGAAATGGTGCCAATCGAAAATCCAATGTGGTTACCATGGCAGCCATCTTGAAAATTATTATTTCTACTCCTGATAGAACGTCATATTGGCATGGGGTTTTCACTAGAGGACTTCATATGATGTTTAGTTGGTCCAGAATGAAATGCAGCGACTTGGACATCCAGCTTGTCCACAACAGTGGCCATCTCATAAATCTTATCACTACTCCACCTGGATGGATGATCATATCTGTATGGGATTTTCACTTAAAGAATTTGTATGTCTGTTTGTTCCTAAGGGAAAATGGTGCTGGTCTGAGATCAAATATGGCTTTTACAGCAGCCATCCTGAAAATCTTATTGACACTCATCCTGATTAGAAAGTCAAAGCAGTATGGAGTTTTTACAGGAAAGCTTCTTATCAAGTCTAGTATTTTTTAAATAAAAATTGTGCCAATCTTATGTCCAGTGTGGCCTCCATAGTTGCCATCTTGAAAATCTTATTATTACACCTCCTGGATGGAAAGTCACATCAGCATTCATCAGAAGATTTCCAATGAAGTCAATGTTGGTACTAAATGATTATGGTGCCAATTTGACATCTGGTGTGCCACAGTGGAAGCCATATTGAAAATCTTGTCATTGTTATTCCTATATTGACCTGTTGTTTTCACCAGAATAATTATGACAGATAGTTGGTCTTAAATGAAACTGATACCGATCTGACCTCAAATATGGCAGCCATAATGATCATATTGAAAATCTTGTCTCAAATTCTCCAGGATGATGTCCATATCAGCATAAGTTTTCACCAGAAGTCTTTGAATAGTGTCTAGTTTGCCCTCAGTGAAAATGGTTCCAATTTTACATCCAATGTGGCTGCTGCTTTGGCCAATTTTAAAATCTTATTGATCAGATAATGGAGATAGTTTAAACATTCAGCAGTTACAGAAAAGAAATTGTCTTGAAATCCTGAAATTCTTTTCAGAAAGTAAACAGTCAGTCCTTTTGAAGGATATCTACTCTCCATAGAATTATTTGTACATCCCTTTAATGTGAAAACTGAGGAAGATAGATAAATTTCAAACTTTTTATATGGTGATGAATACTGTTGATGTAATTCAGAGTCATAAACAGAGGATATTGGGATTTGTCAGAGTAGTTTTTTGTCTTTAGAGATATTTATTGGTGTTTTAATATGGCATTGATTGTAAATATTTTCCAAGATTCACTTCATGCTCTGTTCTACATACACTTTATGGTTTTTAACATTTCATTATCACATAATAATTATTTTACACAGGTGAGGCAATGATAATCTATATCAGCCGTGGTCTGCTAAACTCTCTTCCTGAGGCACGGGAGGTGATGGAAACCATAGCTACACATAACAGTCGAACTGGATTCAAGGTCATCATCAATACATATGCTGTCATTGATGGTAAGTTTTGTATAAATGAGCCATGATGATCATCACATGGTTGTGTGACTACCTCATTTTTATCAATGGTAAGTTTGTATAAATGAGCCATGATGATCATCACATGGTTGTGTGACTACCTCATTGTCATTGATGGTAAGTTTGTATAAATGAGCCATGATGATCATCACATGGTTGTGTGACTACCTCATTGTCATTGATGGTAAGTTTGTATAAATGAGCCATGATGATCATCACATGGTTGTGTGACTACCTCATTGTCATTGATGGTAAGTTTGTATAAATGAGCCATGATGATCATCACATGGTTGTGTGACCACCTCATTTTTATCAATGGTAAGTTTGTATAAATGAGCCATGATGATCATCACAATGTCGTGTGACTACCTCATTTTCATCAATGGTAAGTTTGTATAAATGAGCCATGATGATCATCACAATGTTGTGTGACTACCTCATTTTTATCAATGGTAAGTTTGTATAAATGAGCCATGATTATCATCACATGGTTGTGTGACTACCTCATTGTCATTGATGGTAAGTTTGTATAAATGAGCCATGATGATCATCACATGGTTGTGTGACTACCTCATTTTTATCAATGGTAAGTTTGTATAAATGAGCCATGATTATCATCACATGGTTGTGTGACTACCTCATTGTCATTGATGGTATGTTTGTATAAATGAGCCATGATGATCATCACATGGTTGTGTGACTACCTCATTGTCATTGATGGTAAGTTTGTATAAATGAGCCATGATGATCATCACATGGTTGTGTGACTACCTCATTGTCATTGATGGTAAGTTTGTATAAATGAGCCATGATGATCATTACATGGTTGCATGAATACCTCATTATCATTGATGGTAAGTTTGTATAAATGAGCCATGATGATCATTACATGGTTGTGTGACTACCTCATTGTCATTGATGGTAAGTTTGTATAAATGAGCCATGATGATCATCACAATGTTGTGTGACTACCTCATTTTCATCAATGGTAAGTTTGTATAAATGAGCCATGATGATCATCACATGGTTGTGTGACTACCTCATTGTCATTGATGGTAAGTTTGTATAAATGAGCCATGATGATCATCACAATGTTGTGTGACTACCTCATTTTCATCAATGGTAAGTTTGTATAAATGAGCCGTGATGATCATCACAGTGTTGTGTGACTACCTCATTGTCATTGATGGTAAGTTTGTATAAATGAGCCATGATGATCATTACATGGTTGCATGAATACCTCATTATCATTGATGGTAAGTTTGTATAAATGAGCCATGATGATCATTACATGGTTGTGTGAATACCTCATTGTCATTGATGGTAAGTTTGTATAAATGAGCCATGATGATCATCACAATGTTGTCACTGCCTCATTGTCATTGATGGTAAGTTTGTATAAATGAGCCATGATGATCATTACATGGTTGTGTGAATACCTCATTGTCATTGATGGTAAGTTTGTATAAATGAGCCATGATGATTATCACATGGTTGTGTGAAACCTCACTGTCATTGCTGGTAAGTTTGTATAAAGGAACTGTCATTGTCATCACATGGTTGTGTTAATATCTCATTGTGATTGATGATAAGTTTGTATAAAGGAACTATTATTGTCATAACATGGCTGTGTGAATACCTCATTGTGATTGATGATAAGTTTGTATAAATGAGCTATCGATGTCATCATTTGGTTGTCTGAATACCTCACTGTCAAGCATATGTAAATATCTTTTCATCCTTATTACAACATATCAGTTGTCCTGTACAATTATGCTTTTAATAATTTTAGAAGAGCAATAGATCTGTATACAGGTATTATTTCAGACTAATGTACATTTATATTGTAATAGATTAGTTTAGACAGAGAGCATTTAGACCTATTGTAATGAAGTTATTTATAACCTTTTACAACTGAAAGACTTTTGTTTAAATCAGGATGAAACTGTCTACATGTATGTTATTCGTATGTGTTCACAGTAATAAGGTCTTTAAAATAAAAAGGACTAATTTAGTTCTTAGATATTTTGTATTGTTTTAGAGGGGTGTCTTAAAACCAGAGTGGCTGTTAGAAGTTTTACTGTAATTAAGTAATGATTTTATATGACCATCCATTCGTTCACTCACTTGATCGCTCGTTCCCTCACTCAATTGCTATCATCACTCTCAAATTTCTGATGCATTTTCTCAGTAGCATCAGAGTCTCATGAAATCTTAGATGTGAGAGATGTGTTAATTATGTTTCTCGTACTATATTGTGTTTTGACAAAATAAGCAAGATGTTGCAATTTTTTTTCTCCCAGATGACAGACCTATTATGTATGAGAAGCGTTTTCTTCAAGACATTGCTGACCAGAACTTTGCAAAGTATGAAATCCAAGTGAGAAGCAGGTCCCCAATTCTGGTAAGAATCTCTTTTACACTGTGTCATGTTTAGCTCTCTGTTAAATAAGAAATATGCTTTCTTTTCAGTAAGAAACTGGTCAGAATGGGTGTTCTTCACATCAGATGCAAAGAACAATTTGTAAGGAGAAATACATTGTTTGTCTCACATTTCAACAATATTGCAATTCAGGATATCATCAGAATTTATGAATACGTCCTTTTGCACAGTACTCTGTGTCCATTTTCTAGAGAAAGATGTTGTTGAAGTGTAAATTGAAATTCATGGGAATAATAATGTTGAGTTCATTGACATAATTCACCAATAATAGTATTTTAAATATCTCAGATTGAAACATTGTAGAGATGTGTAAGAAATCATAGGCAAGCCATTATCATTTTAAAGAGGAACTTATTTAGAAAGCTATGTAGACACCATATTAAAAACTATTTAGACACCCATATTTAAAAGCTGCATAGATTAAAAGCTATATAGACATATATTACAAGCATCTTAGACAGTTATTTTGGGCTTTTAAGTGTACTTCTGCTTATAAACATAATGACGGTTACAACTCAAGACTGTATACTATCTTATGGTCATTATAGTTGAAGTCACCTAAAAGAACTGACATACTACAATTGTCTTGGTCAGTACTACAGAAGAAATTAGCAAAACATACTTTGGCTTTAAGACAAGTGAGTTTGTTTTTTCACTTTTTAGTCTGCATTTATTGCTTTTTATTTTTTTTGCAGAAAGGTGTGATGCTGGCAATCAATAACACCCGTGATCTTGGTCTGTCAGTGGGTAGGTTTTACTTGCCACTCAATAGGACTGCAGATGAAGCCCCAGTGTTCTCTCTGCCATACCTGGATGCTGCCGATTCAGGTTAAATTTTTTTTCCTAGCAACAGAGCCCCATCCACCATTGTTATGTTACATCTCCCTTAAACCTTATCCATTGTATATGTGTTTAAATAGATACTTTTTAATACGAATTAATGAATTAATTAGTTTTCATATTTATTCTGTTCAACATCATTTCAGTAATTTTGTGGGTTTTGTTCACAGAAAAACAGATTTGTGTCTTGTAAAATCTGATTTACAGAAGACACTTTGAAAATAGATATGCACACTTAGTACATCGCAAGTAATGGTAAATACATGCTATTTTATTTCTCTGCAGTCTAATGAAAATTCACATTACAATTTTTTCCACCTATAATTCTCTATATCATAGAGGTCCTTTGTGGTACTGTTTCTTGCCAAGTATTGGTTATTTCTTATCATACTTTACCTTCAAAAAATATACTATAAGTTTACATGTCAGAAATTTTAACAATCATCCTATCTTAAGTACGGCTTGAAATACCTGCATACAATGCAAATTTTATGATGTTACAAATAAATCTAAAATTGCACTTCGGTTTATGTAAAACTTTGGACAAGTAAAAATAAATTTTTCTGGTCCAGGAAAATATTTACCTTGTTCCAAACTGTCAAACAAGATAAATTTTTTCTTGAAATATGTAGCATTGATAAAAGCTAGTGTATGTAAAATTGTTGGTTTGTTGATCACTTCTTTTAAATGTACAATTATTTTCTGCAGCTTTAACCCTGAGTATCAGCCAGCCTTGTCTTCATAATGGCTCCCCAATAGGAATAGTGGGCGTAGACCTTCATGTTGAGGACCTGGCACAAGACATAACCTATTTCACTCACACAGATAACACATATGCATTCCTTGTCAGCACAGATGGTAAGCAGTATTTGTCGGAGCTACTATTTAAATTATACTACACTATTTTGAAACTTGAAATTTTCAACAATGAAAATGAGAAAAATGATTTTTTTATATGTACATTTTGAAATTACAAAAAGGTATTCTGTTTTATCAACTAAAATTCAAATTAATTTTATCTTGTACAATAGGTTAGGATCTAATTCTGTTACATATACCCAGGATGTGGTACCTTCATTAATTTAGAGTCCACTTAAAAGTAAAGAACATTTTCAAATCTTGTCAGCTCCTGGAGGTAAGTATATACAGGTTTTAAAAAAAATAATACCATCTGCGTACATTAATTGTAAAATTGTACTACACTTCATTATAAGTCGGATATGAGTTTTAATATCAAAGTTTGCACAGAAAGCATTTCAATCAGGCCATCTCTATAATAGCATAAAAAAGTGATTTCATCTGTTTGTATCCAATCATACTTTTTATTATGGAAGCAATTTTCAGAGATGACAACCATTCTGGTTTTTCCAGAATTATTATTTTTTAAAATTTGATATCCTGCTTATTGAATGAACAAAATTCCAAGGGGGAGGGAATCATGGGATACATTTTGAACAGGAACCTTTTTATGTGAGTATATAAGGGCAGAAAACTAATTATGCACCAACATGATAGGCTGGTATTAGGAATACAGTCAGAAGGTGGTGAACACAGAACCAGTGAGAAAGTATATAAGGGGAAAATGGTTACAGAGGTAAGAGGAAAGAAGATTTGTTAATGCTTCTGGTTATTATTTTGGCCAAAAGAAGGAAATCAGAGTTCTGGAATTGGCAGAATATATGCACCATTAATTCTCTTTGGGCCTTAATTCTTACTGACTTAACTGCTATGTATAGGCTTAAAGGTAGACTGTACATTTAAGTATAGGCTTAAAGGAAGACTGTACATGTATGTATATGCTTGAAGGTAGACTGTAGATGTATGTATAGGCTTAAAGGTAGATTGTTCAGGTATGTATAGGCTTAAAGAAAGACTGTACATGTATATATAGGCTTAAAGGTAGACTGTGCATGTATGTATAGGCTTAAAGGAAGACTGTACATGTATGTATAGGCTTACAGGTAGATTGTTCAAGTATGTATAGGCTTAAAGGAAGATTGTTCAGGTATGTATAGGCTTAAAGGTAGACTGTACATGTATGTATAGGCTTAAAGGTAGAGCGTACATGTATGTATAGGCTTAAAGGTAGACTATACATGTATGTATAGGCTTAAAGGTGGACTGTACATGTATTTATAGGCTTAAAGGAAGACTACATGTATGTATAGGTTTAAAGTAGACTGTACATGTATGCATTGGTTCATAGTAAGACTGTACAGATATGTATAGGCTTATAGGAAGATGCAATATGATGTTTGTTTCTTTTAACAAACATGTTATTCAGTCAGAACAGGCTACCTATATCTATAAAAATGATGGTATCATTGCTTTTTGGTTAGCACTGAATTCTTGGCAGGGCAGACAAAAAGATGACTGCAAGAAGAAACGACCAAAAACAAGCTGCTGTCTCAGATTGAGTGTGAAAATTTGAATGAGGTTATGTAGAACAAGCACATTTTTTGTGAGTAAAATTTAGAAGAAAAAAACAAAGAAAATTCAGTCTTTATGTCAATAAATTTTCAAGAATTAACAGCTATAATTGAAAGAATTGCAAAATATAGAATTAGTACAGTTTGTTGTTTTGTGGGAGAAACAGTTGATCTATTTAAAAGAGAATCCAGTAGCGTGTAAAATTTGGAATGTTTCCATCATTGCGTTCATCAGTACATTATTGGAATATTTCAGGTTACACAATAATGCATCCCTCCTTTGCTCGTCCCATCAAGACCATACAGCAGCCCATGCACACAGATATTTGGCACTTCGAGAATGTCCAAGGTTTTGCTGCTATCCGCAGTAAAATCCTTAGGTAACATCACACAGTTGGATTTTTTTTTACCTTTGACTAATGTTTCCTAGGTTGATGGACAGTTACTGCAGAGATTCACAATTGACATTACTTATAACTTTTATTGAACAACAGTTTCAGAATTGTTCAAAATCATTCCTTGATAAATTAATTTATTGCAAGAAATTCTTGAACAAAAGTTTGCAGTTTTGATTTTTTGAAATTATTATCTTTGTCATGTATAAAAAATTAAAGTGAACTATGAAGTTATTTATTCAACCATTGTTATCCTGAAATAATTTTTAAGCTGCAAGATGTTCATAAAATTAGAGTTCAGAGCGTTCTAACAAAATCTGAAACCAAGTTGTGTGAAAAATTAGGTACTGGAATATCTCATTTAGCTATTTTGCAGCAGATGTAATTAATAAGTACAATCAATCTTGAATTTAAAAACTAATTGGAACATTAGGAAATACAGTGTTGTTTTCCAGTTTCTTTATTTCCATTGCAAAGAAAATTGTTTTTTTGATATCAGTGTGACATGAAATATAAATAAATTACAGTGGCAAATATGCAAAATAGATATTATGTCAAGTTTATAAATGAGCCCATTGATCATGCCTGATATCATTGGTTATCTACTGGGGAAAAGGAATATGAACAGGTAAATGTGCATGCCTATTTGTGACGGCATAATGGAGCATGGACTACCATGAGCAGTGAAGCAGTACAAAAATTCTTTCACCTCATAATTCATTATTTACAATTAAACTTGTTTGTAGGGTATGTTCTTCTGTTAGTTATTTCTAATCAATATTTGTTTCGTGATTCATGATTTCATAAGAAAGTTTGTAGTAAAAAAAAGGATGAATTTCAGGAATGAAAGAATCTTTAGTTATGATGAAAAGAAAAATCAGTTTTGCCTGTGTTCATTAAGATTGAAGTTGACTTTATTTGACGGGGAAATTTTGTTTAAGGCTGAAAGATTTTGATGTTCCTCTAGTGAATTTATCATATATGACCATCATGACATATTGTGATTAAATTCAGCTTGACAGGCAACAGTGTTGATAAATATAGATTGAAGCTATTATATAGATATCCTTATGCAGTTTTTTATAAATTTTGTCTGATAGACCTAGATGTGTCTGTTATATCCCTTGACTAATTACTTTGTATCTTCACATGGGATGTACCTTGCTGTTGGCATGGCTCAAGAACAATCATCATAGTCTAATGCAATTTGTTATGAAAACCGTCTTGTACATCTTAATATACCTTGTCTCATCGACATAGCCCAAAAATCATTTGCCATATTCTAGTTTAATTTGGCAAGAACATTGTCCTGTAGTAGACCTAGATGTGCCTTTTATGGGTTTTGTCACATTCGCACAGTTTTTTTTAGAGTTGTGGCCCTTGTCAGTCAGCTTCATATCCTTGCATTGAATGCCGAGTAAACTCATCTTAGCACATGAACCATGCTGCATATTATGATGCAATTCAATATGAAGATCATTTAATACACTTAGATGTCTTTCATGTATCTGGTCCATTTTGACCAGTTATGACCTTGGTTGATTGGTTTCATAGGGGATGTTGCTTGTATTGATAAGTCCATGCAGAGTTGGAATTTCAAGCATTCCATGTCATCTTTTAGAGGTTTCATAGTCCCCGAATGCCTACCTTCTCAAAACAATGGTTTCACAAAAATTGTTTAAGTACCGATGGAGTAAAATTATAATGAGTGGTTGCCAATTGCCATGCGTCCTTTGCTCATAGCTTTTGTTGGACATGTATTCTAATTAATAATACACAAATCACCATATTTTCAACACATTCTTAATTTGTTAATTGGTAATAAAGATATTTAAAATCATTCTTGCTGCTACTTTTTGATGTTTTCAAATTAAGTTTTCCCACAGAAGTTTGAAAATGTTATGTATTTGAAGTTCCATCAGTGTATATTAGTTTGAAATTTTTGTTTTAGGCTAGAGGAAGGGGAAGACACCCTGATGCTACAAAAGCCTGCTAACAGCTCAAATTCTAAAGAAGGGACAGTTTTCTATGCCAAGTACATCTGGAAAAAGGTGAGTGTAATGGAAAAAAATTCATTGAGAACAAATGTGATATGGGTTGAATTAACTTGCAGCTGAAATTGGGAAGCAGTTTGAATTGTAGCTTCTGTCTAGAGTTCACAAACTTGAAATTGTGTACATTTCTTTGACCTTGTATTCCTTTGAATGTTGTAATGTATAATGTTTATTGACCTGTTGTACAGAAAATCTCAAGATAGCTGTTAGATTTTTAGATGACTTTTGTTGAAATAGCACCTTAAAGGCAAATACTGCTTTTATTTTGATAATAATGTTGATTGGTTAAAGAATTGGTTATTTTCTCCACCCCATGCAACAACTGCTTTCACCATTTTCTGTCATATGCAACTTTAGTACTTGCCCAATCTTCTATCAAAGTTTAATTGGGTCTTCTGGTTAGATGTCTGATTGGAAGCATTTGGCAAGAAAATGGTATTTGATGATAGTTGTTATATTAAAAGTCATGCAGGTTATGTATGTGCATGTACTAAAATTAATATAAATTGTTGTTTCAAAAATATAATACTAATTTTGCTTAACTAAAGTCTATTCAATTCTGATTATTGAATGATCATCACCTTAACTGTTATCAAATAACTTCCAGATGAAAATTATCAATTTCTATGGACCTTTACAATGGTGGCCATGTATTCAACTATTTCAAGAAAAAAGCAGAGTCTATTCATTACAGTATAGGGTAGTACAAAATTTGTTTATCAACATGCATAGTTTTCATTGTGATGCAACAAGATTGTACTGGATCACATCTGTAAGTTGGTCTCATCCAAATATGACCACACACTCGATTTTGCTGTATGTACTGCTCTAATGTCTAAATAATAACCTTCTATAGTAAAATGGATGTATGAGGATCCAGATAAAGCGAATAATTACTATACAAATGTGTGCAGAATCAAATTCTAAAAAATATCACCCATTACTGAAATAATCAGTGCTGAATGTCTTACATGACCTGTATGATGTTTACTATAAGCTTAACAGCTATGAATCTGGATTTTTATACAGAACCTGTCCAAATTTCTATAGCATTTTGCCATGTTCATTTCACTTAAAACACATTTTTGTTGCAGGTTGAGAACACACCATATGTGTTGGTGATTAAAATCCTGGAAGAAGTTGAAATGTTCAGAAACCTGGAAAATATTCAATGTAAGCAACAGCTCATAAATGTTTTGTATATAAACGATAAAGTACGTCTGAAAAACAATGTTTTTTTTTATAATATAGGCATGCCAGCATTCATGTACCATAAATACCAATATCAGAATTGAGTGGTTACATATCTTTTTGTCCTGACTGATGAACAGAAACAAAAACGGGGTCAGTCAATTTCTGATAGACTTGAAAAATCTGGAGCTTTAATGATCCAACATTAAGTCAGTGAATGAGTACGACCTTTTAAGCCAGGGGATAGATTAACTGTTTAAAATGTGGAGACCTTTTGAGGCTCGGTGCTTCAGCATATAACTAATTTAATTTATTTCAGAATTCAGATGTAGGCACATGTTTTTATTGTTAAGAAATGATGCACAAAATAACACCAATTGTCTCATTTAAAAAGACAATAGCTCTGCTGTTGATCAGGAAGCAGGAACTTAAAGCTGTGCAGAAATCAGTGGTAGTGGTATACTTTTCCTTAGTTTTCACATGCCAATAACTTATTTATGTCAGGTTCTTCCCAGTAGTTGTAAAAAAATAAAATATTAGCCATCACTGGCACCTGCTTTAAATCCCTTTCATTTCAGGAGAAAAACAAACAGCTTATTTAGTGAAAATTATTGTAATTATTGCTTATGTTGTATCAGTTCTGTTCATTATGAGAAGTGTTTAAACATTATTATGTAATATGATGAGAAGTGCTTTCTTTTTAAGAGGGCCAATATTAGAATATTTATCACTTGTATCAAATGACAGCAAATAACAGTCAGCTTTCCCTGCCTCATATGAAAATTTAGATCAGCACATTGGCTACCTGTCAAGAGAAAAGAGAGGGAATGACATGAAAAAGTTCACGTCAGCTTAACCCAATTACCAGCATGGAAAATATTGAACTTTAAAAACATAAAATGTAATACCATATTTCTGTAATGAAATGACCAGAGGGCCAACATGACATAATTTTCAAAAATTGGGAGATGGTCTTGTTCTCGGATATGGCCGAGTCATAGTAAAGTCAGATCATAAACATTTGACTATAACATGCTTCATTATTCATTATATTGCAGGCAGTGATACAAAAGCAAAATGTCAATACTTTAAATGGTGTTATTTATCTTCAAGATGAAGTATCTTCATAAAAATGCTTCGAGAACTGATCATTTTTATTTGAAGAAAAATCTTTTTAACTTTCTAATTCATGCAAGTAGTGTCTGTTCTGGTACGTATATTTGGTTACAGATCCAAGAATTTATTTCTCATTCAAATACTTTCCCAGATAACATTAACATTAGATTATAAACCTGCTACCTCCTGAATCCAGCCCAACTGAAAAGACATCAACTTGTCTTTTTTTTCTTCTGTTTACCAAATATCGACAAAGGGCAATAACTCTTGTTCATTACCTCCCCTTGCCACTCTCTGGAGACTCCACTGTTAGCTTTACTTCTGTACTGTCAACTTAGTACAGATATCTCCACATTAATCCATGCCAGTGTAAGTGAAAAATTTAGCCAGCCACCTTGGAATTTGGATTTATTGTGTGTAAGAATCATTCATCTAGCGGTTGTCTGCATTGTTTCTACATTTTTTACAAATTTTGTCTATTTTGGTCATGTGTACAACACAATATCAGTAAACACAATGTTATTTCAGTATGAAAGGTCAACCAAGTGCATAAAATTAGAGAAATTTAAGGCAAGGGAAGATAAACGTCTCATCTAGTATGTACAGAATGTATGTAATCTCTTCCAAGCAGTGTGTGTGCTGTGTGGTTGGAAGAAGTTTGGACTGTAGTTCTACAAAAAACAAAGGGAGAAACAAAAGAAATAAATTTTGCAAAGATAACATTGATATTCTTAGTATTCATTTAATGTCAGCATCTGTGGTGAGCCTTGTGAGGGATGCAGCTGGGGTCAACCCCCCCCCCCCAATCTAATGTGTGATGTTTATGACCATCAGCTATGGATACTTCATTGGAACAAAACATTGACATTTCGTAAACTACTACCTTCATCAGGTTCTGGAGACGATGATGCAGTTATTACAATCAGGCCATATTTTACTGTTGTTTCCATCACTTATAAATACAGGTTAACCTGACTCATTGATACAAATTTAGGCAGCTATGTGGGCACAAGCAACCCTACCCCCCAACATGTCCAAGCATCCAGACAACCCATGCGTCCCAGTTTGGGGATGTTATTCATACATCAATCATGCCAGCCATGATTAGCATCAGGGATCTTAATGACAGATCCATCCTTCTCACTGCACCTTCAGCACCATATCCATATTATGACAGGGATTTTAGAGAAAAATCTGTCAGTCCAGGCATGCACCTGGTGCTACCGGTATCAGTGACAGATGAACCATCTTACATATGGCTGGCAACCATGCCTACCATACTCCCGGAAACCAGGTGGATGTTCCAGCATGACATGTTCATCAAGCCAAACCAGCTTACAATATGATTACAGCTTATCTGCAAGGGAGGGATTGTGACTTGTACAGAGATACTGGCATTGTGTCACTTTGGACACCAAGTATGGTTTATCCAGATATTACATACGGCTGGCAACCTTGCCTACCATACTCCTGGAAACCAAGTGGATGTTCCAGCATGACACATTCATCCAGCTGACCCAGCTTACCATATGATTACAGCTTATCTGCAAGAAAGGGATTGTGACTTGTACAGAGATATTGGCATTGTGTCACTTTGGACACAGAGTATGGTTTATCCAGATATTCTTGCCAAACCAGAACAGGATGATGCACACAGTGTGATGAACCTTCTACATGACAGCTTTGCTCAGATCAACAACAGAATAGACTTGAGTTTAGTTTCAAGGCTGCAGTGGAAGAAACATAGAGTTTTTTGTCTGCTTCAGAATGCCCTCCACCCCATATAGCTGTTCACAACTAAAGTTAAAGTGTCAATAGATATTGACGAGGAGGAAAAAAATCCATCATGCAGGCTGCTTCCCATTTGGTTTAACTTTGGGAAATTAATGACCATCTGTCAGGAAGAATTTGTGACCTGGGGAATTCTAAGACTTTCTTTTCAAAAAGCCAAATTCCAGCAGTGTTTTCAGTGCACTGGTACAAAACAAAACTATCCTCCCAGCTATGGATAAACATTAAGCACTGGTTCTTTGCCACAGTTTTATAAAGAAAATATTTCATGCCACTTCAAAACTTATTTCAAAACAATTCCACGTTAGGCTTCAAAATGCTGTCCTGTTATGCACCCCTTAAAGATGACCATGCTGTCCCATTGGTGCCCTTATTCAATCCCCTTGATCAGAAAGTCATTGGGCACAATTTATAATCATTCCTATATCAGTGGTGCATCTTATTTTGGCTCATGATGGTGGATTCCTCAGGAGAACCCCCATGTGGAAATGATTGTGTGCACCTATGCCAGTTCATACAATAGGGTGTCCACATGTTTCCAGACTTCACTACAGTCATTGGTATAGTAGAGCAAGAGGATCAGTCTCTCCACTTCAACCTTCTCTAATTGAAGTCCTTTTTCAACACTTTTCAGTTCTGAATGAATCAATTAACAGGAAAGACAGTCCTAATTATTACGGACAACTCTGTAATGGTAACTTACCTCCTCAAGCAAGGGGACAATTTCTCTGTTTTTGTAACCAATTTCATATCAGTGTACAAATCAGGCACATTCACAGCAGACTCGGTGTCCTAGCTGACACTCTATCTAGAAAGACATCCATACAAAACAGGCTCTCCATCAGTCAGTCTTTCTATGGATCTGCTCACTTTTGGGGCATCCAGTGATTGGTCTTTTTTAGGAAAGGCAGAATCACAAGTTACCCACCTGTGTCTTTCAGGTTCTGGACCCAGAAGCTTGAGCCATGAAAGCACTGTTAGTCAGGTAGGAGGGTTGTGGGCATTCACCTTCCAACTCATGCATGCTGAGTGTGTTTCATAAGTTTGCTGATCCTTGTTCTTTTATTTTGCTTTTGTAATGTTCTCATATACTGTTCTTTTATGTTTTCAGCTGGCAACTCAGAACTTTTATACCACAGAATAGATCTACTGCCTACAAATTCACTGTGTCTTCATTTTAAACAGCTTGCTACATTGGGTAAGAAAAGAATGATAAATTCTTGTAAGCACATTTTTTAAAAATTAAGAAAAGTTTGAGCTCATAACTCTTTCAAGTATGAAAAATGAGTACTGAATTTGTTTCATTGCATATTCCCCATGCTATATATTTCCAAAGACCTATTAAAATAGTAATTATTTCACTCATAAGCTTAAGAATTGACAATATTTATCCTAAATGCCTAGTTTGATTTGAAGTAGTAATTGAATGCTGTCACAACTTTTCATCATTGATTGCTATGAGGAAACAAAATATTGAAAATCTTATTATCATTACTCCTCAAGGCATGATTTTTCGCTGTTTGGAATTTCACTTTTCTCCTCACGAGAAAATTGGATTGTTGATATGTAGTCAGTTTTTTTATATCATCTCTGATCCATATTTAAACAATGATCCATCCAGTCTGATTCAGCAATTCAGCAACAGTCTTTGTACAGTATTTGTTCCTTATAATATGTAATACACAATCATTTTAAGGAATATTCTGATTGGTCAAAAGTTTCTACTCATTCGATGAATCTTTGTGTAACGTAAAATAATGGAAATGGAAAGAAATATGCATGCCTGCAAGTCATGGCATCTCAAGTTTTTCAGTGAGAACAGGAGACAAAATGTTTGGATAAAAGTTTTAAAAATGTGTTAAAATGGGAATGGCTCAAGCGGATAGGTGATGGAAATGTATTGGTCTTTTCATTAGAAAATTGAATACCAGAAGACTGGCATTTTGTGATCTTTGCAAGAAAGATTTTATTAAACTAATCACAGTTGTTAGAGTTTGGAGCAGCAGCCAGCACCTCCAAAAGAAGTTGCATACAGAGAAATTGAAGCACAAATTGCAGCCAACTCAAGGAGGTGTTTGAAAGAAGAAAAAACACCTGTTTAGAAAAAAAGGAAAAGATTAATACTGAGCCAAAAAGGTCAGTGGTGACAAAAAGGAAAGCAAAATAAATATTTGTCAAGGTTGTATAAAGATCAAGACTGTCATATCAGTATCAACAGTGAATTTAAGTGATTATTTGTATATTGTTTCATTTTACAGATTTTATATGAAAAGAGGAAACTGATGCATATAATTTGCTGCACAAATGTAAAAATTTTATCATCACTGAATTATTGTGAGAACACTGATATTCAGATGTAATAATTTTGGCGCTAATATTCAAGAACAAGTTGATGTGACAAGGAAAGGTATTTTGGGGAATGAAGTAACAGTTTTGCAATATATTATGACAATAAGGTCAGTCAGGACCAGTTTTGTATGAGTGTACAAGGTATTTTTTGGCTTGGGACTTTTGGTCATCTGGACTCCACATCAGAGGGGCATCCCTTGAGATGCCATTGAGGGAGGACCCCCAAATCCCCCTGCAAATTTTCTTCACTTTTTTAATGGAAGACCAAAATCATGTCTGCTCCTGCTAGGTCAATGGTCAAATCTCCATAGGGTTTTCACCCAATTTCTTGTGAAGTCTGGTAAATGAAAATGGTGCCAATCATGATATCCATTATGCCCAGCAAAGCATCCATCTTGAACATTTTGTAATTGCAACTCCTCTGGAACAGAAAGTCATATTGACATGGTGGCCATCTTGAAAACCCTATCATTGTTCATGTGGTTGGATTATTGTAACAACATTGGGTTTTCTCTAAAAGAATTTTTTTTATATCTAGTGGTTCTAAATGAATATAGTGTCAATCTGACATCAAGTGTGGCTATCTTGAAAATCTTGATATTGCTACAACTTATAAATGAAAGGTCATATTGACATACGGTTTTAACCAGAAGACTTTTATAGTATCTGGACTAAATGAAAATAATACCAATCTGACAATCAGTTTGTCCACCATGGTAGCCATCTTGAAAAGCTTGTTATTGCTACTCCAGAATGGATGGCCATATCAGTATGTGGTTTTCACCAAAAAGACTGCTTACAGTATTTAGTTAATCATTAGTAAAACTACGTTAATCCAATTAGATAATCATCTTGCAAATCTTCTTGTTGCTACTCCTGAATGGAGGGTCCTGTTGTATGGTTTTTATCAAAAGACTTTTTATGATGTATAGTTTGTCTTAAATAAAAATTGTGCAGAACCTATGTTCAAATATGGCCACCACAATAGCCAGTTTTATAACCGTGTTATGGCTAAGAAATATCAGACTGGTTTCCAACACTCAGCAGGTTAAAAAGAAAAAATGGTCTTATGTTGGATTCCTGGAAATTCTTTTTGGACAGTAGACCATCAGTCGCTTTAAGGGACTTTTGTTTCTGTTGGCCTGCTCTGTTAAAAATATAATTCATGTTACATTCCAGTTTCCTTGTTTACTTACAGATACCAGTACAATATTTCTATCTGCAAACAGCTTCAACAATCCATTTGCCTACCTGAGTCAGGAGGAAACAAAGAGAATGGTGCAGATCTATATGGCTTATCTCAAAGATGATACACTTCTTATTTCTAACCCAGGTTTTAAGGTAAACCCTTACAGTAGGAAACTCTGCATCTGTAACATTAATTGAGAAGTTATTTCTCTCAGCCTTTATGATACTGCTATAATACATGCAAATGATGATTTAATTTTGTCCTGTTGCCTTGCTGTCAGACAGCAGTTGATCAAAACTAGGTTCACTTTTCAGCCTGGCATCATCATTGTCATTGTACTTGCGTCATCTTTGTCTTAATTTTCCTCATTGTCTGAGAGTTTCCATTTTTTTAATCCATAATATCATCACAGATCGTTGTCTGCTTCTCTTTGTTAGAGAGTTTTAATATGTTAGGAGACCAGCCTCAGATTGATTTTTACTTTTTCTCAGTTTAGAAGGAACACTATATTGATGCTGATAATTTATTCCAGGACAATGTTCGAAATGACGTAGCTGCCACTTTTAGAATAACCAGTGACTGGTCACGACGGTTTAGAGCTGGTCATCTGAATGACTATATTGTGCGCAGGTAAGAACTTTGGGGCTTGATGTGTTTGCTTTCAGGAAGAGAAGGTCTACACTATTCATCTTGGTATCTACTGGACCATTTTCGACCATGCCTAGCAGTGTGCATCATGGTTTGAAGGCCTTTCAAGGTCATGCAGATGATGCCATTTCACTGACAGATATCGCAACCATTGCAAAGAGCAGAAAAATCTTTGAATGACTTTTCCCCCCCAAAACTGCTAAATGGACAGAAAGCATACTGGCATGAAGAATTTTCAAGTTGATGCAAATGATAGTACCAAGAGGCAGTCAGATATGGTTATCTTTGTTAGAAGTCAAAAAACTTTTAAATATCTTCTTAAAAACCAGAACAGAATAGGACCAGATTAGACTGAAAATATCCTGGAATGTAGACATTTCAAGCTTGTACAGTTGATGCCAATCCATCGGCTGCCATTACAAAAAATAGAAATACCTTTAAACAATGTCTCAGCAAGCCAGTGGACACTGCTAGGGTGTATGACTCGCACAAATTTGTACAAATTCATGCACTTGGAGAGTAGTGGCATGTGAGAACTTCCATAAATCAGTTTAAAGTCCACATATAAAAATTTACTCTGCACAGTATACAACTTTTAATTAATCATTGACCCGTAAAGTGTTTGTCGTGACATGTCATGCCACTAGTAGAGATATTGTAATGCTTTTAGCAACATCTGTCTCTTTTCAGGTAGGCAACTGTTCAAATATCTGGGTTCTTTGGGTTCGTATGAATAATTGTTAAAAAAAATTTGATTGGCACATTGGGCGCTGGAACAAGCATTCTTTTGCAGTTTGAAACTTGCATGAAGGAAGTTTTACAAATGCATGTTTAAAATATGGGTTACCTAGAACACCAAAATGGCTGAGTCTCAACTTATTTCATATTCAGATGAAAATTTAGTTCAGCTGATACTGGCTGATGATAGAGTTGATGACATTGTCTTTTAAAGTTATGAATTATATCAGATATTTAGAGTTGGGAAAATGTTAATAGAGACACTAGTGGGAGATTTTGAGCCCAAAAATGGTGTTAAATACGAGTCCAATGTACATGCTGAATGGACAAAAGTCAATGGCATGCTGGTCTACCCTCTCTTCAGCAGTACACCGCTACCTCAATAACTTGCAAACCAGCTTATAATGCGGGGTCAGGTGTGGCTCCCATTTCCTAGACCAGAAAATACTCTAAAAATTGATCCCTATTTGTTGAACTTGAAGAAAATCACAATCAAAATTGGTAACGGAAACTTTGATGTTTTGCTCGTTTTATCGTCAAAAACGGTAGATAGAACCTAGAAATTTTATTCAACACTTTGAAATATCAAATTTAAAAATAGGTCATACAATTTTGTTACATTTTTTTCCCCAAACGACATTCCTAGTACACTGCAATTAACGATATGTAAGGAAATTGTGATCAATGAAAATGTGTCTTACGCTGATTGGAGGCAGTACTTTAATAAATAAATACAAATTAAATATTTTTTATCAATTGAAATTTGTGTTCTAGTTCTATCTTTTAGTTCCTTTTAAGTGTAATCATCATAAATGCAATGTGTCCTCTTGTAATTAAATGTAAAGTGCGTCAATCTACTGTAACAGCTATGTCTGCGAGTGTTTCTCTGAGAACCAATTTAAGTGCCGAACCTGTTTTTATAACTGACTTCTGGAAGTATTTGTTGTATTGTTGCACTGAATTAAAAGCTGGCCTTCTTTGTCTTGTAAATTATGTCTTTTGAATCAAATAAAGGAGGTGGAATAAAAGAAAAGTTATAAGGCACCAAAATCCTATGAACTTAAAATCTAGCGGCCCTGGTCGTATGTCGGGTGAACTCACTTCATTTGATGAATCGAACACTTATAAATGTTATTGTGTATGCAACATAAAACTACCTTAAATTAACCGACTCTTTCATAACTGTGATCAAAGATAAGAAGGCAACCAAGCGAAATGAATACTTTGTAAAATAAGAGCTTGATTTCACAGATATGGACCATTGTGGGCAAGCGAGTTTCAGAGAATTCTTTAACTGGCACTTAGAGATATCCTCAAGGATGATAAGAAGTTTCATTATTAATTCCATTTAATTAATTCACGACATCAATATTGTACTGATTGAGCAATACAAAAATTGAGTTTCGACATAGATGATTGTCTCACGAAATAAATGTCGCATGTTTTTTGGGGAAAAAAGGAATCTTGTTTGATGGTGTATCAACAGTTAGTCTAGTTCCCTGCTCTGTGGACTCCCGATTTGGCAGGATAATATTAAACACCACTACGGGAACCAGACTCGTCAAGAAAACAAACAGCAGTGACGTAATACACAGATTTGTTCGCATACACATGATGGTTGTTGAAACCAGTTAGAACAATGTTTCATATGTTGGACATTTTCAAAATAAATGTTATTTAAACAGAATAATGAACAACTTCATTAGAAAAAGCGCATTATTAAACATTATTATTGACATGATTGTAAAATGAGGATTTAGTCAATAAACAGCCCAGTTCCCTAATGCTGCTCCCCCCACATGGTTTACTCGATGTCAAAGCGATTTTTTCAATTTTTGGAGGTCCTTTGGTAACTCGCGCCTCACTTTTAGTGCGGTCTGTGTTTGTGGACCCCATTTTGCGTGAGTCGTCGAGGGAGATAAGGAAGAATACCAAGCCTAATTAAAATACAGTCAATCGAAAGTTCAGTGCAATTGTAATTTCTTTTCTCACACAATTTATCCAAGTTGGATATTATGTTGTGATACAAAACTATATAACCCTACACAACCGCTCTGGTGGCATAGTGGTTAGAGCGTCTGCCTCGGATGTGGGAGGTCGTGGATTTCATATCCAGCCAAGTCATACCAAAGTCTTTTTAAAATGGTATTAACAGCTGCCTCGCTTGGCACTCAGTGTTAGGACTGGTCAGTCTGGTGTCAGGATAATATGACTGGGTGGGACATCATGCTACATGTTTGCAGCATGATGCCCCAGTGCTAGACATCACTATAAACTGCCACCCTGCAGACACCATAGTGCTATGTTAAAAATCCAAATCACACACACACACACCTATAACCCTACACTATGTATATGGTAGTCCAATAAATCAGATCCTTAATTCTGTGTTGATACTGATGGGCTGTGTGTTAGTCTGATATTGCATGTTGTGGGGTTTAATGCCATTTTTCAGCACATGATAGGCTATACATGGTGGCCAGTATTAATGGTGGAGGAAGAACCTGGGAAAACACCAGGAAGAACCACCAACCCACGAGAAGCTACTGGCAAGCTTTCTCACATACCCACATTGGCCGAATCCTAGACTTGAACCCACGCAGACAGAGGTGAGATGGCAGTGATCCGTAACGGAGAGCACTTTAGACCACTCGGCCACTCGGGGCCCCCCTGATATTGCAATTTTGTGGCATGCAGATCTTTCCAGAACCCAATTGTATTCAATTTTGACACTTACTGGTATTTAGTAACAGCCATATCAAACATGAAATTCAAAATGGTGAGAGCACATAGGGTAATGTTATTCTACAAACATAGGTTTTAATTCAAACTATTCTGTGCACATTGCCGAAAGAACCCTTAAACCAACAGTAACTCAAGAGACTGAGAATAGTGGTATGAGTCTAAAATGTTCACTGATATGTTGCAGACTCATTTGTCAGCAAACAATTCATAGATTTTATGAATGAATATATATACCCACACACACACATACACATAATTTATGTCTTCATGTAGTAGCTGTGCCGTAACCTGGTAGTTTTTGGAACTTATAAATTGTTAACAATGAGTCCAGAAAAATATTTCGAAGGTAATTCAAAAAGGAAAAGAAAACAAAGCATTTTTATGAAGACCAAGTTTGTACAAAAGGATGCCAATCTGCCATCAGGTAGGACTGCAATTTAGAAAACTAGAAAACCTTCAAACAACTTGTGCTAAAATCTGCTGCAGAAATTTGAAAGCTTTGGTATTTTTTGTTACCATTATTTGTTATTTGATATACCATTTTCTTTTATTTGATATACCATTATCTGTTAGTTGATATACCTTTTGAATGAATTTAACATGATTAATTTTGATCTTTTGTCTTTTAGGACTACATATTTGCATATTTTTGGAAGAGTTTATCTTCATACAAGTTTTTGGCAGTTTAACTTGAAATCAGCACTATGTGACCAACATAGTGCTGATGTGCTGTTAAGCCCTTACATATACATACATTCACTAAATTTGGTAGAAAGCATCCAGGCATGAAGGCCTTTCAGTTCTAGACAAATAATGCCAAAAACCTTGAAATAACTTTCCACAACACACTGAATGGGGTTTGGCCATTAGGCAGAAAATGTATATATATTTCCAGTCTTCCTGCCCTTGTACATTTTTCCCCATGGTAAAAAAAGTAAATTTTTAAAAAAAATATAATGTTAAAATGAAAAAGAAAATGACCTGTCTACTCTAATTCCAGATCCAGTGCAATTGGAAACATATTTTCTTGGGCCTTATACAAAACTGCTCCTATTTCTAACATAAGAAAAGCCTTTAATTGATTATCCCCAGAAATTAGACTTCAGACATTGACAGAATGTATCATGGGATAAAGTTTTTCATGTTTACACAAATGATGCTGATCCACCATCCAATGTGGCTACAATTACTGAAATATTTAAAAACCATTAAATGTCAGAAAGTATCATACTATCCTAGATTTCTTGTCCGACAGCCCTTTCATTTGGCTAATAGGTAGATGTTTACAGAGGAGGGATGTAAGACTCACTTATGCCTCATGTTTTCTTGTTATACAGTTTTTAATTTGGTACACTTGGTTAAAGAAGCTTTCTTGAATTGTCCTGATTGATTTCATACTACAGTTATATACTATTGTTTATGACCCTAGATAAGCTGTGCTTTTATTTATTTATGGAATGTACATCTGTTCATTCACTACAATCTTTCAGGTATGTAGCCACTCCTAGCGGAGTATTCCGGATGTTCCCTGGCACCTTGCTGGACAAAACATATGATCCACTAGAAAGACCCTGGTATGTACACATTGTTTTAGCAGACGTTAATCCTCTGTAACCAAATCATCTTATTTGTGTTGGACAAAGCTTTGCCAATCTTGTACTCCATTTAAGTTATCAACAAAGCCATTAGAAGGAAATAATAAAGTATTACAGTTAATAAAATAAATTTGAGCACAGACTATTGATCAAAATTAGCTAAATATTTGTTTCTTTTTTGATATAGATAACTACAAATCCTAATTATGCAAACATTTCAGTAAGCATTTTAGAGTTACAAACAACCAGTGAAATAAAGAAAATGTAGATATGGTGAAAACTTTTACAGTCACTGATTAGATGCAAATACCCAAGTCCAAAAATATTTAAGTATATAATGTAACTGGGTGGGGGTGATATTCTTAACTCAAAGAGCTTTCTTAATTGATTAGGACAAAGATAAAGCAAAAAGAGTGATCTTAATGCAAAAGTTGACATAGAGGACAAGTTTATAAATAAATTTTAGTTTTACCCGACAAAGGTTCCCAAAGTAATTTCCATAAACTTATTGATATATATTCTGTATTGAGTATTTTACTTAAATTGTAATTATCTATTCTGTATTGAGTTTTTTGCTAAATTCGTAATTACCTATTCTGTATGAGTACTTTTCCAAATTTGTAATGACCTATTCTGTATTGAGTAATTTTCAGAATTTTTGTAATGACCTATTCTATATTGAATATTATACCAAATTTTTAATGACCTTTTCTGTATTGAGTATTTTACCAAATTTGTAATTACTGATTCTGTATTATTTTACCTAAACTGTAATACCTTTTCTGTATTGAGTATTTTACCTATACTTTAATTACCTATACTGTCTTTAGGTATAAGAGAGCCATGGAGTTTCCTGGTCATGTGACATTGACAGCCCCTTACTTGGATGTTGGAGGTGCTGGCTACATCGTAACAATCAGTCACACAGTGTTTGAGGGAAAGTAAGTAAATGTATACTGTTCTGTATGGCATTAGAATAAAATATTTTAAAACTATGACTACATAAAGACATTAGTAATACAGATACTTTTTAAGTAAAAGAAATATTCATTTCTTTAATGCTGAATATTCTGCACTTGACCAGACAAGTGTACCTCATGTTTCTGTATCCCAAGCTACATTCTGTTATAAACATTATATAGTTGTTAATGTTACCATGAAATAACCCCCAGTCCTGATAGTATTTATGATCTAAGTTTACATGTAAAGTAATTCATTTTGTGCTTTCCTAATTATCAAAAACTGATCTTGAGTTAATTTTTTTTAGCTGGGTCATACTATGCATAAATTGAGTTTTATTAGCATGCAATACTATATGTAGTATATTCAATATTTAAAAAAATGTAAGCATGAATTGATCATTACATTAGCATTGTTCATGCAGAATTTTCATTTTAAATGTCTAAAAAAGAAATTAAGAAATGAGATTGCACATAGTTGATTATGATGTGATTTTGCTTGTACTTTGTTTTCTTCAGACATGCAGCCATGCACAGTCCAAATGACAGGGTTGCAGCTGTAATGGGGATGGATGTAACACTGGGGTACTTTTACAAGATAATGGTGGAAAACATACCAACTTGTGGACAGAAAACTGTGAGGTAGGGTTGGTTCATAATATAACTCATTTAGGATCATGGAAGGGTGGTGGTGTCCCTGTTATATAATTATGTCTTGAATTTTTCTCTGTATCCTAAATGTTTTTGACAGTTGAAAAATATCACAGACACAACCAATGAACAGTTTGAATACCTGTTCTTACAATATCTTTAATTTACAATATGTATGGTACAGTTAAGGTGAGATTTTGATAGTTTATAACATATATTATGTAGGGGATAATTATGCATTGAAGGACCTTAAAGCCTGAGATTTTGACATTGGGAATGAGAGGTATTCACTTATTTCAGAATGGTGAAATTCCAAAATAGGTGCTGGTCCTCAGTGAAACTGGTGCAAATCTCAGGGTTCCCACGCTACCAGGAAATTGGGAAAAATTCGGAAGAAATGATAATTTTCTTCCTGACCATGAAAAGTTCTGGAATTTCACAAATATTGATGAAAGTCAGGAAAAACCCCAGGAATTTTCCACCACCACTTGACTCCCCCCAAAATCATGTAATTACAGTCATAACTAAACTGAATGTGAGTTAAATTTATCTAGTTCTAACGAGAATATTCAGAGGGTGCAGTATGGATTATTTGGTTGCTTGCAATAAACATATATGCTGTGTCAGTCCAAATGCCCAGTGGATAAGATTCATCTAGTAGACTTTTATTTTCAGAGTCAGCTCGATATCCATATTGTCCCTTACGTGGAAGGTATGAAAACCAATCTAGCATCACAAGAGGCCAACATGGTGGTGGCAAAATAAAGCTGCTTACCGGATGGCCTAGCAAACTTTAAATGTTGCTAGATTGAATGAGACATGCATGAAATCGATATGAAAATTACTTATTTTCTCAGAAATTGTGAGTGGTAAAATTGTTGTCTTTTATCTGCTGAAAGACAAGATTAAACTACGTCATCGTTGAAATGTGACCTGATGCTGGTGGTTTGCATTGCTAGTCGCATGAGTACTGTACACTAAACTCTTTCTGATTATTTGCATTTTTTTAAATATATACCGTAATAGGAAATGTTAGTTTCTATGAAATGCATATATATATATATATTGCTATAGAATTCTTTAGAATTAAATGTTTGAAAGGAAACAAAACATAATTTATGTTCATTATGTTGTTCTCACTTAGCAACATAATGCAGCAAAATAAAGTTAGAATTTTTATTCTGTACATTGAAATGACTTTAGATGCTGATTTATAGGAATATAATCAAACTTGTTTCATGTGATACATTTTGTAGTTTTGTACATGATCATATTTTCTGACTTCGATGTTTTTGGAGAGTCTTGAAAGAGAAACATCTTTAGATTTAAAAAATGCATGTTTTGTAATTTAAAATGTTCTTTAGTTCCATTCAGTAATGGTCATATGTGATCCTTGAAAAAAGTAATTTCAACCTGGAAATGACCTGGAAATTTATCTTGACAAAAGCGTGGGAACCATGAAATCTGCTGTCATCCATTATGGCCACAATGGTAGATATCATACAAATCTTGCTATTGCCACTTGTTTTTGATTTATCAGCATGGGAATTTTTCCAAAAGTCGTATGATGTCTAGTTGATCCAAGCTGAAAATGGTGTGAATCTGAAATCTTGTATGGCCACCATGGGAGCCATCTTGAAAATCTTGTTAATACTACATCTGAATGGCACACCCCTCTACAGATTACCTCCCTTTGGAAGGATAATACTACTGAAATGATGAAATGCCACCATTTTAAAACCACACCATGATAACTTTACTACAGTAAATGTTGATAGCATTTTCTGTAGTCTTTTCTCAGCAATAACTTTAGTTCAGTACATGCAGATATTGCCTTATATGTTGGAAAAAAGAGTTAGGAGTTCTTTATTTGCAGAAATGGAGCACAGGGCTGGTGATTTTACATGGCTGCATGCAGCACACACCACACTATGGCAATAACATAACAATGAAGTGTATTCAAACTCCACCTTACATAATCTGTTTAAACCTCACTTTTTATCTAGATAGGTAGGATCCAGTCATCAGGCTCATGTATTAATGTGTAAAGATGATGTCCGCAGTGAATTATTCTAAATGAGTATGAGCTGGAGTATGCCTAAATAGATATATTTTTATGAGGTTTTCACTTTAAAACATCTTATAATGTCAGGTTGGTCCGAAATGGAAATGTTGCTCCTTGGACATCCTATTAGACTTCTTGTAATGTCTAGTTGGACCTAAATGAAAATGTTGCCCCCTGAACATCCAGTAATACTTTTTATATTATCTGGTTTGTCCAGAATGGAAATGGTACTAATTGCAATTTCATGGCCATAGTGACCATAACTGAATCTTGTTATTGCTACTTGGAGTTTTTGCTAACAGACTTATTTTGATCATCGGTTGGTTTTAAATGAAATTGGTATAATCAGATCTACAATATAGCTGTCATGATAGCTGTATCAACATTTTTTATTGCAACTTCATTTGAACAGTTGGCCCTTAATACATGGGGTTTACATTGAGAAACATTTTATTGCAAAAATTGATAAATTGTGAGCATGATAATTCAGACATATAAGAAAATATTTTTTATATCGAATTTTTTAATTTGGCTTTAATTTTTTCCTTCACATTATCTTAGAATATCAGAATAGTTTCAGTACTCATCAGTAAAAGAATAAAAGGACAGAAGAAATGTTCTTATCTTGGATTCCGGGGAAATTGTTATTGTAGTTGAGCTCAAATCCTTTCAAGGACCTTTATTTATTGATGACAGTATATACGGTTTTAGCACGTCACATTATTCTCCATTTTCAACAGGTGCTTTTTGATGAATGATAAAGGTTATATCATTACCCATCCTTCCTTGGTGGAGCCAAATGGCAAGGGTCCAGTAGAAGAGCTACATATTACACATAAGGTATTGTTTATACTTCCTGTTTCTCATGTTCAGTTTATTTTTTTAAATGTTGAAAGAGAATAAAATAGTGCTCATTAATTAGAAATGTTAATTTTACAGCTTTCCCAGATCCAATGGTAATGAAGATTTTAATCTATAGCTAGTATTAGTTCTTTCAAATTGTTTTCATATTTTTGTTCTTGATTTTGCCAAAATAAAACTATGTCTTGGCAAGTGACAAATCTTTATTTAATTTCCTCATTTTCATTTTCAGGAGCCCCTTGTAGCCAATGATATCTTGAACCACAGACATTTTGTGAAGAAGAAGCTGTGTAATAGATACAATGACAGAACTGTCCAAAGATTCTACCTTGTAAGTTTACTATGGGTAGTCTTACAAGTCAGTATTCTTGTGTATACAAGATTTTACACAGTTGACCGCTCAAGCGGCCTAGTGGTTAGAGCGTCTGCTTATGATGCATGAGGTTGCAGGTTTGAAACCCTGCCGAGTCGTAGCTAAGACTTATAAACAATGGTACTAACAGCTGCCTCACTAGGCACTCAGCATTAAGAGGTTAGTGTTAGGACTGGTCAGCCAGGTGTCAGGATAATGTGACTGGGTGGGACATCATGCTACATGTCTGCAGCATGATGCCCCAGTGTTAGACATCACTGTAAACTGTCACACTGCAGACATTGTGGCAGTATGACTGAAAATATTGTTAAAGCTGTGTTAAAAATCCATATCACACACACACACACACTCTTACACAGTTGCTGTAAGCTTTTCACAAATAAATACCTAATTCAGATGAAATTATAATGATTTTGCCCATATGGCAGGCAGTATTTGAATTTATGTGTTACCACCAAATTACTGTTGAGAATTAACATAAATCTTAGCAGTTCACTGTCCATCTGTTCCAGAAACAGCCAGTGTAGTTCAATGCAATTTGACTAGTATATTTGTGTATGACCTAACAAGATTTTTAAGCCATTAAAGCAAATTTTAAAGTTTCATGATTTTTTTAGCATTTATCACAATTAAGCAAAAAATTACTTAACGTAGATACAGGAGATGTGTTGGGCATATCTGTATTTATACATTGATAACTTGATTTGATTTTTTGGGTCCATTATAACAGTTTTTTAGTTTCATTGTTAATTTGACTGTGATGTTTTTGGTTTGTAGTGTTTTACAAACAAATATAGATTTGCACATTCATTTAATTTTTTGGAGTCAGACATTTTTGGCCACAAGTCTTGAGGATTAATCAAGAACTAGCTGAAATAGACATTCAGTTTGGTAGGCATATTAGATAGAAGGAATATAAAGATGAAATGTGGTAGGCATATTAGATAGAAGGAATATGAAGATGAAATTTGGTGGGCATGTTAGAAGGAATATAAAAATGAAATTTGATAGGCATATTAGAAGAAATATGAAGATAACTTGTATATTTTTTAGGCCTTTGTAGGAACTTTTAAAATTTTTGTACACATATTGTTAGCACATTCAAGCAAAAAAACCACTTGATGTAGACATTTTTGGGATTATCAAATTTGTATTCATATGATGATGACTTCATTAAATTTTAGACTATGACAGCAATTTTTCAATTGTTTGTAACCATTTGTTTCTGTTTTTGACTAGGGACGTTTTGAGGAAAATTTTTGCATACTTAAGCAAACATGACTTAAGGCAGAAAAATTCAATTTGGCATGGATGGATGGACAGATGGAATATATAGCATTTTTTCAATTTTTCAAAATACAGTTATGTGGTTATTTTGGAATTCAGTCATTTGGTCTGCGGTGGAAATATGTTTTTGCAAACAATAATCTAATTATACATTTACATTTTCAAACTTTTAAGGCCAATTGATCATTTGAATTATGTTTCCTTAAAGATAGCTTTCATGTTTTATTTCAGTTTAACACCAGCCTGGATGGTGTGCTGACCAACCTGGTACATGGTGAGCATTGTGCACGTTACCAGATCACCCATATACCTGGCAGCAACCTGTTTCTTGGTATCACCAACCATACATGTGATACTGCCACTGCCTTCTGTCCATGTAGCATGGTGAGTATTGAAATGGGTCCCTGTTTGCTCAGATACTCAATTTTTTCCCTCAAGCTGAGATTTTATAACATGCAAGATTTTACATTTTTATGGTACTTAAGACAATATCAAAATTTTTCTCAGAGTGAGCAAGTGGAAAGTGTGCAAAATCACTTTTTACTTTTAAATTTAATGCATAGAAACCTTTGTTTAAAATCACGTTTTACTTTTACAATTTAACATGTAGAAAACTAGATTTTAATATTTTTCTCAGTTAAGGCACAACTTGTTTAAAAAAAACTCCTAGATTTTAACATTTTGCTGAGTTAAGAAAAACTCTTTTAAAGAAAATTCTGAATTTTAACAGTTCTTTGAGTTAAGGCACGACTTCCTTAGGAAAACTTTAGTTTTTAACATGTTTTTAGTTAAGGCAAAACCTTTAAGGAGAATTCTTAACTCCTTTAACAAAAACTCTTGATTGTAACATTTCTCTGAGTTAAACAACTAATTTAAGGAAGACACAAGATTTTATTACAATGTTTTAATTTCTGTTGAATGCTGAATGTTCTGGGGGAAAAAAGCATGGCTACCAACCAAGCAATAAGGGCTGTTCCATCAAAACATACATGGGACCCAGATTTAAAGTGGGGTACTCACCCATGGATGCAATTTAGAAATCTCTTATCATTTTAATATGAATATTTTTTTTAAACTGCCATCCCAGGGAACTGTGTCTGTTTAAATGGAACAGCCCTTAGAAAGAAATTCAGAAGTCTTAATTTGATGAAGAAATTTTTGAGCTGTTTAGTGAAACTGGTGCCAGGGTGTTTAATGGTTTTTTTGTTTCATATTCCATTGTAATTGGTGCAGTGGCATTCAGCAGTGTTTTTACTTTATGAGAGGCAGGATGGAAGATGTGTTGTATTTATAGCAGCTGTAAAGAGGTATTCATAGATTAAAACGTTTATATAGCATGTGTCCACTGGATCATGATGCTTCCAAATGAAGTTTTGTTTGTACTGTGACATCTGAATGTACAGATATTATTTGCATTTATAACCATTTAGGAGCTACTTTGTTTGGATGAAATACACAGCTGTTTTAGGTCTTCATTCTGTAGGAAAGTTTTAAAGGTGATGGTACATTCATTATCTGTGACTACTCTTTGTCGTGGATTATGATTAAAGACTGCTGGAAATGACATATGATGACACATGAAGATTAAGATATGCAAATAAAATGTACACTTGCTGACTGGGGCAGCAAGAAGATATTCAGTATATGTATTATGTATTTATATGTAGGTTTATAGCATCAGAAGTCATGGCTATATAATGCAAATTTAGTTATAGTAAATGTCACATGGCTCAAAAATGGAGTAAAAGTATAAGATCATTAGATAAGTGCAAAAACCTTCTTATTTCGAATCCCATCCCACAGCATGCAATACATTTTTTCTTTCAGTTGGATCGACTCTGCCTGAACTGTAACCGCATGGAGCAGTCAGAGTGCGAGTGTCCCTGTGAATGTCCACTTGCAATGGACTTCTGTACTGGAGATCTCCTGCAAGAAGAAGATGTGTGAGTCATCTCTCTTTGTTGTAAAGGGCTTGATCCCCCTCTCTTTTTCCACATTACACAAATTTTGTTGAACTGCTCCAGTGACCTAGTGGTTAGAGCATCCACCTCGGATGCGGCAGGTTGTGGTTTTGATTCCCAGCTGAGTCACACCAAAGACTTATAAAAATAGTACTAACAGCTGCCTCGCTTGGCACTCAGCATTAAGAGGTTAGTTTTAGGACTGGTCAGCCTGGTGTCAGAGTAATGTGACTGGGTAGGACATCATGCTACATGTCTGTGGCATGATGCCCCAGTGCTAGACATTACTATAAACTGCCACACTGCAGACATCTTAGTGATATGAATAACTAAAAAATTGTTAAAGTTACATTAAAAAGCCAAATCACACACACACACACACACACACAAACACACAAAATTTATTGCTTCTCATCCTGTCTACTTGCATCAGATTTGAGGGCTATACTTCTGGTATGTCATGCAGAAAAATGTCACATTTATTTCTGATTGGTATTTATTAGTTGTTTCACATCTGTAGCAAGTCCAATGTGAAGGATTTGGTTGTTAGTCATCTCTGCTTCCTTAGTCAGAATTGTTCTAGGTAAGATTTCCCTTTGCATGAGGAAATTGCACTGTTTCTTCTGTTTTGAAGATAGCACCATATTAACTTGCACATTTAAATCAAGACATGAAATCAGTAATAAGATGCTTTAAAACTGTAATTTTGTGCAAAACAAAGGGCATTATGACCACGATGACTGGATCAAATGGAGCAGCCTGAAATGGCTTAAACAGTTAAATATAAATTGCCGACAACTGAAAATAGCCTGTTTTGAGAATGAGATATGAACAGGTCCATGTCTGTCTGTAATTTGCTTGCTAGAAATACAGTCACTATGTCAGCACATATAAAATGGCACCAGCTCACCACTGACAGACCTTCTAATGATGAAAATGTAATTAAATTTGCTATGTGTGTCAGTAATATATCATATTGTGCATTCTATCATTATGTGGCTGAGATGTTAAAAGTGTCTAATGGAGGCATAAACTCTAATTCAGATTTAAATCCTACCATTGTCAGATGAGCCCAAGTAGCTATTATGGTGTGTGTGTGTGTGTGTTGTTTATTTTATGACTTGTGAATATAGATGAACACTTGTTTCATTATTATTTCAAAGGCACCACAATTTTACATAGTTTTACCATCAGACCTAATTCAGCTGTTCTTTTTGAAAATTAAGGTGCAAATCCCTGGCAAACTAAACCAGTACATGTCAGCGCTGCTTATTGTAAGGCTGTTAATTCTTAGATGACAACAAAAGTCTGATTATCTGTGCAGCTTAAATGTGTAAGAAACGATTAAGAAACCATTTGTGTCTCAATACCCAACCCCTCCCCCAAACAATATAAACAAAACAAAAACCAACAAAAAAAACCAAAGCAATTTTCACTCTGCCATAGAAGCTTGATGAATGCAAATGTTTTACATTTTAATGGAGGCAGGAACTCAAATTCATGTCTAAATCTACCATTGTCATATCAGCCCAGGTCAGCTATTATGGTGTGTACTAATGGAGGTAGGAACTTGTATTCAGGTTTAAATCCTACCATTGGCAGATCAACCCAGGTCAGCTATTATGGTGTGTACTAATGGAGGTAGGAACTTGTTTTCAGGTTTAAATCCTACCATTGGCGAACCACCCCAGGTCAGCTATTTTGGTGTGTATTTGAGCACTTTATTACAGTTGCATTGGCACTAAATTATCTGCATGCATTGATGAAACCAAAATGGTGGATTTACTTTTTTCAACAATTTCTCTCAGGCTTGATTTTTTTTAAACATTTGTATTTCACATTTGAAAGACACATAGTTTGTATTGCTTTGTCATGGCATTTATAAATAAGTTAGGGAGAGTAATTAAATTAGTATAAAAAATTCTTTAAACAACTTTTCCATAACACACAACAGAATATGACCAGACTTTTCAGAAAGCATTTTGGCATAAAGGGTTTTTAATTTTTACATGTGAGTCCAGTCTGCAATCAAATACAGTGGCTGTTGCTCATAGCAGACAAAACATTTTGTAAATAACGTCTTAACAGTATTTGATAAAATTTGACAGACTGTCCTAGCTTGAATGTTTTAAATTTATTTAAAAAAACAATGCCATTCCATCATCAACTATAGATGTTCTTAGAAAAAACAGTACAAAAATAAGTACAAAACATAGTTTGTAAAAGAAGCACATAAGAATTTGACCATCTTTGGCACAAAGATTCCCGTGAAAGGGGCCATTAAATATTGACAAATGATGATGTATGACATGGATGAATATACAACAAGACAGTCCTTGAAACAGTTGCAATATTAACATATGCAAACAATGACATTAGAATAAATTTCAACAAATAAATTTCAACAAAGCATCATTTAGACCCTGTTTTCTTTTACAACTGTTCTTTTGTTATTTGACAGGTGTCAGCTAGCTGAGTGAACTCCTTGAGAATTTTGTACTTTTATTTGTTTCCTAGGTAGTATTTATGACTTGTACCAGTTTTCACCATGCTAACGAAATGATGATCTACATTTTACAAGAGGCAAACTTTTATGCAACACTGTTGATTTTTAACACTTTTAGTATTTAAATTGGGGTTTAGAGCTAAGCTTGCTCCAGAAGTCACTGTTAATTAGCTCCAGGAACCATTTCCATTGTTACAGAGTGTCTATTTATGATAGGTTAATATGTCATTAAAACTTTCAATTCCTTTGGTTCAGTAGTAGTGTAAGACATGTCATAGTTAAAAGAGTTATTCATATAATCTGAAGATGATTTGCCTATCGTTTGCCTTCTCAGTAACCCCAGTTGCACTGACCATCCTGAGCAGGACAAGCCTATGGACATTGACCCTGTGCTATCTAGTTCACTGGGTGTGTGTTACCAGCCCAGCTGTGACACCAAAAAGACAGAAAGGTAAGTTGCCTAGTCTTATTCATTGTGGGCATTCATGAATATCCCTAAAAGATCCAGGATTGTAAAACAAAAGTTTGGTTGCGTGCATGTGCATGTTTTGAACCAGATGTATAATATCAGCCAACCAGTATATTATTCATTGCAAACATGTATCCGCACCTACAGTAGGTCCAGGATTTAAAAAAGATTGAGTTCCTTTGTATAGCTTGACCTCATGAGACTGATGTATATGGATCTTCATATCTCTCTGCCTGCCTGCCTTTCCATCAGGAACACAAGCTTGTTAATGCAGCTAGTCCCACAGTGTTTTGCTCACCTGCCTGTAAGACATACTGAGCTTATGGTATGGCCAAGTGTCCACTAGCCATGCATGACCACTCTGGATACCAATTTTTGGTCTAATTTTGATAAAACTTGGAATATAGATTGATATCATCTGTATATTGGGTGAGTTTGAATATGAGTGAGATCAATTGATATTAATGAGGTGATCTCACATCTGTTTGCCTGAGGTTCTTACCCCACTGTAGGCCATATTTCTCATCTGATTTTGATCACACCTAGAATATAATAGTATCTCCAATGGCACTACATTAAGGGAACAGTTTATCTTTTTGTACTAGTAAGGTTCTTCCTCAAGATCATGAGATTTCATGTAAATATTCGATCAGCTAAATGTCATATAATCTGTTACAAAGTATTATTCTTATTATTTCCTTTAAATGATATAAATCTTTGTGTGTGCAGTCAGTATATAAATAGTATCATTGCATATTTTAAATCATATTATTTGTTTTATCTTAATGATCTTTTAATATTAGACCAGTATTTTTAACATTAGACCAGTAATTTTAACATTAGACCAGTATTTTTAATATTAGACCAGTATTTTTAATATTAGACCAGTAATTTTAATATTAGACCAGTATTTTTAATATTAGACCAGTATTTTTAATATTAGACCAGTAATTTTAACATTAGACCAGTATTTTTAACATTAGACCAGTATTTTTAATATTAGACCAGTATTTTTAACATTAGACCAGTAATTTTAACATTAGACCAGTATTTTTAACATTAGACCAGTAATTTTAACATTAGACCAGTATTTTTAATATTAGACCAGTATTTTTAACATTAGACCAGTAATTTTAACATTAGACCAGTATTTTTAATATTAGACCAGTATTTTTAATATTAGACCAGTAATTTTAATATTAGACCAGTAATTTTAACATTAGACCAGTATTTTTAACATTAGACCAGTATTTTTAATATTAGACCAGTATTTTTAATATTAGACCAGTATTTTTAATATTAGACCAGTAATTTTAACATTAGACCAGTATTTTTAATATTAGACCAGTATTTTTAATATTAGACCAGTAATTTTAATATTAGACCAGTATTTTTAATATTAGACCAGTAATTTTAACATTAGACCAGTATTTTTAACATTAGACCAGTATTTTTAATATTAGACCAGTATTTTTGACATTAAACCAGTATTTTAAGGAGTCACTGTTGTCCTTGAATCCATAAATGTAATTAGGATGAATTTTCAGTGAATTTTAGCAAAATTGATCACATGCATATCTTATTGTATGACTTTTTATCATGCTTCAGAAAGGTAACTAATATCAGGAAGTAGACTTTTGCAGTTTTAAATATGCAGTCATTTCTCATTATAATGACCTACTTCATCTCTGAATGTTCAGTTGTTATGAATTTGTTCTTGCACAGCTCGAGGCAGGTATTCCTTTGCCTGTATAGTTAGCTCCTTTTTCAGAGATCTAAAACTGTTGGTCTTTTTTTGTGTGGGTGTCCAGATATTGTTATGACATAGAATAAATTACCACCAAATTTGGGAGGTTTATTTATCTAAACTGATTTACTTAAATCGGTCTGCCATGTTGACATGTGTTTAGTTTTTGTCTTATTTGACACTGGCAGATGTTAAATTGGCTATCCATGACTTTAAAGAAGTTTGTCATTAGGAATATATGGAGCTCATACATTGGGTCATTGTCACTATCCTGCTTGTACTATATTCAAGAGTATTTAATCAGACATTCTATATTCAGTGTGCATTTCTCCTGTATTTCAGTGATTGTCTAGGAGTGATGGGTTGTGACTGGTGCCAGATGAATGAGGATGGTGTGACCCTCCTGTCCCGACCCTATTGTGCCAGCTATCTTACATGCTTTGGAGGAGTCCTTGGTGCCACAACACCTTATGGATACAAGCCGAAAGGTATAATTAAGTAGAGAGTTACTGATTTAAGTAGCTTTTAATATGAATTGGTGTATGAGATTTAAGAAAATTGCTTTCTCATATTTCTATATTGAGTAAAATGCACCATGAGATATGGAGTATTATATGCCATGAGATACGGAGTGTTATACACCATGAGATATGGAGTATTATATGCCATGAGATACGGAATGTTATACACCGTGAGATACAGAGTATTATACACCATGAGATACAGACTATTATACACCATGAGATACAGAGTATTATACACCATGAGATACAGACTATTATACACCATGAGATACAGAGTATTATACACCATGAGATATGGAGTATTATACACCATGAGATACGGACTATTATACACCATGAGATACAGACTATTATACACCATGAGATACAGAGTATTATACACCATGAGATATGGAGTATTATACACCATGAGATACGGAGTAATATACACCATGAGATAGTTTATTTTAGCTCAGCTGGTTATAGACCAGAAGAACCGATAGGAGAATCTATTGAGCATTATCAGTTTTCTGACTTCTTTCTATCCATTAGCTCAAATTTGTTATCACTACTTCTAGACTACTTTGAGAATTGCTGTATAACTTGAGATACAAATCCATCCCAAGGTTTAGTTTGTCCTAAATGAGAATGAGACTACTCAGATGTTTAGTATTGCTACCACAGCAGCCATCTTAAAAATCATGTTATTGCTACTCCTCCTAAATGAGTAGTCATATCAACATGGAGGTTTTACTAAACGACTCTCTATTATGTGTGGTTGGTCCTAAATGAAACCTGTCCCAATCTGACAAACATTAGGAGCAATGGCAACCATCTTGAAAATCTGCTCCAGAGCGGAGAGTCATATCAACATGGGGTTTCCACTAGGAAGCATTCTTTTGTTGTTTAACTGGACGTATAAAAAAATGGTTATGTTTATTCATCCAATATGGACACCAATGTGGTCAGACTGAAAATCTTGTGCAGTACTCCAGCTGAACAGAAAGTCATATCAATAATGGGTTTTCACTGAAAGACTTCTTTGGTGTCTTGTTGGTCTTAAGTAAAAATTGTGTCGATCTAATACCCAATATGGCCACTGTTGTGGCCATCTTGTAAATCTTAATGCTACAATTCTTGGATCGAAAGCCATGTTGACATTATATTTACCTCAGAAAACCTCTTATGTTCCATAGTCGATTCTGACTGAAAATGGTGCTGATCTGAAATTCAGTGTGGCCTCTTATAACAGCCATGTTGAAAATCCTGTTATTGCTACTCCTCCTGGATAGAAAGCCATATTGACATGGGATTTTCATTAGAAAACTATGATATCTGTTTGGTCTTGGATGAAAATGGTGCTAATCTGATCTCAGATATGGCCACTGTGGCAGCCACTTTCAAAATCTTTTTGTCACTACTCCTCCAAAATGGAAAGTTGTATCAACATTTCACAGCTACTCTTTCTGAATTGATGGTCATATTGACATAGGGTTTTCAACAAAAGACTTCCTGTGATATCTAGCTCTTCATAAATGAAAATGTTGTTCTGCAGACGTTCAATATGGCTGCCACAATGTACATATTGAAAATGTGGACACTAGTATTCCTGAATGGATGGTCATTTTGGCATGTGGTTTTCACCAAAAGTCCTCTAATGTGTCTAGCTTGTCTTAAATGAAAATGGTGCTGATTTTGCATCCAATATGACTGTCACAATGGCCAATCTGAAAATCTTAATGCTCAAGATTATCACAGATGGCTTCAACATTATAAATTAGAAAGAAGAAATGGACTTATATTGAATTGTAAGAATTTTGTTGTGGACAGTAGAGTGTCAGTCCCTTCAAGGGACTTTTTTTTAATGATCTAAATTATAAATTGTAAAAGATTCTCTCCAGACCCTTTTATTTAGACTGCATTCTGGTAATAGTAAATATATTGTAGAAGCTGCAAGAATTCATTTGAACTGCATGATAAATATGCTGTAGATTTTGTATTCACATAAGTAGGATAGAAGAACTTACTATAAGATGAACGATGAATAAATGATTGCAGTCATTGAAAGAAAAATTCCTAACATTTGCCACCAGAGGCCATATGGTTTTGAGAATATTTTGTAAATCATAATGCTTTAAATTGAATGACATGTCTTCTGTCAGAATATTTTGTACTATAAATCTGGATTAATGATGCCACACTACAATGCTTGAAAACAGACTTAAATGCAAAAACTTTACCCAAGTGTGCCAAAAAGATCAGTGAGTGGACAGACAGACAGACAGACTGATTTACAAATTGATGGACAAGAATGACACTGTGTGCCCAAGTACTGTTTTTGTGGGATATATACATATTTTTGTGATTCCAATTCAGTTCCTGTCTAAAGTTCTGAAAATTGTGCACTTCTTAAAAGTTTTTGATTAACAGCATATTTACAGAGAAGCTAATTTAACACCATAAGTAAACATTTGAATATATCATACAAAACTGCTTCTGCATATATTGGAAACTATATTAAAACTGTTCTCCCTGCAATTCTACTCAAAGATCAAACATGATTTGTAAAGAATGTATTTGAGAGAACGTAAGAAATTTTGTTGATCATGTGACTCCATTCAAATAGTCATTCCTCTGATGAAGTCCTTATCATAAGGTCAAAAATTTAGGAGTCATAACCTATTATGCTACAGGAAGGTATCTGTTCTTAGTTTCAGTAACTGCAAATGGTTGTAGCAGGTAACAATATTCATTCTTGAATAAGAAAGTTCAATTATTTAGTGCATTACACCAACAAGCACAATATTCTTGGCTGCTTCTTTTGTTTGATTATGGACATGAATTTGACTCAGCTGATAAAAGTTTTGGATTTTTTTCTAATTTTGAAGAACCAGCAATAAATTGGATACAACTTTTTTTCAAAACTTCAAATTTGCATAAGTATTAATGGTCAAGTCTCGGTTTGGTATTGAAGAAAGTGTAAACAGGGAAATTTACTTTCTCCATATATTCTTATTCTCTGTGCTGAGATTTTAGCTCACATAATTAAAAAAATAAAAATATTAATGGAATAAACATAGTAATGTGTTATTTTTCATGCAGATGATACAACACCTTTGATTGTTCAGAGAAATCTGTAATGTCCGCTTTACTTTTTTTGTCAATATTCACATTCTCTTCGTATAAATATTGAAAAAAAAACAGTTTGGATTGGAAGTAGAACAGGTAGCAAAAAGAATTTATCAGAATTTATGTTTCAATGGATTGTAACAAAAATGGCTGTCTTAATTGGCTCAATAGGTCTTTAGCACCTCTTGGAAAGATGACGGTAATAAATGGTTAAAATGGATTATTGTCAATATCCAGTCTATCTAAGCAGGTTCTTTGTGAACTAAATTCACTCTTTTTCAAGTTTGAATGGCATGGATGAAAAGGACAAAATAAATATTTCTGTGAAGGATTATTATCAATGAGATTAAATTTGATTAGTTTATTTACCGTTGAAAATGCTTTCAAAGGAACGTGGCTTGGAAGAATGTTGTTTGATGAGTTGAAATGGAAAACATGTTTTTATAGTTTTCAGTGTCAGATATTGAGGAATTCTGATTTAGTGGAGTAGATTTTCTTAACTGGGTTAAAAAGGCTGTCTCAGTTTTGGGAAGTGGTTTTTTAGGCATATTAAGAACTAACCAGATCATTCAAAGTGGACACAGCTAAAGATCTTATAGACCTTCAATATGATTGTATCTTTTATTACAGTCGATGGAAAAGTGAATATTAAAAAGCCTGGTTTCAAAATAGTGTGTTAGATTTGTGAATGATTTTGCAAATGAAGATGACTCCTGGACACGTTTTGATTGTTTTCAAAATTACACTTTCTGATAACATTAATGTCATAGATTTTCAAAGCATACTTGAAATTATAAGGCAAAGAAAAATACATTCAGTATTAATTATGACTCTTATTTACAACAACCTTTTATAAGTATTTTTGTGCATACTCTTACAAGAAATAAGAAAGGATTTGGAGGTATTCATGAAAAAACGATTGGAAACAATGAAATATCATATTTTGTAACAACAGAATTCTGAGTTTGTCAGCTTAGAAGATAACTGCTGCCAGCAATTTTTCTTGCTGCAGTATAAAACTGCAAAATGCACAGATGTTAGATGTTTGCAGCTTAAAATATTTGAGCCCTAGCTATGAAGGTATCTCTCAGAAGAGTTAGAATTATTTCGAAGAATCTCATTCCTCTTTGTATGTTACTTGCAGTGACGATATCTCCCTTTTGGGTTGTAACATGATAGGATTTTTACATAATATTTTACACTGAATAAGAAGTATATGTGATCGTACAGATAATTTTAAATGCATAAAAATAAATATTATATTTGAAACTGAAGACAAATCTCAGGCTGATGATGTCATTGATTTGGTAAATTTTTTCAAAGCAGTATATTTATCAATGTAGATTTAAAAGAGCAAGGCCAGTTTTGTCTTGGTTCAAAAAGATTGTTGCTTTTAATTTTAATGTAGAATGATGAAGTGCCAGTAGAAACTGTAAATTGGAGAAGTCACACAATAGGTGGTTATTGGAAAAAACAGTTGATCGATTCCAAAAAGATTTTATTTACTCTTTTAAAACCTTTGTTTTTCCCAATATATATTGCCTGAATTTTTCACCAGCAAGCAAACATGATTTCTAAGACAGTTTAAGTCAGAAAAAATGGAATCTGGCAAATTAAACATAAAGATTAAATCTGATGCAGTCATCTGTGACATTGCAAATAGAAATCTGCATAACAAATTTTGCTCTGTGGGGAAAGAAGAATAAAAAGCAATGAATAAGTGTTTGAATACATACATGTATGAGTATATCTGTGTATAAATACTTGCACCTGTGATATTAATTTGGTGATTTTTTGGTGAGCATGTATGCCATTGTAGGCATACACTGATACTTGTTGCTTGGAAATGCCAATACTTTCCATATATATTTTAATGTTTTCTTATATATAAGAACAGTATTTGCTTTCCTTTCCTATCCTCTTGCTTTCTTTTCTCATCACTTTTCTTTCATCTTACAATGACACAAAATAAGTTTCTTGAACTGCATTCTTTTTTCTTTTTTTTAATAAAGTGTATGAAATGCAGTACCAGTATTTAATGCATTACATGTATGTGTTCTCATTTCTCATGATAATTTATAAAATTTAAAAAAAAATAAAACCTGTTCATAATGTTTGCAGCCCTTCCTGGGCATTCAGATCCACCCACAAGTAAGAGCACCCCAGTTGGACCTGTGGCAGGTGGTATAATGGGCTGTTTCCTGGTTCTAGCTCTTGGAGTATACTGTTACCGTCACCACATCCACCGTAACTCACACCAGTACATCAACACATTGCCTGAGAACCATAACAGAATCTCTAATTACTATGAAGTCGAAGAGCCAGATGTTCATGATGAACCAGGGGCAGGTAATAAATAGTCAGAATAAGAGGAGTTATCTCCCTTTATTGATGTTCGTGATATTTTTTTTTCTCCATGTAAAAGTTCCAGAATTGAACCTTAGGACATTTGATACCTGATTCAGATTACAAAATCACTGGTATTGTCACTGATTTCTGATCTGAACAATGTAGAATAATGGTAATGATGACAAAATCACTGGTACTTTCATGGATTTCTCTGCTGAAGTGACTATTGAAGAATCTAAAGTCACTGAGTTCTCCTCGGAAGTGTATATTGAACAATCTAACAGTGATAAAGATGACAGAATCATTAGTATTCTCACCAGTTTCTCATCTGAAGATATTGATAAAGATGACAAAATGACGTATTGTCACTGACCTCTCCTCTGAAGTGACTATTAAACAGTCTAACATAGTGATAATGATGACAAAAGCACTGGTATTTTCACTGTTTTCTACTCTAAAAGTGACTATTGAACAATCTTAATGATAAAAAGATGACAAAATCACTGGTGTTGTTGCTGATTATTTCAACCCTGGTGTGACTATTGAACAATCTAACATGATGATAAATTAGACAGTTATTACCAGCAAACACCATTCATTAGGTTCTTCATTGATATTGAGAACATGTGTCAGTTATTGTTTATTGTATCTAATGTCAGTTACTGTGTCCCTGAAAGAGTTATAAACCTGGCACTTTTGTTGGAGTATCCAGCATTAATGTTTGCCTAAACACATTTTTCCTTGAGACATTAGTGTGTTTCTGCAAAGATATATAATTATCATATTTCTGAGTATTCCCTTTTTCCAGAATGTAAGTAATATACCCTTATTCTTTCTTTTCTAGGACATACAAATTTTGTGCTTGCTACATTTGAAAACCCTGCCAGTGTATCCCCGTATCGTGTAAACACATCATATCGGCGTCCTGCAGGTGGTGATAGTGACCATGGTTATAGCACAATGACTCCTCATGAGGACAGTGAACATGCTAGTCTTCCATGCCTTGAACCTTTATTAATTGGAAAAGATAGATATAAACCCACAGCATATGCCATGACAAGAACTCCTGTGTTACCTCCACCTCCAAGTACTATTAGTCGGCGGAGTCGCAGTCCAACACCGCCACAAACACGACTTTCTGGCTACCAGCCAATACCAGAACAAACCACACTTCCTCGTCAGACTTTTCTTAATACCCCTATTCCAGAAAATTCACACAACATTTTAGCAAATGTGCAAGTGCATATGGTAGACACGTACTAGTTTATGGTGTAGCCTAGACTAGCTAGCTGGTTAGTTGACTCTACCTCCCATGGGACTCCGTAGTTCACATGGACATGTTGCAGGCAGTACAGAAATGTAATTCAAGGCCAGTCTCAAAAGGAGCATGTCTCCTTTTCCGTATTCTATGTATAGATGTCTTTGTACCATTCTGAGGCACTTACATTACATGGACATAATGGACCAGTTCTTCACAACCCAGACTATGTCATATAATTGCTCCTGAGCAAATGAATGAAAGTGAAGGTTGCGATTGACTTTTGACTCTATGGCACTGAAAATGTATTTATTGGAGATCACAGTTGCTCAAAATAGGTTTTTGTGTCAACAAGTCCCAGTCTGTTGTGATAATGACACAAGATTCAGGAGAAGGATGTTTAGATCATTGTTTCAGGATGGCTTGTAATTTTATATTTAATTTTTTTACTAGACAAATAATGGTGGAACTGACTCCAGAGCTACTTTGGCAAGTCAGTTAGCTATGGCATTATGTTGAAAAGTTTTCGGTATAAATACAGAAACATTGTATTGATTCATGTGATGCTTCTGAAATTGAAAGAGTGTGTGTTGTTTAATGTACATATATACTGTGTGAAAAGAAATACCTCGGGATGGGAACATCAGTGTTCTGCTGATTTATATGCTTTTTTTCTGAAACAAAGCCAAGAGTTCAAACTAAATTTGACAGGGTATATGTTAATAATGTTTATGCCAGTGAATCTTCGGAAGACAGGATAGGGCCCGAACACAAGTCGTGCAGGTTACGGCTGAACAGTGTCTCAGGGGTGAAGGCTGTTTTTGCCATATTATTCATGATATAGTTTCAAGGCAAGCTGTTCTGGATGTATCATTTCACATCATCATTACATTGGATCTCAGGAAAATAGTAGTCATGGCAACAGAAAGGTCAACATTCATCAATATACTGCTACCATAGCAGCTCATTTCACAATGCAGATATTGTTGTTGCTGTTAATATAGCAGCTTATGTTAGATCAATACACAAGGATGCTCATACCATAGCATAACATTAGAGGAAATTTATATTATGGCAATGTATAGTAGAATTATGTGAATATTTGTAAAGACACAGGTATTTGTAGTATGTATATTTATACCTGTTGAAGAGACGATTATAACTTTGTCAATTTACATGTAAATTTTGGAATGTACATTGTTTACGTCAACTGTTTTAAGCTGACTTTTGATATAATTGGACAAATGATCTGCTCTTAATCAGAATATTTAATGTTCTGTTACCTTGGTCACAGAGCTAAATACTATCTGTCATCTGCTTACCCCCCCCCCCAAACAAGAATTCAGGAATATAAATTATATTGTTTGTGTGCTTATCTATCATACTGTCATAAATTGGTCTTTCTTTCAATCAAATATTTGTGCATAATACCCTATTTAATATACTTGAAACCAGATATCTTGCATGCCAAAGTAGATGTACAAAGAATATTGGCAACATTTTGATTGAAGAAACTGGAGTGTATCAATATCTCACACACAAACACAAACAGACATACATGGATTTCTGAGGTGTTTCTTTCTCTGTATGCAGCATATCAGAAGTTAAAACATCTTTACTTTGCTTACTTCATTTGATGTTTGCTCATGTAACTGAATGCTGCTTTTAAGAAGCCAATCTGTGATTGTGATTTCTATTTACCTATCAATTTTTTCCATTGCTTTTAGCAGCTGCTTTTTGATGCTTGTATTATTTCTTTTATCATAGAAGAATCTGATATGTACACACTTTAATTGGTTTTATTAAGTGCATTTTGATACACAGGATGATCGTGTAGTTTTTAAAGATATGAAAGGGGCAGTCAAATTTTTCATTGTAAAGTTTTTCTTTGTTACAGTTTGGTAGACTGTTATTTACCAATGAAATATACATGTTTTTAAAATTCATCATTGAATTGAAGTGTAAACCACATCTAAATTTATTCATTGTTAAAGGTTTGAAGTTGAAATCCTAACTTGTTAATTCTGTTTGGAACAATGGTTATATATGAAACACAATATAATCACTTAATATACCTGCATTTATAAGCAAGTTGGGGCCCTATTATTAAAATTAATAGGAGGAAGGGAATAGGTAAATTATACTGATGTCAAATGTTTGGAAATATGTTTGGCTTTTGAAGAAATATTTTAGAGTGGTTTCTGTTATGCTGCAAAAAGAGGGAAACAAAAACTGCTTCAGAAAACTTTTTTCAGATTTGTAAATAAATAGAAACTGTCACAGTGTGAAACTTTTGCAGACACCTTGACCTGTCAGTTCAACATTCATGTTATTTATAATGTTAACTCCTGTTTCAAGCTATGGTGGCTCATTGGTTAGCATGGCAGGCTCTCAACTGAAAGAGGGGTGGGGTTCAAATCCGATCATTGGATCTACCTGGTTGGCTAATATTCAGTGACCTTGAGCAAGGCACCTTGCGCTTCTTGACTCAACACAGTATAGCCTATTTATATTGCTGTGCCTTAAAACACAAAAGTAAATAGCATGTGCATGGTATACATTTTTAGGTTTCTGATTTATGCATAGAGTGCTGTGTCATTTGGGAACCATTTCCTTGTATTTAATTAAAGTTATGTTCACTGTTAAAATATTATGGTTTTATTAACACTAAAATTATGAAATAACCTATTGGTCTTAAAGGGTGAAATTCAACAAAATTCATTGTACTGTAATAATTTTGTCTTGATGCTGGTATATACAAATCAAATTTTCGATATTGCCTTTCAATCCTTTTTTATGCATAACAAATATTAAAAGTAAATATTTACAAATTTAAATATATGGATGGATATACATTGAGTTACTAATGCAGAAAAAAGGTAAAGCAGGTACATATATGTACATGTATTGCTGTGTTTGAGAAAATGACTGCAAAATTAGTCTGCATGTCATTCCAGTTTGTACTCTGCTTGCATTCTAGCAAGTATATTCCTAAGGCCAAGTGGAATTATGGTATGGCCCTGATTTTTGTTGTGTTTTCATTTCATCAACATTGACTTTATTTGGCTTCATATTAAAAAACAATGGACTTTGGAAGAAAATCTTATTGATACTACATAATGTCTGTCTATCATTAAATGTGGCTGCTGTTACATAAAACAGAAAAATCTTAAAGCCAGTTCTGACTGAAAGAGTTTATCATGAAGACCTTCCTAATTTATGCAAATGATACCAGTCCACTGTCATATTGGTAGACATGGCAGCTGTGAGGCAAAATAGATTTAAGAAAGGTTTCTGAATGACTTCTGCTGAAAAACTGATTAATATAATCTAACCAGATTTAAAAAATGACATCCTGATTTTAAGAATTTTCACATTTATGCAATTGATGTCAGTCCACTGTTAAAGAAATTTGACTATTATTTTTAATTTTTGAACATTTTCTCAAGAACAGTGTAACAAAATTTCACAATTTTTTTAAAGCATTCTGTCACATAGCCAATCCCATTGTAACAACTGATGCAGAGCATCCAGTCATAAGGCCTTTCAGATTATAACAACTAGTGCAGAGTATCCAGTCTTAAGGCCTTTCAAATTGTAACAACTAGGTCAGAGCCTCCAGTCGTAAGGCCTATCAAATTGTAACAACTGACAGAGCATTCATTTATAAGGCCTATACAAATTTGAACTGATGCAGAGTGCTGTGTCATAAGGCCTATCAAATTGTAACAACTGATGCACATCTCCCATCAAATATGGATTCAGAAATAATATTTAAAAAAAGATCCTTCGAACTGCATAGTTCCAAAAAGAGCAACTGAATTGGACCAAATTTAACAGTAAAAAGTCAAATTGGTGCAGAGTACCTGGCTAACTGCTCATGCATTAGGCTGTTGGTGAGTGGTCTCAGGCCCACAATTGGTCTCTTGTCTAATATACACTTACTATCAGGGTGATATATATCATATAGATTTTGTTAGGTATTTAAGGATATTTTTATTTTAATTGACACATACATTTGAAGTGATAATACAATTTATTTTACATGTTTTCAATAAAAGTCATACATTTTTTTAATATACCATTTATCACATTGTTAGCTTCTATGCATACAATGAATTATTTTCTCTTAAATGCAAATTGTTGGTTTTCTATGCTTAAGCAAAAAAAATTCTTAAATGCAAATGTACATTTATATGCAGGTGTTTTATGGATGAAAAATATCTCTTGCATTTGCTTTGTCATATTTTATTTAAGCAATAATATACAAAATTTTAAATAGTTTGCATGCAGCTTTTGCAGTAGAGTAGACATTTCTTTTGCTCACTTTGGTTGTAAAATTATTTTCTATTTTGATATTTATCTTGAATAATATTTATTAATATAAAAATTAAAGAACCTATTGTTTAAATATTTTGCTGAATAGGGTACAGTGCAAGTCTGCATGACTGCATCATGCATTTTTCCTTTTATGTCGATATGTGACTATACACAGTAAGTCACCAACTCTTTATATATTTTGGACAAGGTGTTTTAATTTGAACACCCTAAATTGGGTAAAGTGTTTTTTACTCTCAGATTCAAGAGTGATTTGTGACTTTGCAAAATTTGACAGTAGCACAAAGTACTAGTGATCTTATGGTACCTTGACTTGTTAAAGATTATGTTCATTTATAATAGTTCTCATTAATCATTCATTCCTTAAACACTTACATGGATGTATGTCCTTCTGTCCAGACCTCACTCCCAACATATTATGTTGGAGGCATAATGACCAACATGCAGGTTAATAAATTGTTACAAAACTGACAGATGTTTTTGTTTTCTTTTAGAAACCTGCATAAAATTTCAGCATCACCTGGTCCATAACATAAATTAACTTACATATGACCCTGCCACAATTATTTATGGAACTTACAATTTATATATGTATCTGCTGCCATTGATGATCAGTGTATAGAATTTAAATACAGATATGATTCTATAACCAAAGGATCAAAGTACAGGATTTAAACACAACTATCACCAAAGTATGATTCTGTCACCATGGGTGACCATAGGATAGAATTTGAACAAAAATATGAATAATGTGTCATCCACAGGTTAGATATATGTGTATTTTCACTTATACAGTGATACTGAATCACTGATTTCACTAAGCTAGTGATGTTGAATATTGATTTGAAATAGAACATATATGGCATGACATCTGTTTGATGATCACAGTGTATTTCCAGTTCCACATCTCTTGTTAAATAGTCAAGGAGCCACCATGCATGGCCTGCCTGTCTCAGTCTACCAAAGGATCCCACAAGAATCCCTGCATACCTGTTGGTCTCAAAGCTTTGGTTTCTCTCTGCAAGTAATGCTGTACCATCTTGCTAGCCAATGTCATCATTGACTGCAGCATATGTTTTACATAAAAGCACACAGAGTTCTATGACTCCCCATCGTAAGTAAAATATATGGCTAAGCCATGTAGTAAATGAGGCATGGTTAAATGCAAATACAGTAGTATACATTATGCATGTGTGCACATGAATTGGCTTCATCACATTAAACTATTTCATCAGAAGTATTGCACAGAGCTTATTATTATAATGTCCACATTCATACACGAGTCCATATAAAACAGGAATGATCTCACAGAAGTCAAAGTTGAATATATTTGTGTGGGTTCAGTGCCATTTTTCAGAACATAATTGGCAGTGTGGCTTTCAACAGTTTTATCCATTAAAATCCTTTCGGGTTCCAACATTTCCAAATGTCCAAGATGGAAGTCACCTGAGATGGCCAGGCTGTTTAAACCTAACTTTGCCTAGAAAAAAGTCTTCAGGTATTATTTGACATTGTTCGAAGCCTCAGGATGGTTAAGTACGAACAGCAGCCATGGTATTTTGCACAACAATTTTGTTGGAGGCTATGCTTTGTGGGGATTTAATTTCACCCCTGGTCAATGCAGCAACGAAGGACATTTTTTTGTTTAAAAATAGGCGAATAGCTTATGGAACTTCAGTTTCCAATATTTCTGAGCAATGCAGTGAATGTCATCTTGTATGCATATTTTGACAATACTGTGGAAATCAAGTTTGAGGGAAGTGATCATAAAGTGTTAGAAAAGAAAAGATGGAAAAGAAAATAACCTATGATCCATAAGAGAAAGACAGACGTACTGTAATGATGTCAAGCAGACCAGAACTAGAACAACATTTTGTTAATCTCTTTTTCTCATAGCATGACAAAAAGAATTACATGTCTCACCAGAGAACATTGTTATGGATATCAGATCTATCCTAGTCAGACAGAAAATGACAAATGTATGATACTGAGTCAAGAATAAAAGTTGAAATAGGCATGGACTTCATCGCAGAAAAGAAAATTTTGAAGAGCTGCATGACCATTCCTTAGTTCCAATCACTTCTCTAAAGACCAAATGCATCAATGCCCTCTTGAAATAGAGTACGGGACTACCAGGTTCATAGTTTTGACAAAAGTTTTCATGGAAAAGTCAGTGTAAATCGATGACTTATCATTATATGTGAAAAATAAGAAGAAATGAATTGGATATCTTGGAACTTCGTTACCTTCTCACAGTTTATACACAGCTTCTTTGAATCCCACTGTTCTAAAAGTCAACTTCCTCATTGCAAACCTAAGGACGTTTAAGCATACTTGTTCAACACAGACGATAGTCGTTGACCATAAACCCATTGGGTAGACATCTACTTTCCAAACAATCACAGTGTAGAATATTTTGATTCTTGGAACACATCATTGACTTTATGAGAAGAAATGCCATATCAACTCCATTCAATAATGTGAGATTACAAGTGTCATATTCCATGGTATGTGGACAATATTGTTTTTCATTATCAACGTTGTCTGAGATATGCACTAGAACATATAGTGAATATTTTGATTGTGAGTACTCCAGAAATAAAGGACTAGAAATATGGTTTTGTAAACATTATGGCCATCTCATGTCTTTAGCCCCAAAACTAAGTATGCATCAATAGCAAATTGGCTGTGGCTTAGATCATTTGATGTCATGTTTGACTCCACAACGTTGTCATCCTTGTAAATACGTTCATATTTAATATTGTTGGTTTATATTTTTGTTAGAGAATCTTCTTATTCAACATGTATGAAAAAAAGAAATAATGTTATCTTATCTCTTTTAAAAATAAAATTGTATGGAAATGCACTTTCACATTACTCATTATCGATCTTAGTTATGTTTTCCTTCTAGTCAGCGTACGGAATAGGAGGAATGTTTTCCATAACGTCAGTGCTTTATCCATATAAAGCATTGTATTCACTAGTGTGGCTGAACGACGAAAGAAGCAAATTCCAGGAAAAACAACTTTCCAAGCCCCGATAACATATCCAGATTTCTTAAAGTCAGAGTGAAAAATATCAACTCGATATATAAAAATATCTTGGAATACTTTTCTGGGAAAAGACAAAAAAATATAATCCTCAGCAAGAATAGAAATTTCGTACACAAAGTAGACAAAACTTGCCTCCTCTATAAAGGATAGCCAGTTCGCCTTGTCAAAGAGTCTGACCTAGTGTCAAGCGATCTGGACTATCCCCAAGCAAAGACGCCCCCGCCCCCCCCCCCGAAAACCAACAAATATATAAAAAATAGTAGCAAACAAACAATTTTTTTTTTGTAATAGGCAAATCCCATCTGCCTAGACTAGGTGAGGAGGATCTTCGCCCTGGGGTAGGGGATTAATAGGAGACATGGTTCGTGGTATGGGCGAGCCAATCCCATTCTTCCGATCGATAGAAAGTACACTTTCCATAAAATTGACAACCACGGGTAAGTTAAAGCTATGTTAAAAATCCAAATCACACACACACACACACACACACACACACACACAAATACACACATCGTCTTTCCCTGGAGTGACAGCACGAGTTTATATGTAATAGTATAGTATTGTGTCGATAAAAATTCAATAATTAAGACACGAACCTCAAGTATCATCCCCATTTCAACCCATGGGCCCTTTATAAAATTATGTGACCCTGATACCACACAGTTATATGGTCGAGTACTATAAATCGTGAGATCCAGTCTTAGAATATGGAATCCGAGCGAAGGTGCTTGAAAAGAAGATTGCCAAAAGTCTGCAAGTCAAAGTTGCCTTAAAACATGCCAACATAAATGAAAATTATTCTCATATATGCATCGACGAGAAAAAAAGAATACTGCTCAGGTGGTTACACGTATCATCACTGGCGCCTTAAATATTCAGATTTCCACTGATGATATTGATATTGCACTTAGATTGCCCAGGAAAAAACAAAGATGCGACACGACCACAATAATGAAAAAGGTAAGATAATAAAGAACTGGAAAGAAAAGACGAAGATAAGCCAGGATTTATCTGACGGGATCAATCAACTGCTGGATAAATTGTGCAACATCGAGGTTGTTAATCGTTTGTGTCAAAATGACTGAAACTGTCAACTGCTGGATACAAACATGGAGGTGGTCTGGTCGTTTAATGGCAAAATGACGGGAACAGTCAACTGCTGTGTGGCGTTTGGTAGGGTTGAGGTGGGGTGCTCGCAATATATTATTTAAATTACCAAAGAAGTCCCACCCCGGGCTCGATTTTGTAGGGAGAGAACTTAGTGATTGAGAGAGGTAAGGCTCCGAGCCCCCAGTCAGCAATGCGGGGTCTAACATATATACATGGCTTCTAACCAATTCCTTTGTTCTTGACTTACGTAATCGCGGGCAGGCAACGTGACATGCTGGATACAAACATCGAGGTGGTCCAGTCGTTGAATGGCAAAATGACGGGAACAGTCAACTGCTGGATACAAACATCAAGATGGTCTGGTCGTTTAATGGCAAAAATGGCATAAATAAAAGCTGTGTTTCGAAAGACAAGTGTTTTTTGACGTCGAGGAAGACATAAATTAAACGATGGGGAAGCACATTTAAAATTTCACTGAAGTGAATGTACTTTTCTACATTATACAATCAACCTCGAACACGGCCAGACGACTTGATCAGGTCCAGGACTAGATAGTCATACATGTATAATCGTATGTAAGAATATGGGTTCAAATTATGTGGTGTTCCTTTACATGTTAGAACTATTCTGGAGTTTGATTTGTTTATATTGTCTTTTTTTATGCCATGATTGTATGCATTTATCTAACGGATATGTATGGTCCTGCTCTATGCGTGAATCTTAAATGGCCTGATATTGATATATCTATAAGGACCCACCAACCCCTCTTTTATTTCCGATGCCTTTATTGCTCCAATAATTTAGAATAGTGTGTTGTTTTCATTTATATTAAACTATTCAAGACTGTCATGAACAAAAAAAGGGAACGTTACCACTGTTTAGTAACACAAATCGATTTACCTCTCTGGTATATTTAGCTATATGTAATGTCCCGTTATCATTCCATCGATATTAGGTTGTATGGTTCGATTTGTACTTAAAATGATAGAGACAGTTAACCTTTTATATATAAATTCTTCCTCTGTTTATTCCGTTCGTTCCGTGTTAACCCTCATTTCCTTTATTAGTTTTTCTCTGCTCCGTTCCCGTTTCAAGATAATTAAGGTGAACCTTGTTAATAATCATGGCGTATTTCAAGTAAATGCAAAAAGGTATGACCACTTACAGAAAAGGCACACTATGTTGTTCATGATATGGAAAGTAATATTTTTTTTTTAACGATATGGAAAGTCCCTACCCCCGCCACAGGAAACAAAATGTGATAAATGAGCTATCACTGCTCGAATTACCCTCTTATACATTTTGAATATATTTGGTGAGGCCGTTTTCCGCAACAAACCTCTTTTCTTCATCCTTCCACCTTCCTTGGTCAGCTGCCTGCTCTTTTCACGTTTCGCCTGATCACGCAAGGAATAAGGTGTCGAACGATAACAAGTCAAAATATAATTAAGATAGGAACCTTCAATGTAAAAGGACTGGATGGGGGACTAAAACGAGGCGCAAGATAGTCAAATGAATTCGGGATTCAAAGATGGATTTATGGTTTCTGTGTTATGTATACTTAATTTGCATTGTGTGCTTGGCCTTTATCTGTAACTGGTGGCATGATTTTGGGCATACATGGCTAATGTCATCTTTTGAAAAAGATGTTTACTTGAATTTGAGTTCAAGACCTAGCTTTAACTATGACCTTAGATAGTGATGAAAGTGAAGATATTCACAGTTTGCTGCAATTTTACATTAAGATGATTGAGTGTTTTTTTCAGACAATGCTACAACGACATAGGTCTACTGGGGATTATATAAAAGAGGTTTTGTCAAGACAGTCTTCATTCTTATTTTAACATCAGTCCGGAGTTAAGTTTTGTTCAGATATATAATTTGAGATAAATCATTTGTTTAAATTATTCATTGGAATTACAAAGTGATCATTGATTTTTGGGACTAAAACCATATTTTCGATTATTTAGGACTCTTTCAAGAAGATTTTGCGTTATATCATTGTGATGCATCAAAATTATTAGTACATCGGCACACTCAATATTAGTGGAATTCCTTTAGAACATTCTATACTTATTGACATGTGATAAACCGTAGTTTAATTTTTTCTTTTTAAAAATCACAATACTGTAAGTTCCTCTTAAATTATCACTTTATAAGTCAGAAAATTAAATTATTTGTCGATTGTTTCTTTCTGTTACTTAGTTTACGATCAAAGAGTAGTAATATCTGCAAGAAACTCTCTTTGAAAATTATGATTGATGTCTCTGGACGAAACGAAAGTGGCCTTGAAGCAATTTTCCTGTTTTAATATTAAAGTATATCTGGTGGGTAGCTTGTTCTAAATTTCAGCTAAAGATAAGCAGTTCCAGTGAAGTGATGAGTTGGAGAATTATTATAGTACAATAAAGTATTGAAGATTTTATAAACGTTTATGGGCCCAATGCTAATGATCTATGCAAAATTTGGAATAATATATACAGGGTTTTTTGGCGCCGAAGTATTTACTATTGATTGTGATTTTACGCAAGGAATCGATGTTGCTATGGATAAAAAAAGGGTCGGTGGGTAACACGAAGCCAAAACCAATAGCCAGAAATATTTTATGTAAATTTTGAGCAAACATCCAGAAGAAAAGTAATTTAGGTGGTACTCCAAAAATGTTTCTTATATTCTGTTGACTTGATTATGTTTCTAGTCATTATTCTGTAGACTTGATTATTTTTCTAGACTATATTCTATAGACTTGATTATTTATTAGTCTATATTCATTAGAATTCATTATTTTTCTAGACTATATTCTGTAGACTTGATTATTTTTCTAGTCTTTATTCTGTAGACTTCATTATTTTTCTAGACTATATTCTATAGACTTGATTATTTTTCTAGTCTTTATTCTGTAGACTTCATTATTTTTCTAGACTATATTATGTTAACTTTATTATTGTCCTAGTCTATATTCTGTAGACTTTATTATTTTTCTAGTCTCCGACAGGTTAAGAAACAATATTTTGGATTGCAGATTTATACATTCTATGTATTCGGATCACTCGGCAGTTAAATTAGACCTTGAGCGCCCTCTGATGTTTGTAAAGATAAACGCGGCAAAGGGTACTTTAAACTGAGAAATAGTTTTCTATTTGGTGAAGTATACAAACACATATTAGGGGATAATCCGAAGGCTATAACGGCAATAAACATGACAGCCGATCTCGATATAAAATTTGAATTAAAGGTGTTATCAGAAACGAAGCCATTAAATTTGCGTCTAGAAACAAGAAAAGTTGGATGGAAAATGTAAAGGAAATGGAGATAGAGAGAGCAATATTAAAGTTCTGTTTTGAATATGACCCAAGTGACACAAAATTTAAAACAAAGCTAGATAAGATAAATTAGCAAGACGAATATAGGGGGAGATAAAATCAGTAAAATCATTAAAAAAACTGAAAATTGAAGTAAAGTAATATATTATACATAAACTATTTTTAAAAAAGAAAATGGGTACTGAGAAAATATATACCGCAAGAAATCATGATTTCTTTCTATTAACCTATGGAGAAAAACAAGCTGAGGATGAAAAGGTATGGTAAGAAAAGTTCTCATCACTCGAAGACTGCCTTCCAGAGTTGAAACGTATGCATAACAAGGAAAGTCGTTGCCCTAAAGGCATTACTCGGGAGGTTTAGAAATTACTTTGGCACGATTCTGAAGAATTAAACTATGGCTGTCGTTAACTTCAGATTCCTAAAAGGAAAACTGCACTGTTTACAGAATCTTCGTGTAATATCTTTAATTCCATAACGAGAAAAGGATTTGACTGACTTATACAGTTGGATACCTGCCAGTCTACTGAATATAGACTATAAAATTGCAAATAAAGCTAACGCAAAGGACTAAAGACCAATGTCCCAAGGTTATCCACGAGAGCCAGACAGGATTTTATTAAAAATAGTGCCACAGGTAAAATTATTCGGTTGCTTTGGAATATTGTTAAACATATAGAAAATACTATTTCTCCAGCTCCCCTCTTATTTGCTGATTTTGAAAAAGCCTTTGATAATTAAGATCATTAGTTCATGTACGAAACCCTTGAATTACTCGATCTGAACCCTACTTTTTTAAATTGCATCCATCATTTCGTAATAGAAATGTTAAAAGCTGTTTTTAAAAAAATGTTTTCTTATTGTTTCCTTTGCTTACTACCCACTTTGTTATTTTATTTATATTATCAATTAAATTTATATCTAATGTGCTCTAAGCACAGGCAGATATTAAATATAATAAGCTTTATGAAAGAGTGATAAACAGAATTTCTTTGAGGACGATGATGCAATAATACTTAATAATTCAGAATGAAGTTTTAGTACAGTCATAAATATCTTTGATGAGTTTAGAAATATTTGCATTATACCGCAAAAATACATCGTTTTCAACTATTATTCTAGTAACTGTTTAATTGGACTTCGACTATTATTCTAATAAACTGGATTTGAACTATTTATTCTAATAAACTGTTTAACTGAACTTCAACTATTATTCTAGTAAACTGTTTAACTGGACTTCGCAGAGTGCTAATACTTTAGAGATAACGTTGCACACAAATTTATTACATGCACTGAATTTATATCCTAAGCTATGCCTCCCGTGGAAAATGTAAATGTCGAAATTTATCATTGATTCATAGAATAAGAGTAGTAACAACGTTTTCCATGATTAAATTGATATTACCAATAACTGTTCTTAAAAATCTGATAACTAAGAAGATGAAAAAAATAAAATAAAATATTTTGTCTCATTATATTGGGCTCGAAAACGGATCGCATGTCAAAGGAAATTTTTATAAAACGCTATGGTTAGGGTGACTTAAGAATGCTGGATTTAGATATATTTATTCATGCACTAAAATCGACTTGGGTATATAGCACCTTCAGTAAAAATGACGGTGAAATATGGCAAATATCGGCACTCGAAATAATTATAAAGATAGGAGGCGATATTTTTTTTTTTCCAGGGACATTGCCCACCACATATAATTCACAACATCAATATAAATAGTATCTTTCAATTAGATACTAGAAGCATGGAGCTTTTTCAATTACACAGAAAATTCTCCACTGACTCAGAAGAACAATACACAGAAAAATAAAAATGACAGTCGTTACATGTTAAGGCTCCTACAAAACGTAACAAGAAAAACGTGAAGACAACAAGCTTTGTAAAATTAAACAAATAATTTATTTCCCTAGAGAAACAAGGTAAACATGAGGAAAAAAAACTTACGGTTCTACGAATCAAATTCAAAAATAATCCAAGAATAATCCAAGAATTAAAAAATAGAAGTCCTAGTAATGAAAGGTCCTGATGAAACTGAGTTCTAATCCCCGATGAAATCCAAATTGAAAGGGATGACGTATACTGTGGTCAGCGTCGTACAGACGTGTGAACAGTTCTTTGTTGAATCACAGAAAATAATATTCCAATTTTAATTATGTATAAATTTCGATAACTGTCTTTGTTCAAGAATTAATTTAAAACACAAGTATTTCCAGGGAAAAATAATATCTTTGAAATTCAAATAATCTGAAGAAAAATAAAATAATTAGCCCCAAAACTGGTCACAACATAGAACACTTTAACTTCTCAAGTGTTAAGGCACTAATAACTATTCTTTCTCAAAACATCAATAATAAATCTCGCTACAACGCAAAACAGATGCCCGGATGTGTGTCAATCCTCTGTTAAAACCTAATTGATACATATTATCTGTCACGTACTCCAAGTAGTGCTTCGATTTCACTTTATGAATATTACTCTGGAAAAGAATAAAAAAATAAAAAAAGTTGTTTACCACAACTCTTACTGGTTTTGAATCAAGGTCTGGAATAGGTCAGCGTTAGATACGATCTGTCTATTATTAATTATTTACTACTGAATTAAATTTCTGGACAATGTAAAATCCGGTAAATACACTTATATTACAATAACAAGTAATGGAATAGTATTGCTCGTGTTTGGCTTATTTGGTATCAGTCTGCAGATGCGTTTAATGTTGTATTTAGATTTAATTTTGAGCGGCTACAATTATTGAAATTATTTATTGGAATCACAAAGTGCTTTTAAAGTCTTGACTAAACAGCATTTCGGTATCACTGTGAATTCATTCAAAGGAGTTTTGAACAATGCCATTGTGATAAATCAATAATGTTGGCACATCAGCATCTTCAAGGATACTAGTACGTAACACATTCAGGACCTGGAATTCATTCGCAATACTCAATTCGTCTGGATTAGTGTTTGAACATTTCGGATTATTTTGGACTAAATTCACAATACTGTAGGTTTATTTTAAATTTTCATTTTATAATTTACAGAATTAAATTATTTGTTTTACAAAACTTGCTGCCGTTGCTTCTTTCTGTTACTTAGTTTAAGACCACAGATTCGTCTCAATAGCTTGTATACTGATTGGGAACGCATATTAATTCGACCATTTGTTTTAGTTGTTGACTTTATTTGCTGGACAGAGAATCATGCAACATGGATCATTCGACCTACTTTAACTATAAACTGCTTGTAGTACACTACACAACTGATTTTGAACAGTCGTAATGACGCCTTAAATCCGAGTTGTGACCTTGTTAAATATTTTAGACCAGCATATATGAAATATCATTTTCGTAAAAAGCGTGAAAACAGTAGTTTTATGTTTCGATTATCACATAAGTACTGTGTCGTGCTATATTCGTTCGAGTTCGCAAATGACGACGAAATCACTAACTGGTTTGATTTCTGTGAGTACGTGAGTGGCTGATCAAGCCAATTTGTGCTCTGAACTTTCTTTGGCACACTTGATAGAAGATGTCGTATGGGTGTGCTTGATTATTTGAAGATGTGCTGAAGTTCTAAGATTTATGCCGCTCCCTTTTCTGCACTGCTTCTGCAGTTATCCTCTGTTAAAATACGTAGCTCTAGTATGGATGAGACTCCTCCAGGTGGAGTGTTCCTTTGGGAGATCTTCCCAAGACTCGGGTCAGTGTTAAAGTATTTCAAGGATGGCTTGAGGGAATCTTTAAAGCGTTTCTTCTGACCACTATAAGAACGCTTTCCCCCACCAGTTCCCCAAAAAAAGATCTTCCTGGTAATCGCTCTACTGACATCCTGGTGATATGGATTGCCCAGCCCAACTGGGACTTCATCTGCAGAGTGATGATGCTTGTAATGCCTACGCGTGTGAGAACATCAGTATCTGGGACTCCCTGTCCCAACATCTTATCCTGAAGAGTTTCCTCAGGCATCTGATATGATGGCATAACGTCTATACATCGTCCAGGTTTCGTAAGCATACAACATGGTCGAAAACCCAATGGCTTTGTAGACCTGAAGTTTTGTACACAGTCCACCAAAGACCATACACGCTTTAGTAATTCTGGCATTGGTTTCGTAATCAATGTGGACTGCAAATGACAGTGTTCTGTCGCGTTAGGTGAACTTGTCCATTGCCAGGAAGGTTTGGCATTTTACTGTGATGGTAGGCTCTACGTAACGTATTCCTGGTGCAAGCCAGTGCATCACTTCTGTCCTCTAGGTACGCATACTATTCGTGAGATATCCATTATATACTGCGGAATGCTAATAATTCTAAAACTACAACATCCCAACTTAAATGCCTTGAAACCCTCAATTAAGGTCCTAATATTTTTTTTTTTTGTTATACTGAATGCGCCACGAGAAATTAAAGTCCAAATCTCCAAAAAAACCGAGCCATATTGGCGATGTCACGACATCGGGCACATCGAAATGTCTGATTACGTCACAGACACCCAAGCGAGAGTGAACATTTTTAAACCAGTTTCAAAAGATATAATCAAAATTTCTCAAGTACCTGAATTAAATTTTGCATATCAATTTTTGCTCGGTATATGAATTAATGACAGTTATCATTAAATGTAGTGAGAATTAAGTTTAGATAAACACCGGAACAGCGACTGACCCACTAACATCAGTTCGACGCATTGCTGTGACGTCATGTTACATAAGTGGCGACGTTCACGACAGAATGGCCAATAAAATCGATAGTTTGATTTAGCATTACAAGGTAACATAGCTTAGAGATTGTGGCATAATACATGAGTTTAATGGGTACTATCTCGATGAAAATAAGTATTATTTATATGAATTATAATGGCGAACTAAGAGAGCTCATTAGAAAACGTGTATATATGTAAAACATACAAGATATACGTTTAGCATTTTGAAAACACTGACACCAGAAATATCAAGAGTCTCGGCTATTATTTTCCGTTTTTTGCGTATGCTCCATTACGTTAAGGAATGACGAAAGACAACGAATTCAGTGTTCGTGACGGTTATCAGATTTAACACAATACATCACATATCCATAATGTCATCCGACGTCAGTCAGAACACACACACACACACACACACACACACACACACACACTACACCCAGCAAGTTTAGCTTAATAATAGGTTTTACCTTTTTCATGTTAAAATGCTTCTTGGCATCATGTTGTGCAGTTTTATTTAGAGGCTAGTATTCTACATGAAATGGTAACAATTTTCGTGGAACCTGTTTCAGCTATACAGTCTTGCAAGTTGGCTCAAAAATTGGATTAGATATGGTTTAAAGGAAGTAATTATGACAACCAACTCATAGGTTGATCGAAAGCACCGGTATTTTCTAAATTTGCCCAGTAGCTTGTTTGACGCAAGACAGACTGTTCCTATTATATTTTATCTAAAATTAAATGTATCAATTCGTTATTTATAATAACATTGCAATATAGGAAATAAAATCAAAGGCAGTCACAAAACGTAGGCGGATACTTGTTATTTGGCAAATTGTTGATCATTATTTATAATTGCTTTGAAGTTAATTGGAAATATTCGATATTTCCTTTCTCCTGTCTCTGGAGAAAATGTCTGCACTTAAAAGCACAATCCATTATTAGAACAATCTTTTCTAATACAGATCGTAATCTATTTTACTCTGTACTGAAGTTGTATATTGTCTAAAAGTCTACTCTGCCACTACTAAAGGGGCCAAAAAAATATCTAGGAGAGTGCCAGATAATACAGCTGATCAAGGTACAAAAAAACTAATGAACAGGGTATAACAAAATAAAATAGATAGAATTCAAGTACTAAGAAAGCCAAGTGATGGAACATATTCTAGTTATAATGAAGACATGACAGTACTTGTACATGCAGAACTGCGTGATTTAAGAACATGACATGGAAAGGTTTACGGGACGGCACGGAAAGATTCAACAGGTCTGCAATAGTTACTCCTATTAATTTCAATTTGTAATATCATTTAGTCCTTCGTAAACGTGAATATCGATTTACAAGTAGATAATGATAACAGTATGATGTCAAAAATAATACTATTTGTCCTATGGGAAAGTCAAATACCCGTCCATCTTGAAAACGACTTTATGTTAAAAATTTCATAGTATTAAAACGAGACTCTTAAAGATATAATGTTGGGTGGGAGTCCGTTTATTAAAGTGCAATTTGACAGTCAGTTTTAAGATGGATGCTAAAAAAGTTGTTGTAGTTTTAATCTGTAATATTTTCCCTTTAAATTAATTTTTCATTTTTAAATAGGTTTTGAATATTTTCTTTAAAGTTTTTGACATTTTTGTTCTTTAGCATTTGCAAAGTTACATAATTTTTTTATTTTGTTTTTAACTTTACATTTGAATACTTGTATACAAAAATTAGTTTTACGTTGTGTTTTTTATATTTGTAATATTTCTATTTTAAAAATTGGTCAACTGATTTTCTATTTTGTTTTAATTTTTGTCTTTATTGATATGTATTTTAAAACTTGTGTTTGTTTATTATTCTTAACTATCTCTGTTCTATTTGTTAAATATTTGTTTTTAGATTTTTTATTATTTTATTTTTGTTCTGTAATTGTTTGTTCAATTTTCTTACATTTTATGGCAATTTTAAATATTTTGTTTTCGTTGTTTAAATGTGCTTTTGGTTATGTGTTTTATTTAATATTTTTTCGAATTGTTGTGGTTGTCAAATAGTTAGTTAACTCGTTACATTGTTAAAGATTTTCCGGTTTTTCTTAGTCTTTGGTGAAAGTTTTTATTCACGTTTGAGAATATAACATTAATTTTTATATAGGCCATATATTTAATATAACGTTCCGTGTTTTTGTAGCCTTTAGTAAATTCCATGCCCATTTCGAAATTTTAGTACGAGCTATTTTCTTTAAAACATTTCGAATGTTTGTATTCTCCACAAAGATCCATGTAAGTGTCATAATTTGAGCACGACGTGTAGTCAGTCTGTCATAATATTTAATATAATGCCACATTTAGTAATTCCATATGTGTTTAATATAATGTTCATGGTTTTTTAAAATCAACAATAAATTCCTTGATAGCTTTGTATTTTTTTTTATTTATTGCTAATACGCATACTTTTTTTCGCAGCCGTCTGCAATTTTATCCTGTTGCATGGCTCTTTAATGTTAAATGGACGGAACCCTAATCGACCTCATAACACCAAATGCCCCATAATGTCATCCAATGTTAAGCCTATGGAAATTTTACCATTAAATTCCGATAGGGTCCCAAAGTGTCATCTTTGCAACGAGGTATGAAAATGGACTTTCCCATTGGGTCCATTCTGCTATTTTCAACCCAATACTGACATCAATAACTACTGTAACAAATTTAACTACCTGTGCTCTTTTAATGGAACAGTTTCAGCTACTGTAAGACTAAGGAGGTTTATATTTTATATGGTTTTTGCATACCGAATGCCGTGGTCAGTGATATGTTGTGCGTATGATGTTAGAACTTGTAGAACACGGTACAACATAGAAAGAGTCTGAATATTTAAATGACATAAAATGCCTTGGTAGAAGCATTTTGGAAGAAGCTTCAAAACTATTACCGATTGTTTTTGAATTGTCTGATTTTTGTAAGGTTTCTTCCCAATGAACTATTTCATAGCATCCTGCCGAATATTTTCTATGACTTCTATTTTTATATCAGTTAGCTGTTAATAACTTGATACAATTAATGAAACGAAAAGTCCAAGACTTTTTACAATATTTTATGCTGTTGTTTCTCATTCGGTTTAATATAATGTACTAGCTAGTTGTTAATTGTAAAACAAATATTGTATCAAGGTAATAGGAATTAAATTTGTCAGACTAATCCGATATGCCACAGATTTGAAAATGTTTCTATTGACATCAAGTGAGTTAAAAGCCTTAGATGTTGAATCTTGTAGCATTGATACACAATGAAACGTCAATTATAACCTAATTGGGATTGCAACTAATATAACACCTAGCAGATTCTCATGTTATCAGTCTGCATCTATTGCAAACCATAAGTACATTGCACTTAGCAGCTTTGTCACTAACGGCGATACAAAATGCACCCCACCCCCACCCCTCGAGTAAAACTTTCCCTTACAATGAAAAATTAAAACTAGTTTCCTTGATGTTATATATTTTGAGGACAAACACAAGTAAACATTCATTGATTTTCTTCGTCCCAATCTGTTCCAGTATGTTTCAGTTTCACTGCTCTTCCGAGTCTTTACAATAATGTCAGAAGTAACTGTTGACAAACTTATCTCCTAAATATAAATTAATGATTGTTTTCCAACGAATATTTTTCCTCGCTAACAATTTTTTCAAAGATTGTTACAGTGAATATGTTTTGGGTGCGGGTACTGTACAACCTCTACAGAACGTTCGTATCTACCAGACGTCGGAGTTGAATGAAAGTTTTCCCAGTTAGAATATTTTTGGGGTGCGGGTACTATACAACCTCTACAGACCGTTCGTATGTACCAGACGTCAGAACTGACAGTATAGTTACCCAGTTAGAATATTTTTTGGGACGGAGGTGTTTGTTTATATATGCTTTCAAACGTGAATTATATAACTTTAGTAAGCACGAACTTTAGTAAGCATGCAGTTTAAGTTCAGCAAAAGATGTGACATCTAATTTTAATGGTTGCTGAATTTCGATTTGCAACCGAGACTCATCTAGCCCCGATTTCTCAATCGTTTTAAAACATGCTTTTGATTGAGATGAGAGTTAAAATCGATAACTAATAATTTAGTATTAATTTAATAATAAAATTTAATTAATTTAATCAAGATTTTTGCCCTAGAAAATTGTTACCGTTTTGTGCAGGTGATATATCGTTGATATTATATATAGAATTGAAACAGGTCATGTAAATTCAGACAGGAATCACGTGGAAGACTATTTTAAATTTTAAATAACTTAATAACTGAAACCTACTTGTTATTGCCGGAGATTGTCAGGAGGCATTAATGCATGAATTAATGTACAGTTTTGGCAAATTATAAAGATCTATTCATCCTAATAGAGTTTGGTTGGTAGGTGCTCTTCGGCACAGCAACACAAGTAGGTTAATTAGTGCCGAGGCAATTTTGAGTAGAGTTTCTTGCCAAAATAAACACCATGGTAGCTGTCCCTGGCTAGTCCAATAGTTGGATTTGGGCTCGCACTGTTGAGGTCGTAGGCCCGACACACTAAACACTGAGCAACCTCGGCTCTCTGTGTTTATGTGTGTATGTGCGAGAGAGAGAGAGAGAGAGAGAGAGAGAGAGAGAGAGAGAGAGAGAGAGAGAGAAGACGAAGAAGAAAATGAGTTGGGCTTTAATTTGGAAATATTAGTTTTGTTAGCATTCAAAGGGCACATATATTTCCAAATTGGGAAACAAAGTAATTTAAGAGGTGATATCGCATGTGGAGATACCACTTTTATCTGCAATTTTGCCATATCAGTTTTACTCATACTGTGACTGGCGAAAGGAATTTGAGGAAAAAAGACCAGGTCTGTCTGATAATATCCCATTTATCCCATATATGGGCTCGTGACGCCTTGTATAGATTATAACGCGCTAAAAGTGACGTTAAACCCACAGAAAGAAGAAATAAAGGTAAGGGAATTGATCAAATTGATCGGCGGCGTAGGAGGAGGGGTGGGCGGTATACCTATAAAAAGGAATCCAAGCTTTATACAAGAGTTGTTTAAACGCTAACTTGTTATTAGTGTATAAACTACTTCCTGTCATAGAAGAATGTGGACATGAAACGGTCTCCAAAATGAAAGAACGTTATCCAAACACGGCACGTTTTTAAGCGGTAAAATAACTCATTATGTGATGCATTTCCACTATAAATAAATTTGTCTATGTTTACTGTAGTCTGTTGTTCCAAATAGAATAATGCAAATAAGCGGTCACAAACACATTACTGTAAATCTGGAATATTTGCGTCCATAATCATCCCTTTCAACAATTTCATTGATTAGTAGTGCAAACGACACTTTCCCTGTTATACATGTCTCAAACAAAACTAAAATCTTTCTACATAATACTGAACTTGCAAATACATTCTGTGTTGAAAATTATGTTGTTTGAGTGAAATATTATTTTTATTCGGTAGAACAGTTACTCTTCGAATTATAATTTATAAAAAAGCTAATAAATGCCACTTGTTGTTGAACTGTGCAAACAAATCTAAGGACTTTTTTTACGCAAAACAAATGAAAGGGTCAGATGGAAATAAATTATTTATTCTTCTTTCTCTCTTATTTTCAATAAAATAAAAACTGTGACGAACATAATCTCAAATGGGCAATTACACTGGACAACAAATTTTTACAAAAGTCATGTTACTGAAATAAAATTAGTCAATTCTTATCAATTTTTATGTGCTGAACACGAATATGACAGTCAAATTGCAAAATTGGCTCTAGTTTTTTTGTAATCTGCAAGAAATTAATGTTTACATAACGAAATGCATTCCAATAGTAAAAGGTCAACTGTAATAGCCTACCTATAAAAATCAAGTCATTGACTACATCTTAGATTTCTTCGCCTGTCTCTTGTACAGCTGTTCGGGAGCATCTCTGAGGAGTGTCCAGCAGTAGTCAGCCAGCATTGTAGTGGACCATTTTCCCTGGTATCTTTGTTCCATTGTTGCGATATCTTGATGAAAACGTTCGCCGTGTTCATCACTAACAATACCACAGTTGCTAGGAAAGAAATCCAAATGGGAATGAAGGAAGTGAATCTTTAGAGACATATTGCAGCCAAGTTTCTTATGCTTCATCAACATGTCTTCTACTAGTTCCTTATAGTTTTCTGCCCTAACATTTCCGAGGAAGTTTGTAGAAACTAGGCGAAAAACATTCCATGCTTGTTTCGCGTCACCTTCCAGCAAGTTGTTGAACCGGTCATCTTTGAAAAGCTCTCGAATCTGAGGACCCACAAAAACTCCCTCTTTAATCTTTGCTTCGCTGAGTCGAGGGAATTTTTCATGCAGGTATCGGAATGCTGGCAAAGTCCGGTCAATGGCTTTCACGAAGTTCTTCATCAAACCTAGTTTGATGTGAAGGGGTGGTAGCAAGATTTTCTGAGCCTCAACCAGAGCTGGGTGTTGGATATTCTTCTCTCCAATGGCTACATTCTGCCTGTGAGTCCATTCCTTCCTCATGTAGTGCATTTCCCTTGCTCGGCTATCCCACTCGCATAAGAAACACATGTATTTTGTATATCCTTGCTGCAGTCCCATTAAAAGGGCAACTACCTTCAAATCACCACAGAGGTGCCAGCTGTACTTGTTATACTCAATGGAATTCAGTAGCTGCCTTAAGTTATCGTATGTCTCTTTCATGTGGACAGCATACGCTACTGGAATAGATGGAAGAATGTTTCCATTGTGCAAAAGCACAGCCTTGAGACTCAGTTTCGAAGAGTCCACAAATAGTCTCCATTCTTGTGGGTCATGAGTGATTTTTAAAGCATTCATGAGGCCCTCAATATCGGAACAGAATATCAGATTACTTTCCTTTCTGAAGAAAGGCTCCAATTGCTGGTGGCGCTTTCGATATGCAGTAATTGTGACATCTTCTTCTAGAAGATTCCATTGTTGGAGTCTTGATCCTAGCAATTCTGCCTTGTTCTTTGATAAGTCCAAATCACGAATCAGGTCATTTAGTTCTTCCTGTGTTATTCTGTGTGGGGTTGATGATGCACCACAGTGAAAATCTGGATCACTGCATGCTGATGGACCAGGAGAAGAACAGGTCGACTCACCTTTGTCTTCGTCAGATGAATCAAGAGAATATTCTGCTGGAGGTTCTGGAATAGGAAGTCCCTCACCATGTGGAACTGGTCTCAATGCAGACGGAATGTTTGGGTAGACTATTCTCGACTTCTTTCGCTTCGTTATTCCGCCGGAAAGAGGAGGAACCAAGCAGAAGTAACAGTCATTTAGGTGGTTGCTTGGCTCTCTCCACACCATTGGGACTGCAAACGGCATTGATGACCTTTTGCAATTCAACCACTGTGAAAGCTGTGTTGTACATGTAGCACAGCATATATGCGGAGCCCAAGGCTTGTCTTGGTCACCAACCTTGCATCCGAAGTAAAGATGATATGCCTTCTTCACTTGAGAATTGATACTTTTCTTCTGGTTGGCAAATGTCACTTCCCCACAAATATAGCAAAAATTGTCCGCGGTATTAACACACTTTCGAGGCATTACTGTTCTTTATTGTACGTAAATGGATAAAATAATAAGTTTTATGTAACAGTAGCTTGAACTGTCTCGCACAACGTCTAAAATATTTTAAATGCTGAACCTATCTGATTGGGCTTTATATAGTACACTGCTTACGTCAGCTTCAGCAGCCGCCTGGCATTAGTATAATAGGCCTACACATGTATAGTACACTGCTGACGTCAACTTACTTCAGCAGCCGCATGGCATTAGTATTGCATTGCATCAGAAAATGATGCAATCAACTGTGGATGATGTGAGCATGATGGTATTATGCAATGTTACATCATTATTCCGGATGTTGCTGCAGTCCTACTGGAGAAATTTACACAGTGAAACATAGAAAATGAGGTATATGAATATCTTCAAAACGAGAGCCAATACAAATTTTTCACGGTTATATTCGTGTTCGGCACACCAAAATACTACAGATTAGGGCCTTTTCAAGTCAGTAATGATTTCACTGTTGACCAGTGTTATTTAATAGTGTAGTGATGAAACTAGTTGAATAATGTCAAGCTTTTCTCGCCAAAGCTCGGTAGATCTGGAATTATTAAACTCGTTTCATAAAACCAGTATTAAATCATTACCAATTTGAGATACTCATAATTCTTCTATGTATAACAGATATACCCCATGGCGTCAAAGATTACGTTATTAGATCATGCAAGCCAGTGGTTAGAACCCGTAGTGTCGAAATCTGTTTCAAAGTATTTTTTTCTATATTACCCTTCTGTTTCGTAAAATAAAATTATTTTTCGTCGTGTGATACATGGAATGTTACATTTGTGCCCACTGTACATCATTTAAAGAAAATTCGTTCAGTAATGTCAATCTTGACGCTATATCAGTTCGGAATCACTCAACCAATTGCACACTATATCTGACTATTAATCTTGATGTTATATCTGTTATGAATCACTCTACCAATTAAACTATATCCAACTATTCAAGAAAGATTTTAGAAATAGAAGATTTCACACAATAACGAAAATTAAATAATCAAATATAACTGTTTAGCCTTCATTTCAATCTAATCAAAATCAAATCTCCACTGTCCTACACCTAGGACAGTGGCGATCTGATTTTAATCACACTGGCTTTCATTTGGAATAAAAGTGGGTGAACGTCCAACAAGGTGACGATCACATTAGAACATTTTGCATAACATAGATTATTCAGTCTATGGTTTGCCGACTCTAAAATTACTTTATATTCGACAAATACTCTTTTTTTCACTTATTGAGGCATTGGGTTTGACGATCCTACAATGATCAGATACCCGACAAATACACTTTTCTCTCTTATAGCGATACAAATCTCGCTATCTCCCTCTGGCGTTGTTTCCGCATCTGGTTTATTTACAAGCACTACTAAAAAATTTTTTTAATCATTCATTGCATAAAATAAGTATTTATATAATTTTTATTTTTATTCGACACGGATAATGTAAACTTCGCCATACAGTAAAAATTCTGTCAATCTCACGGAATTGCCTCTACCCAAAAGATAATAGCAGGTAAGAATAAAACGATTGCTGCGAAATGTAATCATTTGTCAAAATATTATGTTCACGACTAAACACGTGCTCAGAACGTTTTGTGACCTAGAAGAATATAATAGCCTCTAGTAAAAAGAACAAACAGCGTTTAAACGAGCTCATTTAAAATTTCGTCTCTGTGTGTACTTGTTGCGAGCCTATTTTTTGTATTTGTTCTTTGAAGCTGCTTTTTAGCGTGCATGTTTGAGTTGACGATGGTGTTTAATGGTTGAACTGGTGTAATTATTGATAAACTGTCTGCGTATTCATTTAGAATATCTCACCGATTTTCTACCAAATTCCACTGACTTGCTCATGTCTACTATCAGAACCCGATCACCCCTTTCCTCCAGTGATCGAATTTTTTTTTTATACAGTAGCCGCCATTGAGAGTACATGCACTTTGTTCACCAAATGTCATCAAGTGCATATCATACACCCTCTTAACGTTTCCTGCGACTCGATTGAGATTTTTATTCTTGGCTGAAGTTTCGCATACTTCTTTCTTCAAGCATGACTCACTTGAAAGTTTTATTTGATTGACTTTCTGCAAATGATTCAATAATGTTATGATTATATTTTTAGCATTTTTTTGTGCTTCAAGTATATTGACTCAAAAGGTTGCTGAAGATCTTTACTTTTATAAGCTACATCATGAACGTGGCACGCATTATCAATAGCGTTTACTGGATATTCACCAGGTTTTGGTTGGTCTTGGCGATCAAGTCGAATATCAAGTCGAGTACCAGGACCGCAATAATTATATCCAGAGATATGTTTTCTCCTGGGTATTTAGCCCATGGAGTTCCTGGTAATTTCCTAATGAAGTAACAATATCACCATCAGACACTTTGTGTCCTGACCGTGTAAGTGAAATGAATTTATATTATTTTGGTACCACATCGTACACACTTGCCTGTAACAGCACGCTTTTCATTTTTATTTTTTATTATTGTTGTTAATCCACTTGTGGGGCGGATGTTCTGCATCGAACACAATATAGATTCATATTATAAGTATATGGATGTAAATGATGTCTCAGCGAGAAGTAAGCAAGAACAAGTCAATTATCATCCAACGTTACCAACCTTTATCCAAATGATACTAATTGGGCCATATGGGTCTGGTAAAACACAATTGCTACTCAATTTGATAATGAGATGGATCAAATGGGATAAGTTGTATTTAGTAGCTCCGTCAGTTGATGATCAGCGATGCTACGAAGTACTTAAAGATTTTAATGAAAATGCAAATTGTTAGACGAGGACGGCAATGGTATTATTGAATTTATTACTGATATTGATGAAGCCCCATCTGTAGATGACCTCGACGAATTTATTAATAATTTAGAAGTTTTTGATGATATGATGCTGGACAAACAATCAAATCCAGCTGGACTATTATCCAGAGGAAGACACAACAACACATACGTGATTTATGTTACTCAACGATATACACAAATATCTAAAGTAATTAGAGACAACTGCAATATTTTAGTTGTATTTAACGGAGTTGATACACATACTCTGCGAAATATTCACCAGAATTGGTGTAGCGGAGACATGGATATAATTAAATTTAAAAACTATTTTCCCTAGCACAGTCAACCCCGCACGGATTTATAACGATAAATTTACATGATCCTTGATCACGATATCGTATAGTCCTTGATACATTTTTTGGATGAGAGAATGATTTAATTATGGCAGCAGAGGAGGTACGACCTCAATGAAGCGTCACGGTGGGTAAACACGCGCGCATACTTTAAAAAACATATAACGATAACAATAAAGTAACAAAAAAACTTAAACCATGTAGAGAAACTCTCGGTTATCTAGCTGCTTTGGTTTGGCGTTATTGACCTTGTATTTTCATTTTCATAAGAAGCCTTTTTCCCCCAAAATGGTGCTCCAGCAAAAGGTCTGTTCACCTCTTCTGATGCTTGAAATCTACAGGTCCTTATAGAAACAAGAAATATCACTCCGGTTTTGGAAATCCGAACAAATTTTTATAACAGCTGCCTTTGTTCAGGAATTCTATTTGAGCACACGTATTTTTTCCAGGAAAAAAAGAATTAATCCTTTTGAATCCAAGTAATTTAAAATAACTCCAAACAGCACAACATGCCCTTTCCAGTGTAAAATAAAGCCCATCTAACAGAATATTTCTCTAAAACACAGGTTATATCGTATCCTAAAACTAGTTTCGAAAATCCCCAAGTTGCGAAGTCATGTTTATATCACATGACCCTGACGAAAGCCAATCATTTTACTCTAAGAAATAAAATTTAAAAAAATTGTTTACTCTTAAATCACGTAGTCCCGTCATGACCTCGACAACAACCAATCATTTTAAAATAAAAATAGAACTTATTTACGTGGCTGCTACTAATTTTGAATCAAGGTCAGGATCTAGGTTAAAATTTGGTTGTTTACGAAAGAATGATTCAGGTCAACTGATTTTCTGGAAAAATATCATCTCTAGTGAATAAATTTACATTACAATAGCATGCAATGAAAAATAATTTTTTTAATATATAAAATTGACCAAAAAAACAATTGAATTAAAATAAATATATATATTAAATCAAATATAATTAAATCAAATATAAATAAGACTTTTTCTCAGCTGTCTTGCTCCACTGTTTTTGAACAAACCGCCATCACGTGATACTCGCCAGTCAATCCGTTTATGCTACGATGGACCCTCATTAATTGCTTTAAATGATCACTCCTTGGCTCTCCACACTACATTGTGCTCTAGACTAAACGAACTGGGACTACATTCATCATTACCTAAATGTAAACAGAAGCGAAAAAAGAAACGTTGTTTCAAAGCTGGCCGGCGTATAACAGGAAAAAGAATTCCAGTTATCTCCCTTATTTCGGCACAACCATTTAAAAATATTTCGACCGTTTATTTAGATAACCTAATTCAAATCCCAATTAATTCGTCAACCTTTGTGTCAACTATCCAAGAAATATCTCTGCGCATTGCATTATTCAATGCCCAGTCAGTAGGACCACCGGAAAAGCGCACAGAAATAGTTAATTTTATCAACGACCAAAATGTTGACATATTTTTCTTGACAGAAACATGGCTAAAAACATCAGGCGATGAGCCCAAGTGTGCGGATCTAACACCCACTGGTTACTCCATCAAGTCGTTCACCAGTAATTCTCGCGGAGGTGGAATTGCTGTCATCACAAAGAACTCCATGATAAAACGTCTTAACTACACCACAACATTCAATTTCGACCACACATCGTTTGAACTAGTCCAAACCACAGTCAACTGGAGCAAAGGTCAGTCCATTTTTTCTGCCTATACCGCCCTCCTCCTTGTAGAAAAAACAAGCTGGCTGACTCTCTCTTTTTGGATCAGTTTCCGAATCTCCTGGACTATGAACATTCGATAGGTGGCAACCTGATTATTCTTGGAGATTTCAACTTTCACTTTGACTGTCCCGGAAGCTCAAAAACATCAAAACTCATGGATTCCATTAATGTTTTCAACCTCAAACAGTCAGTTAACCAACCCACCCATAAACATGGTCACATTTTAGACTGGATTCTTCATAGACCTGATGATAACATTCTACGGTCCTCCCTGGTATCCCATGACCTTGCATCAGATCACCTCTGCATTATATGCCATCTTGACGTATCAGTCCCTAACCCTCCACCTTTATCTGCTACTAAGAGAAACCTTCGTATGATAAATAGAACCAAACTAATGCACGACATCCAAGCTAACCTAACAACTTGCTTACCTCCTACCGCAGAACAACTCGATAACTGTCTGCGTTGATTACTTGACAAACATGCCCCAGCTACCAAGTGCAGAATATCAATTCAAAAGTGCTAAAAGAGACCGCCGTAAAGCTGAGAGCTCTGGCTTTCCACCAGACTCACTATTCATAAGCAAATCTATGAAGTCGCTAAGAAGAATGTCACAAATATAGTCCATGCAGCGAAATCAGTCCACTACACTACTAAGACCATGGAAAGTTCCAGCTGCAAAGAGCTCTTCGAGATTACTAACAAGCTAATGTCAAGGAACAAATCAACAACACTGCCAACTACCTTCTCTCCAGTCGACCTTCCGGACATGTTTGTAAATTTCTTCCGTGACAAAGTACAAACCATTAGAGATAAGCTTGACACCACAATTTCAATTGACTCGTCGTCACCATACAGTTGGGATACATAATTTGAGCGGCAACCATTAGTAGCATTTGAACCTGTCTCTATGGATTTCGTACGTACAATCGTGATGAAGAGTGCACCAAATTCGTGTGAACTTGATCCAATTCCAACATCACTGCTGCTTGAGTGCTTAGATCCAGTATTGCCTTCACTAACTGATGTTATTAATACCTCTCTCTCATCTGGGGAATTCCCATCATTTTTGAAAACTGCCATTGTAAAGCATCTGCTGAAGAAACCAACACTAGACCATAACGATTTAAAGAACTACCGCCCAGTTTCTAATCTCCCATTCATTTAAAAAATCTTAGAAAAGGTTGTTCTATTCCAGCTTGTATCTCATCTAAATTCAAACAGTCTTTTTAGCAATGTACAATCTGCATATCGCCCTTGCCACAGTACTGAAACTACTCTTCTAAAAGTAGTTAATGACATTCTCTCTGCGTTGGATAGTGGAAATATTACAGTCACCCTTCTTGATTTGTCTGCAGCATTTGACACAATAGACCATGATATATTACTTCACCGTCTCCAGCATGTATTTGGCATTCATGATACAGCCTTACTGTGGTTCAAGTCCTCCTTGGTTAACAGGACACAAATTGTATCTGCAAATGGAATACACTCCAGCCCTGTTGATCTATATTGTGGTGTTCCACAGGGGTCTGTTCTTGGACCTGTTCTCTTCATTCTGTACACTCAGTCGCTCTGAAGTGTCATAGCTCATCATCCAGTGTCTCACCAATTGTACGCTGATGATACCCAAATACACAAATCTAGCCACCCAACTGAAGTTGATGCTACCATCCAATGTGTAGAGAGGTGCATTTCTGATGTAAAATCATGGATGACTTGTAACAAGCTGCAGATGAATGATGATAAAACTGAGGCCATTCTGATCACAACACAAAGACTTTCTCATTCACATCCTTTACCTCAAAACAATAAATATCAGCAACGCCAACATTAAATTCACAGAATCAGTACGAAACCTAGGTGTTACTCTGGACAGTACTCTCACATTGCACCAACATGTCATGAACATATGCAAGACTGCATATCTTGAGTTGAGACGCATCAGCTCAATTCGCAAATATCTTTCAGTTGATGCCACTAAAACACTTGTGTGTTCATTAGTACTTTCAAGACTGGACTATTGTAACTCAATTCTGTCTGGTTCATCTCAATATCTACTCCAGAAACTTCAAAAAGTTCAAAATACAGCTGCTCGGATCATACTTAGAGTACCACAATCAGAGCACACCTCCCCGCTGCTCTGTACCCGACACTGGCTATCCATTCGATCCAGAATCAAACACAGAATTTGTTCTCTGTGCTACATTTCACTGTCGGACTCTAGTCCAACATACCATTCTGACCTCACCCACGTGTACACACCACCAAGATACTTACGCTCCTCTTCTGACAATCGTATACTCATTATTCCCACTATGAAAACAAAGTCATATGGACAGCGTTCTTTTGCATACCAGGGCCCAGCAACGTGGAATGAATTGCCCACTGAACTTAGACACAAAGACACAGTGATCACATGCAAGAGGGCTCTCAAAACTCACTTATTTCGACTGCAAGAACAAACTTAAAGACCTATAAATGTTTCCTACCTGAAATATTCTCAGCATTTTTTTTTTAAATATAATGTTTTTCTAATTTCATATTGTTTGTTTTTGTAATAATATTATTATCTTTTTTCATTTTATAGGCGTTGTCTAATGTTGTAAAGCGTTTATAGCTCTAAAGATTAGGCGCTATACAAAGTCCTCATTATTATTATTATTATTATTATTATTATTATTATTATTATTATTATTATAACAATAGGCCAATAGGCCAGAGTACTGAAGAACATCAACACAGATGCCAATATGCCCGAGTGCTAGAGAACATTAACACAGAGGCCCACAAGCCAGAGTGCTAAAGAACATCAACACAGAGGCCAACAGGCCAGAGTGCTGAAGAACATGAACACAGTGGCCCACAGGCCAGAGTGTTGCGGAACATAATGTTCACACTGTCTGATCATCCAACCTGTGTCCAACAACGCCTCTATTTAGTCTGCCGGTGCTACAGAAATTGGATACTAAAAATGAATTGGCTCGTTCAGTTGATTAGCTAGCATTCTATACGAAAGCTAATATTTATCGCGGTTGACCAGCTGACCAACACTATTGGTAAAGCTATCAATCATTGAATTATATCACGAATATTGTCTTACCATATATATATATATATATATATATATATATATATATATATATATATATATATATATATATATATATATATATATATATATATATATATATATATATATATATATATATATATATATATATATATATATATATATATATATATATGTGTGTGTGTGTGTGTGTGTGTGCGTTTTATTTTAATATGATTATAACTTACACCATGGTGTATTTATTTACCTGAACGTTGTTGTCACTGGTACATGCAGTGACAAATATTACTGATTATAGGTCAGGGCTCAATAACATTAGAAAGGTAGTAATGAAGACAATACATTTCAGCCAGCTTTTCAGCACATATGTTAACCAATTTGTCAGCCAATATTGAAATCATATTTTCATGTAATACTTCACTCATTCTTTTAAGCAAGTTCTCCGCTAGTCTTTCCATTTATTTCAACACAAACTTTCCAATGGAAACTTCCATTCGTGCTTCGATACTTCCCTATATGTCTAGGAAGAACTTCCAAATGTAGTGTGCACTGGTATCTACGGTAGTATATAAAACTGGAATATCATTTGGTCAATACATTAGTACTTATAGTCGCACTAATTATGTACATAACGTTGTAAGTAAATTTTGTGAATTATTGGATTATATTACTGGTGAATTGGCATCCCTGTTTTCCCGAACATTCATACTTATTAAGTGTAATAAAGTGGTATAAAGATAATGAAGTGTGATAAAGAAATATAAATATAATGTGTGATAAAGTGGTATAAAATAATGAAGTATGATAAAGAAGTATACATATAATGAAGTGTGATAATGCGGTATCAAGATAATGAAGTGTAATAAAGCGGTCTGAAGATAATGAAGTGTGATAAAGTGGTATCAAGATAATGAAGTGTGATAAAGCGGTAGCAAGATAACGTAGTGCGATAAAGCGATATCAAAATAATGAAGTGTGATAAAGCGGTTATCGAGATAAGGAGTGTGAAAAAGCGGTAAAAAGATAACGAAGTGTGATAAAGCGGTATAAAGATAATGAAGTGTGATAAAGCGGTACAAAGATAATGAAGTGTGATAAAGCGATATAAATATTATGAAGTTTGATAAAGCGGTATAAAGATAATGAAGTGTGCTAAAGCGGTATAAATATAATGAAGTGTGATAAATTGATATAAAGATAATAAAGTGTGATAAAGCGGTATAAAGATAATGATGTGTGATAAAGCGGTATAAAGGCACAGCTACGTATAGCACATGTCCTTTGCAATTTTATTGCAAACTAACGTGCGAGTTTGTGCCTTGTTGGTCTAATCGCCAATTGAATTTTCTTTTTAATCTGGTTTGGGCTTGAGTACACGCAACTTTAAAAGATTTAAAGCCTTACAAATTGCAAATTAACTATTTTTGCATTGATTGCCTCTATAAACATTGATTTTCCTGTAGGATCCAATTAAACTAAGGAATAAATGTGGTTGAAAGTGTGTAATCTGCCAAACAGTTGATGATTGATATTTATCTTTGAACCAACTATTTTGATTATTGCTACACCTCTTTACGTTTCTATTCCAGAAGTAACAATTTGATCGTCATCATAAAAATAATCATTCTTGATGGGAGACAGTCGCATAGACGCAGTCACAAGAGAGGAAAATGATTCTCTTCAAGGACTAAATGAGATTCAGTGCATCGATTTTAAAACCAACACATGGCTTCGATAAAACTACTTACTGTAGATATCGTATTAAGTAAAATTGCTAGTTTCTCGTAAATGGAAAGTACAGCAGAATAAAAAGTGTATGCTAACAGGGGCTCCCACAGAATTATTTCCAGGGGGGAGGGCAAACATGTAGTGGTCAGCTTGCAAGTTTCACGGATGTAGGCCATAACATGATTAGAGATGAAATCGGGCGCTCATCTTTCCCCTTTGTGCGGGCGCCCATGTATACTAGCAATGTCTACTCAGTTTTAAAAATAAACAGCCATTTTGGAGTTGCAATAAAAACTATTCAACCTTTTGAGGATGAAATCGTACAGTAAAGTAAAGTATATAAAAACATTTTCACGTAATGTTTACAACAACTCAAGTGCCAGTTAGATGACAAACGGTTCAAGCAACAGAAACAAGAACGCTAAAATTGTTTATGAAAATTGTTAATGAAAAAAGCATAGAAAATATCTCTTTCTGATAAAAATCGATGGTTGATCAGTTGTGATAAACCAATGGACGATCTTTAAACTTCAAACGCCAACAAACGCTTCCAAAGTTTAATTGAGGACTGTCTGATTCAAAAACGTTTTCATATAGTTGAATGCGAAGGACCAGTGCTTTAATTGGAAGAAAAAAAATAGTATAGCAGTCGAAATCGACTTCATTAATATACCGCATTTCACTTGGGCAGTAAAATTTCACTTACAAATATTGCTCTTGAGACTAAGGCATTACAGGAGAATAACGAGGATTTCTTCAATCACATCTTTTGGTCATTATATCATGGAGTACAAAAGGATTAAAAGCGAGTTCATTGGTATATAGTGGTGCAATCTGGAACTCAAATTTATACACAGCTAAATCAGTAGGAGTATTGCACTCATGAGGTGAGTGGTATTACTAATATACCAGTTTATCCCGAAATTTTTGGGGGTTTTTTTTGCAGTGAAAGAAGCGAAACCATCAAGTTTAGGAACCTCAACAAATAATTTATTTATCTAAGTTGCAAAGTGAGAACTTAAGAGATACTTAGAGGATTGTGAAATAACTCCAAAATAAGTCTCAATGTCGTATAACAAGTCCAAAAGTATAGAATCTTCCGAATGAATTCCAATAGTTTTGAATGTCCTAATGTACCAGGAGTTGTGAATGTCCTGATGTACCAATAGTCATAAATGTGTTTACAAAAATCCCAAAATAGTGAAGTTAGTCTTGATGTAAATGAGTACTTTATCTGTGCACACCTGTAAATAATTCCACAGAATTAACTTAAAAGAGGAATGTATTATTCATTTATCAAGTCCACTATATAAACAAATTTCACTTGATCTAAAACGCAAAAGACTATTCTGGAATTCTAATGGAAAATTCTGCCTGCTCCTAAACAAGGTTAGGCCTTGAACTCAAATGTTAGTAAGCACGTTCTTTACTACTTACAACTGTCATAAAAGTTACATAGGAAAAATACTCCATTCGTAATTCTCAATCACGTAAAAAAAATTAAGTACACAATATAGATATACGTGACACAAAATTATAGGGAAATACATGCCCAGCACTGTAAGCCTTTGATTTTATGTACAACATGCTTAGTGCTGCTACAAGTACAAATCTCGATATACCACTTATAGGAGACTTTAACGTAAATTATCTTCCATGTACAAATAAAAAATGGTTCAATATCGTGCATTATTTAGAGAGAACTGACCAATCAGATTTCATTCTTACTTTGGAGTTTTTCTTATATTTTGTGTTCCTGTTGTAACATCAAGTCTGCAGACGTGTTTTGTGTTGTACTTAGATATTATCTGAGAGACAAAAACATTGGCACAGCTCAGTGGAAATAGAAAGTGCTCAGCTGTTTAGGATTATATTATTCTGGAACTATTGTGAATTATTTAAAACAGTTCTGGACAATGCCATTTTGACAAAGCCACATTTCCGGTTTTGAAATTTATACGGAACTTTCCATTCTTTTTGACTTTCATGACAGGGTTATTCTGGATTCACTTTTAATAATACTGTAAGTTCCTCTCACAGTCTTCATTTACAACTTTAATAATTCAATTATTTGTTATGTTTTACAAAACTTGTCGGTTTTGCTTGTTTCTGCTACCTAGTTTATGACCATAGAGTAGCAACACTATATAAATTTTAAACCATGTTTATAACCCCAGCATTGAGAACAACACTGAAATCATTAACGAACTGCACTAGAATCGTGTTATTTGTACTGATGTTTGCGTGCTATTATTGAACGGCTTAATGGCGTCCATGTTTCTGCTTCTAATCATTTCTTACTGAACCTTCCTAAAGAAATGACCATGATAAATTGAGATCTTTTGCAAAATGAAACGGTACCACTTTTACCTACTTCTGTCTATCATTAATACTCTATATTTTGTGAAAAGGATGTGTATGCAGATAAATCTACAGTTACCTATTGATTAGACTGTAAGATAGCAAAACTATCTATCCATGTCAATGTTGAATCGGGCACAGAGCTAACGAACTTTTAATATCTCCACTAGAATCATTTAAACAAGAAAGATGATAAAGAAATAAATAAAAAAAGGTGACAAACAAAAGTTAATCCTCTAATTCCAGATCGATACCAATTTTACCTTGCTTAAACATATCCGTTTCCAACCGATACAATCAGTTCTCCGAGTCAATAACATCATTATCCGATTAATCAATACTCTTTACATAATTGTGATATTATTGGAGCAGTATGTATTGATGTTTGATCTTGTACAGTACCGTTTTTATTTAAAAAGCTATCGTTGTACAAATCTTCTTACTCCACTCTCTGTCTCCCTTGGGCGAGACGGTATCTTGACAAAAAAAACTGTTTCAGTTAATATTTATCATCTTAACTTCAAGAGTGGTTAGAGCGTCCGCCTCGGATGTGGGAGGTCGTGGATTCGATCCCCGGCCGAGTCATACTAAAGACTTACAAAAATGGTACTAACATCTGTCTCGCTTGGCGCTCAGCATTAAGAGGTTAGTGTTATGACTGGTCTGCCTGGTCTGCGGCATGATGCCCCATTGCTAGACATTACTATAAACTGCCACACTTCAGACATCGTAGCGATATCACTGAAAAATTGTGAAAGCTACGTTAAAAATCTAAATCACACACACAGACACGCACGCACGCACGCACACACACATTCACACACACACACACACACTCAAGAGAATTATACACGGCGTTTGACAAGGGTCTATTTTAGGTCATATTCTATTTCTGATTTACGTAAATAATTTTCTTTTCCACTTTGCTTAACACATTATGCCTATGTCTTAACTGAAAAGATTAATTGAAATCGAGCGGGCAGTTTCTTTCATGATAAAAAGTAAATGAAATATGAAAATGTTGGACTATCTTTCTAAAATATGCAGAGATCCTTAAAACTCCGTGAAATCATATATAAATAGATTATCATTCGAATCCAAGTCTGAAATTTTTTAACATCAAAACGTCAGTTGCAAAAAGAAAGACCTTATTTCTCTTGAAACTAAGAAAGGTTGAAGAAATATTAATATCCTCTTGTTGAAAGACAAAGAAATATTAGAAACTGAATCACTAACTAAATGGACAAGACAACTTCATGTACCAACAAATTGGATTGGACAAGGCATTTGCCATAACATACAAAATTACATAAGATTCTGATCTAATTTGGTTTCAGTATTAATTACTGCACGAGTTCTTGCAACAAGAACATTTGGAATAGCAAACAATAAATGTTCTACTTGTATGGATTCACCTAAAACATTAATTAATCTTTTTTCGGGACTGTGCAACTGCAAAATAGATTTGGAATGATTTTCTGCATACCTTTTCACTTACATGAATAATTGTGGTTATGTTAGAAGCAGGTAATGCATTTAATTTTAAATTGCTGATATGTAAAGACGCACACATACATACATACATGCATGCACACACACACACACACACACACACACACACACACACACACACACACACATACATACATACATACATACCTATATGTTATGCGCTATGAAATAAAACCTCCATCTCTACCATTGTTTAAAAACTTCTTAAAACTATACTACATTTGTGAGATGGAATCAGCCAAAGAAAACAATAAATTGGAACGTTGTAAAACCGAATGGAACACATTTATTAATTTATAGTTTAGTACAGTTATAGTTTCTGTCTGGTGGTTGAAATTGTTTATATATATATATATATATATATATATATATATATATATATATATATATATATATATATATATATATATATATATATATATGTGTGTGTGTGTGTGTGTGTGTGTGTGTGTGTGTGCGCGTGTGTGTGTGCGCGTGTGTGTGTGTGTGCGTGTGTGTAAAAATATGTAGATGTGTGTGCAGAAAAAGAAAGTAATCGTAGGGTAGTCCGTGGGATGGCTCACCGACCCATGGCTACCTACGTACGAGAAATAATAAACAATAAAATCAATATAACAAGATTTAAAAATGTTGACGGATTTGATTTATGTTTCGGAATGATGTAAATATTAGCACAAAATGATCAACACACTAAATGCATGAAAATTGGTACTCGACGATGAATAGCTGCCAAACCGGACTTGTAATTATCAATTGAACGTATTCAGCTTAAAAAAAATATATGTATAGACGTTAAATTTATTTGTAACAAGGAACACCTACTGTAATGTATTAAATGCTTTGTCGTTGCTGTTGTCGTTTCTTAAACCTATTATAATGTTTATTATTAATTAAACATCAAAATGTCCAAAGCCTCTCCTCCCTCTCCCCCCCCCCCCTCTCTCTCTCTCTCTGGACCAGTGTAGCAAGATTTGGGCTAAAATTCATGATAAGACGAGCGTATATTAATTTTGCTTGGGTCATATGACGATGTCTCTGGTCTCGGGAATGATGGTAGAAGTTAAGTCAAACCGAGCAAAGAAAAACGAAGAGAGAGAGAGAGAGAGAGAGAGAGAGAGAGAGAGAGAGAGAGGGAAACAATTTTATGATCGGTAGTACTGCAAAGTAGAATAATGACCTTAGTCAACTGTAAAAACATGAAAATATTTAAATGATCTCTTGTTAGTTCGTCATTTCGCTTAGTGTAGATTCCACACTAATCTCTATGTGACGGTAGATGAATGGTTGAACGTTCACTGTGTTTCAATAAGTGTTTTTAGTGCTCTACTTTCTTCATTAAAACATCACTCATGTTTAAATCATAAGTGTGTCTTATACTGATTTAATCAATGTGAATAAAAATTGAAACTCAAAAAAGGAAACAATCAATTAATCAGTTTGCAAAGGTGATTGTCAATAGCTACAAAGGGCACATAACTACATTTTGTAGCGGACACATTCGGCAGGGATGTGAGGAGTTCATTCACTCGGTTAATAAACAGTTGCCTGTAGTCAATCTTTTCAAAGGGCTAATATGTTTATTTGTATGTGACAGAAAACGCTTGCAGAGTACATTTGTATCGGTACAGTATATTAAATCCGTATATGAACAAATTAAAGATCCTACACCTCAATTTTAACTTTACTTAAACTTTATTCTTAATAAAATAATAGAATGTCCCAATTTCCATTCTTGGAGCTTCGGCTTGAATTTCTTTCCGAAAACTGAAAGAAAACAGGTCCAGAACATTCTTTGAAAATCTGTTTTTTAATGATAGCGTGAAACGCCCATCTCTGCTCTGATACGTTTGATGCGATAACAGTAGTCCTTTTTTCAATGAATGCAAATCATAGCTGTAGCTATCCATTATTAACGCCATCGACTGCAGAAGCTGATTAAATGACGCACAGCCAAATGAAAACAAAATTATGCCAACCAAGGATTTGGAAAAAATATTTAGAGGTCAAGAGATATTGCTTGAACGTGTTCTCTGCTATTAAATTTATGATCCATTCCGCAACAAATATTGCGGCGAAGTGATAATGTCTTGATTAAAATATCAACATTAACATTATTTTGCTGAGTCAATACTTTAAATATATCTGTAAAAATAGTGAAACCGACCAAACTAAGGCAAATTTTATTGGTTGATACGGTACTTACAGGTTATTCGTGGAGAAAATCTTCAGTATGTTCGTTTATCATCGTGATTTTTATTTTGCTGTTAGAACATTACTATCGATCAGCCTAGCTATTATAATGTGTGTCAAGAAGAATTTTTTTTTTCTCCATTGGTTCTGTTGGTTTTAACGCTGCGTTTAACTCATTATCGACAGCAGCTGACATAGGTGGATAGCGAACCAACGAACTATGAGTTACGTGTTTGACCCTTCACCTACTGCATGACCACGGCTCCGAATTCTAGAACACGCGAGCCAGTCACTAAGGTCTATTTACTGATTTATCACATATAGCAACTATAAAAAATTAGAGATTTTGTGAAGAATATGTTGTTCACATATTGTAATCAAAGTCAGAAAAGTGTCATGGGTTTCCATTTTTATTTAAAAATTCAAAATGAAGGAAGGCGCAGAAAATAGGATATCTTCCGAATATCCTGTATCAAACCCGAACGTATTTTGAAGGGCTTCCAAGTGGCCCCAGCTACACATTCAATGTTATGTCTTCACAATTTTCTAGGCATCTTAAGCAAATCATGACAAAACCTTCTAAATGATGAAACACAACTTTAGAGCAATCATCGGGGAGAGACAGACTGTGTGGGCAGGAAAAAGAGCTACGACTATTGCAAAATAAATTTCCCCATTCATAGGTACAGAAATTTGAGTAGATAATCTTCAAAAAACCTTTAGTTTGTAGATTTTTTTATGGAGAATTAAGAACAGCCAATAACATTTAGAACGTGCCGAAATTGTATTATATTCCTGCATTCACATTTACCATTTTAAAAAATTGCAGTTTATTTTCAAAGACCTATTGTCAACATTGTTTTAATTTATTTGAGTGTGTGTGTGTGTGTGTGTGTGTGTGTGTAAATTTTTGCAATAATTAATACCATTTCTTTCTCTTTTTCTCTCGATCTAAGACCATATTAAATGAAGACATCTCGTTAGTTGTTTCAATATGTAAACTTTCACAGGATCATCTTTTTTTCCTAGCTTAGCGCAAATTGCTTACAATATAGTCCCTACATTAACAGTTATTGCCTAATGTAATGTAACTTCTACATACATATCAGGGACAGATAGTACATGCGTCAACATTTGTGAGAGTCGTACATTTAAACTTCTAAACGCAATTTTGCGTAAAGGAAGCAAAGTAAACCTTATAAAAACAATGCACACCTGTTTAAAGCAACAACAAATACGAGTTTTCAGTTATGGAAAGTTGAAATAATTTGTTGACACAGAAAACATTATAATTTACCTTAAAATGATCCACAACGTTTTGAAAAAAAATGTTTCTAATTGTCAGTAAGCATCTTCTGCTAAACATATTCCGACTATCACTGAGACAGTAGAATAAGAAGATGAGAAAAATGATTTATCGCCCTAGAAAGTAGATAAAGAGCACAAGACAAATGATTTATCTATCCTAGACAGTAGATAAAGAGGAGGTAAACGATTTGTCTGCCGTAGACGATAGATATAGATAAGAGAAATAATTTGACTATCCAAGACAGTATATAAAGATGAGAGAAACGATGTATCTGCTCTAGACAGTTGATAAAGAAGATGGAAGAAACGAGGTAAAATAAAAATATTCATATAACAGCATTAACTTAAGAAATGACTCACATTTATCTATAAACCGTGGAGACCAATGTTCCATGTAATAATTGCACGCCGATTCGAACATATGCAAATATTTTGTATTCAAAGCTATTGTTTGGTCTTTCGACCGTGTGCATTCTACATTGACATTATACCTATTTGGTCTTTCAAAGTTGTGCATGCTACACCGACATTACATCTGTTTGGTTTTTAGAATGTGTGCATGCTATTCCAATTTTAAATTATTTCCTTAATACTTAAATCCGAATGCCCACTAACCAGCGAATACTCACTGCAATATACATCTTTGCATGGCAACAAGCTGACACTATTTGAAATATACAATTTTGCACGGCAACTAGCTGACACTATTTGCAATATACAATTTTGCATGGCAACCAGTGGATACTATTTGCGATATACATTTTTGCTTGGCAACCAGCTGACACTATCTGCAATATACAATTTTGCATGGCAACCAGCTGACACTATTTGCAATATACAATTTTGCATGGCATGCAGTGGACACTATTTGCAATATACAATTTTGCATGACAACCAGTGGATACTATTTGCGATATACATTTTTGCATGGCAACCAGCTGACACTATTTGAAATATACAATTTTGCATGGCAACCAGCTGACACTATCTGCAATATACAATTTTGCATGGCATCCAGCTGACACTATTTGCAATATACAATTTTGCATGGCATGCAGTGGACACTATTTGAAATATACAATTGTGCATAGCAACCAGCTGACACTATTTGCAATATACAATTTTGCATAGCAACCAGCTGACACTATTTGCAATATACAATTTTGCATGGCAACCAGTGGATACTATTTGCGATATACATTTTTTGTATGACATACATCGGGCACTATTTGCAATGTATAAGTTTGTATGGGAACCATCATACACTATTTGCAATAAACATGTTTGTATGACAAGCATGGGACACTATTTGAAATGTACGTGTTTGCATGGAAACCAGCAAATACTATTTACAATATAAAAATTTGTATGACAACCAGCAGACACTATTGGCAATATATATTTTTGCATGGCAGCCAGTGGACACAGTTTGCAAAATAGTTTTGTGTGGTAACCAGCAGACACTATTGCAATATATGTTTTTGCATGGCAACCAGCGAACACTATATGCAATATATGTTTTTGCATGGCAACCAGTGATATACATTTTTGGATGGTATTAATGAGCTTTTTCTCCGAACCTAATCGTTCGATTTGAAAGCCTGTTAAGTACAAAATCAAACAAAAGTTTATAGCCATAGCAATATTCTTTCCCATGAGACCTGAATAACGATTGACTTGACATGAATGTAAAATGTAATGTAGCGCTGCAATAAAGGATGGTCGATATAATTTTATCGACCGAATGGCAGTTATTAACTCTTTCTTTGAATCACATGCATATGCACGTATGTATTCAATTCATCGTATTCGTTCTCTATGAGAAATAAATACAAATCGAGAAGTCTATTCAAATTCGTTTTGATTTTAATTTTCTGGAACGTGCCTGTTCTATAATATCTAAGAAGTGCTATTGTTTAAGAGAAATACTACAGATCAAGGCGTACCATAGGTGCACCAGAGGAAAAGAATCTCTGCCGACAACTAAGTACTGGCTATTATAAGCTACTATCACCGTCGAGACCACACAATTCTGAAACTGCGTTTAGTACTTGATTTGTCAGTGAAAGTGTAATCACTGTCGAAAACACGAGAAAGCTGAAATTACGTTTATCACTTGATTTGTCTTTGAAAGCGTAATCACTGTCGAAATCATGAAAAGGCTGAAACTGTGGTTTAATTTGTCAATGAAATCGTAGACACTATATGTTCTACTCCTTAAGGAGCGCGTGCCGTTTTGCAGCTTGGCATAATTTGAGTTGTCTGCTTTAAATGTTGTTTTGGATTTTTTCTCTTGTATAAGTAATGTATGTACATGATACAGATTGAAAACACGTACGTCAGCAGCTACTGTGTAGGCACGTCACAAGAAAGCATTCCTAACGCTAAGATCACAACATGAATCCTAAAGAGCAAAGTATTCCCTGTAACATTGATCAGAGTAGTGCCGTGGAAACCAGTTTACAAAGTCAGCAGTTCAATTAAACAAATCATTCCAGCTTTTATTGAAGCCCCAAAGGCATGGATTGATACAGCTTTGAAGAGTACTTGGCACGTTTTGTGGACAGTACCCTGGCTATACAGGTACAGCACAATATCTGACTCCATTGCATGAGCTCAGCGGAGTAATTTTTTGTGCAGTGGGGCAGAACAGTTTTATAGAAGACACAATAGTCCCTTCGTAATGTTCAAGTAATAAAGATTCTAACAGCTGAAACTCAATACCTATTAGTGGTTTTTTTTTGTGTGTGTCAATTTTAGGACACTAGTAGATATTGATAGGTCAGAGAAAGCAGTAAAGGCTGCCACCATTAGAAACTGTAAAACCGAAAATGATCAAACCGAACAAGAGGAGAAATCTTCACATATCTAGTGGCAGAACACTGCTCTTTCCGTGAAAGTAGTTTCAGTGACATTATTCTAGCTGCATTTGCCCAAAACCTCTACTGGCAGTCTGAAACCAGGAAAGACAAGGATTGTTACTGGATACGTGCCCTAACAAAAGTGAAACTAAGCGGCTTCAATCATAAGGACTCCAGAAGTTCACCCAGGAGTATATACAATAAAATAAATCATTATCTGATTAGGGCCCATATTTTTCAATCCCCCCAAAAAATGGTTAATTTAGTTTGTTGTTCATTTACTTCCCTATAATTGCTACTTTTATTGTCATCGTTGGTATTGGTGTTATGGGTGGGGTTATTATTAATGAGAGACAAGGAATTATCCGCGATATCAGATACAAACAAATAATTTTATATTAAGAAATAGGTGGCGCATTTGCTTCTCTTTTTGTTAGTCAAAACCAACCAAAATGTAATTTTATTATTTGAGTGCAACTAATAAGACACGATATGTACAACTTTGAAATAAGGCTTCTATTAGATTCATAATCATGTGAAGTTGTATAATTTAAAGGTTCTATTTCTATTTGTTATTTGTATTGTTTGGACTCTATTTTGTAATTTTGCCTTCGATAAAGACTCAGCGAAAGTCGAAAGCGTATGCTAGCTAAAAATATGTTTTGCACCGCTCATGATAGATTGTTGTATTTATATTAACAAGGCTCTGATACACGCTCTCCCATGCTGGATCCAGTGTACTCGAAAGAACTGTCATTCGCCGTATAATTTACATCCTTTATATTATCAACTACGTATTACTCTGTCTACATTTGGTGTGATCTATTACCCTATCTGCCATGTGTTTATGTCTCTTTTGTGTATAGTTTCGTATTTCTATTATTGGGTCTTCTTCTGACTGTCAAATGAGTATTATGGAAACGTTGTCTAATTAGAATGAGAAAATAGTCAAAGCGGTACGCCATAAAACTTATGTCTTTCTTCGCCTAAAGCATAATCGTATTATCACATCATTTTCAAGAAATAGCCACAATTACTTAAACGTCTTCAAAAAATATAAAATCCCATATTTCTGGTAAGGCCTCTAACAGATTCGATAAAAATGAAGAAAATAACACACAATGAGTTCATGAATAATACAGCCTTACTTAAGTTAAATTAAACCATCACTATGTTGTCAAATCAGAAACCGTCGAACGAATAAAAACGGAGATATCTTCGGTTTCCACACATGCACAATTAAAAACTATTTGCTCTAAATTAAGTAAAATCGACAAGACAATCTGTAAAGTTAAACAAAACAAGGCAGAGTCAATCGGACAAAATGTACAAGACCAAGCTAATAATGAAGGAGATTATGTTGACTGGTCAGGGGGAATTAGAAAAATAAGATTAATCTCATGTTGCTGAAACATAACCTAAACGTAATGAGAACCAAGAGAATAGTGCAAAATATTATAACTCCCAACGTTGAGAAGGGCGCGGAACAGTTTGTATTGAGTAAATCTGAGCACTTGGAACAAGTGAAATGAATCTACTGGAATGTCAAACACACATGGACTCGTTAGTCAAAATCTCTAGGAATCAAAATGTAAGTAAAGGCCTAACAGATGCTAATGATGTGTATTTTAGTTTCTGTCTGTACTTCTCTCGAAAATTCAGCGATAGTTCTTTAAACGACTGCAAATTAAAATTTGCATGGCTGCAAATTTTATGCGTTTTTGTTGAGTTTGTAGTTAAAAATAGACCCGATTTTAATGATTGATGGAAACGGTTGTTATATCATTTAAATGTACTTTTGAAATGCAATGGACTTCCAGAACAAGCGTTCTTTATAAGGTTATTTGTAAATAAGGAGCATTGTCTCAGCTGGGGAAAAGTATCTGGAGAGAAATATAGCAACAAAGTAAGAAACTCTTCTCAAGCAATGCCAAGGAAGAAAGACAGTGGAAAAAAGTCAAAGTCCCCATTAAAAAGGAAAGTAAATAATAGCGATGAATGAAAGACAAAGAGGACTACTGACTGGCCTCCGGGTGTATTTGGCAAAGATACAAGTAAAAATTCTGTTGCCGATGACTGGTGTGATATACAGAAGAGTTTCATGCTGACTGTATGAAATCTGAAGATCTAAAAGCTTTACTAGATGAATGGTTTTATCCCATTTGTGCTAAAGAGCAAGATTTGGAATAAGGTCTCACTGGATAGTTTCGTATTATTACACCTCCCTATTTTTAAGGTAGAAGGCGTGAACCCAATTATCATAAGCCTAGTATTTATAAATTCACACAGAAGCTAAATCTGTAATGTGGTTTAGATTTACTTTGAGTTAGGCTTGAAAATTGGTTGGCTTGTTTGGTGGCTGCCTGTCACAGTTAGACTAGCATTGGAGATCAAATGCGTAACATTGGCTGCAAATGAACAGCCGGCTTGGCGTTACATATTTATGTATGTCTGTTACAGAGGTAAATATCTAAAATTCGAGATGGTTGAGGAGTGATGAAAAGTATTTATGCATAAGGCACATACTGATTTTTTTAGCTGCCTGGTCACTGGAAAGTATTCAAAATAGCTTTTTGCTGTCAAAAATGAATGTAAAAAGAAGGTTGGGTTGGTGGCAGTGTTGTTTGAATATAAAAGCTACCAGTTGTACTAGGAATTAACCTGACTGCCGCAGTCAAAACCTCACATGCATGTTTTCTACAAAATCATTAGTTTGTTTTTATTTGCATCTTCTGGGTAAATTATTCTCATTTTTCTGCAATAGGTCATGATGGAATCAAACCAATACCATTCGCTCGCAAGTTACACCTTATGATAGAAGTTAATACCACATCAAGTTACATCTAACAAAATAAGCTGAAGTATGATTTCTCTACTACTTCGGATGCATTAGTCTGATTGAAGGACTGACTATAGAGACAACGAAGCGCTTGACCAATTTAGCCTTCTCGTGGAATCAATGAACATAATTTTCTTCTTGATCTATGAGTTTACAATTTGCGAGAAGGCAAACAAACCCTTTCGGTATTTCTTTAATAAATGGCTTACTTATTATTCGTTGCTGTAATAGTACTACTTCAAGATTTTCGTGATACGTGATATGTGCTTTCGAACCTCTCAGTCAAAACTATTTACGAATGCATTAACCAGCTTTTGACTCACCAAGAATCAAAATATCACGCACAAAGGGTGAAACCGTTTAGTTGCAGCCACGCTTCAAGAAACCTGTAGGAAACATCACAAAGACTCATGTTAGTTCTGTTAAAAGTGATGTACAAACCTTATGACATGGTGTAAAGTTATGGTCAGTGTACATATGAATGACACTGCAGCTGATAATTTCCCACGTCCATAGAACTTTCATTGCTCCATATGTCAATTTAATTTCTAATGAGAACGTCAATCAGGCTGGATGAATATTTACAACAAACACGATTTAGGTATTATTATGCTTCTTTTTTCTTTTTCTTCATTATGCTCTATCAGAATTTAATTTGATAACATTTTCTACCTCGATCCTCCAAAACTGTTAATTAGGCCTCTAACATGCAAAAGACAAGGTCCCAAGGACACCGAATATGAAACCCCAAGGGAATGCCCATTACAGCGTATGATAAAGAAAGGTATCGAAAGGTTATCTGGCACAGGAATATTCGAGCATGGGTGAATTTATTGGTGCTTAACTGTAAGTCAGATGTGAATGACTGCATATGCTGTGGCAGTTCAGAAACATTTAATGATCAAAAACCATCAGAGTAGCTTAGCCAATATGGTACTCTTTTAGACAGGATTGTCATAAGCAAAGCACAGAAACCAGTTAATTTGAGGTACTCTAACCACGGAACCAGTGAACCACTGATGACTACACCCAGCATCTGCAATAACAAGCCTCTACACACACTGCTCTACACTTAACTCATTAACCCCATGAGATTTGTGTAGTTTTCGCCTGAAACGGGAGTCGGAAACGCATTTTGGGGACTACTTCTGAATACAGCCAAGGCGGCAGGATCCAGTTTCGTAAATTGGCCCCTGGCAAATTGCTTATCTTGAGGCTATGGTGTGACTTTTTCAGCTATTATTGTTTACTATTTAAAAATATGTATATATTTGTAAACTATGTGTTTCGGTCTTGTGTTGTTCTTGATACTGATGTCAGGCACGTACACCTTCCATAGTTACTCTGCAGTATGTTGATAGTGAAATACCAAAAGTCGGCTAGGAAGAAGAGCTAGCCTCCCATAGCAGTAAATACATGGGTTTGGGGCAAGTAGAATATCTCAAAAACGGTTTGGATGACAACATTTTCAATTGCATCAGCCTGTTTAGTACACACTGTTTTGCAGAATTTTCATCTAGGAAAATGGCTTGTGTTTGCAATGTGAGCATCACATGGTGTCAGAAATGACCTTCGGATATGAAAATTGCAGGTATAAATTTGTGATTGGGGTGCATAAACTTTTGCTATGAACTGCCATTGAAATCTCTGGTCAATTGGATAATATTCTCATGCTTTGTTTTAATATTACTATCCAAACATATGGACCTTTTTGACCTCATTTGTGTATTTGATTTTTTATGATTTTTTCATACTAGGTCGCTGGTTGCGGCATTACATTTGTACATAACGACTGGCCCCTGCCCCCCCCCCCATACATGTCTAGTCTCGATTGTTCTCTAATGTACTGCCACGAAAACAATTATTAATTCAGCAAATTCATCATCCACGATAGATTAAACTTTCTAGAACCATTGGACAAGTCCTAACGGATTTCATAAGTTCATTTCATTTTGATCATGAATTTAAACTAATTTTGTGGCGTTTTTCCACTATATATGCGTATCTAGTGGACGAAGTTTGAGATATGGAGAAAATCAACATCCTTAAACAGGCGTGTTCTCTGTCACCTCATGTGACTGCTGGAGGGTTAGTAACTACTCCTAAGGATATATCTCTCTCTCTCTTTCTCTCTCTCTCTGTCTCTGTCTCTGTCTGTCTCTTTCTCTGTCTCTCTCTGTCTCTGTCTCTCTCTGTCTCTCTCTGTCTCTCGCTCTGTCTCTCTCTCTGTCTCTGTCTCTTTCTCTCTGTCTGTCTCTCTCTGTCTGTCTCTCTGTCTCTCTCTCTCTCTTTCTTATACATTGATTCTAAACTATTCTCTATGATTAATGGTATACTGGACATGAAATATACTATCTTATGAAAGTCATGTTGTCAGGGAGACATTCTTTTTTAATTGGTTTATTTATTTTTCCTACCTGCGTCCCCTCTCTCTCATTTCACTGTCTTTAATGAGTTATATTGATGTCTATACGATTTACCGCAAATATTCAGCCACACCATATTTTCTAAATTATCATTTCATATATTTCTCCTTTAATCTCTTCCTCATACTCTTCATCTCTTCCACATTGTCTTCTACGTTTGACTGTGGCATAGTGTATTTATACACCACACTATGTGAAATGTGCCCAGTCTGTCTTCGTGTTTACACTAAATCTTACTTTTTATAATGGTTTGCACTATTATTGCACATTGTATAAACATTAGGCTTTTCCCCAAGAGAGCCGGAAGTATACCTGGTAAGAAAAGATTGATTGACCTGTAATTAGGTCTTTTTATCAGTCTCCTCATTACAATGGATAAAGACATTGTTAAAATAAAGTTTATTTGGTTTTTCTGATGTCGCTTGAGTTATCACAAATTTCGTTACACATTTTATTGTATTAATAGACTTAATATGTGTACTGCTTTTACAAATCTAGTGGTCTTAAATTTATTAATCTACATGTTGTTGATGTTTCTGGTTCTTGTATTATCGGGGGGAAACTATCCTAAATCATGTTCCAAATTTCTGTATCAGAATCAGATTCAGCATTTATACTTCACTTACGTCTTCAGCGGAGTATACGTTTAAATATTAGATCTGTTCACCATGAATTAGATTTCGTTGCTACATATTTTGATGATTTAGTGATTATTACATCAAGGGAGACTCATCTGATTGATAACATTACTAACGACGATCTTAAGTTAGACGGTTCTCATAAACCAGTTAGGTGCGATCGAAATAAAATCATTGGAGATGCCTAATAATCCATTATTTAAGAAAATGTGATTTTTTCAAACACGTATCGATGTGTTAACACGTAACCTTGAAAGGACTGGAGTAGAAATATACGTACAAGGTATAAACTGTTACTTGTAATTTTGCGCCTTCCACCTGTATCATCACAGTTTTGGGATTCATTAAATATCAGCAAGAAACGTTGCTTCATTATCTGTGATAATATTTATTTAATGCTGAATTTAAAAATTGCAGAGAGGTAATGATTCATACTAACATGCGCAACATGATAACTGAGCCGACCAAAGTAACAGACAGCTCTTTGACTCTGTTAGACCAATTATTATATATCCGAAAATACATTTTCTCCATGCTGCGGGTTGTTTGCATTGATGCAAATATGAATGATCACCATGCCTTCTATTCCACTATACGGCTGAATTATGAAAATCCTCCATTTATTATAAGACAGAAATCTGACTTTTCATTCAGAGAGAGAGAGAGAGAGAGAGAGAGAGAGAGAGAGAGAGATAGAGCAATTTAGGTGATATCGCCACAGCAACTTTTATTTCATCGTAAAATTATTTTTGCTAAGGACAGTATACCACTGCAAACAGTGACTGTTCGATTTGACGACCATATAGCAACTGTTCCACTGTATGACCACACAGTAACCGTTCTATTCGGAGACCAAATAGCAAGTGTTCGACTGAATGACCACACAGTAACCGTTCGACTGAATGATTACACAAATGTTTTCATGCTAGCACAATACGTACAAAATATGCAGGAAACGCTACCGTATGAACAAAAATGTCCGATGTCATCAACGAAAGACAATATTTCGTATTTTTTTCTTTTATCAAACACTGAAGATAAAATGACAAAAAAAAAAACATTAAAAAAAACCAAAAATAAAATAAAATAACGCAGGCAAAATTGCTATGCAATTTTTGGCTTCCTTAAATAATATTTTGATCTACTTGATTTTGATGATGTAATTAGGACATTGAACTAGGTCGCAGGACGAAAGGTTGCAAATTCCTAACATAAATGATTCACTATTAAAGAATTTCAGTCGGCTCTTATATAATTACATTAGAAACCACACAGTTTATTAAACATAGTATTATGGACGAATTCACATCAGATGAACGTGTTTATCTTGCAGAGCCTTAGGTAACACTATGCATAACCATCTATAAAGTTATTGCACTATCGTGGCCGTAAAATCGCTTGCTCTCCTCTGGATTACACTGAAACGTCGCTGATGACCAAATCAGTCAAGAGAAAGGTGATACAGACAAGAGAATGAAGCAGTCAAAAATTCAGCAAAAGTTTCCGCATATATATTAAAAGTTCAATGGCACCCAGATGGAATCGATGTAAAGGCGTATGCCTTGGAAAACGAGAACTTTGCAACAGGACATGTCCTTACGAATAATGTAATTCACACTTGCTCGCATTAAGTGTAGGCCCTAGTGAGCGACACTATCTTAAAAGGAGTATCTAAGCCAATTAGCGCAATCTGCTTGCCTGCCATCTGGATCTGTTGCCGAGCAATATCACGAGCAGCTTAGAAGACTTGCCAAGGCACCCATCACAGAAAAAGTCAACGATACTCTGAATGATCAGAACAAACGTTGTTTTACATTTTTATCGGTACATAAGCAATCGGACAATCGTTTTACCATATAATAAAGTCTGCCGACTGTAAAACAACTTGAGAAATTCCTTTGAGAGTGAAGAGTGAAGCTGGATGAGAGAGGCAGATATACTAACACTATTAGATCTCACAGATGAGCAACGGCTTGTTTTGAGACAAATTACCCCAGATTAACCAAGGGTAGTTGCAAAAGCAACTGTAAATCAATTTCAAACAATATGCACGACAACGTGGAATAAAACACCTCAGAAAAAGCCGTCATACTCGCGCTATTAGGGATCGCACACGGGCAGCGTTAGTCTGTGAGAAAAATTCGTCAAAGAGCATCACAGTTATAGTTATAGGTTACTGCATTTGTATGGGAAAATATGAACGAGTTTTTTGGATGGAATACTGTACGACCTTGGGAGTGCAGTATATATCCATCCGACAAAACGAGTTCATATTTTCCCGTACAAATGCAGTAACCTTTTTATTACATGCTTATTTTCTTATTCTACCAATGGCTTAATTATATAAACAAAATACAATACAAGAAACAACGTAAATGAATGTATGCCGTTTTCCGAGCTAAACGGGTCGAACTCACATGGATGGGGGGGGGGGGGGCTAGTGGGGGTAAACTCTGCTACAGTATGATAGTTATTATTCCCGCTGATACTGCTACACAAGTACGACGAGTCGGTTTCAAAGATTACACTGCACATACGCACTCATGATCTACACGATTATCAGCTAATTATTCTAATCGAATACGAGTCTGGCAAAGTCAACAATACCAACAATGTTGTATCCGGGCACTCCCTATTTCAAGATGGACATTGTTCCCTGTCTGTATTAGATCATGCTGCATGTTATGTATATTTAATTAATTTGCATTGTGTGTTGGTTTTTGTCCATGATTATATGTTATGTATATGCAGATTGTATTGTGTGATTGACCTTTGTTGAGAATTGAGGGCAGAAGTTTTGGCCTACCTGATTAATGTATTTTGTATCCAAATAACATATTCCATAGATAATTTTTGTCTATGAGTGTTGATTAAATATTAAGATTATTATTATTTGCAGTAAAACATGTTGACTTGGATTTGAGTTCAGGGCATTGGATTTCCTCTCCAGAATTCCTGGTTTAACTGATGTTGGCCATGTTCTTTACTAAAGTTTTAGCAATAGACCTGATGTTGTTGACAATTTTGAATGTTCTAGAAATGAAATATTACCCGCATACTGGTCCCCAACTTGGTTGTTTATGTAAGGGAGAGGTCAAGAAAATTATTTATCTGTACCTTAGCATCTGGCCAGTTAAATCAGGTATTTAGCTGTGTTCAGTTTAAATTTGAGAAGATTTACTTATTTAAATTATTCAATCGAATTACAAATGGCTCATTACTACTTTTTCAGATCAAATCACTCTTTTGGGATTATTGTAAATTCAGTTAGAGACATTTTGGATTATATCATTCTGATACATCAAGACTGATAGTACATCAACACTATTCCAGATTATTGACAAATCAGCACGTTTAGGATCGGAATTGATAAGGAACAACACTGGAATTCATTCGGAATGATCTAAAATTTTAGACTATTTGGGGTTTATTTCATAATACTTTGATTTTTTTAAAAGTTTCACTTTGTGTTCTATCGCAAAAATTATTTGCTGAATCTACAAAATTGACATGTATTGTGGGACACGGTTAAGTTACATCTGTAGAAGCTAAGGTCAAGACTATCTCAGAATCCCGTGTGCTTGTCAGTAAAAAATAACTGATGCGATTTTTGTGCATGGCTGGATATTATCGGATATTTTGTTCTAAATGCTTCATATATGACGAACCTCTGAAACATTTGCTGAGTAAGAAATCTAGACTTCATTGGTATGGAAAATATCAGGATGGTTTAGATAAATTAAAGACCATACTTAAGAGTGCACCAGATCTGTCTGCTCCAAATATGAGTCAGTCATTTAAAATGTATGTTGATGCACGTGGTGTAGGGGTTGGTGGAGTATTAATTCAAGAAGACAACAAATTGTGTGGATTATCCAGTGTGCCATTTCTCTAAAAAATAATCAGGCTCCAGATTGGATTTGTTAATCAAATCCACGCCCTTTTGATCGCAAATTACACCGAATGATAGGAATAAAACCCACACCCTTTCGATCGCAAATTACACACGATGATATGAATCAAACTGATGCTCTTTCTGTCGCAAATTACACCGAATGATAGGAATCAAACTCACGCCCTTTCGATCGCAAGTTACACCTAATGATATGAATTAATACCACATCAAGTTACATCTAACTAATCACTGTACAAAATAAGCTGAAGCATGATTTCTCTGCTACCTCGGATGCACTAGTCACTAGTCAGACTGAAGCACTGACTATAGAAACAACGAAGCGCTAGACCAATTTAGCGCATTTTTAGCTGTCTCGTGGAATCAATGAACATAATTTTCTTCTTGATTTTTGAGTTTACAAGTTCCTTCCTCATATTGAGAACGCGAGAAGGCAAAAAAACCCTTTCGGTATTTCTATAATAAACGGCTTACTTATTATTCCTTGTTGAAATAAAGTGAATTTCACGACCTAATTTACCCGAGTTATCTTCCCCAATGATCATTTTAAAACAACGTTGACTCTACTAAGAAGAGATCTGTATCGACTGCTACGGAGGCGGAAAGCAAAGATGTAATCAGTATGGTTCTATACAAGTTTCTATAATCCAGTGAAATTATTCTTGTCGAACATATATTAATATATGAACATAATTATTATAATAATCTCGGACAGTATTTCTGATGAAATGATTTAATGCTTAAGAAAGTCAATTAATGTGTGCACATGCGTAATGCACATTATTATATTTCATACCTAACCGTGTCTTGTGTGCTACGGGGGGGGGGGGGGGAGTCATTATATTTTCACCTGCTTTTCATGGGAAGTGGTAGAATTCGGTGGGGTTTCGTTTGACCCATATGCTGGGGTCGATCGCGACCATGACTCGGAGGACGGTATTGGTTTACTGACAGTGAGGGACCAACGCTTGGGGACCAACGAGTCTGTAGGGAACAAGGTGGCAATGAGATATCTCAGTGTGACTTGGGTGGGGCGGGATATGGGTGGTGCTTCCTTACCATTCGACGAGGGTTATGGAATCGGAAGTAGATTGTGAGTGTCAACTGAACACCACGAGATACGTATGTTCCCTTTATGTATCGATACTACTCAATATTACTAGATGAGTTACATCAATCATTCAGTATAGCTATGCAAGTAAAATTTAATAGCAAGCAACACAAAAATAGGTACATTCAATAAAAATCGGGCAAATGTTTGCCTGCGTATATCAATCTGCATGCGAGATCACAGCACCAGAGATCCCATCCCATGATAGCTTGCACATGGACTCACGAGGGCTACATTCACAGATGCACAGGTGTGCAAAATTCACCAGTGTGAAAACGTCACGGGGAATCCAGAAGGGGTCCAAACCCTATAGTGAGACGGTCTCAAACTCTCATTATCAGGCTGCTACAACGTCGCCTAACGTCACTGTTCTTCGAGACTATGCGTGGCATAATAGTAGCAAATGACGAAAACAAACTTTTTACTACCAAAGGATTCTAAAAAATACCTAACGAGCACAAATGTTTTATTCACTGTGCACTTTTTCCCTATGTTTAAGTTATATTACCCTATTCTTAATTTTACTGTAAAACACTGTGCACTTTTTCCCTATGTTTAAGTTATATTACCCTATTCTTAATTTTACTGTAAAACACAAATAATAGGTGCGCAAGCAAACATCAATCTGACCACTAGACTGATTCAATACGACAAATTCTTAAACTGGTTATGGCTACTGGATGAATTTAAGGTTTTCAGAATCATACAGTTGTGTTACAAGTGCACATAATGGAGGACGCATCACAGCTGATACAGTGTTCTGCTGATATAGAGAAAAACAAACATCAATTTGTTTTTTTTTATTAGACGTCAACTGTTATTAGCCATTTTAGTCAATATTACTGTAATAAGATACAACCAATCACGACAACCGTATCATTAGAGCATTAAATGGGTTATAAAAGATCTAAACATAAAGCTATACATCGTAGTCGTTTCAGTGAGTTAGCTGTGATCAGTTATCTATCATTAGAAATGTACGGCGTATTTAAGAATTATAACAAACATAACAGAAGGAAGTGAGAAAACAGTATCACCAGCCCTTAAGGAATATACCTTTTTTCCTTAATGTCACTAAATGTTGACTACCATTTCATTCATTTTTTTTTCTTTTTACTTTCTTGTGCTTTTTAAAGTCAAATCAAGTTGACATCAAGAATATGACCTCTTAGCAAAATTTGCTACCTGCTAAATACATGTCAAAATAACAAACCTTTTAAAGTACTAATATCTGCAAGTCTTGTACTACGTTTAAGCAGAGCATTAAGATGAGTTTTTCTATTGCAGAAATCCCTGTTCGTAGTATAGCTATTACAGTCCATTTGCAAGACCAAGCGTAATGAACATAAAAACACGAGCGAAGAAAGTTGTTTTGATGCCAGAAGTTTCCTAGTGTTGAAAAATAGTAAGTACTTGGTTAGCCAGAACAATGACCTTCACCTTTAGATAACTATTGCTCTAATCCGACATAAAGTAAACATCGGTCTAAAAAGCTGCAGTTCTTGAACTCAGCTACTGCAGTCGTTTTCCAAATTACTATATATATTTTGTACCTCGCGCCTAGTACTAGATAGTGTTTAATTATCTCGCGTCACGGTTAAAACTCGTCCCTATATTCAATATTAAGCTTTAATTTCTATAAAAAAATGCAGTAGTGCACATAAATCATATCTCCAATGTATATGCGTTACGATTCTGTGGTCTTAAACTAAGTAAGAGAAAAGAGCGAAAACTACAAGCTTTGTAAAATTCAACAAATAATTTATTTCCCTAGAAAAGAAAGTGAAAATTTAAAAAGAACTTACAGTATTGTGAATTACTATATATATTTTGTATCTCGCGCCTAGTACTAGATAGTGTTTGATTATCTCGCACCACGGTTAAAACGCGTCCCTATTTTCAATATGAAGCTTTATTTTCTATAAAAACCTGCAGTAGTGCACATAAATCATATCTCCAATGTACATGCGTTACGATTCTATGGTCTTAAACTAATTAAGAGAAAAGAGCGAAAACCTACAAGCTTTGTAAAATTCAACAAATAATTTATTTCCCTTGAAAAGAAAGTGAAAATTTAAAAAGAACTTACAGTATTGTGAATTAAATAAAAACTAGTCCTAAAAGTTTTAGGACAAGTCCAAATGTATAAAGTTCCAACTGAATCCCAGTGGTGTCCCAAATAAATTCCAATATTGAATGAGTTGATGTGCCTGTCGTCTCAAATGCAGGGCCGAAGAGAGAGATCACGGGTCCTGGTGTAAGAAACACCTGAGCCCTTCCTAGTTTTTGTTTATAGAATTTTTAAAAATATAATTAAAAAGTGTTGTTCGGCCCCGGCACCCTTACGGCCTGGGCCCCAGGGATATATCCCCGGTCCCCCCCAGTCGGCCATGTTCAAATGTGCTAATGTCCCAGTGACCTGGCTTGTGGCGACGCGATAACAGTTTTTTGATGTGTCACAATATAATCCAATATGTTCTTGTCTGAATTCACTATAATTCCAAATTAATGTTTTAGTCCAAGAATATAATTGAGCACTTCGTAATTTCAGTGAATAATATCTGAATAATGAATCCACCTAAATTTTTAAAAAATATCACAATAATAAGACTGTTTCTGCTTCAGACGTTAAGGTAAGACTGAATAATCCCAATGTAAACAAGAGTATGTACCATCTACTTGATATAGGTTGCTATTACCATTTTCTGAAAATACTCTGTCAGCCTAACAGAAAATTTCCATTCTGAAAGATTGTAAGGTCTGATTCAAGACTGTATCTTTAAATCAATCCGATCTAACCATGTTTACTATTAGTAATGATTAGAATATTCTGAAGTATTAACTATGTATTATGTTGTTACATAACACATGTGCATGCCATCTTAATAGAAGAAAATATAAGAATTTCACGATTGACATGTCTGGTAAGTAAGGTCTTGGAACATAACGGAAGCTTTAAAATATATTCCTAAATCTGATGAACTCGAGATAAATCAACCAAATATACTGAAAACAATACGTCCTTTAATGTAAACGGTGTCTTTTTTCATCCATGATAAATATAATGAATAGTGTACGGCAACAACGATTATCATCATGTGACAACGCTTCTCGCACTGTCAGAAGTTGTGCTCTCATTGCCAGCCTTTATACACTGTAATTCAGCATTGCTTCTCAGACTTAATAAAATTAGGCATTGTTTCTGCATAAAAACACACTTCTTTCACGTGAGACCTTAACCAAAAAATAATAAAATAAAATAAAATAAAATTAATAAAAAATTCATGAACACTAAAGTTGCAATCAAAAACTTCTGCTCTAAATGTATCGGAAATATTAAATACTATGTCATCTATAAATGTGAAAATGGTAACGGCCACACATCTTATCCATCATAACATCTGCGTTTTACAGAAAAGTTGTCAAATATAAATTAAAATCTCCATAAGTATTACTACATTTTAAGAGATGGAGTCACTGTCCTTCATTACACGCACGATATCTGACGGCATGCAACGAGATATAACTTTACACAAATTATTGTGTTCAGTTTGACCTATTATCATCTTTAATGTCTTTCATTCAATTCAATCATTAGAAACATATCTTATTGGATATATAACATCTGTGACTAAAATTGAATAATAGACACAGATTTAAACTGCTTGGGATTCTAATTTTAACAACAAAATTCAACTCAACTTTCATGATAATTAAATATACCAGCTTTATGGTATTCCTTATTTTCTTTAGCACGTAAACATTAACACAAACCTACGAAATATAAGTTTGCATCTTTGCACCTTAGTCGTACCAATTTTCTGTTCTTCAAAAATAAACGGTTATAATTACCACACGTCTAAATAAATACAATACAAATATACCCCCAAAACATTATTGATACTATTTATCTGAACGAATTAATAATTTTAAAGGACTGGTAAACACACGTTGGGATGAAATGAACCTCATTTATATAGTGAGATTCCAAAAGAAGGGATATCAAAGAGAAGCCGAGGTTACTAGTCATACTGGGTATATAGTAGTATGTCAAAGCCTATGAACAATAACATTACAACCTGGATGCGTAATGTTACTGTATTTTCCGAGGTCGTACTAAACGATAAAGCACACATTATAAAATGTAGTCTTGGAAATTAAGAAAATCGTCTCTTAATACGAAGATAAACCGCGCCGTTTTTTACCTGACATCTTCAGATTTACATGTATCTGGACTTCCGACATAGCATTTTAAGTAAGGAAACACTTATTCAACGGCAATTATGAAAGAACAAGTCTGAAATTTAATCCAGTCGAATTTGATCTTTTTGCTGGATTTTAGATTTTAAAAGTGTGAATTTCCACACGACTTGCACATTTTAAGAGTCCATACTCACACCCAATGGTCACGTGCATCGGTGAATGTTCATCCACGCTATAATCCTTTAACAAGTAGTTTTACTCTGTTAGCACCGGAAATCGACTCTGTAACTTGGAATAATCAATTACAGAGTATATAGCTTGCTAAATAGAGTTAGTTTTAGACTCCTCCTTAATCACGTCTGGAATCTGAACGACCCTTAAGCTCGCAGGGTATTTTGTGTTTTGTCCGTCTATCTTCTTGAATATTAACCGAACTCTTTTGCATTTAGTGTTCTTATATGACCCGTTTAAAGGGACATTTTCTGTGCTTGAGTCACTGCTGCATTCGTGTTCTCTCATATATTGTCTGTTGGTTTGAGGAGTTTGCGAATTCCATGTTGAGTGTGTAGAAGACGTGGATTTTCTCGGAGACCTGCGAGATCTTCTTGCCGTAGACCGGAAGCTCTGCCACAGTTTGGATGCTCTATCACGTGTAAATGCACCCTGAAATATAATAAATGAATAGCTGACAGAACTAACTATTGCTATTTCTCGAATACATAGATAATGAAAATGTTTGTATGTACGCATCTTGCAGAAGAAATGGTCATGATCTGGATCCTCTTTTCTGCGAGGACCTATAGTTGATGATGTGAATAAAGATTGTTAATTTAGTTAAAAACCCTCGGGAAGGGGGGGGGGCTATACAAAGTTGCCAATTTATTCCCTCAAAAGCCTCAATCCTAGCATATTTAAATTCTTAATTTACTCACTACAAAGCCAAAGTCCTAGCATACATAGGTTGTTAATTTAATCACTTAAAAGTCTTCACACATAAAATTTGTAATGTAGTCACTAAAATGCCACAGTCCTATCAAACAAAGGTTGTTAATCTATCCACACTGGAAGGCCTCAATCCTAGGTTGCCAATATAGAGTTAATAAAAAGCCACGATCTTTGCATATAAAGTTAGTCACAAATTCCATCGATGCTAGAAATAAAGGACAATACTAATCGGAATAGTTTCACTGATGCGCACATTTTTTTATTTGTTATTTTATATTATTTTTTGTGTGACCGCAAGTCAACATAATCATTGTGCCATTGAACAGTGATTTCTTGGTCGGAATACTGTTGCAAATGTTGCTCAACTGAATTCGAATAAAGACACTTATTTTTGAAACATTACACATCATGACTTATTATCAGGTATACCAGTGATGAATTAAAACCTAAAAAAAAATATTTTGAAAAAAAGCCCGTAATGAGCTGAATGCCAGAAATATTTAAATTAGCAATGTAAAAACTCTTGAAGCATGCATGAAGACAAAATAAGCAATAAGTAATCAGGATGCAAACCGAATGAAAACAAAGAAAACCAAATCGAAAAAAAATATGGGCACTTGCAAAAGAGAAAAAGCGCTTATGCGTTTATACGTGGACCTTAGTTTATAGAACGGATAATAATAAATGCAATGAGGTTAATTTTGTCGCACTGAACCTATAAATGTACAACTATTCATTACATTTATAGTGATTCTACTTTTCAATGTTAGCCTATTCACTGGTTTGTACAAAAAGTGTGATTTCGCTTGGTTTATCGGTATATTATTGATCAGTAATTCTCTGTCACTATACAGTAAGAAACCTGTCTTTCTTGCTCTGTTGTGCAAATTAGGATCCCAAGACATATAATTTACGACTTTACCTTAGCCACGCAAGTTTTGCTTTGAAACATACTAAATTGATTAAATTGTGACAAAGGAATCATGCTTTTCCCTCCTCGGTCTTTTTGTTGTCAGAGATAGTTTTCATGACCTCTTTTGGCCCTCACGTTCTTCTTCAGAGATGTTTATTTTTAAACTTCTTTAGGCCCTCACGATTTCTTGAAGAGACAGGATTCATGACTTCTTGTCGCCATCACTGTTTTTTTCAGAGATTGGTTTCAAAACTTTTTGTGACCTTCACGGTTTCTTTCAGACAGGATTCATGACTTCTCATCTCTTTCACTGCTTTTTCAGAGATTGGTTTCAAAACATCTTGTGACCTTGACGGTTTCTTTCAGAGACAGGCTTCATGGCTTATTGTGACCTTCACGGTTTCTTTCAGAGACAAGTTTTGTTTACATCTTGTGACCTTAACGGTTTCTTTCAGAGATAGATTTCACGACTTCTTTAAACCTTCACTGTTTCAGAGACAGGATTCATGACTTCTCATCTCTTTCACTGCTTTTTTCAGAGATTGGTTTTAAAACATCTTGTGACCTTAACGGTTTCTTTCAGAGACATGCTTCATGACTTCTTGTGACTTCACGGTTTCTTTCAGAGATAGATTTCACGACTTCTTGAAACCTTCACGGTTTATTTCAGACTCATGATCCTGATTTTCTGATGCTGGCAACAAGACGTGGTCTAGCAATCAAGACAGAAATTACTTTGATAATGATATTTTGGTTATGTAGCTATCAATTTGCAGAGAGATTAATACAACCCGAAAAAGTGACTGAAGAAAATGCAAGTTGCTTACAATTTCAACCTTTATGATATGAACTTAAGCTTAAATCATGAAACACATTTCATTTGGTAACCACTGTTATGGGCATGAATATCAATTTTATGAAAGAAGCATGTACAAGAACAGTCACTAATTTTTCACTACAAACACTGTTAATAACACTAGCTCTATGACACATGACAGTAGCAGACCGATATATGTGATTTAATGCTACTCTGTAGTTGTCTAAAATTGTATCGCGGAAGATTTCATCAGCTCAATAACTCATGAGTTTGAAACTTTTTCAGGCAGTACATTGTGAGAGGCTCAGATGGGGAGTTGGCAATGGGATGACAACCTTATTTTGGCAGTTATTTATAGCAGGATTGGACAAATTCATTGGAACTTGATACAGATTTATTATAGAGAATGCTACTGATTCCCATTTGTATGTCAAGTGAGGCTATATCATAGTTAACACGGTTGTTTAGCTGTAACGGGGAAACCTCAAGAAAAAAGTAGTTCCAGCTTCGTTTGAGAGTATGATTTTACGAGATCAGACAACGACAGCATCGTGTTTCTGCTTTAGGAATTCGAAGGCCAAATTCAGGTTCATTCTTGGGTATATAAATTACAGGTTTATAATAGATACTAATTCACAGCTGCAGAATAGATACAAGCAGTGCCCTGTAAATATATGCGAACTTACTGCTGTTGCAAATGGATTCCGAATCTTTTTGCCACATGAAAGGTATCTCTCCACGTAGTGCCTGAACGTCTTGTGCAGGAAACAGTACATAATTGGGTTAGTGATACAATGTAGATGTCCTATTAACAGCGTATAATGAAGCATATCAGCAGTATCCACGTCGTGTTGATAATCTAAGTAGATATTCATTGTATAGTATGGTGTCCAGCATAATATAAATACCACAGATACAGTAATGCACATTTTAGCTAATCGTCTTCTATTTGCTATCACACCGCCATCTCGTCTGCCTTTTTTATCCTCTATACTACCGTTCACAGAAGAGTTGTTTCCCTTTCCTCCACGTAGCTGAGCGTCGGTCTCCCATAAACGCTTACCCATCAAAATATAAGAAATCAAAACAATTACAGCTGGAAAAACGCAGATGATGAACAAAATTGCAAAGTCATACATCCTCCTTGCTAGAGGAGAATCCCAGAATTCCGTGCAATGCGTAAACACTTCGCCAGCAAATATCTCCATCCTGCTAATTTGTCTCACAAATAGTAGAGGTAAGATGAGCAAAATAGCGGCCACCCACACGAATAATATAAGAATACGGACGCATTTTGTCGTTCGGAAATGTCTGAATTTCATAGGGTGAAGGATGGCCAAACAGCGGTCTATACTCATTGCTGTAATGGTAAAAGTACTGACCGTCACCGACACTCCTGAAAAAATGAAACAAATATACAGAAGCAGCAAGGTTTTCAAGACATTGACTGCATATTCTTAGTAGTATAACATAGTCTTGTAGTCTGGTAACATAAAAAAGAACATCTGGCCAAAAAGACTTATATTTGGAAAGTTTATCTTGAGAATAATCTTATCTTGGTATTAGTCTTAATAATTTAATTCATAATAAAAATAATAACAGAAGCATATCTACCGATGCCTGATTGGTGGATACGTTATTTCAGAATAAGTGCATAAGTAAAATATTCTTGGTGCCTGAGATCGTATAACTAATGCATTGGATTGCATCAAAAATGTAGAAATATGCAGGAACTATGCAATGAATGAATTTAGATAGAGCAGTGATACCGTTTAGCTGAACCCTGTGGTTCAACAGCCATGTTATCAGAGTTCTAACAATGGAATGTTTGGATATAATAATACTCTTAATTTGTCCAAAGCCCATTGGCAATAGCCCTAAACAAAGCATGCATGGAAAAATAGAACAAAACAATACATAAGGCAACTCAAATTGTGTACAGTAACTTAAAATGAAAATTGTTTATGCCTATGTAAACATTCCCGTATGTATATATCAATCTATAAAGACATAAAAGGGAATGGACTAGTGAGTAGTTACATATAAAGTCTTAGGAAACCACTTCTTCTTCTTTCTGGAGGTGTTTCTTAACGCAGATTTAAAGCTGTTGATAAGAACGTGTACCTAGTCTGCCGATCTTTTATACAGGATTGACTCCGAGATATAAGGTAAATTTCATTAAACGCGTATTGCATGATTGACATCGACTATATCAATGTTTTGTCCTAACTTATGTACACACACACACACACACACACACACACACACACACATATATATATATATATATATATATATATATATATATATATATATATATATATATATATATATATATATATATATATATATATATATATATATATATATATATATATATATATATATATAATTCCTTTCAGCGTATTGGCATACAAGCGTCATTTTTAACAGAAATGTTCGAAGGCATGATTTTACCTGTCAAGTTCATTTTCTGTAGCAATATCAATATAACAATATTATCCTGACATAGTGATTTATTATGTTTTACTTTATTATGTCAAAATATAGTCTGTAATCAATTACTCTGTCAAGTTTAATTAAATTAAATTAAAACTGAGCTAAATTATTTCCATTTCAAAATAGAATGATGGATTTAACGAATGAACGTGGTACATGTAATATTATTCAGATAATGCTTATGAACACCATATGAATAATTATCTTATAACTTAACAATATATCGTCTGAAAGTTATTATTATTATTATTATTATTATTAACAACGTTTACCTTGAAGATAAGGTGTCAGCTTGCACAGTGTTTCACCGAAGACCCATAGCTTATATACCCTTGTGGCGACTGTCATGGGAATGCATATTAGAGTCACTGAAATATAAATATATACAATTTGATCACAATTAACATTTCTTTGGAATCTAAAGAGCACATAAATGGAGACGATGTCTATAGGACTTTTTCGCAAACGACGTTTAAGTCATTCTGTTTTGTTGCCACTACATATATTTGGAGAGTATTATTAGTTATATGGTTTGTTAGTAAATGTAATAATTCAGGGTCAATACTGACTAAGTATCATTCCAGACCGGACAACTAACAAACCATTCAAAGCAATTTACCCTCAGACGACCAAAATTATCACGTCTTATTAATTGCTGTCAGTCGTATGTGGAAACTTAGGAAAGCTACGCTTGGAGATTGCGTAATGAAAGAACATCTTCGCTACATTGACCTGATGTTTTTCCTAGTGAATTTACACGGTAATCATAAAAGGTCCGAACCTGAATAAGAATTTTTTCTATATCAGCCATTCAGAAAAAAACACCTTTGAACAAAGATCAATCTTTACTGTTTTATGATCTTTAGAAGTGATCTCATACCAAGTCTTCACAAAAAATTGACAAACGAGAAGGCGAGAAATTCGTAAGAGATGGGGTAATAGAGCTTACCTAGAAGATCAGTCACAGCCAGGTTGACGAGAAAGTTGTTGGTGACGCTCCACATTCGCTGATTGGGTACGATAACCAGAAGGACCAAGAGGTTCCCTATGAGGGCAGTAATGAATATGGGGATATACAAGGTGATCAGAACGATTGTCTTGGCCTCTGACAAGGTGAACTGACTTTTTCTGTAGTCATCCAGAATCTTGAGAATCTCCTCGTCAGTCACATTGTAAGGGTGCGATAGAGAAAAGTTCCATGTTGAATTCAATAGAAACACGCTTTGGTCAGACAATTCCATCATTGTTGGGCTACTGATAAGTTGCATTCCCATCGGTGCGGAAAATTACATTTTAAAAGACTAGCTTGAAGTGCCAAATATGACACAAGTTTCACTGGATAAAAATAATGTACTTTCATAGCGGTAGCATGAAAAAAAAATTGAAATAGGCTTTTGAGGTTTTTTCTGTCACTATAAACTTTTAGTGAATCAGTGGATGATTCCATATACGTCAGACAAGTGTGTTCTGGTTCGTTTGTTGCATCTGGAAGACAGCATCATGGTACGTGCCTGATAAGGGAAAATCTGAAAATAAAAATGAACTATTTTTAATGAAATGCAGTTTGTGATTTGATATCTTACGTGGGTACCACAAATATAAGATTTCACTGTATTTCCCAAACATGTCGGCAAACCGTTTTCCTTTTTTGTTTTCATCCCGAACGCTCAAATTTGATAAACTTTTGAATATTTACAATAGCGAATTCGGTTAATGACATTCATCAGAACACCTAAAGTTTTCATTCATATAATTGGTTTTTTGTTTTGTAGTTGAGGGTTTCAGTTTTCAGCGCTTAACGTTTTAAATATCCAGTTGATAAGGCCAAGTATTTGGAACCGAGATGTCTACAATTTTTTCACATGGATCAGCGCTTAGTCCAATTAATCAACTGTACAAATCTCTGTTGATACTGATGGACTATGTTGTGGGTCTGATTTCACCTGTTCATTAAAATATGCAATTGTGCTGCACGCAAATAATTCCAGAACAAGCCAGCGTACACTTTAGACACAGACCGGTAATTCGTAACAGCCATATGAAGCAAATTCAAAATGGCCACATGACATATGGTTGTGCTAATCCAGATGGATTTACAAGTTGCCAAACATATGATTTGCTCAGGAAATGTAATCTACATGTCACCAAAAGAACACTTCATCCGACGGTAGCTGCACAGCCATGAGAAATACCGGTAAGTGATTAAATATACATCGATGTGTGCAGAAAAATTTGCTTGCAGATAATTGCAGCTTTTAATGAATAGATGATATCAGCCCCTCACTCGAAAATCAATATCATCACGGGTGAAGGTCTAATTTATCGGCCTGTCAGAGACTCTGTTATGCGTTTGATCTTACCTCGATAAGATTAATTTTATCGCACTGTCTATAAATATAAGCAACTAAGAAAGGTTTGAACGTTTACACTATGCACATTTTAAGTCCCAAATTCATAAATAAATTAAAGTTTATGCACATTGTTTAAGCTTGAAATTAAATGTAGCTTCTCTTCATATATCTCCACAGCCACTCAAAATTCCATTACCAAATTGTATACGACTATTTCATTCATGATTTATGCAGTCAATCAAGATTCTATGATCGAATTGTATACAAATATTTCACATGTGATTTATATAGTCTAGTATATCATTTAGTAATTAGGACACACGTCACAGTCTAGCTGTTTGAAGATGGATCCGACATACATACATACGTACGTACTTACGTACATACATACGTATATACACACACACACACACACACACACACACACACACACACACACACACACATACATACATACATACATACATACATACGTTATCTCCACCATATCCCATCCCCCATAGGGCACCAATATGTCCACTCCCTACTGCAAATGAAAATCTTTGAATAAATTAGACTTCAGACTAAGTAATAATTGCAAAAGAAATTCCATAAAACAAGAAAAGCCAACAAACATGGAATTGACATCAGAATCACAAATCCTGTGACATTTAGATGTGAAATGGCATACAAGATAGAAAAATGGATAAAGCTAAATGTATTATCCCTTGAAGGAATAGAATACCATTATCTTTGTGTCTAATGTAGAATCCATGTTACTCCTATCAGGTCATAGAAACGAAGTAATTCATCTAATGCAGGAGTCCAATATATGAACATAAGGTGCTTTTGTAATCAGTACTTCACAAACAACAAACAGACGAAAGTCAAATATTATCATTGATGTTCACAAAACGTCTGCTAAACCATAATACCGCCTGTAAATAGTTTGCTGAGGTCAAATTGACGATAAAGTCAAGTAAGTGTTTTTTTTTGAGTAAACAGACTGATATGGTGAGAAATATTAGTACAATGTCGCGAATACCAAAAGAAAGTATAAAACAGATTCCACCAGCAGGAAATGTCTTAACACAGAACACAACCTGTCAGAACTTTATTGCCAACTATGCTCTAGTAACACACACACAGTAATAAATGCAAATGAAAATTATTAATGGTGGTGGTTTCTTCATAAAGAAAGGTAGACAAGAAAATGGTATAAAGAGATATATTTTAATAAATATTTTGGATATAATGTTTTAATAAATATTTGGATATACATGTACATAACAAAATTGGAAGAAAAGGTAATATACATAATAGTTTTTAATTTCTTTATCCCTTAGTATCTTAAAACGCCCCCCCCCCCCCAGGCATTGTCAATGCCAGTCTTGAACCGGCTGGCATTGAAATTCTGAATGATTTCGCAGATGAACACAGTAACTTAATACCCTTTGAAATAATAAAACAAAAAACTAGATGCAGTGATTTCCTGAAATACTCTTCCTTAATATCCAGATTCCAGACTTGCGCAAAGATGCTGTTATCAAAACCCATTTAATACAGAACAATTTCGATAAGCATTATGTCAAAATAATGAACATGAAAAAACAAAATTCACTGAAGCTTGTTTGCAAAGATCTTTTATAAAAGGTAAAGGGAACATACTGCTAATTATGAAACTTGGATGCAAGTATAAAATAAAACCATAAGTACTCAGGATTGGTGTGAGATCTATTGTCAGGAAATAAATTGTACCAAGGATGCAAAGTTGATCTTTTTTAATTTTGAATTAATTCATAGATCAATTGATACTAATAAATGCTTGAGAATAAATAACATCTACGAAGACAAAATGTACTTACTGTAAGATTGAAAATGGCAGTAATCAACATTGAAAATGACAGTAATCCACATTGTAAAAGATAACATGACAGTAATCAACATTGAAAATGACAGTAATCGACATCTCCATTATTGCAATTTTACTTAAAAGTTTTGATTTTTTCCGAGATTTTTTGAAATTTTAAATTTGTAATCCTTTTAAACATATATGCTACTTAAAATATAAAATACTTTAAAAAGAGTTCCATACAATGAATCGTATGTTTCCCTTGGAAACTGGAAGGCGGCGAAATCTGGATATATCTAAAGAAAACATGAATTATGTGTTTCACAAGGAAATTTATTCTCTAAAAATGTTTGCTTAAATTTTAGCAGAAATATCTCTGATGAAAGTTTTATTTTTATAGGACTGAAAACACTAGAATGCCAAATTTGTGCATTGATCTTTATGTCTCATTGTGACTGTTTTCTTAAGCCAACCAACAAAGATAGCCATAATCATTCAGTCCTGACATACACAATTTTTGTTTGGATAAATAAAGTTATTTAAAACAGCAATACGCAGTCAGCAGCATCGTTTGAGATCATGCCATATATTGATTTGAAATTGTGCGTTTTTTTCCCGTAACAAATAAAACCCAAAATATAATAGCTCTAATACTGATACAAGTACTAACGGGAAGCCTACCTATCCCACCCCTCTCTTATCGCTCACTCAACCGATTTCACATCAATTAATCAGTATCACCAAAACTTCATCATCAATACGTTTCACTTGTAAATAAAATGATAACAACACGTTACTTATTCTTTTGTATAGAACAAATAATATATTTACAGCTCGTTCACTGATTCTCTCTCTTGCCGAATAAAAGGAACCATTGTGTTTAAAACAAATTCTAAATATAAATGCTGTTAACTTTTTCCATCATAATTATGTTTTATCTAGTCAAAACGAGAAATAATTAAATTGCATTGAACCAAATCTCAGTATTTCTTTTTTTATCATTGACTTTTAACGTCCATTCTCTGCACTGTATATGGAGTTCATTCAAGTTTTTTTGAAATCGGTTTCTTATCTACAAGAATAAAAGGAAAACTTTTAACACGTGTCAGCAATGAATGAGTAACATAATTAGAACCATTTGTAAAGCCATGCGTTATATTGAGTGTAAACATTATTACGAACAACAACATAACGAATCGGAAAATGGTTAGGTCTGCCAAAGGTATCAAATTGATCCTTATTTGCTCCAAGGAGGACAATTTAATAGAAATGTACGAACAACATACACGCCTCTATGTTACAAATATCAGCTTTTTGTTGTCTCGGACACCCTCCAAGCCCTAGCATGTCCTGAGCCAATCATGTTTGGTGTTGTTGTTGTTGTTGTTGTTGTGATGGAGAATACGGTTCAGCTTAAGATTCCGAAATGAGGTATATCTCGTGAGTCTGAGAATTTTGCTTAACATTTTGTTTTCAACCGATTGTAAGTAACGTTACCTTAAAAACATTTATTTTGATTTTCTGACAGTAAAACTCAAGCTCAAATTCAAACTCAGAATTGGAGAGCAAAAAATCTACAAAATCGAAACTAATTTTATTTTAGATCTGATACTTTGAGCAAAATTGCACTATGTATCTATATTTAGCTTGCAAGTAGAGTCACGCTATTTTTAAATTTTTATTTATTTTTAAAATGGCAATTTCTATGATTCTATCCTGATTATAATTAAGGTAGAGAAGTGTCCAAACTTTGAGCCTGTGTTTGAGTTTCTTGTTCAGAATGCTTCTAGAAACGGATACTTGGAGGAGTATAATTGCGTCATCGAACTAATGATGGGACCAAAGGGAACATGATAGCTCAGTCTGTATATAGTTCTATTCGTACTCAGTGGGTCGCTAGGTTGATTCTTCTATTCATTTGATTGTTTCTGTTAACCTTGGGGGCCCCGAGTGGCCGAGTGGTCTAAAACGCTCACCGTTCCGGATCACTGCCATCTCACCTCTGTCTGCGTGGGTTCGAGTCCAAGGCTCGGCAAGCGTGGGTAAGTGGAAAAGCCTGCTAGTTGCTTCTCGTGGGTCGGTGGTTCTTCCTTGGGTTTTCCAGGGTTCTTCCTCCACCAGCTAGACTGGCCGCCATGTATAGCCTATCTTGTGCTGAAAAATGGCGTTAATCCCCAGAACAACAACAACAGCTGTTATCCTTGATACTATTCCACCTATGCTTGCTTGTTCAGCGTCAGAACATACCCGCTTTAGCGATACGGATTCAAGATATTTTGTTAGTGAGTGAAGAAAATGTCATGATAATTGTTGATATTATATACAGTTGTCTGAAATGGCAAATCAATTTACGAAGCAAAAGTCGAATTATTGAGGGTACAAAAAAATTTGAAATTGGCAGAGCTATTAAAACTTTAAGTTTGCATTAAACCTTAACGAAGTTAAACACCCATACCATTTCTGATATATATATATATATATATATATATATATATATATATATATATATATATATATATATATATATATATATATATATATATATATAGAAACACAATGATTATTATGCCCTCGATTTGGGGAAAATACTTTAAATGATTTTAGAACTGAATCTTGTTAAAAAATAAAACAAAATATTGCACATGATGCCAAGAGATTCTGCAGCAAGTTGTAATATACAAGACGAATATAAGTATCTCAAAAGAATATCGAAGTGGGCAATGTCCTCCCCACCCCAATTCTTCCCCTAAAGGTTTTGAGCCGGACGATACGTATATACTACTTAATCTACACTTTTCATAATTATTTAATGCCGTGTACTGCATAATTACTTCAGCAAGCATTATTGGAGATATAGGGAGACCAAGAGTCCTTTTTTGAATCTTATCTATATTTGTATTTTACGTTTTGGTTTATTTATGCATGTATTAGCGTTTAGCGGCACGTCAGTATAATAGTAGCTCTATGTTGGTGGTTAAAAGTAAAGTTCCAAACATGTTACTATAAAGAAAAGATAAGACCCTTTCCACTGGTTAGTTTTTTTAGCAATTCAAACCATTCAAGTGACTTTTCCTCTTATATGGTCAATTTCCTCCTGCCTCCCAAAGTTATCGAAACCTCAGTTTTATTCCACCGAGTACGATAGAAAGTGTCCGTGGTTGAGGCAATTCAAACTTGTTCTCATTGTCCTGTTTATTCGCCCATAAAATATCTCAACTAGCAGTAAAGCAGAAACTCGGCATCATTTTCATGTCAATTTTATGTGAAATAATAATTCTATGAAATCTTTAAAGTTGATGCATATCATTCATTTCCTTTACTTAGTGACACGTTTTCTCCACTGGATATGGACGAGATTGTCAAAATTTAACGATTTACCTTTCATTTCTGAAAGCGAAATCAATATGAATAAGCCACAAATAACTACAAAATTGTATTAAATGGCTGAATTTCTTTGTCACTAACTATCAGAAGTCAGAAGAAGTGAACCTTGTTAAATACACGTGCTAATACAAAATATTAAGCGTTATTCACAGGCGAATGCCACATGATTAAATAAATACGCCGTAAGAAGCAAAGGACATATGATGATCAATAAAATAATTCTCCAAAGCACATATAATAAATCATAGTGATCGCATACATCAAAGTTACATTATCATCGGCTTTGATGAAGATGACAGTTATAATTATTTTGCAGTCGACAGCCGCATGACATTTATGACAAGAATGGCAATAGCAAAGACTTATTTTAATAACATTATGAACAAAGAAGACAAAGTAAAAAAAAAATGTTAAACGATAGCATAAATAGTATCATAGTCTAAATTCATCATCATCGTCGTCGTCATCGTCATCATCATCATCATCATCATCATCATCATCATCGTCAATGTCTCAGCCTTTATTTAAGATACGTGTAGTTTAATTGGTCCTGTTTCGGATTCGTAATCCAACGGTAGCGAGTTCGATACCCGCCCCGGCAAGCCCTGGATGGCTGCCTCGACGAGTCCATAGGAATAGCACTTAGATCCCATTTTCTCGGTATAATAGAGCCAGTAAAGCTTTAAAATTCAATTAAAACTAACGCTGATGCCATTTCGTCGGCATGATATAGAGAATTATGTGTTGAAATGCCCTTGAAACCAACTTTGATCCATTTCCTCGGCATGATATAGCCATTAAGGTATTAAAATAACCATAACATCAACAAAAACAGATACAAACTCTTCCATTACCACTACTACTGAGGAAAATAAATGGTTAAACAACCATTTAAAAAAGAAACAGCTATATTGTAAGTAATACAATCTGTTTTATTCACGTAAAAAAATCGTAACTTTAATACTGAATATCGTGCTTTCCTTACAATGCATTCAAAAGATAAAATAAATTATCGGTCCAGTAATAGAAAATAATGATTGGTAGAGAAACTAATATGCATAAATGTTAAGCAAACATCTGCTGCTATGTGTATACAAAATTCAAAAAAATATAAATTATGTTCCGCATGATAACTGCAGATTTCTTCTTCTCAGTGTTTCATGTTAATGTTTTTCAGGCAAGGATCTCTGCAACAGGACTGGTACGATATGTTCACTGATTACCATCTTCCATTATGGATGTACATAATGTTTGTGTTTACTTGTGATAAATGTATGTCTGAATCAGCTCAAACCAGCTCTAAACATTTTACTTATATATTATTTCCTTGCAGTCGTGCATATTATGAACTGGGGTTTACTCCATAAAAATAACAAGTAATTAAAATAACAAGTAATTAATATAACAAGTAATTAATATAACAAGTAATTAATATAACAAGTAATTATATTGAGGAAATCAGCATCAGCATGAGTAAATTATGTGTCATTTTCATTGAACCACACGTAAAACTAAATTTTAGAACAATACAAGAGATTCATTGTGCCGACACGATAGATGAAGTATGTAACACCCCCCCCCCCCACACACACACACACCCACACACACACATATGTATACACGATTATACCTCTTGAGTTTGCTGGTCAAAGTGAGTTATGGATATAGCAAATTAGTTCGTTAACTTAGAGGTGGTCGAAGTGAATTACGAACACAATTATAAGCCCTTGAGCCAAGAGGTCTAAGTAAATTATGTACAGTAATACAGGTCACGAGTATTGAGCTCTCAGTGAATTATGCATACAGTAATATACGCCCAGAGCTTGGTGATCTCAGTGAATTATAGATACAGTAACATAGATTTTGAGTTAGGTGATCTCATTGAATAATTGATACAGTAATACAGGTCCAGAACTTGATGATCTCACTGAATTATGGGTACAGTAATATAGGTATTGAGCTTGGTGATCTCATTGAATTATGCATACAGTAATATCGGCCATGAGCCTGGGGATCTCATTGATTTATGGATACAGTAATACAGTCTTGAACTTTATGATCTCACTGAATTATGGACACAGTAATATCGGTCATGAGCTTGGGGATCTCACTGAATTATAGATAAAGTAATATAGGTTTTGAGCTTCGTGATGTCATTAAATATGGATACAGTAATAGAGTCTTGAGCTGGGTGATCTCAATGAATCATGGATACAGTAAAACAGTCTTGAGTAGGGTGATCTCGTCGAATTATGGATACAGTAATACAGGTCTTGAGCTTGATGCTCTAATTGAATTATGGATATGGTAATACAGGTCTTGAGCTTGGTGATCTGATTGAATTATGGATATGGTAATACAGGTCTTGAGCTTGGTGATCTGATTGAATTATGGATACAGTAATATAGGTCTTGAGCAGGGTGATCTCATCCAATTATGGATACAGTAATACAGGTCTTGAGCAGGGTGATCTCATCCAATTATGGATACAGTAATACAGGTCTTGAGCAGGGTGATCTCATCGAATTATGGATACAGTAATACAGGTCTTGAGCAGGGTGATCGCATCGAATTATGGATACAGTAATACAGGTCTTGAGTCTGGAGCTCTCATTGAATAATAAGTACACTACTGTAGGTTTTGAGCTTGGTGATCTCACTGAATTGAGGACACAGCAATTCAGGTATTGATCTTGTTGATCTCATTGAATTATGGACACAGCAATACAGGTCTTGAGCTTGGTGATCTGACTGAATTATGGATACAGTAATATAGGTCTTGAGCAGGGTGATCTCATCGAATTATGGATACAGTAATACAGGTCTTGAGCTTGATGTTCTAATTGAATTATGGATACAGTAATATACGTCTTGAACTTGGTGATCTCATTGAATCATGGATAGTGTAATACAAGTCATGAATCTGGATGTCTAAATGAATTGTGAATACAGTAATATAGGCCATGAGTCTGGAAGTATAAGTGAATCATGAATACAGTAATATAGATCGTGGGTTTGGAGGTCTAAATTAATTAGGAATACGGTAATATAGCGCTTGAGAATGGCTATCTAAGAGAACTACGGACACAGGAATATTGCCATTGAGCTTGGTGATCTAAATGAGTTATGGACAGAGTAATATAACCCTTGACCCTGGTGGTTTAAGTGAATTACTGATGCAGGAATAGAATTATGGAATTTTGTAGTCTGAGTAAATTATAAATACGGAATTATAACGCTGAACTTAACGGTCTAAGATAATTAAATCTGCTTTAATATAATCCTTGCTGTGGGTATCTTAAGTGAATTATAAATAAATTAATATAATGTAATATAAAGTAATATAGCCCATTGGTCATCATTGGCGGTTCAGTCTCGGGAGACTATGCGAGCAGCGCCATTGGAGTTTCGACTGTATCTGGGGTTTTGGCATTATCTGCTGTGGCTACGCAGGCCTATGCGCGAGTGGCAGCCCCTACTGCAGTTGGTGCAGACGTATTGTGAAGTCTGAGTTGCTGAGGTTGCTGATACACTCTTCTTTCTGTCACCTTTCTCTGCTGCCGGCTGTCCTCTCCTCATATCAGCGACTGCTGTGCCCTTACGGACCGTCAGTCTCCATGTACCTCGGTCCTTGGCCTGCACTTCCCAGCCCTCAGGTTAAATGTCGCATGCCTTCATGTCCCTCTTGCACACATCCTTGAAACGGAGTGAGGGGCGGCCGACTCTTCTAGTGCCAGTGGTCAGCTGTCCATATAGGATATCCTTTTACCGCCTCCCATCCTCCATGCGTCGGACGTGTCCCAGCCATCGAAGGTAGAGTTTGTTCATAAGGGAGTACATACTGAGATTACTTTCACACTGCAGTATCTCGTTGCGTGGGGCGCGGTCTTGCCAGCTGATTTTCAGGATGCGTTTTAGACACCGTATATGAAAGTAGTTGAGCCAGTGCTATTGCCTCATGTAGGTGCTCCAAGTCTTACTTCCATATTGGAGGATGTGGAGAACTCAGGCCTGGTAGACTTGGATCTTGGTGTGCTCTGTCAGCGCGTCGTTTTTCCACACCCTTTTTGCTAGTCGGGCCATGATGGTGTTTACCTTTCTAAGCCTTCTGTCCAGCTACACATCGAGCGAGTGGGTGTTACTGTTGGTTAACCCCAGGTAAGTAAAGTTGTTTACTACTTCCAGGGCGACACCGTCGAGTTTGATGGATAGGGCAGTGGCGTCATATTGCGCGCTGACGTTTGTCATTTTCAGGCTGATGGTGAGCCCAAACTACTTGCAGGCATCAGCGAAATGGTCTCCCAGTCTCTGGAGGGCATCCTCAAAGTGGGTCACAAGAGCCGGGTCATCATCAAAGAGCATCCCCCCTGTTGAGCACCGATTTCGCTTCGGTCTTCGAACGCAGTTTTGCCAGATTAAACAGCTTCTCGTCGGACACGGTGTGCTTCGAACGCAGTTTTGCCAGGTTAAACAGCTTCTCGTCGGACCTGGTGTGAAGATACACGCCATCAGTGGACGAGTCAACGGAGTAGGACAGGAGCAGGGAGAAGAAGATCCCGAAAAGGCTCGGCTGTAGCACGCAACAATGCTTCACGCCTCTGTTGATGGGGAAGGAGTCTGAGAAGGATCCATCATACAGGACTGTTCCCTAAATATCGGCATGGAAAGAGATTATCATACTGAGGAGTTTTTTTTTTTTTTTGGGGGGGGGGGCAACCGATCTTCCTGAGAAGTTCAAATAGGCCATTCCTGCTGACCAGGTCAAAGGCATTGGTGAGGTCGAAAGAAAATCATATAGAGTGGCTGACCTTGCTCTCTGCTCTTCTATTGAAGTTGACAGAGGGAGATGGAGATGATCATGTCTGTTGTCGACCTGTCTGCTCTGAAGCCGCGCTGGAATTCCGGGTACACACGGTCCACTAGCAGTTTCAGCCTGTTGAGGAGGATGTGGGCGCACACTAAGCCAACGATGCTCAGGAGCGAGATCCTTTTGTAATTGTTACAGTAACTGCGGTCACCTTTGTTTTTGCAAAGGGTCACAATGGTGGCGTCGCGGATGTCTTGGGGGACTGACCCTTCCACGCAGCAGAGGTAGAGTAGCTCACCAGCGGCTTCAGCAATGTTGGTTTCCCACGTTTGAAAGCTTCTGGCGGGACGCTGTCTCTACCTGGTGCTTTTGTCGTTTGGGAGGCAGTCAATGGCTTTTCTGAGCCCCTCTAATGTGGGCACTTTGTCGATCTACTCATGGTGGGCAGTTTTTGTATGCTGCTAAGGCCTGTATCGGTGATTGACGTTTCTCGGGAGTACATCTCTTAGTAGAGCTCCACCAATCTGGCCATCTGTTGCTCACGGTCTGTGATTTTCTCTCCGTCAGAGATTTCAGGGGCAGATCCCTTTGGCTGTAGGGCCTGGGGCTTTCTTGATGCTACTGTACATGCCTTGGAGGTTTCCAGATTCGGCACTGCGCTGGATTCCTTCACACAGTTGTTGCCAGTACTCGTTTGCACACTGTCTAGCGATGTTTTTGGTGCTTCGAACATTTCTAAGGGCACCAAGCGTCCGTTTATTGGGGCATTTTTGTGGGCTATGAAGGCTTTTCGTTTGTCCTCGATTATTGGTTGCATCTTTGAATGGTGTGCTTTGAACCAGTCCTGACTGGGCAATTTATTTTTGTTAAACGTGGACATAGGTGTGTTGTAGATGGCACCCTTCGTGGCATTCCATTTGGCTGTGACTTCGTGGTCTGGCCGGTCCTGGAGAGCCTGGTCCGGGGTGGACACATACTCCTCTACCTTCGAGGGGACCGATATCTACGCAGTGTTGATTTGAGAGCCACCTTTTGGTTTTTAGCGGTGTAGTGTGTGTGGCTGTAGATCTGAGTCGCTCTCTGCACTGTGGTAGCTTCTGGTGTAGAGGACGCTGTTCAGGGCAGAGCGCCTGGTGATGACCAATTTAAGCTGGTGTCAGTGATGAGACCTGGGGTGTTTCCATGACACTTTGTGTTATGGCTTACACTTGAAGGAGGTGTTTGTAACGTACATGTCATGGTACGTGCACAGCACCAGCAGTTTTTGACCGTTTTCGTTGGACTTTTCAACGCCATGATGTCCGAGGCAGGTATGCTATGACTGGTGGTCCGCACCTACTCTGGCATTAAAGTCGCCGAGGAGGAATATTAGCTCATCTTTTGGGTATTCTTTGATCTGTTCGTCCAGCTGCCAATATAACTGGTATTTTTGGTTTTCTGAAGAGTGAGGGTGGGGGCGTAGACACTGAAGATGTTGACTGGAACTGTGGAGGTGGCAAGGCGGGTGGACAAGAGACGCCCAGTGCCACCTGAGGACCTGAGGGAGGTTCAACCGAGGCCAGGAGGGTAGTTTTGATGGCAAAGCCAACTCCGTCCTGGCGGAGCTCCTCAGGTTCTCGACCTTTCCAGAAGAATGTGTAGTTTTCCTCTCATAGGAAGCCGCTAGAGGCGAGCCTGGTATCTTCTAGAGCAGCTATGCTGATATTTAGTCTGGTGAGTTCTCTGTCGATGATGGCCGTCTTCCTGGTGTCATCCACCTCCCTGAGATCGTCAGAGATGCATGTGCACATGTTGTGCACGTTCCAGCTTGAGAATTGAAGAGCTAGAGTCTTCTTTTAGGTTTCTTGTTTCTTTTGTCTGGTGTGGTGTTTCCGTCTGCTTGTCATGCTGAGCAACACACTGAGCTCCAGGCATCCACTGAAGCAGGCAGACGTTGGCGGGACAATACCTTACTGACCGAGGGCTGCCCGGCTTCAGGCGGGCGGTAGTTGGCCAGCGGGATGCGATGATCCCTCCCACCGTTGAAGCTGACATGTGGCGCCCCTTCCCTACGCCAATCGGGTGGGACTTATAACCCGTAGACTGCCAGCTTCCGTATTGTTTCCTCACTCAGGAAAAGGCTGGAGTTGCCTCTCCAGGGCACAAGCCTGGGCATGCAGTATGGAGATCCTGGGGTGCCCAGCCGTCAGGATCCCCATCTCATTCTTGCTGGTGGGGTCCAAAGGAATGCTGAGCATGGCATTTGGCACCAGTTCGGATGCAGAAGCTGCCGGAAGGAAGTTGTAGTTGACGCCCAGCCACCTTAGGGGCTCCACTCCGTATTGTCTGAGTTTATTCCCGTGGCCTTTCCTTCTCCGGAAGATATCCACAAGGCAGTGGAGCCATCAGCCAATGGCTGGGGCACTTTTTAGGTTTGAAATCAGAGCTTACTTCTCCTATGCGAACTGCCTGACAAGCTAACGAGCTCCATCTGCCAGAGTTTGGAGTCAGAGCTTTCCTTTTCTTAGACTGGTGCCTACCAAGGGAAACGATCCTAGTCTGCCCACCCAGTTATACCGCTGGGCAATCAGTTGCGCCACACAGTAGGCTATGTGAAAACAGTGGGCCCTGCATGAAAGTACTACTGTGAACAAAATAATGTAGGAGAGGCCATATGCAAGCATCCTCCTGCCCAGCAGAACCAAACAGTAATTCCGCGGCGATCACTACACCTAGAAAGGAGAGGCCGTGGGAGACGCTTCACTTTACGTTGGCGAGCGGAACGTCTGGCCAAGACTTCGCACACCCAGTCCATGGGCAGAGGTGAATAATCAATACAGCAATAAAATCCCTCAGTTTGACGAATTATTGATGCAGCAATATGGTCCTTCAACTTGGTAGTGTAGGTGAATTGTGAAGACAGAAATATAGCCTTTGTGACTGGTGGTCGAAGCGAAGTATGGATACAGTAGTAGGGCAGAGATAACCTAATTCAATTCCCATACACCGTAAAATAAATATTTGGCCAAATTACTGTATATGTTTAGCAACATCGACAAATCACGCTTTATATCTTATGAACGTTCTATCCAAGCAGAAACTTTTCAAACGATGAAAACCCATGTCGGTGAGTTCTTATTTGAGCATCCAGAAATGCGTGATCTAATGCACCTGTCAACCCACCGTCTCGCTAGACCTAGCATACCAGGAGTGTTTTTTATTTGCGAGAGTAGTGGTGAAATTAATTTTGTAAAATATGCGTGTCCAGTTATAGATTGAAATAACAGAACTTACCTCGTAGCTATTATCCCATTACTTTCACTGTCAAAGGTGTGTCACGCCAGGTATAATTTGTCACACACGTGAAAAACTGATCAAAAGTGTTGCCAGCTACATTTTTGTAGCTGATATTTTAAAAGCCCCAAACTTAGATGTTCCTAATCAAGTTTATTTGAGATACTGGAACTATTGATATATGCCAGGATAAGATGCAAAAACGTTTTGCACAAACATTTCAACCTGATACCAGACAAAATATTCGGATTTATCCAAGCAAACTGCGATGATCAAAGCCATACATTTTCTGTGAAAATGGAATTAAAGGCATGCAATCATGCTAAATATAATATAAAGACCATTTAATATTGCATTTTTGTCTAATATTACGGCGCATTTTAAAATACTGAACTGCATTACAGTATATTTTCCTTTGATTCCATGTTCAATGGATGTTATTTATATTCCACGGAAACAATTCTTTCGGTAATTATTTTTATATCTTTGTTGCATTTTTCGGACTGTATCAATAATATGACATTGAAGCCAAAATCAGTCATTTCAGTTTTGCAGTCTCACATAAAAATCCTGTCTTGATGAATTTTAACCAATTTTGATGCATATTGTTTTGTATGCATTAAATAATTATATCCGCAAACCTATGAACCAGTTGTATTCACTAGGGAAGAATAAACAAAGACATTGTAAATAATCAATAGTCTCAGAACAAAAACCCATAGCACTTTAGTCATAATAAATCACGACACTATGTGTGAATGCCAATTGTTGATAGAAGTAGTTATATTATGGCAGTAATGACGTTATTCTCAAAATTGACAAGCATACATTGAATACCAAATCACCGTAGGAAATGTTCTCATTTTAAATGAAGGGCACTTATCCCTTATTTCCCCTGCATGATATAACCACTAACGTGCTACAGTTATCTTAAAAACACTGCAACCAACACTTCTTTATTAATAACTCTTTTATTAAACAAGCACTCCAATAACATTGAAAAGTAATTCATTGCAAACATTTTGTCTCGAAATCTGAGCATTTAATGCGGTAATGGTGGATGATGTAAACATTGATATTGTCAGCCCAGATCAGGGCAGTAGACCTTGCTCTGTAATATATTGAAACCAAAGATATCTTAAACTCAATTATCGTCTCCGATTCACTATCATTACTTTAGTCACAACACAGCAGATAGCTGGAGAACCCATTACTGGAAAATGCTCTCATCAGACAAACCGAACTGTGTACCTCTCTCAGTATTGCATACTGTTGGATACCCAGAAAAATCTCTGTTAAAGGTAATTAAAAACATAGATCACTCTGCTAAAATAGCCATATCACTACAACCATTTGATTTTAAAATAACATACACTGATTTTACACCTGGTATAAAAAAATCTTTATTTAGTAAGTGGCAGGCATCATGTAATGATGATGTCAATAACAAACTCCATGTGATTAAAGATGCCAAAGGCGAATGGCCTTCTTTCTTACAAAAAACACAGGTAGTGATTGCAAGAATTATAATTGGTCATACTTATAAAAAACATTTCTATATTTTAGGGAAGAGACCTACCTGAGTGCGTTTTTGGCAACGAAATCTTCACCGTGAAACACGTTATGATAGACTGTCTCAATCTCCACGCGATCGTTTCTACAATGTTCAGCTCAAGAAGGAATTTTTTGATCCAGTAAATATGCATTGTATTTTAAATTTCTTGAAGGAAGTAAAGATTTATTGTAAAAAAATAGCTTGAGTATAATACTTTTTCCTTTGAGTATTTTTAAGCAACATTTGTACTGTTAATCACCCTAATTTATCTGTTATCATCTAACTAGCCTTTATACTCACCATTTACATTCCCTTTGACCGGATATCTTTATATATTTTCAACATATCATAGTTGTGTTTTGTACTTGAATCGCTTGTTGGTAAAAAATCTTTTGATACGTACTTTTTATGGTATTATATTTTGCGTGGCCTTATATAGCCTTACTGTGCTGTTGCGCCCTAAACACCATAATCAATCATCACAATTTTCAATAAAGTATGTAAATATAATACTGCAAATAATACCACTTACTCAACTTTCCTACCATGATGATGGCAATGAATATCTGTGTTACCGTTGTCTTTACGTTTTTTGACTTATGCACCAACACAATACCCTTTCTGTATTCTATTTTAGTAAGGCTTAATTTGCATCTTAGTATGCTTAAATTGTTGCTTTGCTTGAATTTTAATTTCATTTAAAATTTAACTTATAAGTTATCTTTCCTATACCTTTTTAGTACAGTTCAGCTATTAACCTGTGTTTTTTCTTTATGCTACATAAATATTTATTTCCCATTTGATTGATGCATTTTTAAAATGCTTATCTTGCTTATATTTTAAGTTATGTGCTGTTGGAGTTGTTCCGTTTTATTTATGTGCTGTTGGAGTTGTTCCGTTTTATTTGTGTATCTCTGTGTTTTGCAAATTATGCTGATTTAATGCCTCTGTTGTATTTAGGTTATATCGGGAAATGTAAAATTGGCGTTTTAAATCACGCTGACTATAGAAAAATCATATCTTATCTTAAGTAATTCATATCTAAATCAAGAGGTTTTGTACATCTGAGCCTTTCATTATGAAATATTCATGGCAGGAAGTGATTTTGGAATATCTGGAAAAAATCTTTCTTTATTTTGAGATGCATTTTAATGCGGTTGTGGAAGTAGTATTGCGAAAGTGGACATGTAAAAGCAGTGTGTGATGTGGTCATAAACAATGCTTTGATTGACCCGGAAATGGAAATTTGACCTGGGTAGTTCTTTATAGATATTAAATAAAATTATGCTGGACACTTGCCGTCAAATTTTGGCTTGTGTAATGATCTACAATGGCACTATCACCTCCGGAACCCTAATGTGATTGAAACGTTGCTCGGAGTTCAGCTTGGAAAAATATATGTATGTGAAATTTGGTCAGGAATGCTAAAGAGAGTGTGTACGTGACATCTTAACTCATTTTGAGCCGAATACTCTAGCTATAAATAAAAACTTCTCACACTTCAATTATATGCCTTAACCCTTTTGAAAATGTATCATTTCTTGGTTCATAACATGATATTCAAATTATGTTTTAAAAAATATAATTAAAATATTGACATTGTTTACATTTTGAAATACGTATAGCTTGGCATCATTTCAGTTGCCTCTGTAAGAAGTTATGTGGAATTATTGATGTTCTACTCACTTCTATCGTTCGATTAAATATATGGGGTGCGGAGGGAAGATATTATTAAAATTCATAAATAAATTCATGTGGTTAATGTTGTACCAGGGTATCATTGACCCTTTTTGTCTGATGTATTACGGTCCAAGCAGTTAAATTCTGTTCTTATTATGATGGGATACACTAGTAACAGATATATGCCTATATAACTTACCACTGTGGTACTTAATGAGATGATATAGATGAAGTGGCACAGTCCGTTCTGTTTGATTACTACGGTACAGTCTATTCTATCTGTTTACTACGGTACATTCTCTTCCATTTGATTGCTACGGTACATTCTATTTGATTACTACGGTACAGTCTATTTTATCTGTTTACTACGGTACATTATCTTCCATTTGATTGCTACGGTACATTCTATTTGATTACTACGGTACAGTCATTCTGTTTCATTACAGGCTTGACATAAACTCGTCTACGTGTCATATAAATTCAAATATAGAATAACAAAGAAATGTGTGTAAAATGCATATGAACCCGAGAAAACCCCGGAATGAACCACCGACCGACGAGAAGCTCATGGCAAGCTTTCTTCCGTACCCACATTGGCGAAACCCGAGACTCGAACCCCCGCATACAGCGATGAGATGACACTGATTCGTAATGGTGAGCACTAGCCCCCCACCCCACCCCCGAAAAAATAGTGCTGGAAGATCTACATACTTTTTAGGGATGAATACTCACTTTAATACATTTGAACTTCTTTACATTTCTGAGCTTCTCTGTGTAAAAGTTCAATATATTTAACGTTTTTAATTTCGTTTTGAAATCTCCATGTCCAGTACATTTTGACGTCATTTGCTTGAAAATAAAGAAACATACATTATCTCTTTTCAGGTCTGATCTGGTATTGGGACGACGCATTGGATTACCTCAGCTGCTATCCAGCATTCGGGTGGTATTGTAAAGGTCGCATTAGGCCATGTCCAACTTACCTATAACAGTCACTAAGACATATGCAAGCATTGTGGCAGAGGTGGACATGTAAAATCAGTGTTTGATATGGTCGCTAAGTATCTTCTGACAGACTCGGAAAAGGAGTTTTGTCCCCAGTAGCTCGTATTCAGCTATGAAACGTAATATTGCTTGGCAATTGCTGTCTAGTCTTGATGTATGTATGTACTGATCTGTAATGTCATCCTAAATCCTAGTGCGACTGGAACTTTGCCCCGATGTCAACTTGGACAAATGTATGTATGTATTATATTGGATATGCAATGATAGATATGAAGGATTATCCAGTTTAAATATCCTTTTTAGTACAGCGATTATGTATAAGGAATCACGTGCACGTGTCACGTGCAAATGCTTAGTAGAGTCAAGAGAGAGTGTGATAGTTGTGTGTGTGTGTGTGTGTGTTTTGTGTTATTTGGATTTTTAACGTAGCTTAAACAGTTTGTCTAGCAGAAGGGCATCATGCCGCAGACATGTAGCATGATGTCCCACCCAGTCACATTATCCTGACACCAGGCCGACCAGTCCATACACTAACCTCTTAATGCTGAGAGCCAAGCAAGGCAGCTGTTAGTGCCATTTTTTGTAAGTCTTTGGTATGACTCGACTAGGGATCTAATCCACGACTTTCAGAATCCGAGGCGGATGCGCTAACCACTAATCCACCGGAGCGGTCAAGAGACTTTTGTTTAAAGATTTTAGAAACGATATTGATGAAATACGTTTATGTTTATAAACTCATTTTATCTTAAAATTTCAGATCTGTAATGTTTAAACTGTAAATTATGGCAAGTAAATAGGGAAAATGTATTAAGCTGGAGAAACCTCTCCAAGAGTACATTATTTTTTACGAATCCGCTTCTTAGAGTGCTTTCTCCATCAGCGTTGTACGCGTATTTCCCTCGTTCACACGCATAATCTTGGTCTATCCAAAAGACGCACCTTTCTATTTTGTTTAAAATCAGTTGAGTATCAGGGTAATCGCTGAATCATTCTAAACACAGTATTGGATCTTGTACGACTCGATCCTGTTTGTTTCGGGTAGTGCCGTACGACCCTTTCACGGTGTTAATGGCAATCAGTTGGAAACGAAACGTCAAGAAGTCGCACAAAATCGATGGAGACAAAACAAGCCAAGCCACAATGTACCCCCCAAAAGAGGACAAAATCAGACACACAGAGAACAACTAAGCATACGCACAAGAACGGATATTATGAATAATAGGTCTTATGTATGCACTGACTTTCCTGTCTATTGTGAGTCTCATTCTTCCTGCCAGCCAGTGGGTACGTTATACAAACATGCTATAGAAATCCAGTCCAAATGTTTATTTAGTAAAATTTTGTATCATGCCAACACAATCTTCTCTATTTGTTTCTTTGATTCAGTGAAAGATCAAGTGATGATACATCGACTTTAACTGGAGCAATCCGATTTTTGGCTCTAATATCTCGGTCCATGCGTCCAAATGCCCTAAAGGGCGGCCATTAATGCTAAGCCGATTGCATGTGCCTTCGAAGTGATTAAAGATTGCTTGTATAACTATAAAAGGTATGCTGCATAAATATGGAAAACTGTCTTCTAACTGTTGTACTTTAAAAGGGTCTAATTCTTATGAGTCCTCTTTTTTCACTCTACGTCTAATTGTCAGCCATTTTATTATCAAGATCGCACATTTCTTGAAGGATGGACATAAGATTATTTATTGTTTCATAAGACCACCGTCACAATAGCTGGCAGTTTTTATATTGCTGTTTGCTCATATTAGTTCATGTGGATGAAAGCTCGTAGCAAATGCCCAAGACGCCGTCACAATAGCAAACATCTTTTCATGCTGATTGCGTAGTGAAGTAGCAATATGCATAAATTAATTTAAGAAAAATAAATTTATAAAGTGAGAAATAAAATTTGAAATAGTACTGTCATAAAGTTTGCATATGTGCTATTTGCATTTTCGTCTCAGTTTTTAGTTTGCTAGATTTTAGTGTTTATTTGTTGATTATTGGGAATATATTTATCAACCAGAGCAGTCAGCCAATTTCTAGGAGAATACACAATGCACAGTATTCACGAGAACTTACGATATTAGTTTCGTAAAATGTAAATTCGCAAATTTCTCAACAGATGGAATTATCTGGATATTTTTAGGTATACGTATTTATTTGCTTGGGTCGTGTTTTGTACTGAATGGAGCGAAGTATTAATATTTATCTGGAAACGCTTTACTCTTGAATTATGGGAAAGAATAGCCATGCAATTGGGACATTAGAATATTGTGGTGTATAATCATAAAGTGATTAGGGAACATTATTTATAGCATATGCGAGTTTTAAAAACTTTCAGCTGACAACGAGTGTTGTCTTGAGATCCTTGGAAATAGGGGAAATTATGGACTATTAAGCCACGCTCACACAGTGTTTGATTTACTCAGTAGTGGGACCACTTGCGTGTAACAATGTAATATATGTTAGATCAGGCATCTCCTGCTACCGTAAGTAACAGCATACGACACTACCTGTGACTGTTGATTTAAAGTGAACCGCTACACCTGGCTATCTCTGGAACGTCTATTCTGGTTCATGAGGTGGTCGTGCAGATATGCTCATCCGCCGGCTGTGAAGGCAGATTGCAAAAGCTATGTGGACAGTGCTGCCCATCAGTTCAGGTACTAAAAGAACTGACGGTCATTCACTGAATCATTACACTATTTCCCTTCATCTATGAAAGACCCTCAGGTCCTGTTGCAATGGAGAGCAGCAAAGCAGCAGGTGCGGATACTCTCTGAGCTTTAGCTGCACACCTGCTCACAAGCGACTCAGGGAACAGTGTCGGTTTTCACAGGACAAAATCAGCAGTAGAACTTGTAATACCCTGGATGACTGAGCAGCATTGTTAGGATGAAAATGTTCACCTCCGTAGTATGAGGAACGGGCTGTCTAGATAAGGTGCCTGAAACATTGCCTGCTTCACCTTAACCCTTGTCAGCACATCATGACTGACGGGGATCCTATCTTAGCGGTCGAATTTATACCAAGAAGACAAAATATGACGCAACTTACCATCGGTGCCTGAAACGTATGCAGACTATTGAACGGTCCATCGACAGATAGATCAGAGAGGCGAATAGCTCTAGTTGGTAGATAATTGGATCGATTCAACCAGTAAGGGCCATAGCGAGGAGCGAAAGGTGCAATCGCACCGGGTACGCAAGCTGGAGGAGAGGGGGGGGGGGCCGAAAAGTTTGGAGCTTGGTTGAAAAAATGATAATTAGAGCAGATTATTTAAAAAATAAATTTGATTTTGAAAACAAACCTGTATTTGTCTATACTTATTTCGAATAATTTCTTCAGTGTTAAAGAAATTAGATTTTGAAGGTCCATTGTCCTGATTTCACACAGGGCCCGAGCTGCCCTAAAACCGCCACTGGATTCAGCATTCAGGTTAAAGCGCTGAGTGCAATTAGCCTAGCTGAGGAAAGACAATGTACATAAGTAGGAACCATAGACACCTTCCTCTGGATTGGCCGGAGTAAAGAAGAACAACGTGAATATGTTGGATTTGATATCAAATCACAGCAAGTTAGCAAACACAAAGATCCCCGAAAGGGGCTGAGTGTCAGATTAATGTAAATGAAAATCCCTCTGTATGGAAAAAGCACGCAACTATCATAATCGCATATACACGTGCCAAGACCATCCCAGATGAGGTCAAAGGCAGATTTTATGAAGACCTGGAATCTCTTATTGCAGAAATATAAAAGGCAAATAAGCTCATCATTTTTGGTGAATTCAACCCTAGAGATGGCACAAGTCACCAGACATGGTCAGGTGTCATTACAAAAAATGTATTTGGCAAATGCAACAACAAAAGAACTCCTCCTACTAAGAAAATGCTTTGAACACGACCTCCAAACCACCAACACCGTATTTCGCTTGCCAAGCCGCAAAAAGACGTCTTGGTTAGACCCACAATCCATGCACTGGAATCTTACTGACTATGTCATAATGAGGAGAAGAGACAGTCAGGATATAAGAATGAATAAGGGCATGAGAAGTGCAGAAGCTGGACCGAGCACACACTTAGTCTCGAAGCATACTGTCCGAATTTAGCCCAGCAGACGCCCAAAGGCAAAAATGTGATCGAAAAGCTTCAGGTAGCCAAATTGAAATAGGAGAATGTGAAACAAGCATTTGTTGAATGCATGTGCAGCCAGTTAGATAAAAACGATACAAACTCAGGGAATGTATAGAAAATATGTATCTTTCAGAGACTCTATGTACGAACTTACCAAAATCAAGAGAAATGTCCATTGCAATCTCAGAGGTTGCAGGACTCGTGACTGAGCAATAAGGCAATAAGGCTGATGAGATATAATCCAAGCAGACAGGAGTGATATGAAGAACGTATATGATGCTTTGAAGACAGTCTCCGAGCAACATTCATCAGGAACATATCCAATCCCGAAATATTCGAGCACCACAATGCTTACTGAAAAAGAAAAATGCTTTTAATATTGGCAGAACACTTTAGCAACATCCTCAATCAGCAGTCATCTTATCTGCGAGGAAGAAATTGATCGACTGCACCAAGTCGAAATCAAAATATCACTTGCTAAATCATCAGAGCTGGCTAAAACTGAAAGCAATCCACCTACTGTCAAATGGCTAAGCACACAGAGCAAATGATATGACAACAGAAGTCTTTAAAGCCCGAGGCTCTCACATGGCACGTAAACCGACTTAATGCTTCTAATCGACGTGGACTCAGAGAACTATACCACAGGTGTACATCGTTCACTTTTTCAAGCAGAAATGCAACAGGCAATCATGCGGCAATAATCGGGGAATTTCCTTGCTGTCAATAGCTGAAGAAATCTTTGCCAGAATTCAGCTGAATCGTCTTGTGAATAACTTCGATCAAGGGCCACTTCCAGAGTGTCTGTATGGCTTGAAGAAAGAAACGCAGCTGGTCGTCTCCAGGAGAAATGCCAGGAACAGAACTTCAATATTCACACGACACTCATCGACCAGTCAAAAGTCCTTGACACAGTCAGCTGCCCAGAGAAGCTCATCATGATAATTCGAATAGTCCATGATTGCATGCTCTCTCGTGCAGGGGACGGTTCTGAGTCATTTGAACCATTTCTAATCACCAATGAAGATAAGCAAGGCATTGCGTTTTCCCAAACCACTTCAGGATAACGTTCTCCACCATGCTTATTGATGCAATCTGTGGCTGTGACAATGGGATCAACATGAGATACCGGACTGACGACAAGCTGTCCAATCTGAGAGGTCTACAGCCGAAGACAGGTAATGACTGATCCCTGAATACCAAATGTGAATCTGAGATGCAACACAGCACGGACCACTTCTCTTCAGCTTGTGAAAAGTTTGGTCTTTCAATCGGTATCAAGAGAACAGAGGTGATGCACCAGCCTGCACCATGAATGCCTCATGTAAACGGCCAAACAGTAGTGGCAGCGGACAAGTTCACCTATCTCAGCAGTACACTGTCCCGTGCAGTCTGCATCAGTGAAGATAATAATGCCAGACTTTTTAAAGCATATATGTCCTTTGGTAGATTACATGCAAATGTGACGGATAAGTCTACGAACAAAAGTTAAGGTTTACAAAACCATTGTGTTGCCAACCATGCTGTATGGTTGCGAAATCTAGAAGGTTTACGGCATTCATGCCTAGAAACTGAACCATTTGTACATGAGCTGCCTGAAAAACTCAATGAAGATAAGATGGCAAGAGTCTCACACACCGAGGTTCTCACAAGGGGAGATTTTCAAAGCATCCACATTCTGTTGATGAAAATCACAGTTACGATGGAGAGGCCGCGTCACCAGGATATCATAAGCCCGAATGTCGAACAAAATCCTCCACGGCGAAAAGAAGGAGGGAGCGCGATCTCAGGGTGGTCAGTGCAGAAACGTGAGCAACATAAATCTAAAAAAGCAACATATTCACCTCGTGTTCAAGCACACACCAACGTCATCTCTTGTAATGTGTGCCACTGACAGCTAAAATCACACATTGGGCTGATGCGCCACACAGGTATTCACAGAAACCAAGCAGTCCATTATGTCATTTTCAACAACAGTTGAGTCAAACCTGATCAAGCGACGAAATGCACATAGCGATCACCTGCCGATTGAGACTCTCGTATATTATGCATAGAGTATTCATAGTTGTTCAAAATTTAACAGGCTGCGAAAGAAAATAATTTTTAATATATCTATTTCATTCCAAACGTTTCGATCTCCTTTGATTATATTGATCTTGTTTCTGAAAGTCGATGTATAAAAAGAAGACTTTAACATTGTTATCTTTCATGATTAACATAAGCACCTGAAAACATGATCAGCGGTAATTGCATTTCAGGAGGCATTGTAATGGTGGATCCCAATGATTGAACAAGCTCAAGAATGGAATAAAATGAAGAAATGAATACATAAATGTTTCATATGAAATAATATTTGTGTAAATAATCTTGCAAATAAATATGAACATGTAGAATGTTTAAGTAACTGAAGATAAATTACATTTTCAACTTGAGTTTTCGTCATATATCAATCAATAATTTGTCAATTTATGCCAATAATATAAAGAATATTTACAAAGAAATAATCGACCATTCATCTGATAACACTAAATAACAGGTAAAAAATGTTGCTTTCGTTATTTTCGCTATTATCTTTCGTATAACCTAATTGCAAAGAATGACAACATTTTTTCCTAGGGTTTTACAATAAATGAACACTACATAGTCAAATCCATCGAATGACCATTAGTTGCATTAAAATAAATAAATTAATACTTCATAAGCAGAATGAGTCTAACGACCATGTATTATAGTATTATGTGCAAATTACTCTGAATGTTTTAGAAGCATCCTCTAAGCCCGTTAGCGTATTTTTATGCACGTAGTAATTCTATAATTTTCAGCAATTTTTGCAAGATTTCTCTGTGAATTCAATTATATACCATTATCTCGTGATTTGATCACGATGTCTTTGGTAAATAATTAATATTTCGGCTGCCATTAGCAACATGATTCATTCAGTTCTCTACTTCACCAGTCAGTCATACAAATAAAAGGAATGAACAGACGTAGATTCAGACAAATTTTGTCGGAGGTTTTATTTAGTGTTTTTATTAGATCGAATACTACTGTATGTAATTTCGTAGCCGGTGTCTTTCAAGCGCACACAGTTTACAGTTTCAACATAACCCAGATGTCATTAATCTTCCTTAATTAGATACTTTAGAAACAATAAACGTCTTTATTTTGTCTGATATACTACATATGGATTTTACTGTATCATTCAAAATAAATATTTAAACATTTTCAGGTGACATAATTAATAGCTCCCTTGGTTAAAACTATTTCGGTAAATCACAACGTGTCTATCTGTGACAAATTAAGGATCAATATTTTTGCAGCAAGCAAGAAGTATTAATGTCTAAAACAGGTTTAAGACTTTGTGGGGTATCATCGTTGTCTTTTGTTGATGGTGTTCATTATTTGATATGTTTCTCCTTCATGCAAAACCTCTCTAATTTTTGTGTCACTGCAAGGGCCATGGATATAAGCACACACAATATTAAAGTCTTCTGTTTTGACAGGAATGGCAATGAGGAGGATAAATATTTTGAAGAGAAGGATTAGTCATTAATCTCGATGTAGAGTGAGGTCCAAGATTGTCATTTCAGAATATTGGTCAGTTTCAAAAGTTTGTGCATATTTGTTTCCTTTAGTTCTTGGCTTCGAATCCTGCCGTACGTCTTTGTATTGATTGGTTGTTTTTCTATGCTTATAATTGGAATATTTTGTAGTTTTGATCATACTTATAAGAAAGATTTATTAGCTGATTACTAATTCACTCCAGCACATCACTTCAGCTTTGACTATATATTCAGGCTGGTAAACATATGACCTATCATTTCGAATGGGCCTGGAATTTGTTTCTTGTCACAATAAATGACACATATCTCAGCTTCAAAATTAGCAACCAATTCTTATCGACTGCATTACGATCAAATGCAGTTAATTTAAAGTCCACTTTCTTTCCTTCCTAGTTCAAGTAACTCAGCTTGTTCATTCGTCATAATATTAAACTAATTTCCTTTCGGATGAGAGATTATTTTGCGCTACACCAATTACTCCTTGAACATTTGCCAGCACTGAGTAGCTTTAAACTGACGTTTAGAGTGATTGTATTAAAGGATACCGTGAAAAAACAAAACAAAACACCAAAAAATGTTCAACGCATCACATCAATACTCACTTGTTTCTTCAATACACCTCGAGCGGGACAGTAAACTGAGACCCAAACCATTATGAAAGCTCATAGCAATGTTCTGTGTTTGTTCTATTCGGTGCTACTGATTGGACTTAGTCCAAACACGCTTATACGTATATAGATATATCCGGTTGAACTGATAGAAAAACATCAGGCTGAAACGTTAGATGAACTTCACCTCATTCTTGTTCCAATAAGAGGCGTTATATTTTTCTTTCTAATTTTTATTAACTTTAAAGCACAAAAATATTCAAGTACAAAATGTGTCCTTTTATGATGACGTTTCCTTCACGAGTATTGTTTTCTCTGATAGCAGGATTTTCTTACTTTGAGGTAACATATTTGAGAAAACTCGAGACATACCTTGACATATTAGCAGTTATTTGTGGGGGGCACAGGCTGAAGTTTCCATCATTAATTGACAAATGGTGAAAAACAGGCTATGAAAAGTTTCGTCAATCTTGATTAAAGCTATAAAGCATCATCTACAACCTATTGGTATGAATATGTCAAGGGAAGTACAGTGATGCCAGACATCGGTTGAAGAAGTAGCTGACAACACATACTGATACTGCGTAATAATTACTGTTTAACATTAGCATGCATACGCTTATACAACATAGTCAAATAAAGTTGACGGCTACAGTTTGTCTTCTAGTTTCAGCCATAACAAAAACATAGCAACAGCAACAATACTCTTTGGCTGCCAATCCTCTGTCATGCCATCAAGTTTCCTTGCTACAATCGCCTACAGTCCGACAATATATATATATATATATATATATATATATATATATATATATATATATATATATATATATATATATATATATATATATATATATATATATATATATATATATATATATATATATATATATATATATATATATTTCATCTTCATCTTCTTCTGCACATTCATTTATTCGCAATCAAGTTAGTCCATATAATTACTAACAGTGATAGTTGTTTATAACGACAGTATGCTCAAGCCATTAACCACAATGGGACTGATCATACTGGTTAAGGAATTTGTAATTTAGTATTCTGCTTATCGTAGGCTTCGATTGATTTTGGGACATCCTTAATCACCCTCCAAACGCATTATTTATTAACTGTGATGTTGGGAGGATGTAGTATACATTTGTTAGGTTAATAAAAAAGTCAGGAAAATCAAGATGGAATTTAATTTCCCGAGTACAGAGGCCAGTTAAAGCAGGAACAAACACATCTCAATAATTTGTCCTTTACTTGCATATACATACAAAATATTCACTTGATATATTATCGTCACACAGTACGCACAAAATGACATACATTTGCTAATACCAAAAGGAACCAACAGTACACCTCTCTCTATATGTCTTGATCGTTGTCTCATTCGGTGATCTTATTAGGCTGCCAACTTGGACACAGCATATTTAGTTTGGAATACATCACCGCTTCATGCGAAAGATGTGTTGTCTGCGAAATCAGGTAAGAATTCTTTGAAGTCAAAATCATCAAGGTTGGAACAAAGACGAGACTGCCAAGATATGGAACCGACAGTGTAATGTCTTTGACATGGGAGTGATAAAGTTCCCTCCTCTCATCATCTGACATGGGAGTGATAAAGTTCCCTCCTCTCATCATCATTTACAACAAAATGCACATCTTGTCAGTTCAAACTTTACAATTGCTACGTCTTAAAAGTTATTAAGTGTTCGCTAGTTTTTGTCATTTCTGATTGGTTTTCAAATGAAAAAAGATTCTTAGACAACCAATATACAATGTCTTAACTCTGTATAGTTCGACTGCCTGCTATTGTTTACTTTATAAGGTAAGCAGGATATCTTTCCTATGTCTTTTTTGGTGGAGTGTCCTCTTGTTTGTAATATGACTACTTGCAACTTGCTTGTTTTAATGTAGGTCTATAAAAGGTAATTGTGTTCTGTTGTACCCGCATGGTACGTAGGTCTATAAAAAGCAATTATGTTATGTTGTACACGCATGGTACGTAGGTCTATAATAGGCAATTATGTTCTGTTGTACAAGCATGGTATGCAGGTCTATAATAGGTAATTGTGTTCTGTACATGCACGGTATGTGGTATGTATGTCTATAATAGGCAACTGCGTTTCGTAGCACATGCATGGTATGTAGGCCTACAATAGGTAATTGTGTTCCGTTGTACATGCATGGCATGTAGGTCTATAATAGGTAATTGTGTTCTGGTATACATGCATGCATGGTATATAGGTCTATAATAGGTAATTGTGTTTTGAAGTACATGCATGGTATGTACGTCTATAATAGGTAATTATGTTATGTTGTACAAGCATGGCATGCAGGTCTATAATAGATACTTGTGTTCTGTTGTACATGCACGGTATGTGGTATGTATGTATATAATAGGCAACTGCGTTTTGTAGTACATGCATGGTATGTACGTCTATAATAGGTAATTGTGTTCGGTTGTACATGCATGGTATGTAAGTCTATAATAGGTAATTGTGTTCTTTGGTACATGCATGGTTGTATTATTGCAATTGAGTTTTCCAGTTTTTTCTTTTGTTTGCCTGGTATAATCATACTTTGAATATAAACTTGAAAGCTGAGCTAATTATTAAATTTTATGGCTCCGAATTTTGGTTATATATGTTATAAATTTGTTTTTGGTTATGCCAATAAAATGCCATTCGGTGTCACCTTATAATTATCTTAATCAGAACAACATTTTCTCCGAGATAAGCAATAACCAATCACCCGAGATAGGCAATAACAAATCATCCGAACGAATTCTAGCTAGAAGCATGTGCAGGAATAACTTATATTTTGACAAGTATCTAATGTTTTCTGGTCCGTAGTTCATCATCGACCGATTAATCTGTCAATTAATGAGAAAATACTCAAATAACAGTTGTGGAGCTAGTGAAGCATTAAACTTGCGATAAACATCACCTTTTGATAAAGGAATCCTTACAAAACGTTGTATCAGCTTAAATAATCAATACATAGAATTACAAGCAATATCAGACGACATGACGGCAATTAATGTGGAGACTGATATTGAACAAACGTAATGCCCCCCACCCCCGCCATATCGATTGTTCTATATTCGCTAGAAGCATATGGTCTCTGGAAGCCATTTGCTGTTTACGTGATCATAGTCTTGTTTTCTGCAAGTAAGTCTTGGATGAATGCAACTGCACATTTTGTGCTGTATACTTGAAGTGAGTTTGAATGAATGCCATTGCAATTATGTTTTGATCTATTCTTGAAGTGAGTACTGGATGAATGCAATTACATATTCTTTGTGCACTGTACTTGAAATGAATATTGTATAAATGTATTTAAATCTCGCCTGTGCTCTGCACTTGATGTGAGTACTGGTTGAATGCTATTACGTCTTTGTGCTCTGTACTTGAAGTGAATTTTCAATGAATGTAATTATATTTTCATTGTGCTTTATACGTGAGGTGAGTATTGAATGAACACAAATAATCATTTTTGTATTCTATACTTAAAATTAGTATCGAATGCAATTACATCTTGTTTTTGCTCTATACTTGAAGTGAGTATTGCATAAATGCAATACGTCTTCTTCTTGCTCTATACTTGAAGTGAGTATTGGATGAATGCCATTGCATATTCTTTGATATTTATACTTAAAGTGAGGTTGTAATGAATGCAATTACATCTTCATTGTGCTCTGTACTTGAAAAAAGTATTTGAATGCATTTAAATATTCTTTGTGCTTTGTACTTGAGGTGAGTATTGGATGAATGGAATTATATCTTTGTGTTCTATACTTGAAGTGTGTATGGATGAATGCAAATACATCTTCTTTGTGCTCCGGGACTGAAATGAGGGTTGGTTGAATGCAATTACATTTTTTGTACTCTGAATTTTAAATGAGTACTGGATGAATGCAATTACATCTTTAAGCTCTGTACCTGAAGTTAATTTTGTATGCTCTGTACTTGAAGTGAGTATTTGATAAATGCAATTACATCTTTGTGTTCTGCATTTGCAATGAATACTGGATGGACGCTATCACATCTTGTTTGTGCTCTATTTCGAAGTGAGTATTGGATGCATGCAATTGCATGGGGCCCCGAGTGGCCGAGTGGTCTAAAGCGCTCACCGTTACGGATCACTGCCATCTCACCTCTGTCTGCGTGGGTTCGAGTCTCGGATTCGGCTGATGTGGGTATGTTAGAGAGCTTGCCAGTAGCTTCTCGTGGGTCGGTGGTTCTTTCCGAGGTTTTCCCGGGTTCTTCCTCCACCATTAATACTGGCCGCTATCTATAGCCTATCGTGTGCTGAAAAATGGCGTTCAACCCTACAACAACAACAACAAAATGCAATTGCATCTTCTTTGTGCCCTGTACTTGAAGTGATTATTGGATGAATGTAATTACGTCTTTGTGCCGTAGTCTTGAAGTGAGTATTGGATGAATGCAATTACATCTTTCTGTTATATAATTTAGTGAGTATTGGACGTATACAATGGCATCGTCTTTGGCTCTGTACATGACGCGAGTACTGGATAAATGAAATTACATCGCCATTGTTGTATAGGCCTCAAGGATTTGTATTCAACGTCTCGAAACGTTTCAAAGGTCAGAAGAAGAAACATTTTATTTCACTTTTAACTAGGAGTCGTGAAAGAAAAACATTTAAACTGACAAATGCTAATGGAACAAAACACAGCCACACATCATACAAAAACAAAATAGAAACAAGACAAAACCCTAAACAAACTTATCAAGAACTTAATCCAGTTTCGCTTAGATGTAAGCTGATGCCTTTGTAAGCTGAGAGAAATATTCCATTGATATGGAATGGAGTTTTTGTTTTAATCCATGTTTTGCTGGATATTTTTTAGAGACTCTTGAGTGTGTAAAAGGTTACAAGTGAATTTTCTCTTTCCTCTCATGCAAATCATACTTTCTGACTATTTAGTCAAGATGACTTGGACACTGTGCAATAATTAATTGACACGATCTTGCAAAATACAAGGTATAGTAATGACACAATACAAGGTATTGTTATGATACTAGGTATTGTTATGACACAGTACAAGGTATTGTTATGACACATTACAAGGTATTGTTATGACACAAGATATTGTTACGACACAAGGTATTGTTATGACACATTACAAGGTATTGTTATGGCACATTAAAAGGTAATGTTATGACACATTAAAAGGTGTTGTTATGACACAAGGTATTGTTATGACACATTACAATGTATTGTGATGACACAAGGTATTGCTATGACACACTACAGTGACACAGAGAGCTCTAAGTAAGCACATCTTTGTCTATTTCCATGTCTACCAATGTGTGAAGAGAATAAGTAACAAAATAGCTATGCAGCGACACATTTAATATGTTTTACAGGAAACATGTACTTTATCACTTTCATTAAAAGTTACCTTTCCTTCTACATTACGCTTCTTTGATGAAAACGTTTTACTTCTTGTTGCAAGTCGTATGCTATCAATCTGCCATATATTATCAGTATCTTTGTTACATGGGGAAACTCAGTCAGGGGAAAATTTTGAAACTGAGCAATTTATAGATGTCACAGACATTGGAAAGCTTTCATTTCTTTTAATACATGCACGATAATATGAATATTATCATTATTTAGTTTTTTAAATATTAGTTTCCTGCTACAGATCATGGTACCTGTGGTTCATTGATTATTTTTGATCATTTACATGATTTCATAACATATTTCAAATATAAAAATTATATGAAAATATGATTTTGTAAGCCTTAATATTTAGCATACAGTATAATGGTTTAACTTTTGTTTTCATATGTAATTTTAATCATGGAAGTTTGTTTTGATTTAATAAAGCATTACTTGTATTCACATTTCTTTTATTGTTGCAGATATCATCAGATCTAGTCACCTTTAGTAATCCCTCAGATGTAACAACCTATTTCATTTCCCTCCATGCAATGACGTCGTCTATTTCATAATATAACTCAAAAGAGTGAGCAAGGAGAAAGGTAACTCCTGTTACAACGACACTACTTACGACTACGAAAAAGATATCAGTATATATTAGTGGAAGTAGTAGCATAAATACGAACATGGTGAAAATAAAACCGGCGATAACAGGTATGTCGATAACTTAGATAATAATAATAATAATGCTAATACTAATACTACTACTACTAATAATAATAATGCATTGATTGACTCGGATTGTTTTGTTTTAAACATAACATCGTCGTTTTATCACATATTATGGGATTAGAGAAGAATTAACTAACTCATCTTGGTCTTTCTGCTTCGGATATGATATTCGTAGTAGAAAAACCTCTAGCATAACTGAAACTAGGTCACATATTACATATAGTAAAAGACATTTAACATTTTGAAATTGAAACAAAATTAATATCTCCAATATGAAGTAAATCAACACGAGAGAGAGAGAGAGAGAGAGAGAGAGAGAGAGATAGAGAGACAGAGAGTTTGCATTTGTGCACCGGTTACAGCCACTTTTGTCCATTCCTTTTATTTTAACAGTTTACTCATTAGAATATATGTAAATAAAACAAGTTTCTTGGATCTGTTTCTGAAGAAATATGACTACAACAGAGGTGGCTTCTTTACTTATATTAGCATCACTATTCAATTATAAATCTTGAGTGACATAAAAGGTGTGTTGACAGGTTAAGCCAAAATATCTTTTGTTTAGTATTAAATAAGAGACAATATGAAACATAGTGTTGTATCTTCACTATTATAATGATATCCACACATCTTCACTATTATGACTATACGACACATCTTCGTTATTAAAAATTATATCCACACATATTCACTAGTATAACCATATCCACACATTTCCACTATTATCACCATATTCGCATATCTTCACTAATATAACAATATCCACACATCTTCACTATTATAACTATATCTGCACATCATTGTTTTAAGTATATATGCACATTTTCACAACACATCTTCCCTATTATAACCATATCCACAGTTTCCCTATTATAACCATATCCACACATTTTCGTTATTATAAGTATATCCGCACATATTCACTATTGTAACCATACCAACACATTTTCACTATTATAACCATATCCACGCATCTTCATTGTAATAACCATATCTACACATATTCACTATTGTAACCATATCCACACATCTTCACTAGTATAACCATATCCACACATCTTCACTATTATAACCGTATCCATACATCTTCACTATTATAATCATATTGGCGCATCTTCACTAATATAACTATTTCCACACATTTCCACTATTATAACCTTATCCACACATCTTCATTATTATAAGGATATACCCAAGTCTTCACTATTATAACCATATCCATACACCTTAACTAGTATAACCATATCAGCACATCTTCAACATTATACCCAAATCCACATATTTCCACTATTATAACCATATCCACACATTTCCACTAGTATAACCGTATCCAAACAACTTTACTATTATAACTATATCCACACATCGGAGAGTACGTTCACTATGTACAGATCAGATCAGAGGAACCTACATGCATGTCTCAGTTTGATATGCAGAATATTAATGTGCCCTATCCCAATAGCATACAATAGGGTGATTTTTCAGTTAAACTACATACAAGTTTTGGGTTAGTGGTTTTTTGTTTGTTTGTTGTTTTGTTTGTTTTTACTTAAACAAAATGAAATGAAAAGACTGGGGGCATTTAGAAAAGACAGGGTGCATTCTGGATATCGCCAACGAGAACACAAACACCTCAGAAATCTTAAGTCTACTGGAGATTACAGTGATGCTTTGAGAGTTGCGATAATTAGACGTCTTCTATCTCCTTTGTTGAAAGAGGTGTTTCAGACAGTTTGGCACATGGTGATTTATAATCGAACACATTCAGCATAATCTCTTCAGTTTTTTCTCTGTACAAGAGTTTCTCAACCAGCATCAGAATAAAGAGATTCTCTAGAACATGTAATGGGTAGATTCGTAACTATTCACGTTGCTTCCATTGTATGACAAATGCATGGAGGCAAGGCTGAAATACATTTCGTCACAGGAACAGAGTTGGATTGAAATGAATATATATTTCCCATTCAAATGCAGTAACCTTTTTATTATATGCTCATTTTCTTATTCTACTAAAGACTTAATTATAAAAACAAAAATTCACTACAAGAAATAAAGTAACTGAATTTATGCCATATTCCAAACTAACTACACAAGAGCAGATTCATCAATATACAACAACAACATTATTAATGAGCACATACCTCCGCCCAGATAAATTTGAACTTTGTCACGCGCTAGACATCACTTTTAAAAGAAAATGACATTTTGGTCCACTTAAAATTAAAATTTAGAGTCAAATTGTGCATGAATGTGCATTGCAACATCTTTTCCCATCTAGTCTGCAATGAATAAATATTGGTATTTTTGTAGATTCTACTAAATTTCGTGATAATGACTGCATTTATCTGTGTCAATTCTATATTAAGTATATCTGATTTCAGCAGCAAGGGACAGCGTGTTGACTTTTGCAAGTGTTTCTGTTCTGTCGTTGAACGTTTGGAATCATAATGTAGGAAAAATATGAAGTCTTTCAATTGTAACAATAAAATAGACGCTATAGAATATAATGTTTATTTCATTTTGAGTGCTGTAAAGAAGATGTAATTGCACTTGGAATGTAGTCGAAATTACAGTATAATTTCGAAATGTGTAATCAAGCTATAGAACCCATGACATGGCTCATGTAATTTGGATTTGCAGAACTAAGAAAGTACATTTGGAGGAAATTCCGGATGTAAAACTGTAAGTATAATTTATGCCATTCTTGTTACTATAAACTGCCACACTGCAGACTTCGTAGCGATATGACTGAAAAATTGCTAAAGCTACGTCAAAAATCTAAATCACACTATTGGGCACACGTGCGTGTAATATGAAGTAAACGTGAGTGCAATATCGTAAAATACTGCATGATTCTGACACTGTCAAGTTAATTGAAAAAAACGAGCATGATATATAGATTTTAACGTCGCTTTAACAAATTTTCAGTCCTATCGCTACGATGTCTGCAGTATGACAGTTTATAGTCATGTCTAGCACTGGGGAATCAAGCCGCATGCATGTACTATGATGTCCCAACCAGTCACGTTATCCTGACACCAGGCCGACCAGTCCTAAGACTAACCTCTTAATGTTGAGCGCCAAGCGAGGCAGCTGTTAGTACCATTTTTTAAAGTCTTTGGTATTACTAAGACGGGGATCGAACCTACGATCTACCGCATTTGAAGCGGACGCTCTAAGCACTATGCCACCGGAGCGGTATATATATATATATATATATATATATATATATATATATATATATATATATATATATATATATATATATATATATATATATATATATGTATGCGTGTGTGCGTGTGTGCGTGTGTGTGCGTGCGTGCATGCGTGCGTGTGTGTGTGTTTCCTATCTTGCTTCTTCCGGCATAAAATATTTTGAGAGAAGTATCAATCCCTTGCAAGACATGGCTGGTTTATTCCGTCTTTTTTCTCAAATAAATGATGATCCATTTGTAGGACTTCTAAAGTAAAACGTAAATCTTTACTGACACATGCTCCTGAATTTGATCTAACCAGTATGTTATGTACCACGTAATATATAAATCTATTATTCAGTCATACATATTGAGGAAAAACACACTGAAAGTAAGATAAAATGATCGCTACGCGAAGGCTTATATATATATATATATATATATATATATATATATATATATATATATATATATGACGATTTGTTCGTCTGTTTGTCTATTTCTAACTTCCAATCTAGCTACTTATCTATCTATCCTTTAAAATTAATGTATATTAGTTCTTTAATTAGGACTAAGTAATTGATAGTTACAATTAAAATTAAGAGAGAGAGAGAGAGAGAGTCTGCAGATGGATCCAACTAAGCTCTCATGGTAAACAATGTCCGCAAGAAAGAGAACACCATTTTATTGGGAATTATCTCTGGAAATGAATTTCTAAAACACACGTATAGACATGTTTGCTTGAAACCCGTAAAAAGTATAGTGGAACATTGTCGATGAGATTAATAGCAGAGAAACGCAGATCACAGTCAGATTTGGTTCCTAGAATTACATTAATGACATTAGTGCAGTTGACTGAAAATGATTTGCCTGATGTACTGTGGCTTCTTTTAGACATGCTGCATGTATACTAACAACAACCGCTTGGACAATCATTATGATAAACATTCAATTATGGGACTGGATGGAAAACTATGAAGCATTAAGTTATACAATAAAAAATGGCATGAAAAGATAACTATGTTGAAATCCGTTCACAGTTATTATACAGTCTTAAACAATATATAGTTCACCATTCATGACCATCTTATCTCCCCACCCTCATCACACACATCACACACCCACCTTGTGGGCTCGGAGAAGTTGAATAGGCTCGATCACCCTCATGCCTGACATTAAGAGGCGACTAAGTGAAGCATGAGCGACAGTGATTTTGTAGTTAGCGTGTTCAGGATTTGGGTTTAAAATTTACTATTTTGCTATCCAGGGTCAAGTAGTGGTTTGTACTTGGGCAAGACGCTTTACTCCGATGCCTACGCATTAAAAAACTTACTTTAATTGCATTCAATGTATAATACGGTTTAAGCCATGAAGAAAAGAAGTGTAGGAAAGATGCAGCGTAAGAATATGGTTATACGTCTGCAGGGTATAAAGAATGCACACCGAATCCCAATTCAGATTATAGTCTGAAGTATATACAGCAGGCTATGTATATTACCAAAAGTCAGAACTCACGTGTCGGCCACCTTCCGTCTCGTAATTGTATTTTTCTAAATTCAGACGCTACTCAATTTGGTATAATACAAATTGAGATGCCATTGGTATATCAAATTGTGATCCGCCATGGCGCATTAATACGAATATATAAAAATTCTTTCAACCGCATGTCTATAGATCAATGATGAATTTCTACTCGTTCATTAATCATGTATGAAATATGAAAATAATGATAAAAGTATGAATAGTCCCTGTTTTTTAAATGATGTTAAAATGGTACACAATTTCATCGGAATCCTTTCTTTTTTCCATTCCTCTCTCGTGCGTAAATGACAAAATAAGCACAAATCTGGAGTGAGAGAGAAAAACATATTGCGCTGGACGAAAACATTAAAACTGAACTTGTACCAAGTAACTTACAGTTCGTCATAACGGTATGTTTACGCTTTCCTTGGGATATATCTACTGTGTTCATAATATCAATGATAAAGAGTTGCAATAGCCAGTGACAATTATATGTTAAATTTGTCGGTTACGAGGCACACATACTGTATTGTGTTTTAATCCTTTGTTGTTGTTTCTTAAACCTATTATAATGTTCTAAAAATCGATTCTTAATTATTAAATATAAAAATGTCCATATAGTCGCCCTGTTACCTCTCCCCCACTCTCTCTCTCTCTCTCTCTCTCTCTCTCTCTCTCTCTCTCTCTATGGATTATCGTAGCTAGATACGGGCAAAAATCCATGAAAATACGAGCGTTGGGGATTTTCGCTTGTGTCATACTACGATGTCTCTGGACCTATGAATGATGGTAATGTTAGTCAAGCCGTCCCGAGAGAGAGAGAGAGAGAGAGGAGAATTTTATAGTCTTTAGAAATGTTCATTAAAGCAGAATAGTGACTTAGATGAACTGTCAGTATATTAAAATATTTTAATTACCTCTTGATGGTTCGTCATTTCAATTAGTTTCTATTCCACGCTAATGTCCATACGTCAGTACGTAAATGCCTGACAGTACAGGTTCAGTGTACAAGGAGCTAACCGTGTTTGCAGTACACTATTTTCTTCATAACAACCATATTTCATGTTTAAATCATGAGTGTGCCTTATACTGATTTAATAAATGTGAATAAAAATAAGAACTGCAAAAGAAAACAAGTAATGAATTTGCATATGTGATTGTGAACAAGAAGAAAAATCATAGAACTACATTTTGTAGTGGACATATTCGCAGGGATGTGAGGAGTTCATTCACTCGGTCAATACACAGTTGTCAGGAACACATCCTAACTCCATTTCAGGTACAAATATGTGTATGTGATATAAATAAAATATATGTATAGTATGTACGCTGCATCAGTGATATACGACTCGTTGTATAAGCCTCGTTTCCATTTAATGAAAAATTTATACATCTCGCGTACATACTAATATATATATATATATATATATATATATATATATATATATATATATATATATATATATATATATATATATATACTGATATATACTGTATAGGACGAAGAGCAAGCATGACAGCATTGCTTAACATATCATTTATGAGACTGATACAAATGTTGATGACGTTGATAGAAACATGGTCACATCTACAGTAAACCCTGTTACAACAAGCACTTGATTGAGACGAAGAACTCATGCCAGGCATATTTTCATTTTATCGTCAAATATTTAATACTGTATTAGTCTTTCATTATTTGAACTAGCACACATATGTTCAAAAAATTGAATAAACACGTCTCGTGTGTGTCCGCGTAATGCATTTTATTGTATAATAAGATTATTATGTTACTTGCAAGCAAAACATGATCATCATCAAAAATAATAATCAGCACACCATATCTTTCGAAGGAAAGATGAGGAAAACAGTAATCAGCACAGCAAGTCTATGAGACGCTAGGATTAGTAACGTACTAATGAGCATAACGCGTCTATGTGACTTAAGAATTAGGAACAAAACAGCATAACAAGTCTACGTGACGCTAGGACTTAGCACACCATAATCAGCACGCCAAGTCTATGTTACGCAAAGGATTAGGGTCAAAAGTAGTAGCAACTATTCATAGCAAAACAACAGGAACGAAATCGGTAAGGTCTATGACCTTGATTTCATAAAAGCTGCAATAGCACTGACACAAGTAATCGATAAATCTTGATGCAAGTGAGTTCGAAGGGAAATCAACATTATTTATAGAAAAAATATAATAATTACAAGATGGATTGTAAAGTTGCTAAACACGATTTACGTAGTGCACACCGGGGCTCATCATTGCACGAGAATCAGGTTATGCTAAAAGCAGCGCTCCAGGTGTTGATTCCATCAATTGTCAAACAAGAACTTTTATTGCCTTCAAAGGGAAAGAAATATTAAGTTACAATTAAATCATCGGGTTATTGGTTTCGACATTGTGTACAACGTAGTACAACGTAGTACTCGAAATAAGATAAATATATAGTTTGTTATGACTATTGATGGGCATTTCTATTAATTGGGATTGACTAGTATGGACATGACTATTGATTTTGATTGAAGTTTGATGGGCATGACTATAGATTGTGATTGACTATTGATAGGCATGACAATTGAAGGGCATGCTTTTTTGCCCGTATATTATGTCTAACTGAACAACATCAAATTCGATTTTATGTTAAATACTCGACCTCTTTCTTTGTGGTTTTTCTGTTAGCAGAGATCTCACAATATGTTTAATGTTTAGTTCATTTTGTTACAGTTATCAAGACTAACAATGTGACCCTTTCTTTAAATACCAAGGACTGTAAGTAATTGAAAAAGTCAAGGAACCAGACTGGGCTGGAGTATGCCATAATAGCATCAATCACAAAGGGATGTGATGTTTGTGCCGTAAATGCTTTGATCAGCTCATGGTTAATCTTCACACCCCTGCCGTACTAATCCAGAGAATTGCTAGCATTTCTGAGTCAGGAAATGTTGATTTGGTGATATTAACATCAAAATCGTGTTAATTAGGAGAAAAAAATTTAATAATTCTTTTGAAATGATTATTTTGTATGTTACGAGAACCGAAACATTATTTTGTACGTTAAGAGAACCGAGACAATCCAGACTGAATGAATAGATACTTGCTCATTTAGATGAAAAAAACTCAATAGCTAGCCTGCTTGTTTTATAGACTGATGTGGTAGTTAGGTTGGCTGATAGATAGAGAATATAAATGTGGAGATATTGGATGATAAAGGAATTGTTTAAAAAAATACTAAATTGTTGATAACAACAAATCAGATCAACTAAGTTTTCTTGAATCCACCGCAGTCTGGGTTTCTATTTCTTTATACTCACAAACGCTACAGAGAAAAATTGGTCCTAGATGGAAAGAAATATAACAAAATAAAAGAGCCAGTAAAATAAAAACGTCAGAATACAGAAAGAGCCATTACAAAGTTTGAAGTAGATAGTTTGCTTGTAGAGTTTCGAGGCACACTTTCTGGCAGACATGCATTGCAATTTTCGGTACTTTATTTACGCTCCATTTTTTAAGAGTGTTCTTATCTTGTAGGCGGCAGATCAATGGATCGGTAATTGGACGGAAACAAGATAGGCTTGAGATCACCTTTGTGTGAACATAATTAATAGGAACTTGCCCTAAAATCACACAGCTCTGCTTCGTCTCGACCCGTTAATTAGAAAGACTAAATTAGAAACATTGCAGAAACAAATTGACTTTTGCATCGAATACCAACGAATGAGAGACTAATCGAACCATCTAGTCAGATAAAGAAAAATATTGTATTAGATCATAACGCACTGCCTGTCAAGCAAGCGAGTTTACGTTTTTGATGAAAAATCAAGATACTTAAAGATGATAAATATTAAGAATTTTTTGTTATAAATTTATTTCTTCGGCAGAAAAAAACATAAGTTGATATAGAGAACCTATCTCTGTTCTAATAACGTCAGAATTTTTACTAGAGCTGAGTACCGCAAAAATATTTTGTACAGCAGTATATCGTAACGTATCGCTGTATATCGTAACGTATCGCTGTATACCTCAATTATATTAGGGATCAACACTTCAGTGTTCTGGGGCATGGGTCTGACACATTTTGTTTAATCCAACTTTCGGAAAAATAGTTTCCGATTTGTCGGTATTCGATGCAAAAGTCAATTTGTTTCAGCAATGTTTATAATTTAGTCTTTCTAATTAAGGAGTCGAGACGAAGCAGAGCTGTGTGATTTTGGGGCTAGTTCCTATTCATTATATTCTATCCATATTATTTGGAAAAAATACTAATTATCATGAGACAAAAGGAAAGAAAACTTTTCAGCTCAAAAGAAAATTACGGTCTTACAGTCATTCCAGAAATGCCTTATTGTAAATGAATTTGCTATGTGTATGTTAACTTTTTTAAAAATAAGTTGCAATCTAAAAGCTGTACCCAAATCACGATGATTAAGCTTACATTATAATTGATACTGTTATAAACATTGTGCTGACATTCGAGAGCCTATTGACAAACATAAAAAGTGTTAATACACAAACCAACAGTTTTCTAGCTACACAACTGTTATAATATGAAGAAAAATAAAAAACACAGCTACTCAAGGAACAAGAAAATATTTTGTGGACCTGAGAAAATTGGGTAAAGTTCAGACAGAAGACAAGGGCGCTTCTGAAAATCGTAGGATAATTTGCAGCCTTAGAAAGGAACACATATACTTAACATACCTACGCTAATAAATAACATGACATGACATTATTTTTTATTCCGAAATTTTTCCGAATGTTGGATTTGGATCGAATATGTTTAACAACATGTTTACTATGTTTGAAAACATTCCATTTGGCCTCTGTATTAGCATACGTGACATGTGACTAAAGGAGCATAAACATATCGACAAAACTACAGGTGTGTTTTGTCCCGAGTGTTCATACTCGTATCAAATTTGTCCTTTCATCGATTGGGAACAAAACACTTAGGCGGTTTTGAATTTATTGTATATTCCATTTTCAGTCACACATTATTTTCAAGTTTTGTAGTGTATACTATTAAAATATGAATTAGGCATTATACCTTTTATGTAAGATGTTGTATAACGTCTGACAAATCCCCATGTGACATATGTAAAATGGGCTTGGCCTATATATATACTTTGCACTTGTGTCACCCGTCTGCATTGCTGAAATGGTGATTTACTCTTGAGCTTTGAACGTTTAAAAATGTTGCATGGAATATATGAATGATTTAAACTGTATTCGAAGGTAAGTGGATATTTCCTTACTTTTCTAATGCAACATCGGTTTTAGAAATATGTCCTCTTTTTCATATGTTATGTATATTTAATTTAATTTATATTTGATTTAATTTAATTGTTTGTTGGTTAGTTTTAAATTTTGTATTATTCTATCACATGCTATTGTAATGTATGTAATTTTATTTACGGGAATTTGACATTTTTCAGAAATTAGTTTGACATGACTGTTTTATCGTAAACATGTAAGATTAGAACTTTGTTTTTTAATGCTGACCTAGTTCCTGACCTTGATACAGAATTAGTAAGAGTTGGCGTAAGCAACTTCATTTTAATATTTTGTATTCATTCTTTTTGTGAGATTTATAGGGTAAAATCGAGGTTGTACTGGGTGTACGTGACTTTAGACATGTAAATAGTCTCTATTTTGAAATTCTGATATTTTGAAATTCTGGTTTTACCGGAATTGCGCAGTAGTCAGATTTAATAGTGAAGTCTTGAGAAATAATTTCAGTCGGGCTTTTAATTATGTTGTCACCAGTTTGAGTTGAAATTTTATTTTATGGAATTATTAATTCTTTTCCCTGAGAATATTTATGTGCTGATACAGAATTCTTGGACAAAGACATTTATTGAAATTATATTCGGAATTGAAACACGGGAAAATTATTTTACGTGTTTCAACAAAGAACTGTTGACACTCCAGTATTATGCTGACTACAGAATACTTCATCGCCTTTCATTTGGGATTTTCGTCGGGACTTGAAGCACAATTATATAAGAAATTTAATTACTAGTACTTCTAATTTGTAATTCTTGGATTATTGATGGAATTGATTTTTAAAACCGTAAGTTCTCTTTTACATATTACTTCGTTTTTTAGGGAAATAAATTATTTGTTAAATTTAACAAAGCTTGTTGTCTTCACTGTTTTCTTGTTACTCTTTATGAGAGCCTACTAAACACGTACGAAATTGGGTTTGCTCGAACTTGGATATATGAATTTCGGCTAAAATATTTCAGAAAACGTTGTTTTTTGAAATTAGAAATCCCCATGCTTTTGAAATTTTATATCCCAAGTATTATTTTATATTTTTGAAAATTTTGGTGAAATCAGCAAGCTTTTGTAAAATGTCATCAAAAGTGGAAATCTTTGTTTCAAATTCTTCCAAAGAACAATTACATCTTTTGAAAACAAGATGAATTGATTCAACTTGCCAGAAAATATGATCTTTCTGAGGCCAAAGCTTCCTTAAAGAAGCAAGAAATAAAAGCTATTCTGGTCCAGTATTTGTTAAAAAAAGATTGTTTTGGATAAATCTGCTTTGGTTTCGATCAGTAAGTCTGTATCAGACTCTGATATAAAAGTAAAGGAATTAAAATTAAAATACAAGATGGAAGTAGACTTAAGGAAACTGGAACTTCAGAAAGATACAGAAGAAAAACAAATGCAATTGCAGTTGCAATCAGAAAAAGAAAAAGAGTAAATGCATTTACAATCGGAGAAAGAGGAGAAAGAAAGACAAATGTACTTACAAAAAGAACAAATGCAGTTACAGAAAGAACAAATGCATTTACAATCGGAGAAAGAGGAGAGAAAAAAGTGCAAATGCAGTTACAAAAGGAAGAAAGAGAGAAATAGAGAGAGATTCAAATGAAAATGCAAAGCGAGAAGGAAGAGGGGGAACAACGATTAAGAATAAAAGAAATAGAGCTGGCAAGTGAAAAACACATTCCCACTTCAAATAAAAATTTAGGTTTTGATGTTGCAAAGAATATTATGTTAGTAATCCCTTTCAGAAAAAAAGAATGTTTTACTCCTTTTGAAAAATTTCCTAAAAATTGATATGGCCAAGGGAGCATTGGACTCTATTACTACAATGTGTATTTACTGGTAAGGCTAGTGATATTTATAATTCACAGTCACTCGAACAGATTGCTGACTATAATGTAGTTAAGGACTATATCTTGATGGGTTATGAGTTAGTCCTTGAGGCTTATCGGCAAAAATCCAGAAACTATCAAAAAGAAGCTTACCAGACCTATGTCGAATTTCCATGGGAAAATGCACGACAATTTGATAGATGGTGCTCGTCTGGAAAGGTTAATAAAGATTATGAAAGTCTCCAATAACTTGTATTACTCGAAGAGTTCAAGAACTGTGCCCGTAGTGACATTAAATCTTTTCTTGACGAGCATCAGATTGAAACCTTGGAAAATGCCACTGATTAGTATTCTTTATCTCATAAAGTTATTTTTTAGGCAAGTCTTCCACTCAGCAATCTTCTGGAAGAAAAGTATTTCAGCCTAATACAAGCCCGTCTAAATCTCAATCTGGCACAACTTCTAAAAATCGAGCTTTATATAAGCTCGATTCAAGATCCTTGTCTCTTCCTACATTTACCTGTTGCAAGAAGAAAGGACACGTTATTTCTGATTGCTACAAATTGAAAAATAGACATCAAAATCAAGACAGACCTATTCCAAATGCTCTTATTTCTAAGAGGTCAATGTCATTGTCATTTATTGAAAGCAATACATTTGTTGGGTCTGATAAACCCCAGTCTGATTTTATTATGAATAATTATGAATCATTCATGTCGAAGGGTTCTATATCACTCTTAGGTGATTTGGCCAATCCCATTCCTATTATAGATTAAAGGGACACACGAGCTTCACAGAGTCTTTTATTTTCAGGTACTATGCCTTTTTTCTGAGAAGTCTTCTTCTAATGAGAGTGTTCTTATTCAGGAAGTAGATTGCGGCTTTGTTAATGTTCCTCTCCATTGTGTCTGTTTTACCCGTTGAGGTCATTCATTTATTACTAGGTAACGACCTAGCTAGAGACAAGGTTGTGGGTAATCCACTTATAACTGAGAAACCTTGTTTGGATCAGAAAGTGGATCCAATTGAAAAAGAATTCCCTGATTTATTTTCAGCTTGTCCAGTTACCGTAGATATGGCAAAGAAAGCTCTTGAGAATGACGTAGATAAGGAAAGTATTCCTTTAGCTGAAACATGTATTGGTCAGGCTTTTGACGAGGTAACTTTTACTCCTTGTTTGGATCAATGAGAAGGTATTGATCACAGTGAACCTCTTTTAACGACTCATTCTCTTTATTCTAATCAGGGTGATAAACGACAATCAATTTTCTTTGAACAGGAAAATGATCCTGAGATCTCCTGTTTGTTTCAAAAGGGCCATTAGTGAAACTGAATCCACTGAAGTACCTGTCTGTTATTTCATTAAAAATGGAATTCTTATGAGAAAATGAAGACCTCGCAATGTACCTGCTGGTTGCGAGTTGTCAATAAACTATCCAATTGTAGTTCCAAAACCTTACAGATAGGAAATACTTGTTCTGGCACATGAAACTCCATTGGCTGGTCATTTTGAGATCAATACAGTTTATCACAAGATCTTAATTCACTTCTATTAGCGAAAGAATAACAATACTTTTTTTGGGAGGAAGAATCCAACAACTAGACAAACAACCCTTCATATTGCAATGCATCGATGAACAATTAGGATGCGGTACACACCATGTTTATTGAAGTTTCATCTATTGTGCTTGCATGGGAAATAGGGGTAAAATTTTGTCATAGGTGAGGTGTTCTTCCTACTCGACGAGTACACGTACCTCGCCGAATGGCCGAATAATTACTTAATGTTAAGATCAGTCAGCCAGTCAGCCTTACCATTCATTGGAAACACTGGAAACAAACCATATCCCTTTATAGAGAGAGTGGATCATTTCCTAGGACGGGTGGAATAATTAGACTGTCATCCCCATAAAGAGATATTTTATGAGGGAGACAACTTCCTATAGAATAGCCAAGGAGATGCTGAAATAAATGAAAATTCAAGAGAAATTCAAAAGATTGGGTCATCCAGATTGGATGCAAGAGGAGGTGGATGAGAACGAGAAAGATAGGGAGAAGGAGGCCAACGAGCCTAGCGTTAGCCTCGTGGTCTCAACAAAAAACATCATCAACGAAACAATATGCAGCATGCAATACTCGACCACTACTAAGAAAGTTTTGCAAAACAGCCAGTCCTTTTCAGGGTCACCAGGTCACTAGAAAAGATCAATATGTATCTTATTTGTCTAAACAAGTTTCTGTTTTAGGTGTTTGTTTCTGTATGTGTTTGGTTGTTTATGTTGTTGAGAACTAAAACTTAAAATACCCTTTTACTAATTCTCTTGTAATATAGTGTATTTGTGTGTCAGGGTAGAATAGTGTGTCTGCAAAACTTCCTTACCCTTCATTGTGTGTGATGTATGATTGTGTGTTTGTATGTTTGTGTGAAAGTATATGCTTACTTTATCCCCCTTCGTTTACACCCTATCCCTCTCTTGTGATAGCATGTTTTAGTGTACGTGCAAGTATTTATTTGTGTAAACATTTCCTACCCTTTTCGTTAGATGGCATGGGTTTATGTTGTGACTATTGTTGTGTGTTGTGAAGTATATGTGATGTGTTGGATTCTGAAAGGCGTGTTTTGATTGACAGCTCCGGTGGCCTAGTGGCTAGAGCGCTCGCCTAGAATGCGAGAGGTCGTGGGTTCGATCCCCGGTCGAGTCATACCAAAGACTTATAAATAAATACTAACAGGTGCGTCGCTTGGCGTTCAGCATTAAGAGGTTAGTGTTAGGAATGGTCGGCCTGGTGTCAGGATAATGTGACTAGGTGGGACATCATGCTACATGTCTGCGGCATGATGCCCCAGTGCTAGACATCACTATAAACTGCCATATTGAAGACATCGCAGCGATTGGACTGGAACAATGTTAAAGCTACGTTAAAAATCCAAATCACACTGTGGTTGGATTGCATATAAACCTTTTAACACTATAACACTTATGTCGCCCCCCAACACCATTGTCCCCTATAAAACCATTCCCATTTTAAATAGATGGATCATTTCAAGATAAGATTTTCTCATGTCCTTCAATTGCTATATTAATTTAAACATGTGGGCTAATGTTCATTCCCTTATGTCCCGCAATTCCCACATATAACCAGATCTATCATATAAATTTCTCTCTCTTGCTCTGATAAGACTTGATTTGTTTACGAAACGTTTGTATTTACTGAATTGTACTGGAAGCAGGGCTACTTGATGTGGCGTACTTCAAGATCGCATTTATTAAGTGAACGTTAATAAATACCATGACTAAAGCACAATAAATTTCATACATTCGAACTGAATGGAAGCTTAGAAATGAACACTAATATTTCGTTGAAAACATATAGCATATGACCTATTCTGAGCCCATTAATTCATGCCATAACTACATGCACGTAATTCAAATTTTTAATAATAAAACAAAATCTGACCAATAATGTAATAACAAAAACGAAGAATGAAGCAAGGCGATTGAGTTATTTGCCTTTTATAAGCTGATTGAATATATTAGGCAGTTTCAAAACAAAATTTAAAAAAGACCATCTTCATCCTTGGACTTATTATATTCCTCGGTGAAACTACAATATAACAGCGTTTACGACCACAATAAGTACAATCGACATACTGAATCCATCTCCCATCGAATTAAAGAAGTACAGTTTAGAGGTGCCGTTGTGTTTGTTTGATTATCTCTGCAAAACTATGTAAGCATTGCCCTGTTGATTTCCCGGATCATCATTCACGTGCACGCGAATATGCACACATATTTCTAGTCCAGTGCTCGTAATGAATTAGGGTACACCTTATTTTCTGACAGCTTCTGATAGATGTTGTCTCTTTTAATCTAGACCGTATGCCTCAAGAGCCAAAACAAAATTGTAAGGCACTTTTTTAAATAAAAGAAATGTCATATTCTATTAAGATTTCTTTATTAAACGAAACAGGACATGGCGTCTTTCTGACTGATTTCTAAAGCGACATTGAAGTAAATCGATCATCATGGGACGATTTCGGAAAATATGTCTGCCCTGAACAGTTCATACAAAAAGCCGAGTATAGTTTAATGGGATGCCATAGCAGAATTATTAAAAGCGATCGTCTTCTATAAGCATTCATGGCGCCACTTTCAGGAAAGCTCTTTAAGTATTCATGGCGCCACTTTCCGAAGAGCTTTTTAATGAATTATGTTACTGAACAAACGAGTGTGTAATTCAGAAAATATATATGAATTATACAATAAGATGTCTTACCTTTTCTTTTTGCAAATAAACAGATGGACACAAATCATAAGGCAACATTATCAATATTTCAGCATATTATTGAATAAGATCTGGACATATTTATGAATAAGATGATAAAGTTTTCTATTCAGAGACTCTTGAATGATTTACGTTCACTTAGAAAGAGCGTTACCAAATTTATGCGAAATTCAATTATCTGTTCTGTTACACCGGAAAAACAAATTTGTATTAAATAATCGAGTGATTGATAGAACTTAAATTGCCAGCATGTCAGTATCAGCTCTCTCTCTCTCTCTCTCTCTCTCTGTACTCTTTGGGTCATTGACTGTCTTGGTTGTAGACAGCGTTCTTTTCCACTGTGCAATACAGGTATGGGGCCAGCCTAAATAAGTGTTAGGTTTTATTCTTCTCCTCAGATCAAAAACTATTTCCACTACTTTGACGTCAGATTGTGTCTTATCGTAATGCAACAGATATAAGCTATTAAAGGTTGGCAACCTGACCTGACATATAAACATGCCAATTAACGTACATTCATGTCTTTTCTAGAGGCTACTTGCATTCCTAACTGGAACAATGACAAAGTTAGATATCTTAGGAAAACTATTACAACCCACTTTCACCTGTAAATTACTAGCTGACTATGACAGTATACACACGTTCCTAATGCTAACATCCAAGAATTCACAACTTAATTACACAAATGAATTAATGGACTTCACTCTTTCTTCTATGTTCCTTGCTAATTAGCGATTCATTCACATACATTTACAGACATAGAAAAATCAAGTAAGTTTGCCAGTAGCTTCTCTTGGCTCGGTGATTTTTTGGGGGGTTTTCCGGGTTCTTCTTCTACTATTTATACTGGCTGCCATGTATAGCCTATATTGTTATGAAAAATGGCGTTAAACCTACAACAACGACAACAACAATTGTCTCTTCTCTGGTTCCGGGTCTCCTAAATTTCCAGACTTCTTGTTCTTTGGACAGTCTAACGAAAACTACTATTATTTCCCGGAGGTAAAATTCTGGATCCGCTCAGAACGTAAACTGGCTAATTTCGTGAGGGAAATTACTTATAGCTTGAAGTTCGCCTGAGAAACACACCGCCTTGTTTAGTTTAGAATCATAATTAGGTTCTCAAGCTGCCATTTTTTTTTAACATAACCATCGAGGTCAGAATAATTCTCTCTAGTCCGCCTGTTATAATAGCTATTCTGTAAAATATCATTTTATGACATATAATTCAAATGGCCAGAAATTTCCCAACATTTTCTCTGGCTTGTCTAAACTTTGTAATTTTCCGCTATCTGACATTTACGCTAACATTAACCTGTTCCATTTGTCTGACCGTTATCGAACGGAATCTAATTAAACTTTAATTATACCTCCAAACAGGAGAAGTTAGCCACCACAAGCTGCCAAATTATTGCGAAACTATCCCATATGCCATTTTTAATAGTTACGTGTCACACTAATTACGAGAGAAATTATCTCTGCAAAATTTTGAGTTATTACAACAACTAAACCGCTGATCTTCGTCTCACCATTTGCACAAAACACTACGATCTTGCAAACTGAATTTGGGTTTTCATTAATCATACAAAATATGATATTGTAATTAATATGCAGTAGAAAAGTAATTTAGTGCTGTAACTAAATTGTAAATTCAGTTCTAAAGTTTGTCCGCGTATACGTGTGTGTTAATCGCTCATTACAAGAGATGCAACCTAATATTTTTATATTCATGTTTCATGCATGTGCACTAAGGATTGAATAAACTTTGGAGCATCGCTTGCTTAACACGTTTGTTTAATTTAAGTATTTATAGTTCACAAGGAACACATTAAATCCGCAACATTACTGTCAATGAAATACGCTTAAACCAAAAGTAACCTCGTAAAACTTCAACTAATTGAATTCGTTTCTTTTCGCTGATAATGAAAATTTAAATGTGCAAAATAGGAATTATGTACATATATTTCCTTGGCATAGCAAATTCAAAACAGCTAATTGAATTAAAAGTGTATAATAAAAAGATAAAACGTCGGATCTTCTAAACGTATGTCGTAATGGCATTATCAAATTGAAGCTATATAAGTCAAATCAAAATATCAAGGTCAATCACCCACAATATGAATTAATTCGAAAGCGGTGATCTGAATATTCACTATGAACATCATTTGGCAAACAATTACATGAACATTTTGAATGATATTTGCCTATTTTGTTTATATTGATACCTTTGAACCAACATAAACCATTAAAACATGTCTAAATGTTTTTAACAGAACACAAATCTTCATGATATGAATTTATGACCAGCTTACTAAAAGCTACGTAATTTAAAATGTGTTCGTCTCTAATAGTGACAAGCTATAATTAAATTGTCAAAGAAATATGTGTATATTTTGAAGCATAGATTGAACGGCATATACGAGGGTTATCTGAAATGTTCTGAATATTTTGTGAAAACGTGTTTTTTTATATACCTATCAATAAATTTACGACGATAGATCAATAAAATAATGTTCTATTAAAGGAATCCCACTGCACGTACCAACCAACTGCATTTGCATAGCGTGATATAGATAAATGTCGCTGATGTAGAAATAATAAAGAACACTTCTGCTGCTGAGAAAAGAGTATCATGTAAAATCCAGCCGTTCATAGATTACTCTCCGACTGATATCAAGAATATTTTATGACTGTTATCAATGGTACTCTTTGACTGTTATCAATGGTACTCTTTGACTGATATCAATGTTACTCTTTGACTGTTATCGATGGTACTCTTTGACTGTTATCAACGGTACTCTTTGACTGATATAAATGGTACTCTTTGTATGTTATCAGTGGTACTCTTTGACTGATTTCAAAGGTACTTAAAGGTATTCAAGCCACGTATACTACCATAATATTAGTTCATTTGCTCTGAAGAATATGAATCAATTGTACAAGCAAACAAAACTTGACAAGAATAGCATAATCACTCATTCTTTATGACCTATGAAATATTCTGATGGTGGAGATTGGACGATTAGATAGTCTACTTCCATCAGCACAAATAGACCAACAAAATATTTCCATATAGAAGGGTTTATAATAGTCATACATATAATCAGTATCAGACAAACATAGTCGGCTTATAAGCATATCTAAAGTACAGTAATAGCAACAGATATATATATTCACGTTGATAGGATGTCATCTAAAAAGAATAAGGGTCATAAAAGAAAAAAAAAACAACAGTATTTCAGATAAGATACACGGTGCTTTAAGGAAAGATATTTGAAGACGATCAGGCAAATTAATGTTATAAGGCAAATATCATGGGATCATTGGAGAAAGAAAACGTTAACTACTTTTTAACAAATTACAATAAAAGCCTCTGTAGTGGTAATACAAAATTATCGAACTCTTTGAGACCAGTATCTGAATGTTCTTTATTGAAAATTAATCCAAATCAAGAAAATGTTCATATATATTACCAAACCAAATACTAAGACCAAAGATTGTTGATGAAATGATACTAGCTAATCAAGATAGATGTACATTTAATTCCATCAATACAATTTATATCTGCTACAAATTCGTTGTTGTTTGGTCTGGTGAAACCAGCTACGAAGTAAGAGATCATAATCAGTTCACGGGAAAATACAATCGACCAACACTTCTACAGCGTAATTCAAATTATGAATATCCAACACTATTCCACTATTTATTCATAGTTCCAATAGAGACAATTCTCATCTTATAATCAAAGCATTCCTAAATGAAAGCACCTGATCAAGAAGTATCAATAATACCAAATAATATTGCAAGATAAATACAAGATTTGTTATTGATGTATCTGAAAAAGGGGCGAAACATTAGAAAGTCCCTAAAGCCGCCAAAATGTTTTTTGGAGACAAAAACAGTTAGATTTATGATATCTAAATCTAACTAAAACTCACTTACCACGAAGAATGGTTGATATAATAATTAAATATAACAAATCGCTTGATTACAATTATACAACATTAATAAAATTTAATAAATAAATGAAGTCACAAATATAAACAAACACTAATATATACAAATAATGAAAGATACATACAAAGGATACAACATCCTCTCATGTGGGGAAAGTCAATAGTAGGCCGTTGAAGCCACAGCAACACTGACATGCACGCAAACGTGTAATGTGTTCTATATGGTGTAAAATAACTGTATATCTGTATGTGTACATATACCCCTGTGAAGGAAACATTACAGGCAATCTTACAACATTAATTCATCTTTTGTTCCATTACGTTATACGAATTTCTTCTTAGGTCTAGTTTCTGTGCTATATTCGCGCAGGTGAATAAAGAACTACATTTGTTAATGCTATACTAACAGCTGACGAGCCTGTCTTGCGATATAATCAATAAGTTCCATTTCAGCACTTAGAGCTTATGTAACGTGCTGATATATCAGACATTACCTTTTCGTACTGGAGACAAATATTTACCAACTCATAATCCTGGTCTGCACCTTCTATTACTTCTGCGGCTTTTATCAAGGCAATCGTGATTCGAAATTAATGAGGAAAAGCAAAAGAATAAATCAGGCAAATATATATCAGCATCTGGAAAATGAGCGTAATTCTGAATCTTATTGAGTATGCAAAAACAGTAACTTTCTCATTTTTGGGTTGATTTTACCTTGCTTTGTTTTATTTATTTTTAAATATGTTTGTAACCACAAGTTTTTAGTTGTCATGCATAACTATTCTAATCAGTTTTAAAATATAATCACTACTGTTCAAAATAGAGTATGTCCTGAATCAGCGTTCTTCAAAGTTTGTTTACAACTGAATTATTTGTTTCTCCTTTAATATGGACATCCAACAATAATAAAAAATTATCACTTACAGTTTACATGTGTTCTCCTGGTATGAGTATTACACAATTTAACTGTTGCTACTCAGAGTGTGTATTACAACATCTAACTGTTGCTACTCAGAGTGTGTATTACAACATCTAACTGTTGCTACTCAGAGTGTGTATTACACAGTTTAACTGTTGCTGCTCAGAGTGTGTATTACAACATCTAACTGTTGCTACTCAGAGTGTGTGTATTGCAATAATGAGTAAGATTAAGGTTCTTAATACACTGCGAGTTTTTTTCCTGTCTGAGAAGAGTTATAATTTTTGTAATATTGTCATCCTATTTATTTGTTTAAATTAAGACTTGCTTTTTCAAGGAAGTATATTACTTTCAGAAATTCTCTCATGCTTTTCATCAATTAATTTTAATGATCTGCCTGAATTCATAATGCGGCTGATACACATGTTTGTTCTTGAGGTGTCCAATTTCTTTACCTTTAACTATTTCTCTGGGATATAAAACGTTAAGTCATCTAGACTTTTAAAAGATCCAAGACTTATATTATGCCATTACTTCTTTTTAAAAATTAAATAATGAATCTTGAAAATTAATTTGCTGATATGTGTAACTGGCAAATTTTCCCTATAGTTCATTTTTAATTATGTGATGAACATTGAAACTAGCATTAACATATCTCAATATTTTTTTAAACTTTTCATACCATCTATAACGGTTTAAACTAATTTTTAAATACTTTCATTGCTATGTTTCTTCTGACCATTTAATTAGTTATACACCTGTTCAAGGTGTGATTGTAAAGTATTATACGTTTCCAGAGACTTTTTTATTTCCTACACTTCACTCTACTAGACTAATATTTCAACGCTTATTCTAAAATTCATACACGTCACTCCTTAAGTCTGATATTTCAACATATATTCTGTATTTATTACGCTTCGCTGCTTAAAACCCAAACGGGTCTTGTGTTGTAAACTGTTCAAACATTATGTTTCATTCCGCTCAAACAGTTTGTAAAGATTTAGATTACAAAATGATCTATTCGCTTTGTTACGAAATGCCCGATATGGCTCATTTAGTCTTCCATACTTTTCATTTAAATCAGGTTGTCTTGTTTCACGCGCCGTAATATTTCTGTAAATGTAATTTTTCGTCGTATCGCGTGACGCTTTTATTGCTCGCGCGGCACGTGCGAAATAATGTATTATTGCGCACTACTATATATATATATATATATATATATATATATATATATATATATATATATATATATATATATATATATATATATATATATATATATATATATATATATATATATATCGGGTAGAGATATTGAAGGGCACAGCCAATATAGAGGGAAGCTGTTAAACATATTCAGCTGTCGGGCAGGTGCCATTGTAATTTCGTTAAAGCCAAACAGTTGGTTGAGTCGAATGTATTTTTAGTCAACTCTTTTTATTATTTACAATAATTACTCAGTTTCGTAAAAGCACGTTCATTGTTGTATTATGTGGTCACATCGTTTGTCGTATTTGCAATTCAGTTTATTAAGATATAACCTAGGCAATGTAGTAACGAGTTAATTTCATCTAGTCGCTATCACGACTAATTTCGAAAACATATGTATGTATTAATGTCATAGCATTACGTATATTTGTTTTTATTGCACAGCATTCCTATGTCATACTTCGTGCCTATCGTATATTCTTAAAGTAGTTGCAACAAAACCCATTCCAATTAAATTAAACTATTGGAAAGGTGTGTTTATTTTCCATATTCAGCTCGCCGGTTACGAGCAGCCGGATGGGCTTGTGAATACCATGACGTCTGGTGTACCATTACTAGCATAACCCATCAATTCAGTGCCAGCGTACGGGTACAAGTGCGGAGGGGAAAGTGACCGTGCCGGAAAGAAGGCCGTGTCAACGTGTATTTTCCAAACAAGTAGTGTTTTGACTACAAGTAAAGCACAATAACAAGTAGTGTTTTGACTACAAGTAAAATACAATAACAAGTAGTGTATTGACTACAAGTAAAAGAACAATAACAAGTAGTGGTTTGACTACATGTGAATTGTGACAGTGTCTGACTACATAAATGTTTGCAACCAGTAGTTGATTATATGGGTTTGCTACAAGTATTTGTTTATATGAAAGTTTGCTAGAGATATTTGTGTACATGAAGTTTACATGGAGTTTCTAGAACTTTTTGACTACTTGAATGTGACATAGTAGTCAAAGTATATTTCGTATGTGTTTTATATTCATTTTATATGCTTTTCTGTGTTATTTTCATATCATTAGTACCAGTGTTTAATATATTGTCATTTGTCATCCACGAACGTGTTTATTGTTTCTTTAAAACCCTGCCCGGTCTCAAAGGGTCAGCTCGACTACGTTACACGCTTACGAAATGAATCTTATTCATCTGAAATCCTCTTTATTTTTTGCCTCTTAATATATTGTGCATTTCCGGGAGTCGAGTAGATTTTTGTGTGATATTTTAGCATTAATTTCCTTTTTCTATGCTTGTACAAATATACCAAATTATGATGCTCCAAACTTTAACGTATTTGAGCGTGTATAAAACATTTCTTAGCCGCATCGGGTTGGGTTTTTTAAGATCAGCTAAATTATTTAGGTGTAAGTGATTTTTTATGGACTGATACAATCCGCATAGCTTTCATCTTTCTGTTGGATTTATAACTAAAACTACTGGGGCCTCTTAGACACTGTTCTGTCAGTTTGTTAACGCGAATCGGCAACTTATTACCTTAGCGATATCAAATTAATTAGCAGTTTATTGCCGTAGCAATAGCAAATTGATTAGCAACTTGTCTAAGCTTTGCGATAGCAAATTAACTTTTTTAAGGTACTCCAAATATATATATGTAGCCGGCGAACAGTTAATATTACTAACGAGTCTTCATCACTAAATTTGGTACTTGTATATTTACACAATCGCCTCATATTTGTTGATATGACCGTCTAACGTACGAATGAAATCACCGTGAAAAAATATTTTTGATAATAAGGCACTCTAATACAGTTGAGTAGGAGGCGAATCAATAAATGTTTGCGTTGTTTAGTTACGATACACAGCCATCCAGCCAGCCACTCCATCCATCCATCCATCCATCCATCCATACATACATATATGCTTCAAGAATCAAGTAATTGCAATCCATTTGGTAGATATATTTATGGATACCAAAATATCAATGTAGAGTTGTAGTTTGTCATATATGCAATATAATTCTTACTCAGTGATTTTTGTTTTCTAAAATAAACTTTGGACTTGTGTTTCTGTCATTCCATATCTGTATTTGCTTTGTTGTTGTCGTCAGCAGTCCTTCCTCCCTTGACTTCTTCATGCATATTTCCGCATTATAAAAACCATCTGCTACTGATATAGTATTGGTGTTATTCTCATCTGTCATAAAATAAAATATATCGTTTTTCGGTCTTGCTTGAAATGTCTCAATAACCGAGAATAAGCTTCGTTTATGTATCGAAACGTATAATTTGCCATAATTTCTATTAATTGGATTTTAAAAAAAGCATATTTTTTTCTCAGACTGTCCTTTCACATTGATTTAATTAGCTTTGTCGTTAGAAAACTTAGCTTTGCCGCTAAAGGAGAATCCTTCTGAAATAGCCCGGTCTTGATACGTTCTTTTAAACGTTTGTTTTGTTCACTATACTGTTAAACTGATGGTGTAGTATCATTATCGCTTGATGCTTAACTCCTAAGTTTATCAATAATATTCAACATAGTTATACCAAAGGTTAGAATATCATGTGTTTTTAAACAGTTCTTTGTATATCAGCTTATCGTTTTAACTTTCGCAGTATACCACAGTAAAGTTGCCACAAACCCTGTAAAAGCTATAAGTACAATAAGTCATGTCACAAGTCTCCGCAACTCCAAAACACTCATTCCATGTGAAACAATTGTCATACGAAACTCTTCAGACTTCAGAATCATAAATGCCGTTTCATAATTGTTTCTTACGCCTCTATCGCTTTTATGAAAAAATCATATTAATTTTTCATGAACCTAAAACTGATTCCATGATCGTTATGTAATTTATCTACCATTTAATATCTGTATTTATTAGGTCTGTTAGATAGTTAATCATGAACGGACTCAGATAATCTAAACAACCAATGTTAACACTTTCTCCATACCGGTGTTAGTTGGGAACACATCTAAAAATGAAATATTCAAAGACATATTGTACATTAATAAATGTATAATAAATAATATGAATTATTCTGTTCGTTTCGCATTCCAATTAATGTTTCAAATTTATAAAACTTACTCATGATTCTACTATTAACCAATCAACATCATTTCTGGAAATATATTAACTATAGTTTTTACTCTTTATAGGATATATTAGTAGAATCCGGAGTGACTTTTTCTTTCTTAGGTGACCTCGTTTGAAAACTATGCGACCCAGACTCCCATAGCAACAACTACGCCAGATAGCAATGCATGTAGTTGTTTTTAGGATATAACTATGCGATTATTTTGTGACTTTGTGACTGGGGTTAAAACGGATGTTCAGATACAAAAGGTGCTACAGTTGATGCTGTTCTGCAGTTTTGTTATTATATATACAAGTGTTGGCATAACCTTAGCAAATTTTGTAAAACGGATTAACAATCTCTAACGACATTAGCAGTGCTGGAGGTGAAGGTTGTATAGTAGAAGAAAGGTGACATTAGTAGTCTGATTGTTTAATTGATAGAAGCAAAACAAGTTTTAAAATATTGCCCGCTATTTATTTTATGAGCTTAACACAGCATCAGCGTAATTTCCTAGCATGAGTGATGATTTAATAAGCTGATTTGCAGCATTTGAAGGAAAAAGTTCTTTAATAGTTAATAGTGTCATTTTGCTACTGCATGGATTAATTAGCTGTTTTCTGCGATTGTTAAAATATTAGTTGCATTGCTAAAAATGGAATCAAGATTAGAGATTAAGTAATATATTAACTAGAAAGTAAATAATTGTTCAAAAATTCACCAGCTCCTTCATATAATTACAAACTGTTTTATTTGTTCCATTATCTAATATAATGTAGTACATTAACTGTTGGTACTGTAGTCTTGTCTACATAATTCTTAGCGGCCTTTTCATCTTCCTTGTCTGTCTTTGTGACGAATTGATGCCTTCTGTTTAGGAACTGAGCCTATATTACTATTTACGATATAGGTATTTACAGATGTTATGCCCCTAGTACAAATGAATCTGATGACATTTGTAAGTTATTATCCATCCATATCACTTGCTAATAAATATTCAACATCACCACAAACTGTACAGTTTGGCCTATATGTTTGGTTATAAAATACATTGTTGAAAGTTTAGCATATTGCTATCATTTGAACCGTATCTTTTACCTAAGGTTATTCATCAAAAATCGTTTCTCATACTTTCTTGAACAGTAGAAGCAGGCTGTGTAATACCTTCTTTAATTTTGTAACTGAGAACTTAAAATGGATATTACATAGAACCCACTACTTTGATTTCGACCTTGTATCACTTCATTTATTGGTCCATTACTATTTTGTTCAAGGAAATACGTATATCCCATAACTTCATTTGACGATAAAGTTTTATTAATATCAATAGCTATAATTTGGATCAGGTATCCAATTGTTCCGACTTAGTAACAATTATGCCTCAAACAACTTAACTCAACAGTCGATTCAGGTTATCCAATGCCTTGATGTACACATTTCTATTATTCAGGACAATAATCACCAACGTAGTTCATCTTACACAGACACACACACATAAACACGTACACCTTATCGTGTCTCTGTCTCTTTTTCTGACTGTCTCTCTGCCTGTCTCTCTTATATATATATATATATATATATATATATATATATATATATATATATATATATATATATATATATATATATATATATATATATATATATATATATATATATATATATATATTAATCAGTAAGAATATTAAAACTATTATCAATTTCTTTTAAGTCATTTAGATCTATATTGATCATATGATTACGGTATTGGACATTCAGAGAATGGCTTTCTTATCTAAGTGTATATTTAAAATCTAAAAACTGAATTCTAATACACTTTTATATGATAAATGCCAAAAAAGATGTAAAACATTCTGATGCTGCCATCCATGCTACCCATTTTAGCTGATTTTTACAAAATGCCATATCGTACTGTAACTTATATTCATTCACTGTATAATGACTATTAAATTCTGCAGTGCACATTTTAGTGGTTGTACACATATACTGTGGAGTATATTTTTTTCTCTCGTTAAACTCATTAGTTACAATAAGATCCATAGCCTGAGAAAGCATATTAAATGTCTTGGGGGCCCCGAGAGGCCGAGTGGTCTAAAGCACTAGCCTTCACAGATTTTACCTATGTTGGCATGGGTTTGAGTAACGCTAAAATGACGAATTGTCCCAGAATTTAAAGGAGACTAAACATATACCCGAACATTATATTACATTGGTTTAGACTAAAATGGATAATGTTAGTAAATATTTATAGTCTCAACTTGTGTGACGATCGTGGAAAAACCTCCATATATCTATTTATAGCTATAACCTGTTGAAATTCCTATGAAATCCCACTATTTGTTTATAGCTACAACTTGTGGGAAATTCCTTTGGAAAAACCCAATATCTATTTATGGCGTAAACTTGTGTGACGTTCCTGTTTAAAAATCCTAGTATCTATTTATAGCCATAACCTGTGGAAAAACCGAAAACTATATAGTCTCAAAATGTATAGCTTCAATGACGTCATTGTACTGAACACTAGGGTTATAATGGCAACAGTGTTGCAAGTGACTGACCTAAATACGCGCTACTGTAAGTAGGTAGGTAGGTGACATGTATTTGATAGGGATAAAGGGAGTTTTATAGAGACAAAGATCAATACATACACACAAACACACACAAACAAGCATACGCACACACACATACACACAAACACTCACACACCACAGAGGGAAGACGAAAAACACAAATCCAAAAGAAAGTATATGCACACAGAAGAGAAGGGGAAAAACAAAATATCTACTATCATAATTACCGCAATATTTATTATATAAACCCAATATCTAATCTCCACATAAACGTACACGCATGCATACAAACACAATATCTACTGTATACATAAACGTACGCGAACTCATACAAACACACTCTACAATCCACAGAAACACATTCTACTATCCACACAAAAGTGCGCGCATGCATACAAACACACAAATACACACACACCACACAGAGGGTTGAAGAAAAACAAACCAAAAATATACTAATCACACAGAGGGAAGAAAAAAAACCACACTAACCACACAGAATGGAAGGGAAAAAACCCCCAATATCTACTATCAAAAATGCCCCAATATTTACTGTAAAAAAAACAATATTTACTATCCAAACAAAGGAACGCTAACGCATACAAACACACACTCTACTATCCACATGAACCCAAATATGGTATTCACACAACGTACGCGCACACAAAATAAACCCCAAAATATACTATCCACACATGCGAAGAAGAAAAAAAGACACAAATATAATATCCACACAAACGCACGCGCATGCACAGAAACACACTAATATTCACAAAACGTACGCGCACACATACAAACCCCACAGTATATATAGATAGTATACATCCCCACAAATGTACCCGACTCATACACACGCACACAAACGCACAAACTTACGCGAACTCATCCAAACAGAAGCACACAAACACACACAAATATGAGTAAAGGACTTAGTGCTTATAGTCACACTACTCCACACACACAAATTGGCCACTTGATTAGTCTCTTTTCTAGAGTTCTGGTCAGCCCTGGGAAGGGCTGGGTTTGTTTTTGAACTTCAGACGCACCTGGTTAGTGGTGACATCTCACAGGCCGGGCACCACAGATCCAAAGGCTGCTCCAATCTTGCTCCGAATTCACAGTTGTTCTTGGGGGCGCAGAGACAGCTTGAGTGGCCTTATCATCCCAGTTTTCACTTTAAGGGATAGTAAAGACTTCCTTCGTTCTCCTAATCCATGCCCGTGAATGCTGCCTCCTTACCTCCTGCGGTCTCTGAGGCTCCTGCTCTTGCCTCTGCCTCGTCAATTCTTGGTCCCAGTCCTCTGTTTGTGGGACCACGGGTCTCTATGCTGATAGTGGCTGTGGTGCTTGTCCCTGTGTCCTCACCATCGGCTTGATTTCACAGCTGTGTTTTATCATAAGGTGATGTAGTATAATTTTTTCTTCTTTTCTTCTCCTCCTCTTCTTCTTCAAGCCTGACACATTCCCTGGATTGCCTCCATAGCCAGCTCTTCCAGGAGGCGCCTTGCATACTCCATGTGCATCTGAAGCTTCAATCATTTGATGATTCTACTCATATTGAATGTTAACGAGTGATCGCTGGATAGCCAGACTGACGAACGCTTCCCTTTATATTTGTCAAGTACGGTCGTGAAAGAAAACATCCCCTTGATAGCAATACCCATATCATTACGAAATAACAATGAAAACACGGACCTAAAAGTAACACTCATTCACTTTATACCTACAAACACAAACTATAAACAAACACACACTGACTATTTGACAAGACAGGGAAAGGAAGTGCTGATAGACGCACTTCTACTTTTTGGACCTAAAACAAACTAACGAAGTGCTTATGGATACACAAAATAAGATGACTTTCAATTGAACTAGTATCACTTTTCTAGATTATTTGGGTAGCCCTGACAATGGTTGTTTTTATGGACTATTAGTTATGGCAGTCTTTTATCGTCTAAGATTGCATATACGTCTGGTCGGTCTGGATATATGGATTTGGTTGGTTTAGAATCTATTGATTTTGTCAATTTCCTTAAGGAAAATCAACATAGCATCAAATGTTTGATTGGGGTTAGGGTTAGTTTGGTAAAGAGTTTCGAGGTAGGTATATGACGAATTAATTGTTCTTAGTGTATTGACCAGCTTTTTCCTTTGTTCGTCATATTTCGGACATATATTGACAACATGCTGGAGACCTTCATCATCAACGCAATTTGGGCACATTGCTCCAAATCCACGATTAGTCAGGACATATTTCCCCATATTGCTTGCTAGTACGGACTTTCCTGCATTGATTCGGCTAATGATCCGTTGGTGATGCTTGATATTGGTTTTCGGTGCTTTGGTATTGCGACTCTCTGTTTTCTTTAATCGAGTACAGCGTACATTCTTTGAGGCATGTATCCCAATGTGTTTGCCATTTAAAGACAATTTTTTGGTTATAATGCTGTACAATTCTATGACGATGCACTCGATGTGGGTTGGTTCAGAACGCTTAGTGCGTTCTTTGCTGCTTGATTGACCTTCTCGTTGCCTGTGATGTTTATATGTGATGGAACCCACAAGAATTCTACAATTTACCGTTGTTTTTCCATATTGTTAATTAGCAAATAGGTTTCTTTAAACAGATTGTCACGCCCATTTGAGTTGCCTGTTTCCAGTGTTTAAAGTACACTAAGTGCGTCGTATTTTCTGAATTTTCTGTTGATATACTATCTTTACTGCTTCGAATATAGCCCAGAATTCTGCTGTGTATATCGAGCATTTGTCCGGGAGTCGGCTTCCTATTTCGTTGTTCAGTTCCGGTATAGAGAGTTCTGCAGCAGTTCTGTCTGGGTTATTTGATTTGGATCAAGCGCGGACGCGACAGAAGTCAGGTTTGTAGACATCGTGGTCAACGAGAAAGTAAAAGTGACATAGAGAATGAGACATCATATGCGATTAGCGTGGTTTTCTGGAATACGTACATGTCCTAACGGCACAGTACCGTCTCTAGCACTAAACCAACTGTAGGTAGGTTTGAATCAAAGGGATGTCAACTTCCAAGTCACAGAAGGTAGCAAGACCCAAAAAGACAGAAATATTTCAAAGAAAGACTCACAGAAAAAATAGTGACTCCAAAAATGAAAATTATATTGCATGGGTACAAAACATTCATTCAATTACATACACGATCTGTACGACGTGTGCTTTGGACTAAGTATTATCCATTTAATACCTACCAATTGGACATGTAACAAACATATTTACAAGTTATGTTGATATTCATTTGTATATACCAATGCAAGTACTTTACTCATTTCTCATTACTCAACACATTTAATTTTTTAAACTCCCAAAATCCAATTGCCACAATGATCTCTCCATACTTCAGTCTTTATACTAATCAGATGTATCATTCCTATATTCCTCACCTTTATCCGTGTAAAGTCTGTACATATTTCCTTTTCACGTACTACTTTTAGCAGCATGTTAAGCCATTTACTTTCGCTGTTATTTCTCTTCCACCTTTCAATTTAAAACCCTGTACATTCACTCAACTTCACATCACAAACGGTACTGTTAAACTCTGATACAGTTACTGAATTAACCTCAAATTCTAACTTCAACTTCCTCATCTTCTTCACAAAACAAATACTCATCACGATTCTGCTTCTACTTCATTACGCGCTCGTTGAGGTAAATCTTTAAAGAACATAATATATCTACAAACTTTCTCCAGTAAATTCAATAGGATGCTTGGAGAGAATATCATGCTGTTGTTGAGCTGTAAAATCTGTTCTTGACAAGTACAGGCTCAAAAAGAAAGTTCTAACAAATATGGATCGAATAAATTTGTTCACTTGATCTACCTTTCTCCTATGCAACTCTTGGCCAAGTCCATCTGTATTCACTAGCTTGGACTTCTCTCTTCTTGACTTGTAATGAAACTTGCAGATATGATCTTGTATTTCCATTGGTAAGCTTTTGATATCACTAGTTACATTCCTGTCAAGTAATGTAACTTTCACTCCAATCCAGTCATGTTAATTCCAAGGAAGCTAACCGGGCAATGAAAAAAATACTAAACTCTCTCCCTTGCATATAACCCATATTTGTTTTAAAAACCCATTTCTTGGTCCTAGAAAAGTATTTTTAAAAATTACAATTCATATCTTCATGGACAACGATTATATTTATATTTCGTAAAAGAATGCCGTGTTCTTGAATGCTGCATTAAATTATATTGTACATTTTCCCATTTATATGTTGGCCAGTATCGGCGTGTCCGTACGGCAAAGCGAAGTGAAGCCGTACTCGCTTCTGGTACACGATTTGATACAGTTTTTCCAAAGGTCGACTGACGATTTGGTCTGTTTGTAAACGAACAATCTTGTGCGGTTCGTAGGTGGTTACTTTAAAGTTTTCATCGTGTCCAGACTGCAAAAAATTCTTTTGATACGCCAAATTTCACTACTCGACTGGTACAATAATTGAGAGACAATCTTTTCATTTTACACTCGGTGTGCACTTCTCCTTGTGGGTCTCGGTATTCGTAGCCGTAAATTTTAGGACCGCCACTAGCAAAACTTAGAATCGTGTCGTCGGGGTGCTCGTCCGTCCAGGCTCCTAAACTGTCTCCTTCGATGTCAGGGTGGCGTTGACCCAGGCGATTGATGTAGATGCAACTGTCCGTGTCAAAGTACAGGAGGCTATCTCCTAACAGTTCTAAAGCTTCGTGCAATTTTAAGCGAGCATGGGCTGTCACGTAAGCCGCAATGATGACATTTTCAAATTCGTCGGCTTCTACAAAGTCCAATTTTTCTTCCTAATTGACTAAGATCAAGTCTTCACGACGTCCACGTGTTTCATGAATTTAGTTTTGTGTGAATCATCTGGAAGTAGCGGGAAGGTTCTATCAAATACACTGTCTTGGGTAAACATGGTCGTTCTGCAATTTTGACCCACAAGCAATATAACATCACTTTGGCAAACTATAGCGTTCCTTTGTTTTTCTCTACGTGGTCTAGAGCGATGCCTTCCTGCTCTCAGTATTTCGCTTTGAATTTCTTTTGGTCTTCGGGAGTGTGGCAATAGGAAGTATAGCCGGTGGCTCTCTTGTTTTAGTTTCAAAACGGCGTCCACGTAGTCTGCAAAAATGCCTTTCTGAGTCTCGTTTTCCTTGTGGTATGTTTGTGTCTTGGAAAAGTGGAAGTTTCGTACACTTCTAACAAGTCCACGCTAACCCACGTTCCAGTCAAGACACGTTCTTCCTGGGTGTGCTGATAAGGTCGCACTTTTTGTTGCACGTTTCGGCACAAGTATGGCACAAGGAAAAATCAGTTTCTCCTGGCAATGGTGAGGTAAAACGGGATGTTTTAAGTCCATGGGAGGCAAGACCTTGACAAAGTTAATCGTTTGAAGGCTGATAACAGCCACGGTGTTTTCGTGCATGAATCGTTGGCGTTATAATAAGGAACATGCTTTTGGCGATGGTACAGGCTTCTTTCAAAGGATCTATCTATCCGTGTTACATGAATAATTCTCCAAATTTTCCACAGCAACGCCTAAATTGTGCACGTCGTAACGACATTACTTTAACATTTCTTCCGGAAAGTCGAAGGGGTCTGAGGCGTGAATGTGGTACAAAGCGTAGAAAGCTTCTCGTTGCTCGGTGCACATGTTGTCGTGGTTGTAGTAGTGATCATTAGGCAAATGAGGTAGAACGGTGTGTTGATTTGCTTCGGTATTGAAAAAGTGCAGAAAATAGCTTTTTGGCTATTTCTTTCATTCCAAACGTTTTAGGCTTTCGACCCAAGGGCATGGTCAAGTAACTCATCGAATCTTTAAACTGCACTTGTCCCACTTGCATGGAAATGATTTTGACTCTGTTCAAAGTCACTTTTGGACGTTGGGTACTTTGTTCCGTATAGTATCTGAGAAGAAATTGTCCATTGTATCCCTTGAAATTGTGAGCCATTACCGTGTCATGGAGATGACAATCTCTGTAGCGTTCGATGTCCTCTTAGCTCCATGTCTCGTTGACGGGGTTTAAGATCCATCCTGAAAAATCGGCTAGCGTGTTAGGTTTAAGAAAGATTTTTGTCACGTCCTCTAGGAATCTTGCTGTAGTGAGGGCAATGACTAAAGATAAGCTCTTGGATGCACTTCATTCACGCTCGGTGAACTACGCAGGAATTATGAATCTGAATGACCAGTCTCTTGCATGCATTCGAAATCAAAAAAGATGAAATTGTCTTTCTTATTGTAGTCATCGCCATCCTCTTGATGTTTGGAATGCAATTTTTGAATGAAGCATTCTTGTTCCACAACCACGATTTGGTAACAATTGTGACATCGTTTCTTTCCTCACCAAACGTGTTGTTTGGCACTATTGGTACATATGCCTTTCCCACAAGTAGGGCTCTCTCTCAGGAGTTGACAAGCAATTTTCTGCTGTAAACCATGCGTCTTTAGATGTTTATGGTAGCAAGTAGGGCTGACAAAAGTTCGCTGACTAGTAGGCAATGCACTCGTTCTTGTCCTTCGTCAAGATAGGATTGAGAGGCAAAACATCCTGAGCATTTCGATCCGCAATGTTTGTGTTGCTTTCGATAGTTATAGCCATAGTCACATTTCTCACAATAATGACCGTATCCCAGAAATGCAGTGATACTGGTGATGGCATGAAAAATGTTCATCGTGATGATAGACGTGAATGTATTTTCCGTCTTTGAAATCTTTGCCTCGAAACAACAGAGGTCCGTGCACTTCTTGAGGGTGCACTTTCAAAGTGTAGCGTAGAGCCAAGACATCTGGCAAACGCGCGACTTTAACCTTTTATCAAGCGATCGTCTTCTTTGGTTTCACATTGTCGTTTCAGTGTGGTTAACGAAGAATCACACATCAAATTGATGAACCCTCTGCTTTCTCCAACGGTACTTCCGACTATTATTATTTTCCCTTCTGTGTGGATTGTATGCTTTGACTTTATTTTGTCTTCTTCCTTCTGTGGAGCGTGTGTGTGTGTGTGTGTGTGTGTGTGTGCATGTGTGCACGTACGTTTGTATGTGTCTGTACTGGTCTTTTGTTATCTCTATAAAACTCCTTTATCCCTATCAAATACCTTTCACCTATCTACCTACCTACAGTAACGCGTATACAGGTCAGCCAGTTGTAACACTGTTGCCATTGTTCCCCTATTGTCCAATGCAGCAACGTCATTGAAGCTGGAAATTTCGAGACTATACATACAGACTTGGGTTTTTCCACAGGTTGAAGCAATAAATAGATATTATGGCTTTTTTTTAAACAGGAACATCACACAAGTTGAGGCTATAAATAGATAGTGGGTTTTTCCAAAGAATTTTTCACAGGTTGTAGCTATAAATAGTTAATGGATTTCATGGGAGGTTCAACAGGTTATAGCTATAAATAGATACTAGGTTAGTTCATAGGACTTTCCTATAAGATGAGATCATAAATAGATAGCGCAGTTTTCATAGGAATTTCCACAAGTTGTAGCTATAAATAGATAGTGGGATTTCGTAGGAATTTCAACAGGTTATAGCTGTAAATATATACTAAGTTAGTTCATAGGATTTTACTACAGGATGAGAGTATAAATAGTTACTAGGTTTATCCATTTTAGTCTAAATTCTGGGACAATTTCGTCATTTGAGCGTTATGTGTAGTCACATTCATTTTGGCGTTGGTCTTTTCCCTGATTATAGCTATTTATAGCATCATTACAATTATGCAAATTTATGAACGCCGCCAACATAATTTCAGGTTTAGGTGTTGCTTTGTATACACATATCGGGCTTGTATTAGTATATGTCTGTCTCTGTCTTTGTTGTGTTTGACTCGCTACCATCCTTGTCCCTAGACAGGCCCTATACAATTACCCCATTGTTCCTATACAGTCCCAATCTATGTTAAACTTTCCCTTGTCCCAGCAAGTCCCACCCAAGTTAAATTTTACATGTTAAATCGCTTTTTCTCTATACGTTCCTATGGTGTTTTTCCTTATATGTTCTCCTTTGCAATACGGTATCAATCTGTGTTGTATGTGTTATCTATGTATATGTCTATATATCTCCTGTATTTGTCTCTCCCTAGAGTAGAGTGTATTCTGGTCAGCCCCTTGCTACATTGTTACTAATATCCAGTACCCTGACGTCATCTCACCTGTTCCATTCCTATTATCCCTATACAAAAACGTCACTTTCCCTTGTCGCTATACAGTCCCAATATTCCCCATGTTCAATTCACCTTGTCGCTATATTGTCCCAGGGGATCTGAGAAGTCTTGTCGCTATATCGTCCCAGGGTGGTCTGTAATGTATTTTCCCATTTGTCGCCATATCGTCCCATACCCTACTCGTGTTGGGTGGACCTTTTGTTATAAAAACTAATTTAATGCTCGGTGACTTGGACCAGTGGTGTAGTTTCTTGAAGACAGTTCCCCAGGATGAAGGCCAGAGGTTAAGTTTCTGCGGAGTCGTAATAATCAACATACCGATTGTTCAGGGCTTTGAAGATTAGTGTCCCATGTTTTTAAAGTTAGTGGCCAAAGGTGAATGTTAGTGGCCACGTGGCCCTGAACTAACAAATGTTAAGTGTCCCAGTAGTCACAAACTTTCGACGGTCAATGGCCTAGAACAGACCACACGGTTAAGTGGCCGAGGAGTCGTAATATTATGAAGTCAGATGTCATAATGTTATAGCAGCAAAATTTGAATAACGGAAGCTTAGGTGGCCGATTTTGTGCTGAAACTAATTTAAGGTCAATGGCTATGCATTAAGGTCAGCGGTTAGGGGTAAAGGTTAAAGGTTATGATTAAAAGTCAAGGGTCTAGTAGTGTGGGTAAGACCCAACAATCGACTTATACAACACTTTTGGATTTTGTGGGTTTAGTTAATAAGACCACATAACATACAACTTGGCAATATGAGTGCAAGGTGAAAACAGACTTGAATCAACTGCTAACGAGCCCTTTTAGCAAAGCGATGGAGTCTGACATACTATACAAATTGTTAAAGCGATACGTGGTTCTAATATGCACATCCCAGAGGAATTGCTTTATCTTAAACAAGAACATTTTCAATTAAGTCGGTCGTTAATGAGTTGAAATGCATGTTTCATTTTCATCAATAGAAATTTTATGGTATAGAAGCCGTACACATTTAATAATTTAAATTAAGGCACACGTTTTAAAATGAAACGTTACAAAATTAATGAAAAATAGAGAAAGTGTCAATCCCACTATGCACGGAATATTAATACTTTTACTTCTGCATGAATAACTCTTTTAACACGTTCTGCAACAAGGATATTAGAGGGAAAGGAATTAGCCTGGGCTTTTGTATATGCCTTTTTTTGTAATTTTCTTCGGTTGCTTCAAATTAGTTCAATTGTGCAATGGATAACAGGTTTTCATTTTTGCTTTTAGTGTGATTTTCGAGAAAGGGGAAGTTTATCCATAAATATTAGAGTAAGAAATTCAGATTTTGCAGGATAACAAAGACTTTATACTAGGAAAAACTAATTAAAAGATTAATAATGTTTGAATATTAACTATGCATTCTGTATTGCTCAACATTTTCTGTATCATATCGATAGCAAGGGGAATGGAAATGAGAATCAAATTAAATACGTTTGATAGCGGTTACTACGGGTGTTAGTTTGAACGAGTGGCAATTAATGAAGAACAATGCGCTATGGCCCGAGCCTGAGAAAAATAGAAACAGAATCGACAGACTGAAGCATACAAGTAAAAGAGATCTACATGAAATAACATAATCCAATAAATTATGTTGAGCCTGGAAAATTAAGTCAACGGAATTTTTTAGAATGTCAAAAGCCTACCCATATAAACATATAGACCAAGCAAAAAGTATTAACAAATAAACCAGTATATTAACAGACTATAACTCAGAAAAACATTTTGCCAATCGTATGTGAAAGGTTCCTGAATTATTTTAATAATTTTTTGTCATCGGGGTATGTCATATTGGAAAGAAAGGTGTTTGTTTTTTAACGCATTATTTTTCTTTTTATTGCTTATTATTAACTCTTGCCAGCAAAAGATTCTAACCAAGCATTCTTTTCTAAAATTTGCATTAAAAGCTATATATTGCATTATCAACCTTATCTCATCAACACATACCCAGTGAACTGGTACATTATTGCATTCTAAAATACGTGTATGCTGCACGATAAAACAATCGGCTCATTATAAAATGGTGGAATATACAGTAAAGTAAGACTACATTAGAATCGATCAAACGTTCATTCAAATAAAACATCTCGTCACACACACACACACACACACACACACACACACACACACACACACACACGCACGCACGTACACACACAACTATGCGATTGCCAGTACGACAGTGTTACTTTAACTAAGCACTCAGTAGGTCTTCGATGGACATAGTAGAGGCAAATACTCTCAATAAGACTGGCAGCGATAGAATTGGAAATATCTTCTTTTAATGCTATTGCTTTATTTTATGAAGAATTCCGCTTATTTCAAATTAAAATTGAGACATACATTCGATTGGGTTTAGCAGGTCATTACCACAAATTACATAATAGAGTCAGTGGTTGGGAACTCTTTTGTTTCACTCTGAACATGTCTGCCAAGTTGGTCGGTGTAAGGATAATATTCAAAACTGGTACGTGAATCGCCTGATAATGAAGGTGCGTACTTAATATCAGTGGTGTGCTTGGCTTCGTGTGCAAAGTAGGGTCCCACCAAAACATAGGCTAATGAGAACATAGATTTAGGCCATCACATTTTGTGGCCCTCCATTCCCTGTTGAATTAACAGCTGAGCTACGGTAGCGCTATTGACCATAGGTCCCAATACCCATAATCTGGCCCTAGTGCAGAACATCATGGGAAGATAATACTATTATTCAAAACGTGATGGAATGGATTCAGTATACGCATGGAGCAATTGTGAATGGCTTAATGGGACCAAATAGTTACACTTGAATTTCAGTAGGACGATGACTTGATTCTGGCCTTGATGGCGCTATTCTTTTAGAACAATCCCGATAAATAATGATGAATTATTGAAGAAACTATAAGGTTTGGCAAATTAGACGGAATATTTCAAATTTGTAAAGGAATAATTGAGCTTAAGGAAAGTAGGGCCTATCGGTTAAAGAAACTGATATAAAGATGGAGGATCAAACAGATTTCAAAACAGTGATAATGCGTTGAAAATAATAAATTTATTGGAATGATTATCTGTAAATTATAAAAAGGAAAGAGGGATATCATATAAAAGATTGGACATTCCTATCTTATATTAAACCTGAAATGCACAGAATATGTTTCCACATAAAAAAAAATTCGACATAATCAACTAGAAGAGTACCATGTCTATTCTTTCTTAACAGCTGAATGAATCTTCAACTTATAAAATTTGTTTAATAATTTAAGGTATGTTTCATCAAAAGAAAAACCCAAACAAAGTTTTAAATTTTCCTTGCTAATCCATAAACATAACTGATTAATATGCAGAAGAATTGCTAAAGTGCTATAAATTTATTTAATAAATATAGGGTATGTGCTATGTGTGTTTGCGTATCGTTTATAGCTTTTTTAGATTTTGGTGATTATTTGTTCCATTATGGGGAGTCGGTGTTGGGAAGATATTCCTCAAACCGAGTAATTAGCCAATAACATAGTGTAACACACAAGGTTCTCACTATTGAACTAATCCAACACCCCTGCGTGAGTCTAACTTGAAACCCATGTTTCCAATATTTCAAAAGACCTTACAACAGGTTATATCCTCTGAAGGGTTCTTACACTCAAATGATGTATGTATTTTAATTACCTAATGACTACACAAAACAATACCCTAACCTCAAACTTGGATGGGTTTTCTTGCTCATGTTTGTATGATCCATCAGTAACCTTTAAGCCGAAGACTGCTACTTTGCGTCATGCAGCACGAAACACGAGCCAGCACATAATACATACAAACATTTATTAATATCTCACATTTCCAAAGATTTATACATTAAACTATCCAGAGGTTTGCTTATGAAATGAGATTAGCGTAGAGTCAATTTTACGAAACTAATCCATGTTACCTTATAGTCAAATGCTTTTGGCATCAATAGAAATTATAAATTGATCAATAAATTATATAGCTTAGTGCTTTCCGTTTTTAAAATCAGTAGTGGGGAACAAATACACGGGATGATAAGCTAATATTATATATCAACATCAATTTCAATTATTCTGTCCCATTTGTTTCTTTAAACACATTAGATAACAACAGCAACTACATCTACCACTTCCACTTAAACTATTTCTACTGCTGCTGATGTTACTACCGATATTTCCTCCCTCACAACGATCACGCTTTCGGGCGACATTACTTAAACATTACCACCAAATAAATAAATACTAATACTACTACTAGGGCTATTGATGTTGCCTCTGCTCCTATTACTGCCAACACTACAACATTTATCACATGGCCATTCTCTACCAATAAGAGCAATCATAGTTCTCTCAATGATGATACTGGCCAGAAGAAATCTGCTTATGTTGACAGCTCGGGTCAAATTTTACTCATGCCACATACTAGCATTATAAAATTCATTAATGGAACAATGGAACAAATAACTGGGTATGGGTTGATGAGATTAGGTTGGTTGTCAGAAGAAACTCTACAAAAGATTTCCTCAAATTATGCTTGAAACACTTCGAAATTGACACTGAGCCTTAGGAAGATTCACCAAGGTGCAGTCTCATTCATACTGAGCAAGCAACAGCCCTTGAACGAATACGAATAGCATAGACAGTGCTGAAGTGCTAGCAACATAAATCTCGGAACTGTAGCGAGTCCTCTATTGATCAAACAAACCCAAGCGGCATCTCCTGTCAAGGATGCTGGAGACAGTTCAGACAGCAAATCGTATAATCACAGAAACCAAGCCAGTTGCTGATAATACGGTTATCTTTGTTCTCCAAGGGCAAACAACATTATACGTGCTCCATACTTTACACGCAAGTGAAGAGATGATGAATTTTAATGAGAACAAATGAAAGTTATATTGTGCATTTCAAAGACCCGACGAAATGATTTACTACGTCCCATTTTCATTCTTTATTCGATCTTGTGCTATCTGAGACTGCATCCGCATACACGCATGTAATAAAACTACTTTAAATGTTTTATAACAAACCCTAATTGAGTTGGAGACCTTATCAGGAAAAAAAATGAACGGATCCCTTGATATCGCGTGCATCCTTTGTAAGATAGTGTTTCGCATTCAGAGATATAAAACAATTATTTTAATAAAAACATTATCCACAGACAACACGCATTTTTTTGTTTTCTGTAATATTTATTTGTTGAAAAACTTTTCTGTGCAACTAAAGGCCAAATATTTAATGTCAAAAAGTCATTCTATATGGTTTTATGCATCAATCTTAATATTTTGTCAAAATGTAAGACACTTCTTCTAACCTATTTTTAAACATATAAGAGGAACTCTTAAAACTTACACCTATTTAAACTATGCGACAGTTCTAAACAGACAATTTAAGCTTTAAAGTTTTCTTT